>BTHU01000017.1:57678488-58878488 GCA_036184795.1 Tokudaia tokunoshimensis
GTTTGCAGTGTGCATGAGACTTTCACTTCCTCATGGATCAAGAAACTGTTAGTGTGAACAGCTTTTTTTAACCCTATGATTTAAGAAAAAAACTTGGTAATAAAAATATTACACACCAAAAATTATCCAGATACAAAGACTATACACCTTAATGAACTTATATACAGTTAGAATTTGTGATTGGTTACATTACAGCGAGCTTTGGTCTCTGTGTGGTCTGACACATCTTCAATGTTTGGAAGAGGTTCTCTCTAACCTACTGAATTTAAAAAAGGCAAAGAGATTAACCTGTAAGTTGGAAGAACCATCTTGAGCTTCGCTGGAGAAGAGGGAGGATAGCAAAGTAAAGATTTTAAAATGGAATAAAATCTAGGTAATTCTGTGAATGCAAAATAATAATATCTTTAGGTTTAGACAATGTCTTAGGGTTTCTAGTGCTGTGGTGAGACACCATGACCATGGCATTTCCTTCTTATAAAGGCAAACATTTAATTGGTACTGGCCTACAGGTTCAGAGGTTTAGTTCATTATCATCATGGCAGGGAGCATGGCATCATGCAGGAAGACATGGTGCTGGAGAAGGAGCCAAGAGTTCTACATCTTGATCCACAGGCAGCAGAAGGAGACGGTGTGTCACACTGGGTGTAGCTTGAACATTTGAGACATCAAAGCCCACCCCCACAATGACACACTTCCTCCAACAAGGTCACATCTACTCCAACAAGGCCTCCTAATGGTGCCACTCTCGTTGGGCCAAGTGCTGTGTAACCCAAGAGACCCCCCCACCCCAGGGTCTCTGCTCAGGCGAGCAACCCCTCAGAACACAGCTTGATGAGACGATTGCTGTAACAACATGAGGTGTCTTTATTTATTTCACGTTCCACGTACGTGGTACGTGGAGTTGCAACTCCTCGCAGGGAGAGTCAACCCCGAACAAAGAAAGCATACATCTTTTATATACCCTTCTTGCAATGGGGGTGATGTGCTATAAGTCATATGTTTTTAAATTTACAGTTCAAGAGAGCTTTTTGCAATAAGATTGTTGGCAGTTGGTGGCCTTCCTCAGAACCCAGTAGCAGGAGGGCAGGGGGTGACTCAGAGAACTGTTACGTCTTATTTTGTCCTGACTGTCAGCACAGCCTCAGCTTGGTCACTTCATCTGCTTGAAACTTTTATTTTTACATTCTTAGAGCCTATGTCTATGTTTTCAAAAAACTCTGTTTGAAGGTCAGGGCAGAAGCTACTGCAAGTTGCTGGCTCTCGCAGAGCAGCTTCTCTCTGCATTTCTCTGTCTTAAAGGGGCAGCATCTCACAGAGAGGCACTGTTACTAGGGAAAGAACATTGCTTTCCACATGAGCACTCAAATGCATGAGTCTATGGAGGCCATTCCTATTCAAACTACTACAGATAATGACATTTAAATAAATAAATAAATAAAAAAATCCACTTATAAATGAGTATAGCCATACAGTACAAGATACCCACAATTCACTCCATAGACCCAAATAAACTAAACAAGAAGGAAGGCCTAAGTGAGGATGCTTGAATCTCACTTAGAAGAGGAATAAAGGAGGCAGATGGAGGGAGGTCCCTGGGTGGAAGAGGGGATGGGGATGGGAATGGGGGTGGTCAGAATCAGGTGTGGGGAAAGACAGGAGAGAGGACCAGAGGGCCAGAAGAATGAATGGAAATCTGTAGCTGCAGGGTGAGGGGGCCCTCTCTAGAGATCTGGAATGGGGAAGCTCCCAGGAGTCAATGTAAGTGACCTTAGCTGAGATGCCTAACAGTGAGGATAGGGAACCTGAAGAGGCCACCTCCTGTAGACGACAGGAACCCCAGTGGAGGAATAAGGACACCCACCCACAAAACTTTCCACACAAAATTTGTCTTGTCTAAAAGAAATACGGGGACAAAGATGGAGCAGAAACTGAAGAAATGGGGAACAAATAACTGACCCAGCTTGAGAGCTATTCCATGGGCAAACACCAATTCCTGATGCTATTAATGATATTCTGTTATGCTTGCAGTCAGGAGCCTAGCATAATTGTCCTCTGAAAGGCTCCACCCATCAGCTGACTGAAACAAATGCAGAGGCCCACAGCCAAACATTGAACAGAGCTCAGTATTCTGGAAGAGTTGGGGGAAAGATTGAGGGCCCCGAATGGAATCAGATCTCCACAAGAAGACCAACAGTCAACTAACCTGTACCCTTGGGGCTCTCAGAGACTGAACCACCAACCAAAGAACATACACAGGCTGAACTGAGGCCCCTGGCACATATGTAGCAGATGTGCAACTCAGTCTTAGTGTGGGCCCCCCGCCCAACAAATGGATCGGCGGCTGCCCCCAAAGCTGTTGCCTATCTACTGAATCCATTCCCCTAACTGGGCTTCCTTGTCTGGACTAACCCTGCAGAGGATAGGAGGATATTCGGGGGGGGGTCCCCACCCTCTCAGAGAAGAAGGGGAGGGAGATATGGAGGGAGAGATTTGTGAGGAGGGACTAGGAGGTAGGGGCAGTGATAGGTATGTAAAATAATAAATAAATAAATAAATAGGAAAAACTTGAAAAGACAAAAGAAAACACAAGTTTAGTAATGAGAAGCAATTAAAACCACAAGTACTAGTGAGATGATTCTGTTGACCACAGAAAGGTCATGTCTAAATCTAGGCTAACAAATTCAACAGTAATGACAAAATTTGCCTAGATACTGGCAAAATTCAGTACTGGAATTCAGTTATGGAAACTTTGATAGCTTTGGAAACTGGTTGAAATGCTGTCTCTTAGAAAAAGTCTTTGCACTGGGCAGTGGTGGCACACGCCTTTAATCCCAGCACTTGGAAGCTAGAGGCAGGCGGATTTCTGAGTTCGAGGTCAGCCTGGTCTACAGAGTGAGTTCCAGGACAGCCAGGGCTACACAGAGAAACCCTGTCTCAAAACACCAAAACACAAAAAAAGAAAGAAAAAGTCTTTGATCTGGGCCACCAACCATGGAACATGCAGTAGCTGGACCTAGACCCCCCTAGATGTTTATAGCAAATGTGCAGCTTCGTCGTCATGTGGGTCCCCAAACAAGTGGAGCGAGAACTGTCTCTGTCTCTGTTCCCTGCCATTGGATTCCTCTTCCCCTACTGGAATACATGGCTGGGCCTCAGTGGGAGAGGATGTGCCTAGTCCTGCTAGGACTAGATGTCCCAGAGTGAAGTGTTATCCAAAGGGGGCTCCCCCGTCTGTGAGGAGAAGAGGCAGAGGTAACGGTGGAAGAAATTGTAAGGGTGGGACTGGGAAAGAGAAGAATGGGGACTGTGATCAGAATGTAAAGTGAACAAAATAATTTTTTAAAAAATAAATAAATAAATCACTGAAAAGGTGGCTCAAGCATTGCACTGGCTGGTTTCGTGTGTCAACTTGGCACAGGTTGGAGTTCTCACAGAGAAAGGAGCTTCAGTTGAGGAAATGCCTCCATGAGATCAGCTGTAAGGCATTTCTCAATTAGTGATCAACTGGGGAGGACCCATTGTGGGTGGTACCATCCTGGGCTGGTTGTTCAGGGTTCTATAAAAAAGCAAACTGAACAAGTCAGGGGAAGCAAGCCAGTAAGAAAACATCCCTCCATGGCCTCTGCATCAGCTCCTGCTTCCTGACCTGCTTGAGTTCCAGTCCTGACTTCCTTTGGTGATGAGCAGCAGTGTGGAAGTGTAAGCTCAATAAACCCTTTCCTCCCCAACTTGCTTCTTTGTCATGATGTTTGTGCAGGAATAGAAACCCTGACTAAGATAAGCATCTTAGTCCTGAAACCTAGAAGAAGAACATTGCCGTGGTAGCCAAGAGACTGTATTACAGCATTATCCATAGAACACTATAACACGTAAGGTCATTACAAGTTGAACAAGTTGAACATAATAGCTTATCTCTGCTTCTCCTTCAAAAGGCAATGGAAAAATTTAGGTCAACAGTCCTCTACCTATGGCTTGCAACTGCTACATGACCATGTAGGTTTCAGAAGCCTTCGTGCATGGAGCAGAACATTTGTGTTAGGCTAGTGGGTCTCAATCTGTGGGTCTCAACCCTGTTAGGGGGTCAAACAAGCCTTTTACAAGGGACCGTCAGAAAATGCAGCTATTTGCATTATGATTCATAACAACAGCAATGTTACAATTATGAAGTAGCAACAAAAATAATTTTATGGGTGAGGGTCACCACGACATAAGAAACTATGTTAAAGGGTTGCAGCATTAGAAAGGTTGAAATCCACTGATTTAGGTAGACATTTTTCTTTTAGAATTTTTCCTTTTTTTATTAAATACCTTCTCTATTTACATTTCAAATGATTTCCCCTTTCCTGGCCTCCCTCCCACCGAAAGTCCCATAAGCCATCTCCCCTCCCCCTGTTCCCCAATCAACCCCCTCCCACTTCCCTGTCCTGGTATTCCCCTACACTGCTGCATCGAGCCTTTCCAGGACCAGAGGCCTCTCCTCACTTTGATGTCCAATAAGGCCATCCTCTGCTGGCTATGGGTCTGGAGCAGCCATGTGTAACACCATGTGTACTATCTGGTTGATGTTTTTGTCCCTGGGAGCTCTGGGAGTACATATCGTTGTTCCTCCTATGGGGCTGCAAACCCCTTCAGCTCTTGGGTCCTTTCTCTAGCTCCCCCATTGGGGACCCTGTGCTCAGATCTGAGAGTGTCCCCCTCTGTATTTGTCATGCACTAGCAGAGCCTCCCAGGTGACAGCTATATCTGGCTCCAGTCAGCAAGTACTTGTGGGCATCTATAATAGTGTCTGGGTTTTGTAACTGTATATGGGATGGAACACTAGGTGAGGTAGTCTCTGGATGGTCTTTCCCTCAGTCTCTGCTCCACACTTTGTCTCTGTATCTCCTTCTGTGGGTATTTTGTTCCCACTTCTAAGAAGGACCAGAGTATCCATACTTTGTTCTTCCTTCTTCTTGGGCATCATTTGATATGTGAATTATGTCTTGGGTATTCCGAGCTTCTGGGCTAATATCCACTTATCAGTGAGTGCATGCGATGTGTGTTCTTTTGTGATTAGATTACCTCACTTAGGATGACATTTTCCAGTTCCACCTATTTCCACCTAAGAATTTCATAAATTCATTGTTTTTAATAGCTGAGTAGTATTCCATTGTGTAAATATACCACATTTTCTTTATTCATTCATCCATTGAGGGACATCTGGGTACTTTCCATCTTCTGGCTATTATAAATATGGCTGCACAGTCTAGTGGTTGGTTGTAAACCATGGGTATTTTTGATCCACTTTCCAACAAGGTTCAAAGTATCCACACGTTGGGGTCTTCCATCTTCTTGAGCATCATGTGGTCTGTGAGTTGTATCTTGGATATTCCTGGCTTTTGGGCTAATATCCACTTATCAGTGAGTACATACTGCATGGGTTCTTTGTGATTGGGTTACCTCACTCAGGATGATATTTTCTTTTTTTTTCTTTCTTTTTTTTTTTTTTGCAGACAACCAATAGACTGTGCATATGGTCTAGTTGGGCAAATACTTCCAGAAATGGTAGAAGATATTGTTTTACAGGAGATAATAAGCCACATGTTTTCACTTCCCTAAACAAATTTATTGGACCCAAACTATACCAGATGTGCTTGATCACATGTAGGTGGAAGTGGTGTAGGCAGAAAATATGTCAGAATATATGCTAGCCTTAGTTGGACCTAATAGGAAATACAGTGAAATATGGTTTTTGTCTTATTCAGCCCCTACAAAACATACCTCGGGAGACCCAAGGATGGACCTGGCCTGAGAGTCCTTCCACAAGCCAGTATTTTAATGAATGCTTACTTCAAATTTGGCTTTAAATTTTTATAATGGTTTATCCTCGACAGGTGGAATTAACAAAGGTACATGCAGAAGTGCATGTGTCTGCAGCACAACAGTGTCTCCCAGACATGACAGGGCAGGAACACATGAACTCATACTTCATGCACAAGACCAAGACATCAAAAATCCCAACTTGGATCAGGAATGGTTCATGAAGCTCTATCCCTACCTAAGGAGCTATTGGTTACTGATAGTTGTTGGGAGAGGGAGAGTCCGTTTCAAGGATGTAGACCCTGAGATACTGCCCATCTTCCAGTAGATGGTCCTATACACATCCGCATACAAGCATCTCTAAAAGGACTTAAAAAATAGTGTGTTTTTAAAAATAAAAGGAACACTGTAGAGGGCCTGAGGGCCTTGTACTTACAGAGAAGCACTAACAGGAATGTTAATCACACAGGTGTGTCTCCTCAGTGGAGGAGAAAAAATCAAATACCTGCATTCCCCCCCAGAAAGCTGAGAGTGGGACGTTGCTGAAGAACTAATGACCTTTTTTCTATCTGTGGAGGAAGACCTCACCCTAATTTCCCCAGAACAATTATTCCCCAGATGACTCTTCCCTTCTTAGACCATTACCTACCCTTAAGAGAGGTGTTGTCAGTACTTCATGGTCCGCTGACTACTACACTGTCTCAGACAGAGGCCACACTAAATTCTAGGCCTTTTAGCTATAGAACCCACTCTCATGGTCACACGTACTTTGTAAAGGGGTCTCTATGTAGTTGCACCTTAAGCTTCATTGTGTACCTGGAATTGGACTGAGTGTTTGTCTGGAGAGCTTTTCCCAAGTTGTACTGTGATTTAAACATGCCTGGCATTATACTCCCTGAAGTCTGACCCAGGCCAACAACTAGGTTTTCATTCTCATCTCTTCACAGGGTTTGCTTCTCTGTCTGATGCCTGCACAGCCACCCCCCAACACACATACCACATGAGGTTGGGAGAGGAAAAGTGGTCGGGGAGGTAAGAGAGGAATTGGCAGGAAGAGAGGGAGGTGTATTTGATCAAATGACATTAAATTCATTTATGAAAATCACAATAAAATTTTCAATCACCATAACATCTGTTAGCTCTGTGACTTGTGAGAGCAATCCATAGAGCTAAGTGTTCAACAGTAGTGTGAACAGTCACAGGTCATCTCTATAAGGATAAATTATTATCAACAACAAAAAAACCATTAAGACTACTGGAGAGAAATTTGACTGTTTGGGGGTGGGGGGAACTGTGAGATGATTCCCTGGTTGATAACACTGGTTGCTGAGTTTGGTTCCCAGGAGCCACATGATGGCTCATAACCATCCATGACTCTAGTTCATGGTACCTAGTGCCCTCTTCTGATGTTCCTGAGCACCAGAGCCACACATAGTATACACACATACGTGTGGCCAAAATTATCATACACATAAAAAGTAAAATAAATATTTTTTAAAACACTAAAATAAAAGAGCAGCCAGGTCACAGACAGGACACAGAGTGCTGTGCTGGAGGAGCCATGAAACTACATGGGACAGAAATGAAGAGCTGAGTCATGGCGTGCAGCTGTCTGACTAGTTCTGAAGCTGGGCGTAGGTAAACACAAGAAGACATGTTAAACAGATTTGGAGATAAAATGTTACTCACTAATGCTGAAAGACTCTGGTGACAATTTTAAAGAATTTTTTTTCTTTACCTCTACCATCATAAACACAGCAATGTAAGCACAGAACCAATGGCAGCCAATGATCTCGGGGTAAACGCTGGGGATGAAGGGGCTGTGGCAGGCCAGGGAATTCCTCTTCTACCAAATGTCACTCAGGTCCAGCTGTGTGTGAACCATCTGCGTGTGGACAGCAGGGTCAGCCATACCACGTTTATCTTACAGGAACCAAAGGAATAGACTGCTGGAAACATGTGGATACAAAGCATTGAAGATCAACCATTTCAAAAAGCATTTTAGCACACTGTAGTTTATAAACTTATCAAAAGCCTGCCTGACAGTCAGTACTGAGATATCAGTTTCCAGCTCCTACCTCAACTCATAGGGTACTCAAAAGCACATAAACTCTGTCACCTGGTTTTATTATAAAAGCTACACATAAATTAGTTTTAAGAATATGTGGCGTTATCATTTAAGGACAGAAGAACTATGAACTCTTCAATACATAAAATCATATTTTCACTTCTAAGTCAGATAATGTAGTGATTTTCTGTGGACTCAGAGTGCCAGTTGGTGCCACCATAAGAGCCTGATGTAGGGATTCTACTCCCTGAAGATGTAGGAGCGGCTGGGTTCTCATCTGAGCTTCATGCAAGCCAGTGACATGTTCATTACCTTGATTCACTAGCAAACAACTAAAGGCAATTGTATTTCCCAGGCAAGGCTCTGCTCATGTAAACTCAGACAGGCTTTCGTGAAGAGTGCCTTAATTAAGAAATGGATGTGTATTGTGAAAGAACTCTCTTACCCAACTGGCTGTTAATATATATGAGAGCCAAGCATCTTTAGTTATTGCTGGATGGTTAATAAAAAGCAACAAACCTAGAGATAAATTTGTTTTCCTGTTGAGTTAGGTATCCCTTTGCATTTAACACAGATAGGCAGATCGTTAACTTAATAATAAATTAAATAAGTTAAATCATTAAATAAGTCTACCCACTATATGTTTTCTTTTTAGCAATTGCTGACTACCTACTTTAATTATGCTATACTCTTAATATCTGTATTAGAATAAACTGTCCTGGTAAATGTATAATTCTGTTTTCAAACATAACAAACTACCACTTCTGTAGCAATGAGTCTTTTTATACCATTCCTTACATAATGTGAATAAGAAGCCCAAATGTAGGCTGGGGCTGTAAGGAGAACATTATTCACATTAATGCCTTGGTGTTGCTGAGATCAGACTAAGTTACTGCCCTGAGTTACTCCAGATTGTGCAAAACAGCAGGTTTTCAGAATATGCCTTTCCCTGAGAGAACCTGTCTCATGAGCAGCTTTTTAAATTCATTCTGGGCATTTAGAATGACTTTGTACCTCACAAGACAGCGATTGGTACCATCTGACACCACCCATGCACCCACAGACTAGTAACTCCTTATTCCTGAGAGTAGAAATGGAGCTACTCTGGAAATATATCAGGAGACTTGAGACTTCCATGTGGGGTCAAACAGAAATATTCAACTCATATCAGGAAAAACCGTTCCTCAGATGCTTCAGATCAAGGAAAGCATATAACTCCTTCACCTGAACTACATACATTGAGGTGACTACCTAGCACTGTGATTGGCAGTGGTTCTCATCCACCTGTCTTCTGACCACAAGGTGTATGATCAAGAGATAGGCCAATGGAAAACTCTTCACGGTCACATGAGGTCACTCAGCTCCATCCCTATTGTAAACACAACCTACTGGAATTATTGGCTTATCCTATTTACCTGTATGGAAATGTGGTCTATTCCAACCACACACAAATTCCTTTGTGTAGGTCAAATCCTGCCCTTTGCTTTACCTTGCTCTAGGAGCTAAACTTTGGTCCTGCTGTCTGGCGAAGGTCAGCAGGCAGAGCTGTATTACCTGAGTTTCTTTGACTAGCTTGAGGTCATTATCTTGTCAATATAGTCTCTATTTCTATTCTGTCATCAGCTTCCTTGCTTCTCATGAGCTCTGAACTGTAACCCCTTAACCTTTTATAGCCATTCTATAACTTTCATGTGAGTGTGTGTGTGTGTGTGTGTTTGCCTTTCTTGGGTAAAAATAATTGATGTGCTACTAAAACCACTAAAAAAAAAAATCTAGTAAAAATTTATTTAAAAAAAATAAATAAACCAGTAGAGCTGGAGAGATGGCTCATGGCTAAGAGCACTATGTAGAATTATAATCTACTCTTAGTGGAATGTTCCTTTAATGAGTATGGAGTGCCTTCTTATCTCTTCTTGCTAGTTTTGGGTTTGAAAATTATTTTATTACATATTTTATCAGACACTATAATGACTACTATAATGACTACACCTACTTTTTTCTTAGTCTTATTTGCTTGGAATACCTCTTTTCATCCTTTTACCCAAAATGGTACCTACCTTTGATGGTGAGGTGTGTTTCTTGGAGAAAACAAACAACAGATCCTATTTGCTAATCCAGTCTGATAGTCTGTCTCTTTACAGAGGAACTGAGACAGTTAATATTAAGAATTATTTGGGGGTCATGAGTATTAATACCTGTCATTTTGTTGTTTTGTGATACTCAAAGTTTTTTGATTAACCATTCTGCTATTATTCCTTATAAACTTTTGAGTGTGTTTATTCTTCTAAGATATATAACCTCACCAAAATATTACACATATTCTTTCCCAGTAAGAACATGAGATAATTACCCTTATTATCTTGTTCCACTTGGGGAAACTGGAAAGGAAAACTGCCTTGCTCAAAATTCTGCAGCAGGAATCCTCAATACTTTTCTTTCTTAGTTAAGCTGTCTTTACCTCTATGCTATTTATTCCTTCCCTCTCACTCTCCAACTACTCAGTTCCTTGCAATTGTACATTTTCATTTTTAAACTTTTTTAAAATTTGGTTTGCTAAGAAATAGGTGCCAGTATATTATTTTCATGCATACGTATATCATTGTGTCTTGTGTTTCCTTATCCCTCTCCCAGCACACGAGTCCCCTTCTGTTTTCATGACACACTCACACAGACAAACGTGGTGTAGATGGACAGATGGGTAGATATAATCACATTTTCTTTAGTCATGCATCTGCTAATGAACATCTAATTTGGGTCCCTGCTTTAGTGCTTGTGAATAGTGCAGCAGCAAACATGGGTACAAAGTATCTTGCAGTACGCTGAAATAAACTCCTTTGCGTATATCATCAAGGAGTGGTCTAACTGGACCATAAGGGCATAACTATCACTTTAGCATGACAAAGCCAGGAGTCAGAATGGGATAATGTCCTTGCATTGTTGGTCATCACTTTATCCTAATGACTTATCTCCCACTGAGTAAGAATGTTTTCTTTCAGACAGGAACAATTATGGGTCACGGTTGTGACTGTGGTCCCCTTCTCCCTCATCTGATGCCCTGTCTTCCTGCTGGAGGTGGGCTCTAGAAGTTCCCTCTCTCTACTGTTGTGCATTTCATCTAAGGTCTCCCTTTGAGTCCTGAGAGTCTCTCACCTCCCAGGTCTCTGGTTCATTCTGGAGGGTTCCCCCAACCTCCTATCTCCTGAGGTGGCCTGTTTCACTTCTTTCTGTTGGACCTCAGGGCTTCAATCCTTTTCCCTCACCCAAAACCAGATCAGGTTCCCCACTCCCCCACCCCATCCACTTTCCCTCCCAGGTCCCTCCTTTCCTCCCATTTGTGATTGCTTTCTTCTCCCTTCCAAGTGGGACTGAGGCGTCCTCACTTGAGCACTTCAGCTTGTTGACCTTTTTGAGTTCTGTGGCTAATATCCACTTATTAGTGAGTACATACTATGCTTGTCCTCTTGTGTCTGTGTTCCTTCACTCAGGATGACAATTTCTAGTCCCATCCATTTGCCTGCAAAACTCAGGATGTCCTTGATCTTAATAGCTAAGTAGTATTTCATTGTGTAAATGAACCACATTTTCTGTATCCATTCTTCTGTTGTGGGACATCTAGGTTGTTTGCATCTCTGGCTATCACAAATAAAGCTGCTTTGAACATAGTGGAACATGTGTCCCTGTGGCATGGTGGGGGCGACTTTTGGGTATATTTCCAAGAATGATATTGACAGGGATGGAAATGGAGAGGAGCCTGAGGAATAGAAGGTCCAGTGACAGACCCAAAGTGGGATCCAGCTCAAGGGGAGGTCCCAAGGCCTGACACTATTACTGAGGCTATGGAGCTCTCACAAAAAGGGACCTAGCATGACAGCAGTTCGGATAACCCAACAAGCAGCTGAAAGAGTCAGATGCAGATATTTGTACCCAACCAACGGACCGAAGCAGCTGACCCCTGTGGTTGAACTAAGGAAGGCTGAAAGAAGCTGAGGAGAAGGGTGGCCCTGTAGAATCAGCAGTCTCAATTAATGAGATCCCTCAAACACTGGACCACCAAACAGGCAGCATACACCAGCTGATATGAGGCCCCCAACACACATACAAGTAGAGGACTACCCGATCTGTGTTCATTCAGAGATGACGCACCTAACCCTCAAGAGACTGGAGACCCCAGGGAGTTTAGAGGTCAGGTGGGGTGGGGGAGCATCCATGTGGAGATGGGGGGGAAGGGAAGGAGGTATGGGATGTAGAACAGTAAGGGGGTGGACAGGGGTGGGGGGAATAAAATATGGAGTGTAAAAAAATTAATTAATTAATTAATTAAAAAGAAAGAAAGAAAAAGAAAAAAATGGAAATATAGCAAAAACCCTTAAAAAAAATGAATTCTTATTGTTTACTTTGTTAGAGAAGAAAGAAAATTCTCAAGTAACTGTCAGATGCCAAACTCATTTAAGTAATTTTAATTTAGTTTGAATGCTTACTTCTGGTCTTAAAGTTGAACCTCAAGATGACACTGCAGTTTATGGAATCTTCTCCTCCTCTATGATTTTTTTTATATTGCAGCCAAAATTCAATAAAAATATTTTTTTCTTTTAGACAGAAGATATTTGTCCTTTGGACCTTGTATGTCTCCAAAAATTATTAATCAGGAACAAACATTCTCCATGTTTTTGTCAGATTCATGGACTGAACTCAGAACTTTGTATGTGTTTGGGTTCTAACACTGCTGCTACTGTTGTTGTTCTTGTCATTGTTGTCGTTATTCTTGTTATGAAAAATAGTGCAGCATTTTAAAATTAAGGCTATATTTAAATCATGATTAAATTTATTCATGTTGCCAAAATTAGTTTTCTGATATGAAAAGATAAATATTCTTGCTGACATTCTCTTTCATGTGCATTATAAAGAAAATTCTTCATTATTTTAGCAAATAATGAAAAGAAATAAAAAATCTACATACACAAAGTCATTTTAGGCAGATAATTTTATTAAGTACTATTAACTCATCTGAAGCTATTCTCTTCTTGTATGGCACAAACTCTTAAGTTCTTGCCTTTTGGGGAGGAAACTTGGAACCTGAGATCATAGACTTCAACAGTCAGGAGGAATACTGAGTGTGGCAGAGGGAGGCTGGGTTTTCACTTACATCATGCGGTCTCTTCATAGCACAATTCCTGTGTGTGAGAACAATGCTAAGGGGTCATTGTGGGTTATTCAGGGGCAGAGGGCCTGTTTGCAAAGACGACTGTTCATATCTGTTCCAGAGGATCTGCTCCAAAGAGGAGTGTCTGTGTCTAATAACCTTTCAAGGCTGTGGCTCAGTTTTGATTCTTTAATATTTCCAGGCATTCATAAACCACACCATTACCAACAGCAACACCATTACAGATACTGCTGGTTGCATTTCCTGCTTTATGTTTTTTTAAGGGAGGCCAAATGAGTTCAAGATTTCTCATTTTCCAAAATAACTTTTGTTTTCTTTATCTTGCAAAATAATTCATATCCTTCATGGAAATTTTAATAAATAAAGGGAAAATTAAATAAACACAACTATCACCCCCACTGTCATGAGATAACAAAATGGTAATTTTCACATTTGCTGGAGACAGACTACAGAGTGCCTCCTTCTGAATGTCCCATGGGGTTGGGCTCATAGCTTTGCATAGAGAAAAAGGTCATTGCTTTGGACTCTGAGTGAGAGTCTGTGACCCATGAGAACTAAAACTAAGTACATAAGAAGGGTGTACATTCGCGGAATCTGCTTCAGATCTCTTACTCACTTTTTCAGTGGTGAACTAGATAAGTAGAATGTCAAAGATACTCCATGATTCTGCCAAAGTTCCAAAGTTATGAGCTCAGTAATAGAACATTCTTTTAAGTCAAATTCATGACTTTGGCAAAAAGCCCTTGTAAAAGTGACCCACAAACAGGATACAATAAGTTTTTCCTAACATGGAACATGCTTACAGTCTATAATGCCTAAAACCAGCAGGGACTCACCACACATAAAAAATAGTGTTTTGTGTCTTAAAAGTTCAGCCTGAGTCTTTCCGAACAAAGCAAGTTTCTGGTGGCATTTCTGGAGAGCAGATCTCTTCCCAAGCAGCAGTGTTACAGCTCTTATGACAGAAACTCTCAGATGATGGAGTAGTTCTCACACACCTTCTAGAGAGGATTCTTATATACAGTTTTGAGGTGGGTCGGGTACTTCCTATTGGCTTGGTCTGAGAGCTTGTGGATACCTTATCTACATGTGGGAGGGCTTGGGGTGCTGCTCCTATGTGACTGATGGCCACAGACCTCTCTACGGGAGGCTGTGGGGGGTTGTAGCTACATGGCAGGAGCCAGGGGCCCTGGGGCTTGGCAAAACACCTTCTGTCCCTTCAGAATCACTGGGGTTTCTAGCCTTTGCATGACCCAGAACCAGGCTGCCTTTCAGAGCTCACTGCTCCACAGGGGTTTACTCAAGTAACTGATGAGGTGGGAGGTAACTCAAGGAATTGATGAGGTGGGGGATAACTCAAGTAACTCATGAGTTGGGGAGATAACTTAAGGATTCAGAGGTTCAGTCCATTATCATCAAGGTGGGAGAATGGCAGTATCTAGGCAGGCATGAAGCAGGCAGAACTGAAAGTTCTACATTTTCATCTGAAAGCTGGTAGTGGAAGACTGACTTCCAGGCAGCTAGAGTGAGGGTCTTAAGATCACACCCACAATGGTACACCTAGTCCAACAAGGCCACACCTCCTTGTAGTACCACTCCCTGGGCTAAGCATCTACAAACCATCACATTCCACTCCCTGGCCACCATAGACTTGTTCAAACAACACATGAGTCTATGAGGGTCATACCTAAACACAGCATAATGCAAAATATATTTAGTCCAACTTCCAAAGTCCCCATAGTCTATACCAGTCTCAACAATGTTAAAAGTCCAAATTTCAAGGTATTTTCTGAGATTCATCACAAACACTTAACTGTAAACCCCAAAGCAAGACAGAAAACCAGCTAGACAAAGTTCAAACTCTGCATCTCCATGACTGATATCAAAGCAATCTTCAGATCTCCAACTTTTTTTCATCTCTGCTGACTGCAACAAACTTCTTTCTCCTGAGCTTGTTCCATTTCCTGCTAGCAGCTTTCCTCAGCAGATAGACCATGGCTCTGGCATCTCAAACATCTTCGGGTTTCCAAAGCAACTTCAATGTTATAGCTTCTTGTTTCAATGTCTGGGATCCACACATGGTCTTTTGGGCTCCTCCAAAGGGCTGGCACCACTTCTCCAGCTCTGCCCTCTGTAGCGCTCTAAGTGCAGGTGGATCCATTCCACTGCCATTGCTGTTCTTGGTGCTCATCCCATGGTAGTGGCATCTCCAATACACTGGGATCTTCCACTGAAACTAGGCTTCACCAATAGCCTCTCATAGACTCTCTTCATGGGACCAAGCCTCAACTCCTTTGCATGACCCCTTCAGTCCTGGGCCATCAATTGCAACTGAGGCTGCACCTTCACCAATGGCCTTCTGTGGCCTCTCACAGTGCCAAGTCTCAGCTGCCCTTCATGACCCCTTCATGCCTTCAAAACCAGTACCACCTGGGTGACTCTTACACATTACCAAGTACAACTACAGCATGAGGTACAACCTTGGCTATCTCTGGAACAAAGCTTCTTTGTACTCTCAGAAAACTCTCCAGAAGATTTCACCTCAGTGATGCTGGTCTCTTCTTAATCACCACTATTTTCTTAGCTCCAGCTAACCAGCATCAATAGTCCCAGTAGTCTTCTTCTTTTGACTCAGAGGCACATGGCTGAAGCTGCCGAGTAGTGCATTGCAGGAGCTGGAACATGGCCCCTTATTTTATTACATTATCACTAGCTTCCTCTTTTCCAACTCCTTCACTGACTTCAGGACAGCTTGGCTGTCCTGGATCTTGCTCTGTAGATTGACCTTGAACTCCTAGATCTGCATGCCTGTCTTCCAAGATTAAAGGTGTGTACTACCAGGCCTGGATCTAAATTTAGATGGGTAATATCTTACCCCAAGGTCACCACTCCCTTAATTCAATTTAATATCCTTGAACAATGGATTCAGCTCCATTTCACTTCCTGGTGGACCCTTAATACTTTAACTATATATTTTATATTTTTCCTTTCTAAGCTTGGTATGTGTAGTGGCTATTCCTGGTTGTCAACTTGACTATATCTGGAATGAACTCTGACCTAGATCTTGGCTTGGAGGTCTTGAGGCATAGTGGCTATAAATCCCAGAAGATTAAGACAGGGAGATCTCTCAGTTCAAAGTCATCTGGGACACATTGTGGCTATAAATCCCAGAAGACTAAGACAGGGAGATCTCTCAGTTCAAAGTCATCTGGGACACATTGTGGCACACACCTTTAATCTGGGCCACACCTTCTGGTGGAGACCTACATAAGGACTTTCTCTTCTTTGCCTGCTTGCCTTGTGGGACTGAGCAACTGCTAGATTCTTGGACTTCCATCCATAGCTGCTGCTGACCATTGTTAGGAGTTTGACTACAGACTGTAAGTCATCAACAAATTCCCTCACTATATAGAGACTACCCATATGTTCTGAGACTCTAGAATACCCTAATACAGTATGCTTATCCAAAATGCTCTTCATGAGACTTAACCAGAGAACAAAGTCTATGATGGTCATTTCTGAGACTTCCTTTGTCAATGCAATTAATCTAAGTCTCTTCACCTTAGCCTCAGGCAGACTCTTCAGACAAGGGCAAAAAGCAGTCATGTTCTTCACCAAAATACTACAAAAACAGTCACTAGGCCACATACCGAAGTTCTTTTCCACTGAAACCTCTTGGACGAGGTCTGCACAATTTGAATCACTCACAGCAACAAATTCTTCTATATTCCTTCTAGGACAGCCCATTAAGCCCCACTTAAAGCATCCATCCCAGTGCTTTCCAAATCCAAAGTCCCAAAATCTACATTCTTCCAAACAAAATCATGGTCAGATCTATCAAAGCAATACCTCAGTCCCAGATACCAACTTCTGTCTTAGTTAGGGTTTTACTCCTGTGAACAGACAGCATGACCAAGGCAAGTCTTATAAAGGACAACATTTATTTGGGGCTGGCTTACAGGTTCAGAGGTTCAGTCCATTATCATCAAGGTGGGAGCATGGCAGCATCTAGGCAGACATGTTGCAGGCAGAGCTGAGAGTTCTATATCTTCATCTAAAGGCAGCTAGCAGAATACTCACTTCCAGGCAGCTAGAATAAGGGTGTTAAGCCCGTGCTCCCAGTGACACACCTGCTCCAACAAGGCTACACCTCCTCATAGTGCCAAGCATATGCAAACTATCACATGAGTGGTCCAGGACTGTGACTAGACCATCGTCAGAGAGCTTGGTCACTTCTGTCTGATTTGCTCTGCTGTTCTTACTGTGTGATTTTCACCTGTGTCCCGTGGCTACCTGAGATGCTGCCATCCTATCTCCATGTATGACAACTGGAAAGTGAAAGAGGGAAAAACGGTGTTCTTCCTCCACTTAGGAAGCCCGTCTAAACATTGCAGGTGATGCCACTGACTACAGACCCCTGGACAGTCATTTGGACACATTTGAATACAAAGGGGCTATGAAATGAAGCTTTTACCTCATTTCATATAGAAAAGCCACCTGGAAGCTAAAAATGGTCATCCCCTCCTACTATTAGTGGTCATTTAAAAATGCTTTGTTACAAACAGGGTTGACATCATGAGGTCACTTGAATGTGGTAGAGGACAGATAAGAACATCTGTACCTGTTACTCCAGTCCTGCTGCAAAGGTCAAAACTGTATTTTTCTTTCAATTAGCTACTACTGTGGAATGGACCATCCTAAACCCGGTGGCGTGAACTGCTCTTTTACTTTGCTTGTGCATCTTTGGATTTTCGAGTGTCTATCTGGATGGTGGTTTGGTTTTTTTTATTTTGTTTTGTTTTGTTCCTATTGGTTTCCCTTTCTGAGGCCACAGTTGTTACCATCTAAGGGTCTTGAGTCCATTTTGTTTTCTCTGCCCATTAAATATTTAAAGGTCAGGAAGTTAATCAAGTCATGAAATGCAAACAAGTATAATAAAAAGTTTAGGAAATACACACACACACACACACACACACACACACACACACACATATCACTAGGAGACAGACATCCTGCAAGTAAGGCAGGGGTTCTGAAACTGAAATCCATCTTTCCCTGGAGAGCTGGGAGTTTTAAGTAATTTTGGTTGCCTGAGACAGATTCCCTCTACCTTAGTTTTAGATTAATCAACATAGACAAAAAATAAAAAGAGGAAGCTGTGAGCAATCATGTCCAGAACCTAGACCATGTCCAACATATCAGGCAGAACCAGGCTACCAGGGAAGAAGGAAGCCCAACAAGCCTTTGTCCTCAGTGAATAAGAAGTTGGATTTTGTCATTTTGTGGTGTATTTGTGGCTTCTTATCCCTATCTCAACAGCATGAAGGTATTGTCTGACTTCTATTTTCTCACACACATCTCACCTAGTCATTTTAACTGCTATTTGGGGATTGTCACAACAGTATCTCCGGATATCTCATACTGTCAAAGTGAGTGACATGGAGACAGAAAGCAGGCTTTATGCCTCAGAAGAGGGTTGTGTAAGAAGCCAAGGTTGAACTGGATGATGACAGAGCTCCAGAGAGAATGAGGACCATCTGATGATGTTATGTGAGACAGCACTTGTACCACACATGAAGTACAATGCTCATAATCTGTTACTACTACTACTACTACTACTACTACTATGAGAATAGTTTGAAAAAAGAGAAAAGAAAGAAAGAAGAGAAAGAAAGAAAGAGAGAGAGAGAAAGAAAGAAAGAAAGAAAGAAAGAAAGAAAGAAAGAAAGAAAGAAAGAAAGAAAGAAAGGAGAGAGGAAGAGAGAGAGAGAGAGAGAGAACAATTGAAGCAGGTTTTTCTTCATTGGAGGAAGAGAACAAGCAAGGAAACCACCTTTCAAAAAAAAACCTCTCATTTTCTCCTACTGGAATCAATAAGGTTGATGACATCTTTGCCACCATTGTCCACCACCAGTTGTGTATGTGAATCTCAGGTGCTGGAAGAGCCTCTCATTAGTAGTTCTAAGTTCAGAAGTCAGCTACTGGATCTTTCCTATCACAACCTTACGGAGAACATCAAGAAATAATGTTAATGGGAAGAGTTCTCCAACATTACAATTGATAGAAGTCCTGTTTAGTAGTGTAATTGACTAGTTGGCTGAACAGTGTGCCAGAGTCTTGCAGAGGAGAGGGAACACTGACAAACCTCCCATGACATTTCAGTGAAAGGGACAGTATCATTAGCTATTACTTCTTAATAATATATGCTGCTTCCCATACACCAAACATTATTTTTCTTGGGGCACCAAGGTCCATACTACATGACATCTGAATCCCGTTCTTCTTCAAGGTAAATCTACATGTCCCAGGACAGAAAGTGGGAAGTCCCTTTTGTTCTCCCTGCGCTGCCCTGCCTGAAGGCCTGACATCTGTTGAATTTTTGCCAGTTGGGTGATGAGAGTCACAAATCTGACTCTTTCAGGGTCCAGCACAAAGTTGTGTGTAGAAAGGCCAGCTATATGGGGTTTTTAAATCATGAGATCTTCAGGACTAAATATATTTCTAAGTCTGAGCAGAGCCAGGGCATGGTCAGACCCATGGAGACTGGGTTTCTTGACTTAGATTCCATAAGTGTTTCTTTAACAGATCATTGGCCTTTACAGCCTGCCCAGAGGACTGGAGTCCCTGGGCACAATGTACATGGTATTGAGTTTCCATACTTTAGTCACATCCTTGGTAGTTTCTGCTTTCAGACCAACCCCATTGTCACAATGGACACTTTTGGGTAATACAAACAAGAAAATTATTTCAGAGAGAAATACCCTAGTCACTTCTGTGGCTTTTTCTGTTTTGCAAAGGAAAGCATCTATCCATCCAGTAAATACCAGACTAGGACTGGGCATGTGAGTGAAATCCAGATGCCATCCCAGGGTAAGTGACCTGCCTCTGACTCCCTGGGGACTAGAGATGCTTATGGAAGGGACTAGTTTTCTAATATGTCCCTGTAACACTGACTAGATGGTTTCTTTTAAGATCTCCACTGTGGACATCCTTTTTGTTAGCATATATGTGTTCTGATGCAAACAATACATCTGCTATGGGAATTGTAAGACTTCCCATTGTAGAGCCTTTGGCAATGACAGTTCATCATTAGATGTTAGCCAGCATCCTCAGGGCCTAGGTAATGCTGATCTTTGACACAAAGGCCATTTCCTCTAAAGCAGTGGTTCTCTTCCAAATGTTTTGACCTCCTAATACAGTTTCTCCTGTCGTGGTGATCCTCAACCATAAAATTATTTAATTGCTACTTCATAACAGTATTTTTGCTATGCTATGAATTGTAATGTAAGTTTCTGATATACAGGGTATCTGATATGAGATCATTTTTCCCTTTACCACCAAATCATCCTCCTCTGGTGTCCAGGACAGTAGATTACAGCCACTTGAGTAAGCAAAGGGACTGCATCTGAGAACTCAGAAATTCTTGAGGATGCTCTGTGGAGTCCCAGCTGCAGTGAGGAGGTCTATTTCTTTCCATGTGACCACATGGGTGTGGAGGATAAGGAGGATATAAGGTCTGTATAGATTCTGACTCTTGTTTCTTGGGATAGTTCCAGGGCAGAAGAGGGAAGCATCAGCTCTGCTAGCTGGGGTTCAGGTACTTGTCCTGATATGAGAACATAGAAGTTAGTGACTGCTGCATATCCTGCATATTGGATTCCTTCTTTGATAAAGAAACTCCATCTGTATAAAGGACCAGGATCAGGGGTTTCTGAGAGCTGATCTGAGAGATCAGGATGGGATACGTAGATTTCTACGATGACATCTCCAGAGCAGTGGAGAGGCTTCCTTCCCTTCCTTTTCTGTCTGATAGGTAGCTGGATTCAGGTCTTGAAAGAAGTCCCTGATACTTAGGTAGCCTGCTGTCAGTCAACCCTGGATGGATTTTTCCTTTGAATTTAGAATGTCCCCCTTTGTCATGGAGTGTGTGGTCCATGAGAGGGCGCCCAAGCGTAAACTTTTGAACCAAAAGGAAGTGTAACCGCAATAACATCCAGACCATCTCATTGCTACCTGACTGAATTCCTTCCTTGGGTGTCCTACAGGTTGTAGGGAAACAGCCATGAATTGTGTGCTTGCTCATTGCCCTATCTTTTAGTCACATACACACATCTGGAAGCATGGCGAGCAGTTTCAAGGCAGGGGTCTTATCACCTTTTTAAGTCTTAGGAAGTCTTGTTTGTACTGCAGAGTCCTTTTAACCATACTGAGTCCCTGAGTCTGAACTTCCATGCTCACTTGACACAGAGCTGTACCCAAGTCTGCCTAAGCAGAGGTCCAAATGATACAACACCCCAGAACTCTCAGAAATGGTCTCATCTGTCGAAGGGTTTGGGTGAGCCACAAGGCACAAATGGATCTGACTTTTAGAGCCCTAAGGCTCTGGTCCCTCTTGGTAAGATGAGGTGCAAGTAGGTAACCTTGGTTTTATGTATCTGGGCTTTTTCCTTAGATACCCTGCAGCTCTTGCCCACCAGAAAATTAGGTAGGGATTCTGTGCTTCCTCAGGAAATGGTTTCTTCTGTTGGCCCACATAGGAGGCCATCATGTACATATTTAAAAGAGATGACTGCTGGGTGAGTCCATGCCATCAAATCTTGAGGAAGAACTCAGCCAAATAAATGAGGAAGTCTCTACATACTTGGGAGGAGGGTACTCCAGGTGACATGTCCTAGCCTATTATAGGAAGGGTCTTAAAAGTAAAAAGAAGCTGTGTATCAGGATGGAGCAGAATACAAAAGAAGACAGCATTAGGGGGAATCTGAGTGAGGGGAGTATAAGACTAGGAACTACTGGATGGAGCAGGGTCACTGCACCATTAATCAGACTGAGGTTGTAGATTAACCTTCACTTGTTGGGGCCTTTGCTAACACCGCAAATGAGATTATTGTATGGACCAGAACACTCAGTCAATTACTCTTGTTTCTTTAGTCCTTGAATTATGGGAACTAGTCTCTGTCTGAGCAGAGTTTCAGAGCATATGGTTTTTGTTGTGGGAAATGGATAGGATCTTCAAAGCATGTGACCACGTCTTGGTAAGGCATCTCTATCATGTTGCTGTTTGTCCATACAGCGGCCTTGACATTGCTTTCTATTAGAGGTAAGCAATATCGCTGCCCTGGAGGGAGAATCACTTTGAGTTTGAGCTTAATAAGATGACTTTTAAAAGGGGGAGAGGGAAGTCTGGGAACTATTAAAAAAAAAGTAGAAATGAAAGTTCCTCCAGAAATGAGCAAGTGACCTTTTAAAGTGAGTAGTGTAACATTTTAGGGGCTGCCCCAATATGTCCCGAATGGCTGTGGTTCTTTGGCATGGGGGAGAAGGGGGATGGGAATGTAAAGTTCACATTACAGTCCTCTACAGTGAAAATTGCCCAGGGTTCCTCTAGACTGATGGGCATAATTGGAGTCAGTAAGAGAATTCCAGGACTTAGCATAGTGGAGAAGAAGATGATCTGGGGTCCTCAATTCTTCTATTGATTTCCCTTGAAAACACAGCAGAGTCCAAGGGAGATACCAGTTTCGAAGAGCAGATATCCCAATAAAAGTCATCCTCCCATCCAAGGAGCAATCGACTCCCAGGCTTAGATGGTGTTCTTTGTGGAGAAACCCTTATCAGGTTGTCCCTTGGCAGCCATTAATTCTCCATGGTACTTGTCCCTTTTCATTTCTTTTTCCTGGTCCTGGTTATAAAAGTTCCAACTCAGCCTAGACAAATAATATGAGTGCCTCCTTCTCTTCCTGGAGTATATGGAATAACTAGGTGTAGGTAAGGTGTTTTTCCTTAACCTTTCTGAGACCCTCATTGCATGGTGAATCATTTGCATTGATTGGGTCCTAGTGAGAATTTTTGGAGGGGATGACCTTATCCTTTTGAGGAAGTCTCTATTCTCTGAAAGATAAGGAAATCATTGTTAACTCTCAGATAGCTTAACACAATACTCTCATGCTTGCTAAAGGGGTTAGGGATTGTTCTGACTTCTCACCAGGCTAATACATGTGTCCGACTTAGATGATGCTTCAAATGATTGAACATTGTGGTCTAGATCAGCAGTTCTCAACCTGTGGACTAAGACCCCTTTGAGGATGGAAGGACACTTTAATGGGTGTCTCCTAAGACCAATGGAAAGCACAGATATGTACATTATGATCCACAACAGCAGACAGATTACAGTTATAGAGTAAGAGCAAAAATAAATTTATGGTTGGAGGTCACCAAATCATGAAGAGCTGTATTCAAGGCATTAGGAAGGTTGAGAACCTACTGCTCCAGACCCTTAGTGTAACTTCCTAGTTTCTCTTCTAATGCCATTCACTTCTGTTGGGAAAATGGAAATGTGGACAGTTGTGACTGTTTTCCCCAACTGGCACCTTCCTAAGAAACATCCGGTTGGGGAGCAGAAGAGCAGGTCCTTTGTTTCTCGTTAGGAAAAGGGAGGGCAAATCTAGGTAGAGTGTGGGACCTTGGACCTCCCAGAGATCGGGTCAGGTTCTAGAGACTTTACTAACAGGGTTTCTCCTGTGATCGTGGTCCCTTTACATACCATTCCTCCCGGGCTGGAGAGAACGGCAGTTAATGTCTGGGGATCCAACCTGCAGTTCTGGGCAACTTCTGGACGATCTCATGGATACAAGAGAGGTCGCACAGAGGGTACTTCAGAGCACTCCTCATCAGCAAACTGAGTCTAACTCGAAGATGGCATTATAATTGAGAGTTTCATCACTCTCTGGAGTAGTCAGGACATGTGCTGGTAGAGGAAAAGATCAAGACTTTCCTCCTAAGCTCTTGGGGGTTTGGCTTGCTCCAGCTGCCCAGGAGGCAAGCCAGTGGAGAACCTGGGATCATCTTGGCAGCCTCTGTCCCCATCTATAAAATGAAAACAGCAAAAAACAAAAGGTAGACATGGATGGAGCACCAGCTATCCTTCCTCCTATACCCCTCAGCCCTGAGTCTACAGATGCAGCTCTGACCTCTGATGGGGGCAATTGTCACGACCCCTTCAGATGTCCCTAGGACCAGTTCCCTTGGTGGGATCGATTCAAGCTCGCCCATGCCTCCGCTGCTGCTCCCTGTTAAGTTTGCATGTACGCTAAAGATTTCTGATGTCTCCATTGCTGAAAACACCTTAGTTCTCTCCTGACTTTATCCACAAACAGACAGACCATGAACTGAGAAGAGTCTGTTGGCGGAGAGAGAATTTTCGTCTTTCTTCCGGGAGGTTGTATAATGGCTTTAAGGCCCTCTAGTTTCGGCAGTATGTGCTGAAGTGATCTCCCATGGCATGTAAAGAGGAGTGGAACTCTAGTGCATCTTAAACAATACACTGAGCAAGTAATTAGCCAAAATTCAGGTGACGTCCTCGCGGACACCTCTGAAAGTTCGCAGCTAGCCAAGGGAAATGCGGAAGGTGTGTAAGATCTGCAGGAAAACAAACCAGGAAGAAACTCCTCTAGCCATGACTCTCCCTGCTTGCACAACCAGGGTCTCGGGAGTAAGGGGGGAGTGGGGGGTGGTCATAAAAGGTTACAAGGAAAGGACAGAATATAGGCACACAAAGAGAAACCAAAGGTCCGCGTCTGTTTCCAAGCTAATCCTGTCTGTCCAGATATCTCTAAAGAAAACTGCCTACTTCTGCCACAGGCAATACAGACAGGTGCTCGGTTTTTTGTTTTTTGTTTTTTGTTCCCCTCCCCTCCCCCGCCGAAGACACTTCCTGTTACGAAAACCCATAGAAGACACCACAGAGACCCTTCTTGGAGAGACAGTCTCTAGATCGGCCCCTTAGGCGGTTCCTCGGCATTCTTTTCCTGTCAGACCAGTAGAGGGCGGTGGTTAATCTTTATTGACAAGCCTCGAGTGGGAGGGCCACAAAGCATTTAAACTATCAAACAGCTTAATCTGCTTAGAGAACTCTTGTATATTTTTAACTGCTTTGCTAATGGCCCATTCTGATTTAGATAAGGAAGACAAACACAGGGAGGGAAGAGGAGATACTGAGAGACTCCTGCAGCTAGTTAGAGAGACTGTAATTAACAGGATAAAGGTGAAGATTCACAGTTCCTCTGGAGTAAAGTTCACCAAGTCACCCTGGAGGCAGATAGCAAGCCTTCATCTTCACTCCTAGGGGAAGTAGCCAGCATGGGAAAAAAGTGGTGTGTGTGTGTGTGTGTGTGTGTCTGTGTGTGTGTGTGTGTGTGTGTGTGTGTGTGTATCTTGGTCTCTCATTAGCCTTAGAGCTAAAATCTTCCACAGGCTATCCTTTTATCAGAGAAAAGGGAGAAAACAAAATTGCCATGTACTAAGTTCCACCACACTAATCTTCTCAAGGAGGGTTCTCTATTTTAGGATCAAGGGAGAAGGCCTGGTCATTTCAATGGTAACTTTCTCCCCTCCACTCACAGTTTGATTTGGTGTATACTGACCTGAACTTAAGGAGCCTATGATTCTCAGATGAAATCCTGGAGGACATGCCCCTAAGAATGCTACTATCTAGGGGTCTCGGGATGGGTTAGTTTTCTCTGCTTATCAGAGTGAAAAGGCAGGAGAGAGATTTCTGTCACAGCAAAAATCAAGGGTTCTCAAAAGCATATGCAGGAATACACACAGACTCACACACACACACACACACACACACACACACACACACACACAGAGAGAGAGAGAGAGAGAGAGAGAGAGAGAGAGAGAGAGAGAGAGAGAGAGAGAGCCCACAAGTGGGGAGGGGACTTAAAAGTCTAAGACCATTTCCCCCTGGAGGATTTTTCAGTGTTCTAGAGTGACCTGGGACAAGATCACCTCTCCTTTTTGGATTGCTCTGCTTAGACACAGAAAAGGGAGCTGTCTGACTCAGGGCTCCTATCCAGCAGCTGCCTAGGACATGTCTAGGCAGGTCAGCTGGAAGGGGCCCACCTGGAGATCAGGGAAGTCCACCACGTCTTTGTCTTCGGTGATGTAAAGAAGCTGGAGGTAGGGGTTGGGGATTTAGCTCAGTGGTAGAGCGCTTGCCTAGCAATCTCAAGGCCCTGGGTTCCTCCCTCAGCTCTGGAAAAAAAAAAAAAGACAAAATAACAAAAAGACCAAAAAAAAAAAAGAAAACCAAAAAAAAGCAAGGTAACTGGCCAGAAGCTGGAGGTATTCCATCCCACTTAGCAATTTAGGTTTCCTCCTTGACTTGTTTGCCTGACCGCATGCTGTCTGACTTCTGCATTTTCTCACAGTCACCAGGAACTGTAGTAGGAAAGTCCAAAGTGGCTTCACTGGGAACACTACTGCCTTGGAGGACCAGACAGCCAAGCTTAGATGGGAGACCAGGGTGGTGTTAGGACATGAAGTTTCAAGCTATGTCTGCCCCCAGCCCTTCCATGTGTTAATTCTTCCCATGCTGTCTCTCAAGCAGCATAGCTACGCCCACTGCATGTTAGCACAGGGATCACATGATCATAAACACAGAAGTTGCTGTGGTTTGGAAGGATGTTCGTTGCTGCTGTATACTCTAGGATGAAGGGTCTGGTGGCCAAGACCTTATTTTAAGAGGATCCAACAGAACAGCACAAGCCTCAGGAGGCACGCAGTTCATGTGGGGCTATCTTTGCATCTGTGCGCATTAACTGTTGTGTGCTCTAATGACCAGGCAAGCTGGCGCACCTCATATATCTACACCATCTAGAAAGCAGGCCAAAACAGTATTTTACCAAAGAACCATAGCCTTCTTCTCACATAGGCATTACAGGGGCATGGAGGTTTGTGGAAAGTCAAATGAATAAACAGATGTTGTCTTGGGAATTGGGTCAAACACTGGGTTTCCACTCATGTGCACAGACATGCTATGTTCCAACTTTGACAAATATGATCATGATAAGGCTAGAACACCATGAAAAGAATGTATCAACATATGGGTCTTCAATAAAAGTATAGGCATTTGAAAGAAAGGAGTATTTAATAAACACTTTAATGAGTCCCATAGACTAAAATCATTTTGCAAAAAAAAAAAGGATTTAAAAACAAAACACACATACATATATACAAAAATTACAGAAGACAGTAAGGTCTTCACAGGTAAGCCAGGCAAGAAAGGCAGTGTTGAGTCAACATTCATGAGAAACTCCTTGCATACTTGGAACTTTTCAAAATGTAAATAAATAAAATATCCAATAAAAAGAAGAAAAGAGAAGAAACTTAGGCAAAAACAAAAACAACAAAAAAATATTCTTGACACACCAACCTGTTCAATCCACATAGCCAATGTGAGATTATTTAAATTAAAATAAATTAAATTAAAATGTGAGGTTCTTTAAATTAAAAATGAAACACAAAGAAGATTAATAACATGCCCAAGATTTTCTTTAAACGTGAATATTGCACACTTGGATCTAGGCAGTCTACTTGTGCACATTCATGCAGAATTGAATTCAAGTCTCTGGATCCCAGCAAGATGAGCCAGTGACATGAACCTCTGGCAATGCATAGCAGACAATGTTGGTGACACTCTGTTATCATCACAGGCCCAAATCTATAGCTGAGGCATGGGCCATATTTAGCCACCTATTGATATCTGTGACACTTTAATGAGTCCCATAGACTAAAATCGTGTTTGCAAAAAAAAAAAAGTATAAAGATTTAAAAACAAAACTTTGGTTCCTGAATATCCTGGAATGTCTGATTCAATCAATATACTGAAAGTTGCCAGGAGCTGAAAGAAAATAAAAAGGGCAGTGGCTTTCCCAGGCACTTCTGGGAACCTACACTTTTCCTAAGATCGGCTTGCTCTGCACCTCTGGGATAAATGATGAAATTCTGGAGGACTTGTGAATTCAAGCCAGAGTCGATGATCAGTGAGATCAGCTGTGACTTCCTGTGAGCTCTCTGTTGCTGAGAAGTGTAGAAGCAGCCCACATCTCTCGGGCCAACAGGTTCAGCTGCGAAAATACCACCAAACTGCATACATGGGAAAGGCTAGAGGCAAGGGGCTCTGCAGAGAGGTTGTTTTACGTACCTTGTGAAACTTTTGTAGGATAGTGGGCCAACTGTTTCTCAGAATAGTATCAGATGTTAGAACTCAAGAACTGGTATCATGATGTCAGATCATTTCTCATTGATAGTGAATCCAAACTTTCTCCAGTTGTGCATTGAAGAAGTTTTTATTTGCCATTTGAGAAGTAAAACCCTATTCCCCCCATTTTAATTTCAGTGAAAGATCATTTTAGATATTCAGAGCTTGTGTGAATTATTTTTGCAGTTGTCTATTTTTCGTCAGTGACTTCGCCATGACTAACATGATAGAGGAACCAAAACATTAATCTATTGGATACGTGCTCATGGACAAATGGGCTTTCTGGAACTCTAGACAGCCAGCGGCAAACACACCATTCACAAAAACCCAAGCATTAACTTAGCATGTAAGAAAGCAAAGTCATAGGCTGGAGAGATGGCTCAGTGGTTAAGAGTACTGGCTGTTCTTTTAGAGGTCCTGAGTTCAATTCCCAGCCACCATCTGTAACAAGATCTGGTGGTCTCCTCTGGTGTGTCTAAGGAGAACGACACTGAACTCCCATGCATAAAATAAATAAATCTTAAAGAAAAAAGAGAAAGAAAACAAAGTCATGTTTTTTTTCTTTTTGCCTTTAATCGGGTTTTTTACAGTTCAGTCTTTATCCCCCAACGATAGTTCCTTATCCCATTCCTCCTCCCCCTTGTCTCCAAGAGAATGTGCCCACCCCCACCAGTACACCCCACCCCCTCCAGGCCTCCCCACTCTCTGAAGTCTCAAGTCTCTCAAGGGTTAGGTGCATCTTCTCTCACAGAGGCTAGCCCAGGCAGTCTTCTGCTGTATATGTCAGCTTTAGTTTCAAGAGGCCTATCTACTCCTTGAACTAGTTCCTATTGGTCTCTGTCTATGGTCTGAACCAGAAAACGCCTTCTCAGGAATGAATCTGTTAGTCTTCATCCTTGTTCTGAGGTCATCACTGTACTTGTCCTTGTCCAGATTTTGACTGGGCCTGTAGATACTCTGAGCCACACCTTTCCCACCTCTGCAGGCCTGATCATAAACACTGTAAATTTTGTCTTCTCCACCTGCAAACCCACTGTCCATACCCTGGGACTGCTTGAAGAGTCCTCAGTCACACGGGACTTCATTGGAAGTTCGAGGATTGGGCCCAGCAAGAGGAATGACTTCCCTGATATCTCGAGTTTCCTTTCTCTGTGGTTTGGACCTCTTCTCAGGCACTGCCCTGGAAAGGTTCCGGTCCTACTGCCTCTCTTTTCACCTGTCATGGCGGATTTCATCCCTTTCAAGGGCCTCTCCATCCTCTTTTTCCACATGGGGTTTCATGTCTGCTCTCCTTTCTCTGGCTTTCTGGGCCATTTCTCTGAGTTTCTCTTCCAGTTTCTCCTCTTCTCTTTGAGCCATCTTTTTCTCCAATTGGGCTCACAGTTCCACACCTTTCTGAGACTTCTGCTCAGCAAGGTCTAGGGCTTCAGCCAGTTTGGCAAACTTTCCATTCACAGGTGTAGGCTGCAGCCCTCCTCCGTCAGCAGCCACTCATTTATCCGACGGAATTGTGTAACCCTTCGGGGTCTTCCAGTTGGATATAAAAGGTGGGATCTTCCACTCCTGCTGTTCTTTAACAGTCCTCTTCCAAGTAGGAGAGCGTATGACAGGTGCCGGAGAGGGTGGTCCCTGGGGCATTTTCTTACTAATCCTGAATCTCGGAGGCTCCATTGGGTCTTTCTGCCTTTCTGTCATCCCAATAACCCTCTGTTTAGCTCTAGAATTGAGTGGTCCTCCTTGCTGAGGCGTGTAGAAGATGTCCTGAGCAGGAGCCAGCTTGTCAGCTGCAAGAATTGGCATGACCACAGCAACCTTCCTGGATATTATCTTCTGCAAGGCCACTCTTGTCTTTTCTGTGATCTCTTTAATGGTCTCTTCATCAGACCTTTTCAGGTCAGGGTCTTCTGCATTCATAACCTCCTTTGGAATGAAGTCAGTGTGTTTGCTGTCAATGACCCTGTCTTTGGATGATTCCTGTCGGGCGATGGCATTGGACTTGATTTTCCCTTCGTGATCCAACTGAATGGGCAGTGCATTCGACATTTTTTTCTTTTGGCCCATATCCAGAGGATACTGGGCCATACGGATTTCTGGGAAAGCACCTCCATCTCCAAAATCCTCTAACGATTGTGGAAACAAGCCTTTCCTGTACCCAGATCATGGGGGCTCTCTTCCAGAGGAGACCAGCGAGGTCTGCGGAGATCTCTGGGATCTTGGCCTTGCTCAGCTTCAAGCTGGTCCTGAGATAGCTGAGTAGGCGCGGCGCGGGGGGAAAAAGCTGGCGAGCACCATCTTCTCTGAAGGAGGACTGAGACAGGTAAGAAGATTCTTTCTTTCTCAGATAAAGTTTTTCTCAGTAGCCCTGGCAGCCCCGGAACCTTTTTTTTGTTTTTTTAAACAAACTGGCGACTTTATTGACAGACCCACGAATTAGAGCTGTACTGCAACTAGCCCCCACTTTTCTACAAAAGCAAACTAAGAAGATGGTGTTCTCCAGCAAAGCCGAGCCAAGGGACCTGGGTGGTCAGTAGCCTCGATTCCCAGGACACAAGCATTAGGAGACTGGGAAGAACCGAAAGTCCAGGTTCCCCAGGGCTAGGTTCTGGTGAGGAGGGGAGGAGACTGGAGGTTCCACTGCTGTTCCTTGCCTGGGATATCAGGCACTATCACCAGAAAAGAAAGGAACCTAAAGCTTGGGGGCAGCGTGGGGCTGAAGACAGGAGCAACTCAAAGGCTTTCAGAGTCACTTGAGGCCTAGGGTTCTGTGAGGCCACCATGGGCTGCTTGGTGAGACCCAGCAATCGCTTGCCTCATTCCCTACATTCACACCTGAGGCCACGCACGTTGACTCATTCACATCCACGCCATCCACACAGAGGGAGGGCTGTCCCAGCCCTGGACCTACACCCCCGAGCCGTGGACCTTCTCCGGATCAGTAGCCCGATGGGGGCTGGGGAGGAGCAGGTGCTTGACCTCGCTACTGGTTGACTTCCTCACAGGCGTCTATCCAGTCGCTGTACACGTCCACGGGTTCTGACAGGTGTGTGATGAGCGTCTGGAATTCCTCTAGGCACACGGCACAGGAGATGACTCCAGTCTTTCGAGTACGGTCCATTTTTACCTCACAAGACTTCTCGTGGTTGCAGAAAGGGCAGGTGAACTGGGTCTCCAGGGTGCCTGTCCTCTTCTTTTGGGAGGGCGGCTTCCGGTTGGATTTCCTTCGTCCCATGACTGCAGAGGGGATAAAACGATCTGTAGTCCAACTACTCCAACAATGGTCAGCTGTGAACGGGAAGTAAAAGAATCTAGTCGTTAGTTGCTCAGTCCCAGGAGGCTAGTTGGTTCAGCCGGTCTAAGGTAGAAGGACATTCCAACAGATGCGCTGGCTAATAAATGCGAGCGGGCGAAGAAGGGCTGGAACTCTTCTTGTAGCCCAGGCTGACCTAGACCAGAGAGCTGCTTGCCTCTGCTTCCCAGTTCGAAGGTAGCAAGGAGAGACTGCTGTGTCTCACGTTGGGCAGAGCTTGAGTAGATATACATATATTTCCTCTAAGTCCCGCCTCCACAGAGACACACCTCCTCCAACGAAGGCCACACCCCTAATAGTAACACGCCCTGTGCCAAGCATAATTCAATCACCACACCAATTAAACGAACGAAAGGCTAATTCTTTTTTTTTTGTTCTTAGAGACAGGGTTTTTTCGTGTAGCCCTGGCTGTCCTGGAACTCACTCTGTAGACCAGGCTGGCCTCGAACTCAGAAATTCACCTGCCTCTGCCTCCCAAGTGCTGGGATTAAAGGCGTGCACCACCACTGCCCGGCAGGATAATTCTTTCTTTATTATGTTTTTCCAAAATCTGTTATTCCATTCCTTTACATCTCAAATGACATCCCCCTTCTGCTTTATCCTCCCACAACACCCCCATCCCGTCTGCCCTCACTCCTCTCCCCTTTGCCTCTGTGAGGGTGCTGCGACACCCGCCCCATGGCTACTGCATTCCCCTACCCTTAACAAAGTACACTTAACAAAAAACACAGATGCTTTCCAAGACCTCATGCTAACATAACAATATAAAAGACATTGAAAACACTTTAAAAGTCCCACAGTCTTTGAAAACTATAAACATTTTATAAAAATTCAAAGTCTCTTTAAAATATACAAATATTTAGAAACTGGGTTTCTGTCCAGTAAAAATTAAGTTATTATTTTTTTTTTTACCACAAGATGGAAGAAGCAGGGTGCAGTTACCATGAAACCAAAGCAAACCCAACAGCAGTGTCAATCAAGTCCTATAGCTCTGTGTGTCTGGCATGTGGGACTCACTTCAAATGGCTTCTGTAGCCCAGCCTCTGCCATCCTCTGAACACACGGCTCATGCTGCAGTCTCAGGCTGGCTGTGCCACACTTGCTGCTGTCCTGCATTGTTACCCCCACATTTCTGGCATCTCCTGTATGCTGGCGTCTCCACTCCAATTGAGGCGGCACTGTCACCAGTGATGTCCTGACCTGTCTTCAGGATCTCTAACCCTGCCGCATGGTGCCAAACCTCACCTGTTCTCATTGACCCTTTGCCTTTTTTTTAATTGAATATGTTCTTTATTTACATTTCAAATGTTATACCCCTCCCATTTTCCCCCCTCCCTGAAAACCCCTAACCCATCCACCCATCCCCTGCCTCCAAGAATATGCTCCTCCACCCAACCCACTCCCACGACCCCCACTCGATTTCCCCACGCTGGGGCCTCTATTGAGCCTTCACAGGACCAAGGACCTCTCCTCCCACTTATGCCCGACAAGGCATTCCTCTGCCACTGTTTTGACTGGAACCATGTGTACCCCTTGGTTGATGGCTTAGTCCCTGGGAGCCCTGGGTTGTCTGGTGGGCCAACATCATTGTTCTTCCCATGGGGCTGCAACCCCCACCCCCAGCTCCTCCAGTCTGCCCTCCAACTCTTCCATTGTGAACCCCACGCTCAGTCCAATGGTTGGCTGCTAGTATTCGCCTCTGTATCTGTAAGGCTTGTATTGGTCAGGGTTCTCTAGAGTCACAGAACGTATAGGTAGTCCCTATATAGTTAGGAAATTTGTCGATGACTTACAGCTTGTAGTACAACTCCCCAACAATAGTCAGCAGTACTTGTGGATGGAAGTCCAAGGATGTAGCAGTTGTTCCGTCCCACGAGGTAGGCCAGGAAAAGCCAGAGTGAATCTTCCTTCTTCCAAAGTCCTTCCTTATATAGGTCTCCAGCAGAGGGTGTGGCCCAGATTAAAGGTGTGTGCCACCACGCCTTTAATCCCAGATGACCTTGAACTCAGAGATCCCCTAATCTTAATCTTCTGGAATTCATAGTCACTATGTATCAAGATCTCCAGATCAGAAACTTGTATCTCTGAGCCTCCAGTTTAGGATTATAGGTGAGCCTTCCAATTCTTGATTAGTTCATTCCAGATTTAGTCAAGTTGACAACGAGGAATAGCCACTACAATCCACCCCTTGTCAACTTGACACAAATAATATCTCATGTCCACATGAAACAGTAACAAGGTCATGAATACGCCTAACATGATATAACTATTCCTCGTACAATCGCAAATGCATTTGTAAATTTACAACGGGGCAATGTCCCTTGGGAACATTCTTTAAGTGTCTCAATACCAATTGATGTTAAATAAACTGGAAGAAAGACAAATCTATCCTTAACAAAATAAGACAGAAGAAATCATATTACAAGAGGAACACTCCTCCACTGCTGGTGGGATTGCAAGCTGGTAAAACCACTCTGGAAAGCAGTCTGGCAGTTCCTCAGAAAACTGGGCATGATACTCCCGGAGGATCTGAGTTTCTGATTAGGAGTTTCTGATTAATCTGGGATTAAAGGCGTGGTGGCACACACCTTTAATCTGGGCCACACCCTCTGCTGGAGACCTATATAAGGAAGGACTTTGGAAGAAGGAAGATTCACTCTGGCTTTTCCTGGCCTACCTCGTGGGACGGAACAACTGCTACATCCTTGGACTTCCATCCACAAGTACTGCTGACTATTGTTGGGGAGTTGTACTACAAGCTGTAAGTCATCGACAAATTTCCTAACTATATAGGGACTACCTATACGTTCTGTGACTCTAGAGAACCCTGACCAATACAAGCCTTACAGATACAGAGGCGAATACTAGCAGCCAACCATTGGACTGAGCGTGGGGTTCACAATGGAAGAGTTGGAGGGCAGACTGGAGGAGCTGGGGGTGGGGGTTGCAGCCCCATGGGAAGAACAATGATGTTGGCCCACCAGACAACCCAGGGCTCCCAGGGACTAAGCCATCAACCAAGGGGTACACATGGTTCCAGTCAAAACAGTGGCAGAGGAATGCCTTGTCGGGCATAAGTGGGAGGAGAGGTCCTTGGTCCTGTGAAGGCTCAATAGAGGCCCCAGCGTGGGGAAATCGAGTGGGGGTCGTGGGAGTGGGTTGGGTGGAGGAGCATATTCTTGGAGGCAGGGGATGGGTGGATGGGTTAGGGGTTTTCAGGGAGGGGGGAAAATGGGAGGGGTATAACATTTGAAATGTAAATAAAGAACATATTCAATTAAAAAAAAGGCAAAGGGTCAATGAGAACAGGTGAGGTTTGGCACCATGCGGCAGGGTTAGAGATCCTGAAGACAGGTCAGGACATCACTGGTGACAGTGCCGCCTCAATTGGAGTGGAGACGCCAGCATACAGGAGATGCCAGAAATGTGGGGTAACAATGCAGGACAGCAGCAAGTGTGGCACAGCCAGCCTGAGACTGCAGCATGAGCCGTGTGTTCAGAGGATGGCAGAGGCTGGGCTACAGAAGCCATTTGAAGTGAGTCCCACATGCCAGACACACAGAGCTATAGGACTTGATTGACACTGCTGTTGGGTTTGCTTTGGTTTCATGGTAACTGCACCCTGCTTCTTCCATCTTGTGGTAAAAAAAAAAAATAATAACTTAATTTTTACTGGACAGAAACCCAGTTTCTAAATATTTGTATATTTTAAAGAGACTTTGAATTTTTATAAAATGTTTATAGTTTTCAAAGACTGTGGGACTTTTAAAGTGTTTTCAATGTCTTTTATATTGTTATGTTAGCATGAGGTCTTGGAAAGCATCTGTGTTTTTTGTTAAGTGTACTTTGTTAAGGGTAGGGGAATGCAGTAGCCATGGGGCGGGTGTCGCAGCACCCTCACAGAGGCAAAGGGGAGAGGAGTGAGGGCAGACGGGATGGGGGTGTTGTGGGAGGATAAAGCAGAAGGGGGATGTCATTTGAGATGTAAAGGAATGGAATAACAGATTTTGGAAAAACATAATAAAGAAAGAATTATCCTGCCGGGCAGTGGTGGTGCACGCCTTTAATCCCAGCACTTGGGAGGCAGAGGCAGGTGAATTTCTGAGTTCGAGGCCAGCCTGGTCTACAGAGTGAGTTCCAGGACAGCCAGGGCTACACGAAAAAACCCTGTCTCTAAGAACAAAAAAAAAAGAATTAGCCTTTCGTTCGTTTAATTGGTGTGGTGATTGAATTATGCTTGGCACAGGGCGTGTTACTATTAGGGGTGTGGCCTTCGTTGGAGGAGGTGTGTCTCTGTGGAGGCGGGACTTAGAGGAAATATATGTATATCTACTCAAGCTCTGCCCAACGTGAGACACAGCAGTCTCTCCTTGCTACCTTCGAACTGGGAAGCAGAGGCAAGCAGCTCTCTGGTCTAGGTCAGCCTGGGCTACAAGAAGAGTTCCAGCCCTTCTTCGCCCGCTCGCATTTATTAGCCAGCGCATCTGTTGGAATGTCCTTCTACCTTAGACCGGCTGAACCAACTAGCCTCCTGGGACTGAGCAACTAACGACTAGATTCTTTTACTTCCCGTTCACAGCTGACCATTGTTGGAGTAGTTGGACTACAGATCGTTTTATCCCCTCTGCAGTCATGGGACGAAGGAAATCCAACCGGAAGCCGCCCTCCCAAAAGAAGAGGACAGGCACCCTGGAGACCCAGTTCACCTGCCCTTTCTGCAACCACGAGAAGTCTTGTGAGGTAAAAATGGACCGTACTCGAAAGACTGGAGTCATCTCCTGTGCCGTGTGCCTAGAGGAATTCCAGACGCTCATCACACACCTGTCAGAACCCGTGGACGTGTACAGCGACTGGATAGACGCCTGTGAGGAAGTCAACCAGTAGCGAGGTCAAGCACCTGCTCCTCCCCAGCCCCCATCGGGCTACTGATCCGGAGAAGGTCCACGGCTCGGGGGTGTAGGTCCAGGGCTGGGACAGCCCTCCCTCTGTGTGGATGGCGTGGATGTGAATGAGTCAACGTGCGTGGCCTCAGGTGTGAATGTAGGGAATGAGGCAAGCGATTGCTGGGTCTCACCAAGCAGCCCATGGTGGCCTCACAGAACCCTAGGCCTCAAGTGACTCTGAAAGCCTTTGAGTTGCTCCTGTCTTCAGCCCCACGCTGCCCCCAAGCTTTAGGTTCCTTTCTTTTCTGGTGATAGTGCCTGATATCCCAGGCAAGGAACAGGCAGTGGAACCTCCAGTCTCCTCCCCTCCTCACCAGAACCTAGCCCTGGGGAACCTGGACTTTCGGTTCTTCCCAGTCTCCTAATGCTTGTGTCCTGGGAATCGAGGCTACTGACCACCCAGGTCCCTTGGCTCGGCTTTGCTGGAGAACACCATCTTCTTAGTTTGCTTTTGTAGAAAAGTGGGGGCTAGTTGCAGTACAGCTCTAATTCGTGGGTCTGTCAATAAAGTCGCCAGTTTGTTTAAAAAAACAAAAAAAAGGTTCCGGGGCTGCCAGGGCTACTGAGAAAAACTTTATCTGAGAAAGAAAGAATCTTCTTACCTGTCTCAGTCCTCCTTCAGAGAAGATGGTGCTCGCCAGCTTTTTCCCCCCGCGCCGCGCCTACTCAGCTATCTCAGGACCAGCTTGAAGCTGAGCAAGGCCAAGATCCCAGAGATCTCTGCAGACCTCGCTGGTCTCCTCTGGAAGAGAGCCCCCATGATCTGGGTACAGGAAAGGCTTGTTTCCACAATCGTTAGAGGATTTTGGAGATGGAGGTGCTTTCCCAGAAATCCGTATGGCCCAGTATCCTCTGGATATGGGCCAAAAGAAAAAAATGTCGAATGCACTGCCCATTCAGTTGGATCACGAAGGGAAAATCAAGTCCAATGCCATCGCCCGACAGGAATCATCCAAAGACAGGGTCATTGACAGCAAACACACTGACTTCATTCCAAAGGAGGTTATGAATGCAGAAGACCCTGACCTGAAAAGGTCTGATGAAGAGACCATTAAAGAGATCACAGAAAAGACAAGAGTGGCCTTGCAGAAGATAATATCCAGGAAGGTTGCTGTGGTCATGCCAATTCTTGCAGCTGACAAGCTGGCTCCTGCTCAGGACATCTTCTACACGCCTCAGCAAGGAGGACCACTCAATTCTAGAGCTAAACAGAGGGTTATTGGGATGACAGAAAGGCAGAAAGACCCAATGGAGCCTCCGAGATTCAGGATTAGTAAGAAAATGCCCCAGGGACCACCCTCTCCGGCACCTGTCATACGCTCTCCTACTTGGAAGAGGACTGTTAAAGAACAGCAGGAGTGGAAGATCCCACCTTTTATATCCAACTGGAAGACCCCGAAGGGTTACACAATTCCGTCGGATAAATGAGTGGCTGCTGACGGAGGAGGGCTGCAGCCTACACCTGTGAATGGAAAGTTTGCCAAACTGGCTGAAGCCCTATACCTTGCTGAGCAGAAGTCTCAGAAAGGTGTGGAACTGTGAGCCCAATTGGAGAAAAAGATGGCTCAAAGAGAAGAGGAGAAACTGGAAGAGAAACTCAGAGAAATGGCCCAGAAAGCCAGAGAAAGGAGAGCAGACATGAAACCCCATGTGGAAAAAGAGGATGGAGAGGCCCTTGAAAGGGATGAAATCCGCCATGACAGGTGAAAAGAGAGGCAGTAGGACCGGAACCTTTCCAGGGCAGTGCCTGAGAAGAGGTCCAAACCACAGAGAAAGGAAACTCGAGATATCAGGGAAGTCATTCCTCTTGCTGGGCCCAATCCTCGAACTTCCAATGAAGTCCCGTGTGACTGAGGACTCTTCAAGCAGTCCCAGGGTATGGACAGTGGGTTTGCAGGTGGAGAAGACAAAATTTACAGTGTTTATGATCAGGCCTGCAGAGGTGGGAAAGGTGTGGCTCAGAGTATCTACAGGCCCAGTCAAAATCTGGACAAGGACAAGTACAGTGATGACCTCAGAACAAGGATGAAGACTAACAGATTCATTCCTGAGAAGGCGTTTTCTGGTTCAGACCATAGACAGAGACCAATAGGAACTAGTTCAAGGAGTAGATAGGCCTCTTGAAACTAAAGCTGACATATACAGCAGAAGACTGCCTGGGCTAGCCTCTGTGAGAGAAGATGCACCTAACCCTTGAGAGACTTGAGACTTCAGAGAGTGGGGAGGCCTGGAGGGGGTGGGGTGTACTGGTGGGGGTGGGCACATTCTCTTGGAGACAAGGGGGAGGAGGAATGGGATAAGGAACTATCGTTGGGGGATAAAGACTGAACTGTAAAAAACCCGATTAAAGGCAAAAAGAAAAAAAACATGACTTTGTTTTCTTTCTCTTTTTTCTTTAAGATTTATTTATTTTATGCATGGGAGTTCAGTGTCGTTCTCCTTAGACACACCAGAGGAGACCACCAGATCTTGTTACAGATGGTGGCTGGGAATTGAACTCAGGACCTCTAAAAGAACAGCCAGTACTCTTAACCACTGAGCCATCTCTCCAGCCTATGACTTTGCTTTCTTACATGCTAAGTTAATGCTTGGGTTTTTGTGAATGGTGTGTTTGCCGCTGGCTGTCTAGAGTTCCAGAAAGCCCATTTGTCCATGAGCACGTATCCAATAGATTAATGTTTTGGTTCCTCTATCATGTTAGTCATGGCGAAGTCACTGACGAAAAATAGACAACTGCAAAAATAATTCACACAAGCTCTGAATATCTAAAACGATCTTTCACTGAAATTAAAATGGGGGGAATAGGGTTTTACTTCTCAAATGGCAAATAAAAACTTCTTCAATGCACAACTGGAGAAAGTTTGGATTCACTATCAATGAGAAATGATCTGACATCATGATACCAGTTCTTGAGTTCTAACATCTGATACTATTCTGAGAAACAGTTGGCCCACTATCCTACAAAAGTTTCACAAGGTACGTAAAACAACCTCTCTGCAGAGCCCCTTGCCTCTAGCCTTTCCCATGTATGCAGTTTGGTGGTATTTTCGCAGCTGAACCTGTTGGCCCGAGAGATGTGGGCTGCTTCTACACTTCTCAGCAACAGAGAGCTCACAGGAAGTCACAGCTGATCTCACTGATCATCGACTCTGGCTTGAATTCACAAGTCCTCCAGAATTTCATCATTTATCCCAGAGGTGCAGAGCAAGCCGATCTTAGGAAAAGTGTAGGTTCCCAGAAGTGCCTGGGAAAGCCACTGCCCTTTTTATTTTCTTTCAGCTCCTGGCAACTTTCAGTATATTGATTGAATTAGACATTCCAGGATATTCAGGAACCAAAGTTTTGTTTTGTTTTGTTTTTAAATCTTTATACTTTTTTTTTTTTGCAAACATGATTTTAGTCTATGGGACTCATTAAAGTGTCACAGATATCAATAGGTGGCTAAATATGGCCCATGCCTCAGCTATAGATTTGGGCCTGTGATGATAACAGAGTGTCACCAACATTGTCTGCTATGCATTGCCAGAGGTTCATGTCACTGGCTCATCTTGCTGGGATCCAGAGACTTGAATTCAATTCTGCATGAATGTGCACAAGTAGAGTGCCTAGATCCAAGTGTGCAATATTCACGTTTAAAGAAAATCTTGGGCATGTTATTAATCTTCTTTGTGTTTCATTTTTAATTTAAAGAACCTCACATTTTAATTTAATTTATTTTAATTTAAATAATCTCACATTGGCTATGTGGATTGAACAGGTTGGTGTGTCAAGAATATTTTTTGTTGTTTTTGTTTTTGCCCAAGTTTCTTCTCTTTTCTTCTTTTTATTGGATATTTTATTTATTTACATTTTGAAAAGTTCCAAGTATGCAAGAAGTTTCTCACGAATGTTGACTCAACACTGCCTTTCTTGCCTCACTTACCTGTGAAGACCTTAGTGTCATCTGTGATTTTTGTATGTGTGTATATATATTATATGTATATATATCCAAAATTTGTTTTCAAATATTTTAATTAAACTTGTAAGATATTTGGATAATAAAATTTAGAACAAGATAAGACATGCACAATGTGAAGTAAATCCTAGGTGTAGGGATCCCATTAGTTCCTAGAAGGCTAAGGCTACATCTCCATTTCTTTGTCTCCAGCTTTGAAGGCACATTTCATAGAAAACAGCTGAAGCTTCAGGAGTTTTAGTGGCTATTCTTGCCTGTCGATTTGACTTCATATGGAATTAACTAAACCCCAAATGGCTGGGTACACCTGTGAGGGATGGTTTTTTTCCTTAATTAAATCTTTTGAGTTGGGGAAATCCACCTTTAATCCAGATCTTTAGAGCTGGAAAGATCCACCTTTAATCTGGGCTACATCTTCTTCTGGCAGCCTATACACGGACATGGAAGAAGGAAACTCAGTCTCTTTACCTAGGCCTGCTTGCCTTCACTTTCACTGACAAGTTTATTCTTTCACTGGCATTAGAGCCTACTTTCCCAGGATTCCAGTGTATACTGAAGACCAACTGAGACATTCAGCCCTATGGGCAGGACAACTACCAGGATCTTGGACTCTCCATTGGTAGACAGGCATTGTTAAACTAGTGAGACTACAGCCTGTGAACTATTCTAATAAATCCCGTGTGTGTGTGTGTGTGTGTGTGTGTGTGTGTGTGTGTGTTTAATTATATATGTTTGACCTTATAAAAGAGTAAGGATGCTTTCTGTCTTTGTGATTGTTTAGGAGACCGCCTGTGACCAAAGGCACACTAATGGTTATTCAACACTCTTACTTTCTGCCTCTCCCTTTATGTAGCATTTTCTGGATTTGGAGACTTTGTATTAAATTCCATTTCACCCTAAAAAATAACAATGACCTTAATCCTATCCCTAACCAAGACTTTTAGGCTTTAGCCTCAGTGCATTCCCATGTGGTAATGCGCCCTACTAAACTGACAGTCATCCACCCTTCGCTCGACCCAGGGGCCTTCCCTACACTTTCACCTTGCAGCTGGATTCACCCATGCACCTTCTTTCTCAGCCTTTACTCCACAGCGGTTTGGCTATACAGTGCCAGTTTCTTCCCTGCAGTCAGTTTGCTTTGAGTACGTTAGCAATGCAGACACTATTCAGATGTCTATCATCTCACTACTGAAGTCTCTTGAAATCTGCTGCAGCCACTTTAGCCCTCTCTTTATCTCCATAGACCCTATGGAAATAAATTTACTGTGTGGTTTAAGACATGAGAGTTAATATTAGCAATCAAGATTAGATTAAAAACACTATTTGCCTTTGCCAGATTTCCAAGGACATCGGGGTATCCAGGCAAACTGCTGCCTATGAAATAGTCAAGCCCAGTGAACATACTATTATTATTCAATAAATTCTGATATTGTGGGAAAACACAGGATGATTATCTATACTAATGGTATTGAAGACTTATAAAGTCATTCAACAATGACTGTCACTAATCTTAACCCAAAGCCTAGCCATAAATCCTAACTCTAATCTTGACTCTAGCCCTGATCCTAATGCTAACAACTCTAACCCTAATCCTACTCTAACCAAATTTAATCCTAACCTTAAATTCAAACTCTAACTCTAACTCTTAACCATTGATTCCTGGCCCTTGACCAACTCACTGACCCAATCCCAGCCTCTAACCCCTACTGCCTAACCTTAACTCATTGCAAGTGGTGGGAGAACAGTGCAGACATAAATCACTTGGAGGTGACTCGAGTGGCAAAGAATCCTTACAAGGAATGGTGAGAGCCTCTCACCCATTCTGCCACAAAGACACAGCTAGAAGGCACCATCCAAGAAGAGATTTCCTTTACCAGACACCAGGTCTACCTATGGCTACTTTTTGCCCTTGTCTGAAGAGGCTAAGCTGAAGAGACTCAGATTAATTGCATTGACAAAGGAAGTCTCAAAAACACCCAACTCAGGTTAAGTCTTATGAAGAGTATTTGAAACAAGCATAGCAAGCTGAGAAAGGAAAAATATAAAATATATGGTTCAAGTATTAAAGAGGTAGCTGGAAGTGAAATGGAGCTGTATCCTGTGTTCAAGAATATTAAATTGAATTAAGGGAGTGGTGACCTTGGGGCAAGATCCTACACAAGTATTTTTAGATCCAGGTGTGGTGGTACACACCTTTAATCCCAGGAGATAAAGCCAAGCAGATCTCTGAGTTCAACGCTAGTCTGAGACAGATCAAGTTCTAGGTGAAGAAAAGCTTAAATCCAGGCATGGTAGTACACACCTTTAATCCATGGCAACAGGCATGCAGATCTCTGAGTTCAAGATCTACAGAGCAAGATCCAGGACAGCCAAGTTTAGCCAGTGACGGAGCTGGAAAAGAGGAAGCTAGTGATAATGTAATAGAACTAGGGGGCTACATTTCAGCTCCTATAATAAGCAGAACTTGGCAGCTTCAGCCATGTGCCTCTGAGTCAAGAGGAGAAGGAGACTACTGGGACAATTGATGCTGGTTAACTGGAGCTAAGAAATTAGGGGTGATTAAGAAGAGACCAGCATCACCAAGGTGAAATCTTCTGGAGAGTTTTCTGAGAGCACAAAGAAGCTTTGTTCTGGAGATAGCCAAGGTTGTACCTCGTGCTATAGCTGTACTTGGTAATGTGTAAGCATCACCCAGGTGGTACTGGTTTTGAAAGCATGAAGGGGTCATAAAGAGCAGCTGAGGCTTGGCACTCTGAGAGGCCATGGAAGGCCATTGTGATGGTGCAGCCTCAGATGAATTTGATGGCCCAGGACTGAAGAGGTCATGTAAAAGAATTGAGGCTTGGCCCCATGAAGAGAGTCTATGATAGGCTATTGGTAAAGTCTAGTTTCAGTGGAAGATCCCAGTGTATTGGAGATCCCAGTACCATAGGATGAGCACCAAGAACAGCAATGGCAGTGGAATGGATCAACCTGAGTTTAGAGTGCTACAGAGGGCAGAGCTGAAGAAGTGGTAACAGTCCTTTGGAGGAGCCCAGAAGATCATGTGTGGATCCCAGGCATTGAAATAAGAAGCTTTGACATTAAAGTTGCCTTGGAGACCCCAAGATGTTTGAGATGCCAGAGCCATGGTCTATCTGCTGAGGAAAGCTGCTAACAGGGAGTGGAACCAGCTCAGGAGAAAGAAGTTTGTTGTAGTCATCAAAAATGAAAAGGGAGTTGGAGATCTGAAGACGGCTTTGACATCAGACATGAAGATGCAGAATTTGGAGTTTGTCCAGGTGGTTTCCTGTCTTGCTTTGGGGATTACAGTTAAGTGACTAGATGAATCTCAGAAGAGACCTTGAACTTTGGACCTCGTTGAGACTACTATAGACTATGGGGACTCTGAAAGTTGGAGTAAATGTATTTTGCATTATGCTATGTTTAGGTTTCACCCCCATAGATTCATATGCTTGAGAAAGTCTATGGGGGTCAGGGAGTGGAATGTACGGGTTTGTATATGCTCGGTCCTGGGAGTGGCACTGTTAAAAGGTGTGGCCCTTGCTGGGCAGTGGTGGTGCATGCCTTTAATCCCAGCACTTGGGAGGCAGAGGCAGGTGGATCTCTGAGTTCGAGGATAGCCTGATCTACAGAGTGAGTTCCAGGACAGCCAGGGCTACAGAGAAACCTTGTCTTGAAAAGCCAAAAAAAGAAAAAAAAAGGTTTAGCCCTGTTGGAGTACATATGGCCTTGTTGGATTAGGTGTGTCACTGTGAGTGTGGGCTTTAAAATCTTCATCCTAGCTACCTGGAAGTCAGTATCGGCTAGTAGCCTTCAGATTAAGATGTAGAACTCTCAGCTCCTCCTGCACCATGCCTGTCTGGATGCTGCCATGCTCCTGCCTTGATGATAATGGATAGAACCTCTGAACCTGTAAGCCAGCTCCAATTAATTGTTGTTCCTGGGTTGGAGAGATGGCTCAGTGGTTAAGAGCACTGACTGTTCTTCCAGAGGTCCTGAGTTCAATTCCCAGCAACCACATGGTGGCTCACAACCATCCATAACAGAATCTGATGCCCTCTTATGGTGTGTCTGAAGAAAGGGGCAGTGTACTCATATAAATAAAATAAATACATCTTTAAATATTGTCCTTATAAAAGTTACCTTCATCTTGGTGTCTGTTCACAACAATAAAACCCAAACTAAGACAACATATCAAAACAGAATGATAATTATGTTGAATCTAGGTGTCTGATGGATAAATGGTTCCTAGTGTCTCTTTTTGCAGTGTTTTCTAATTTTTTAATGGTGAACAACATTAATTATAACATAAAAAGTTTATAAGTAGAATTTAGCCTTTCACATACTCGCCACTAAAAATAAATAAGATTTGAAGTTGGGAGGAGATTAGATATTGGATCTTGAGTTGGAGGCACATACTGTATACATGTATGAAAATTTCAAAGAACAAATAAAATGAAAATAAAACAAGAATTTTCATTTTGCAAAGTCATTTCTTTTTTTAAATTTTATTTAAACTTTTTTTTAAATTCCAGATTTTATCCTCCCCCATCCACCCTTTGTTCCCCATCCCTCCCCCTGTCTCCACAAGATCTCTCCACCCACCCACCCCCAAGACCTCTAAACTTCCGGGGGTCTCCAGTATCTTGAGAGTTAGGTGCATCTTCTCTGACTGAACCCAGACCTGGCTGGCAGTCCTCTGTTGTATATGTGTTGGTGGTCTCATATCAGCTGGAGTATGCTGTTTGGTTGGTGGTCCAGTATCTGAGAGATCTCAGTGGTCCAGGTTAATTGAGACTGCTGGTCCTCCTACAGGGCCGCCCTTCTCAGCTTCTTTCAGCCTTCCCTAATTCAACAACAGGGGTCAGCTGCTTCTGTCCATTGATTGGGTGCAAATATCTGCGTCTGACGCTTTCAGCTGCTTTTTGGGTTTGTCAGAGGTAGGTCCTTTTTTGTGAGAGCTCCATATCCTTGGGATCTCCTCTTGAGCTAGATCCCACTTTGGGCCTGTCACTGGACCTCCTTTTCCTCAGGCTCCTTTCCATTTCCATCCCAACAGTTCTTTCAGACAGGAACAATTATGGGTCAGAGTTTTGACTGTGGGACGGCAACCCCATCCCTCACTTGATGCCCTGTCTTTCTGCTGGAGGTGGGTTCTACAAGTTCCCTCTCCCCACTGTAGGACATTTCATCTAAGTTCCCTCCCTTTAAGTCCTGAGAGTCTCTCACATCCCAGGTCTCTGGTACATTCTGGAGGGTACCCCGACCTCCTACCTCCTGAGGTTGCATGTTTCCATTCTTTCTGCTGGCCCTCGGGGCCTCAGTCCTTTTCCCCCACCCAATACCAGATCATGTTCCCCTCTTCACCCACCTGTCCCCTTTCCCATCCAGGTCCCTCCCTCCCTTCCCACTTGTGATTGCTTTCTTCTCTCTCCCAGGTGGGACTGAGGCGTCCTCACTTGGGCCCTTCTGCTTGTTGACCTTTTTGAGTTCTGTGGACTGTATCTTGGGTATTCTGTACTTATTTTTTGGCTAATATCCACTTATTAGTGACATACCATGCCTGTCCTTTTGGGTCTGAGTTACCTCAAGATATTTTCTAGTTCCACCCACTTGCCTAAACAACTCAGTATGTCCTCATTCTTAATAGCTGAGTAGTATTCCATTGTGTAAATACACCACATTTTCTGTAGCCATTCTTCTGTCCTGGAGCATCTGGGTTGTTTGCAGCCTCTGGCTATCATAAACAAGGCTGCTATGAACATAGTGGAATGTGTGCCCCTGTGGCCTCGTGGGGCATCTTTTGGGTATATTTCTAAGAGTGATATTTCTGGATCTTCAGGTAGATCTATTTCCAATTTTCTGAGGAACCTCCAGATTGATTTCCAGAGTGGCTGTCCCAGTTTGCAATCCCACCAGCAATGGAGGAGTATTCCTCTTTCTCCACATCCTTGCCAACATGTCCTGTCACCTGAGTTTTTGATCTTAGCCATTCTGATTGGTGTAAGGTGGAATCTCAGGGTCATTTTGATTTGCATTTCTCTAATCACTAAGGACTTTGACCATTTCTTTAGGTGCTTCTCATCCATTCGAGATTCCTTTGTTGTGAATTATCTTGCAAAGTCATTTCTAATCTCAGGTACTTAAACATTTGGGTGGCATCTGTGCAAGTCAATTAAGGGTAGAGTGGTCTGGCTTCCCCCATTGCTTGGCTGAAGAAAGTCTTATTCTCTGTAGAGTGGAAAGGGGGTGAAGAGCCTCGAAGAAAGCATCCTGGGCATGCAGGAGGAGGGGCAAGCTGGGCAGGGGAAAGGAACAGGGTGCCACCAAAGGCTGCTGGCATCAGCATAGCCTTTCAGAGTAGCAACACAGAAAGGACCAGGGGAATAGCCAACATTGGGACCTGCAGACCATGGGGGAGGATGGGCTGAATGCATGCTGGGGAAACAAAGTATCCAGATAGGGGCAGGTGTGAGGCTTCCACATGGAAAGCGTCCAGGATGACATACTGACATTAACAAGCCGTTTGGGAAGGAGCAACAAGAACAGAAATGATGAGATCACCTTCACTTATTTGCAGCCTCAGCTGATGAGTGTCCAGAAAGATTGCCTGAGAATATAAGGTAGGATCTGTTACATATGTGTGGGTAGAAAAGAGAGGAGAGCCAGGCATCTGAGCCTTTCTTAACAGTCAATTATGCAGCTACTCTCCACAGTCAAACAATTCAAAGACACCAGAAGAGGATGCAATATATGGAGACTGGAAAGGGGACTAACAGAAATCATACCAAGAAAATGAGTCAGGGCATGGAGGGTTCTGCGACTTGTCCTGGGAACAGATAACACTATGGAGGTTCATGATGCCACCTCATTGTCCAGTTAACTTTGCTGGACCTGGAGTGTTTCCCTTGCCCTTCCTCATCCCTGTTACAATAGTTGCACATTTGTTCATTTCCTATGTCTGTTTTATTTCATGCTAGACAGATATTTCCCCCATGCTGCCCTGAGGCTGGCAAATAACCAAATGGATTCCATGTGTGCAGATTCTGATGCCTATATATATTGAGGACAGAAGGGTCTCTTGGATAGAGGACTGTATTGCAAACTTGTTGTTACTTCTCTTCCCTTGGATTAAGAATGGCTACCAAATGTCAGGCATGATAGTGGGCCTTTAAAGATCCCAGCACTTGGGAGGCAGAGGCAGGCAAATCTCTGAGTTTGAAGCCAACCTCAGAATTAGCCAACAGAGTTAATTCCAGGACAGTCAGGGCTACACATGAAAATCATGGTTTAAAAAAAATACAACCTCCTGGGGCTGTACAGATGGCTCAGTGGTGAAGAGCACTGGCTGTTCTTCCTAGAGGATCCAGGTTCAATTCCCAGCGCCCACATGGCAAGTTGCGGCTGTCTGTAACTCCAGTACCAAGGTATCTGACACCCTCATACCAATGCATATTAAAAAAAAAAAGATGGTTAACCTCACCCCCAAGCCCCTGCCTCCAATGACGGGTACAGACATTTTCTTGTTCATATCTTCTGGGTGCAAAATATTAGACTGGTGGCCAGGTGCTTTGGTAACTCCCAGATTTCTCCCAGTCTGAAAGTGATGAGCTGACAGGATAGTTCTAGAATGAATGAACTCTGCACACCTGGCTACAGGGTTAATATTCAGCCAAGAGCCCATGCCACATTGTCTCCGGGAGTGCCAGAAGTTGACCCACTCCAGAGCTGTGTTGAAGTAGACAAGAGGACAAGTGTCTCATCTTTTTCTCCTACAAGGCCTGCTACCTGGTAGGGATGCCAGGAGATGACCATGCTAATAATCAAAAGCTCTACCACTTTTGAGCAGGTCACTTCTTTCTGCCAAGATAGCACGTGCACTCAGTTGAATTTGCAAACTCAGCAGAATCACCACCACCACCACCACCCCCCGCCCCCGCCACACGTACACACATGCACAAGCACACACAAACAAACAAACAAACAAAAAAAACGCTAAGATTCTTGGAATGAGGACTTCATTTCATGCCCTATGTACTTTTGTTTACATTTTTGAATACTTGCTTCAGAGCTTCGGTGCAAAGCCACCGATCAGGGTGAGCCAGCCTGCCTTTCTAGAGGTTCCTATCCTGACACATGCAAACAGCCCCACATTGACCAGTAAGTTCCAAACTGAGGTGGGAGTGCGCGCTGGTTGGGAGCTGTGGAGCGCACGCTGATTGGTTGGAGACTGTGGAGTGCATACTGATTGGTTGGGGGCTGTGAAGTGCTCGCCTAGTCGCCTATTCGGGAGTGGGGGGCTTCCAACAGAGCCTCTTTGGAGGACTTGAAGAGATGCAACAATTTCCACATGGCTCTGGAATGTGGGGAATTTATTCTTTTGTGGCTGAGAGCGCTGTCTGCCTAAGGAGGGGCTGCTGGGTCTTGGCTTCGGATCTTTCACACAGGCCCAAAGCATCCTCACCACAAGGGCAGAAACATCTCTGTGAACAGAGTGAGAGGGAACCCTGAGAAGGTGTGCACTTTACATGAAGATCAAATGATGGCAACACGTTACTGTGACACTTTTATTTTCTTGTCTCATCCAAGAAACATACAAATGTTCCATGCCTGACACACGCAACAGCACGTGATTCAATCATAAAAAAAAATCATCAGAAAAGCATACCTTAGAGAATGTTTTCCTAAGAAATTGTATCTCAACAACCTGAACATAGAAGCTCCCCCTCCCCTTTGTCAATTACCAAGGACAATAAATTCTAGAGTGATTGGTAGAGGTGGAGCTATTAAACAATTATATCACTCAAAATAGAATCAGCCTACACAAACACTTCACATTTGGGGGAAGATCAAAGAGATCCAGGGTGTGCACTTCCGTGTATCTGCAGTGGCTTTGGAAGGCCTTCTTCCTGCCCCCCAGGCCTGCAGCAGGAGTTGGAGAGAGGTCTGCTCCCGAGTGCTAGTCCTCCCTGCCGCTCTGACACCTCTTTCTGTTGCTGAACTGCAAAGTTATGATCTGTAGGTGTGTGCTCTGAACAGCTGCTTTTGGGGCAATGTGCTGCATCTTCTCTTTGCCCGGTAACATTCTACAGTCGCCATTAGAACCTGTTACAGCTAAAAGAATGATGGCTCTTCATTGGAAATCAATCACTTACTCTCACCTATGCCACATTGCCTGGTTGGAAGGGGAGGTCAGACAGTACCCACTTGTACCCACTTGCACAGGACACCTCCATCAAGGACACCCAGGTCCTAGACCCACTCTGTCTCCTTGACTTCTTCAAGGACCATTCGTGGTATCAGAGGACCTGGAGCCTGCAGTTCAGCAGGACCCAGCAGTTACCAGCCAGTCCTTCGGCCAAACCTGGGGCTATCAGTCTAGTGTGAAATACAAAAGTCAAAGAATGAGTACGGTGTGACAAGTCTTGGGACACGGGACAAGAGAGATGCCAGGAAAATGCTGGAGATAGAGCTAAGACAACAGGAGAATGTTTTTAAAAACGAAACAACAAAGCAGAGTAAGGGATCCCCTCTTTGAGAGCTTCAGTCTATTACGTAAAAATGAAAGTACACTGAAATACAACAGACATAGAGTAAGATAAAGTAGACAATAAAGTAGGGTGGGGGACAGGAAACACTTCAGGCAGGAGATGAGCTCAGAGAACAACCAGAGGACCGGACGATGAGATACAGCGGAGGCTCAGCAGCACCCACTGGCTCAGGTCACCCCCATTTGACATTCTCCCTGTAATAACACTGGAATAGGCTCTGGGCAAAACTATGGGCAGGGCACACTTGGCGTTCAGCCAGGTGCCATACTCCACCCCCAGAGTTCTGACTGATCTCAGGCCTTAGCCAGATGCCAGAGCACCCGGACGTCCAGTGTCTTCTGAATTGTGGCCTCCAGGGCCCTGCTGACAAACACTGATGCCTGAGGCGGGGTGCAGTGTCTGTCTGAGTGGGATACTCTGGGTCCTTCGCCTTACAAGGAGATGGGGCTTGACCCACTAAGTCAATGCCTTGTGTTTATAATTTTATTTTCAACATACTTTCTTAGGAACTTTTTACACCAAAGTGCCCATGTGAAAAGAAAGGTTCCATAATGAGATTTTCAGTGTTTCATCTTTTGTACGCAGATGTGACTTGCATCGTTTGCTTTTCTTTGAAGTGCTGAGGAGCCCAGAGCAGAGCTGAGCCTGGTATTTATTTTTATTGGTTTCACAGCAGGCCGACTTTCCCCAGTCTTTATCACCAGACTCAGAGACCAAAAAAAGGAGGGGGGGAAGCACATGTCTGCACACTTCAAAATATGCAGACGTCTGCAAACTTAAAATGTGCAGACCTCTGCAAATTGAGGTTCCTACAGGGACCTCAGGTGACGGTGAACTAGCAGGAACCTGAGGGTCAGAAACAACAGCCCTAAGCACAGCTGACATTTTGACTGGGTTGAAGCCTTTTTTATAGGAAGTGCTGCCCCTCTGGGCATCACTAGCTTCTGCAGTCAGTAGCACACCCTGCCTTCCTCAAAGTGGATGATTCTAGACATTGCCAAGTTTCCCATGGCAGAGGGGAGGGCAGGGCAGGGCAAGGTGGTTTGCTTAAGAACCACTGAGCATACCCACGCATCATCACTCCTGAGATCTCTGGTGGGGTGCTCCTTGAGCACACAGGGCTTACCCTCCTCCTACCCAGGCTTCTCTGGGTGGTACCAACTTTTTCAGTATAGGCAGCAGCATGAGTTCCACTGCTTGGATAATCTAGTAATTCTCAATACTTTGCTCCAGGATCAGATCCTATCATCCTAGTAACAGCTCCTTTAGGGGTGTTTTGCTACTTTAAAAGCTGAAAAAGTGGGGGCTGAAGAAATGGCTCAGTGGTTAAGAGAACTGACTGCTCTTCCTGAGGTCCTGAGTTTAATTCCCAGCAACCATATGGTGGCTCACAACCATCTGTAATAGGATCTGATGCCCTCTTCTGGTGTGTCTGAAGACAGCTATAGTGTACTCACGTAAATAAAATAAATAAATACATCTTTAATAAAAAAAAAACTGAAAAAGCAATCGAGGTTGCCAATCTCCTTTCTTTCAGATAAAATGTTTCAAGCCGCCCCTTACCTAGAAATCTAAGATTTTGAAGTTCTATGTTATTTTGTTTTCAAGGACTGGTCACCTAGAGAAGTGGTTCTCAACCTTCCTAGTGCTGCGACCCTTTAATACGCATCCTCATATTGTGGTAACCCCCAACCATAGAATTATTTTCATTGCTGCTTTACTGTAATTGTGGTACTGTTATGAATCACAGTGTAAATATTTGTGGTTTCTGATGATCTTGGGTGACCTCTGTGAAAAGATCGTTCAACACCCCCACCCTCCTCCCAAAAGGGAGAAACACTGGCCTACAGGCTACATTTGGAATCTATATCTATTTACCTGAGGTAGATATGTTGGTTGGTTAGTTGGTTGGTTGTTGGTTGGTTTGAGACCATCTCACTATATTGCTCAAGCTGGCTTTGAACTCTCAATCCTCCTGGTTTAACCCCTTATTAACTAGAACTAAGGCATGAGCCACCAAATTCAGTTAGGATTACCAGTTTTGAACCAGTCTACCAGTAAGCATTCAAAGGTTTCTGTGGCCCCATGGATAAGTGAAAAAAAAAAAAAAACAGCTGCCAGGCCAGGACCTAGAGGGAGTGACTTGAAGTTCTAAGGCTTAAAAAGCCTTTCACAGTGATACCCTGGCTGTGCACAGGGAGACAGACTCAGGCACCAGCAGCTTCCTCCTGTGGCTGCCTGTCCTGTAAGCACAGTCTATATAGGCAACAGGTGATTGACATCCAAGTGCAACCCCTCTGTGGTGCTGCTGGATCTGCCAGGTACCTGGAGATCTCCTTCAGTTGCAGTGTTGATCCAGTAGGGTGTTACTAATGGAACAGGTGAGCCTACAGGCCTTAGCCCCTCACTGTAAGCCACAGGATTCACAGAATTGTCTCAGTCCCATCTGGCTGACCCACTGCCAACCAAGGACTACTTGAAACTTGGTATCTCCTCACCTTCCCTTTCCCAGAGTCTTGAACCTGCTATTTTCCCACCCCCACTTTGAGACAGGGTTTCTCTGTGTAGCCCTGGCTGTTCTGGAACTTGCTCTGTAGACCAGGCTGGCCTCGAACTCACAGATGTCTGCCTGCATCTGCCTCGCGGGGTGCTAGGATGTAAGCTGTCCACCACCATTGCCAAGTCAGAACCTGCTTTTGGACCTTCATCCCTTCCCACTCCACAGAACAGTATTCATCATTCCATTTTCAAAATGTCTGGCTTATTGCTTGTGTTAGTCAAGGCTTGCCTAAAGGACCAGAAGTGATAGAATTAACAAATATGAACACACACACACACACACACACAGAGCACTCACACTAGAGAAGCTAAGAATCCAGTAGCTGTTCAGTCCCTGAGGCTGGATGTCTCAGCAGCCCCAATCTGGCACCAAAGACCTGGAGGATCTCTGGAGAGCTGCTGGTCTCGGTCTACATTAGAAGCCCAAAGAACTTGGCTCTAGTATCAGCCAAGTATGCTGCAGCAACAGCATAGACAGACATGCCAGTGAGAGTGGGGCAAGCAGGGCAGAAAGCAATGCTTTCTTTTTCCATTATCCTTTTCATCTATGTTTCCACCAGAAGCTGCTGTCTACATTTAGGGTGGGTCTCTCTGCTTCAGATAATCTAACCAAGAGTCAGTATTCCTTAAAAGTCTCGGAAGTAAGTGGATTTAGGATTTAGGAATCAGTGTAGCATTTACAACACCCCTCACAGGAGTGTCAAGAGGCTTGTGTTTTGCTTATTCCAGATGGAGTCAAGCTGACAACCAGGATTAACCATCAGGGGCCCAACACTTACCGTGCTCCTGGGCCTCCCCCACCCACAGAACAGTCCCTTTGGAGGGAACAGTAAGCAGCAGACCTGTGGCTTTCCTCAAGCCAGCCAAAGGACTGTACTAAGTTAGGAATCATCCCTCCAAATAAGCCATCATGAAGAACGGGATCTCATACCCAGCACTAAATAAAACGGGGCATGGAAATACATACACACACCTGTAGTCTCAGCACTATGGAGGTGAGGGCAGGAAGACGGGAAGTTGCAGGGCAGCTTTAGTTACCTAGCAAGTTTGAGACTGGCCGAGGTTATGTAAAGGCCTGGGAGGGAGAAAAGGAGGGAAAGAGAAGGGTGAAGGAGGAGCTCTGGGGGAAGGGCTATAGGGGAGGGGCTCTGGGGAAAGGGCTATAGGGGAGGGGCTCTGGGGGAGGGGCTAGGAAAGAAGAGAGAAGAGAGGAGCCAGGGCTGCTTGTGCCTGCTGCTTTCTGACCAGCATCTGCCCATGTCTTCCCGGCTTACCTCACTTATGCCTGTCTGGGGTCCTCTGAACAATCTGAACTTTCTTCTAAGCGAAGGATTATAACTCTAAACCACGGTGACCACAAGCCCCAGCATTAAACCCTGGTTGTAACAGAATAAATACACAACAAAACTGAATAAAAATGAAAATTTAAGGAATGCAATTTGGCAGTCTGTATTAAAAGCTTTAGAGGTAGGTGTGTTTTATAGCCTAATAATTCTATTTTAATAGACAATATCTTTTAAAAGCCTCAGAAATAAGTGAAACCTGGAATTCAGCACTTATAATATTAGTACTTACAGAATGCAAACACAGACAATAAAATAGAACCATTAGAAGTTATACCTTTATTTTCATAAGCAGTTTTAAGAACGTTTTCTAAAAACAGCTGATGAAACATCATTACAACCCAGGTAGTAACAAAACAGAATGATCACAATTCTGTAAAATATATTGCAATGTACACAAAAAGTAAATATGCTTATACAAAAATGCTTAAGACATTTTTTAAGGTAGTTGTTAAAGCCCATGTGTCTCGTGCTAACTTCTTTACAAACTCCTAAGGAACCAGGTTCCATCTTGGGTTTTCTCTACCCTCTTTCTAAGTGCTCTCGATAATAAGTCTTCTATAAGAATCAGTTCTGTCTTTCTCCAAACCTATCCTATTTTCTATCAACTGCCTTAGAAAAACCCTCGCTGCTCCTCAAACTCTCCTGTTTAGTTCTTGTTGTTAATACTACATATTAGTTTTAACATTAACTATCTCTTTACAGTTTGGCATTGGTTTACTGGCCTGTTGCTTTCTGTCCTGCCTGTATATTAAGAGTTCACTAGTTCGTGGGCGGGACCACCTACAACCTGGCAACTAAGGCAGACCTGCCTTAAGTTCCTAAGGTGGAGCAGACCTGAAGTGCTTCTCCTCACCATGCTTCTTAAGGATCTATCGAGAACCCCTTTCCCAGACCGACTGCTGTGGGGAAGGCAAACCCTTGAGCCCAGAAAATGGCCCAGAGCTTCTGCCTCTGGAAGTGCACCAGGTGGGGGCGTGGCCTGGGCGGGTCCTGAGGGGCGCTGGAGGCGGGGCGCTGGAGGCGGGGCGCTGGAGGCGGGGCGCGGGGTAGGCATCCCGTAGCTCCTCCCGCGCGCGGCCCCTGGAGTCCCCGAGGCGCGCGGCCAGCCCCGCTCCGGCCCGCCGCACGCTGTGCAGCCGGGCGCCCTAGCGAGCACGGGCCCGCTGCTGGGCCCGGGCAGACGGCGGGGTCGTCTCCGCGGAGTCTCCCTCTGAGGCCCCTGTGCGGCGAGGGCGAAGGCGAGGCTAAGTGGGGCCGAAATCATGAACCGGAGTTTTCATAAGTCTCAGACCCTACGCTTCTACGACTGCAGCGCAGTAGAAGTCAAGAGCAAGGTAAGTGCGCGAGGCCCACCGTGGCAGTCTGCACTCGTTCCCTTGGCAAATGAATGGGGCACCCCGCGGAGGGAAACTGGAGCGGTGTGGGAGGCAACCGGCGTCGCCAACTTTGGAGCTTAGGCGCTGCATGCCTCTGCGCAGGGTCCGTGGGATGTGCTCCGGGACCCCGGAGATCCCCACTGCTCCCTATGCGAACACAAAGCCCGGCGGCAGAGGGCCATGGGACAGTTAGTGTAGGCTCTGAACCAGCTCCACGAGAGCAGCTCTTTTGTTCCACGAACTAGAGAAGACCCGGGCGCGCCACACGTTGGAGGGGAGGGCTGTGTTTCCGGGGCGATCTTAAGGCTGGAGACTGCTGGGATTCGGGTCGTGGAGGGGTCTTTGGGAGGCCAGAATCAGGAGGAGGGCCTGGCTGCGACGCCTATTTGGCCTTAAGGAGCAGACTGGCGGTCGGCTCTCAGATCAGGGCCCTGGCCCAGCCTCCTGTTTGGCATTGGGTACCAGACCAGGAGCCCCAGGCGCCCTTTACCCCAAGACCCAGACCCCTAGATCATACCCCTGGCTCAAGTCCAGTCTTCCCGACCCAGCCCTGAGCACCCTTCCTACCCAGACATCTTTCCCAGACGCTCCCCCAGCTTAGACCCCCCAGGTTCTTAGGGTGCAGAGACCGATAAACTCTTATTTGGGCGAACTGCCCCTGGACCAGACTACAATCCACTACGGGGGCGCGACTAGGGCGCAGACTCAGACCCCCTGGGCGCGCCCAGGCTCCTCCCGCTGCTTGTACCTAGGCAGAGCGTGCCCGAACTTGCGAGTAGCCATGTCTGAATAATCGACTGATAGGATCTGCCGCTTCCCCCCTCTGCGGAGGCAGCTCCTTCACAGCAAAAGCTTTGGTCTGGGAGGGTCTACAACGTGGACCCCGCGGGATGGAGAAGGAGCTGCTGTTGCTTAGGGTCGGGTGGGAGAAGTCCCTGGAGCCTTTTACTGACTAGGAGATAAGTAGCCTTGTTTCTGTGGTGTTCTGGGTGAAGAAGGGAGAGATGCTGGAATGGGCCAGGTCACCAAGGGTGAGTTCTCCCTAATGCTTCATTCATATGGGCCTAAGGCCTGAGATCCATTCATTCGCCTGCTATCTGGGAAGGTGATGCTCTCACTAGACTACTGACCAGCCACCAAAGAGTTCTTTAGTGTAAGATTTTCAGGGTCTCTGTAGAGTCCCGAGGATGGGGCAGTCCCCCAGTAACAGCAGGGTATCGTTGCAGGCCCATTGTGGTGAACTACAGGATCTCCATTTGGGGAATTTCTTACTTATAATGAGACCCTATCCTGTTTCCAGATGGCAAGTCTATGACTCTTTCCCACCTCCTCTGTGGTCCAGGAGTGCTCCCAAATCCCAGGTTCATGCAGCTGTGAAGTTAGGGCCATCAATGGCAGAGGGAGGTTGGAAGGTTGCCTGCACTCAGCACTGGAAGAGGGCAGCCCCTTCATTTCTCTAAACTGTTTTGAAATGGTGGTCCATTCACAAGCAGACGTAAGAAAGAATCCAGAGACCTGCGGTCACTTTCCTTGGCCTACTATGATGTTAACCTCTTGTGTGAATAGAAGGGAGCTTAATAGGGTGCTATGTGCTCACTTGCGTGTGCGTACAGGGGCGTAACACTCTTGTGAGCACCAACACAGGGAAGGCACACCACCACCCATCACCAGAATTCTTCCTGACCTCTGTGTGTGGCCTGATGAGTGCTAACCACTCAGTTCTGGTGCTCAGTAGCTGTGTGTGGCACTGTACGTTATCAAACTCAAAATGAGGCCACGGGACAGATCTGGAGGAAGTGCCCTCACCGGGCCTTACCCTGCATTTCTGGGATGCGGTCCACACAGGCTTAGGGGAGAATAGACCACCTGCCTTTGTTTCCTGGCAGTTAGTCCAACTGCCTCCTCCAGCTCTGCTCAGTGGAGAAATGCCACCCTGTGTCCCTGAGGCTTCAAGTTCAGATGCTATTTTGAGTGGAGACTTAGGAGGGCCCACACTGACCTAGACAGCACTGGCGTGGCTGTCACACTCTCCCTACCCCCTCATTGCCTGTCCAGAATGTCCCATGTGGTTCTTCCTTCCACACCCTTCCCTCTCTCCTCCCACTCGGTAGTTGATATGTGTTACTGTGGAGTCCATCTCTCCAGGCAAGGGCTTTTGTCACTGTGCCGGAGGCAGAACCTCCTATTAGCAAGGACTTCATGCACCTCCAATGCAGAACTACAGTGCCGTGGTTTTACGTAGGAAAATGGCAGCTCAGTGAGCCCAAGTTTTGACCTCTCTATGTCTGGAGATTTGAGGCAAGCCGTTTAGCTTCCCTATCTGAGTCACTTCATCTACGGCACCTGAGGAGGTGCTCTCCTGAGGTGAGATGAAGCAGAGAGAGTGAAGACATGTTGGGAACTGCAGTACACCCTCAGTCCTCTGCATCCAGCACCACAGGTCAGGGTCTCAGTACTGTAAGTGTTGGCTATGGCCACACATCTTCTTAAAATTGAGATCATTAATTATCGGCCACTCCAGCCACTTCCTGGGCACACCAGGTGTGTATGCAGAGAGCGCAGGTTCTCGGCCTGGTGGCTGCCTCCCTCCCATTTCATACTCCCTTACAATTCCCTGAAATCACTGACCCTGATCATCATCTCTTCCTCTTCAGAGCCATGTGCACTTTCCGTTTCCTGTTTCTGCCTGCCCTTCTCACTCCACTGTGACTTTTGCTTCTCCAACCTGCAGCCTGAAGGGAGACACTGAAGATTCGTAGGAAAGAGTGTTTCAGACTGAAGGAAGAAGAGCAAATGCCTAGGCTGCTTCGAAGGATAGCAAGAAGGCAGGCCACTGCTGCCAGGGATGGGGGTGTCTCAGAGACCTGTTTTCAGGTCCTCCTACCTCAACAGCATCCCAACTCCAGAATTAAATGAATTACCATTCCATTACTTTTCTACACCGTGTGATGTCAATCCACACCTGGTCTGGCCTGTGCCCCTAAACAAGAGTCTATGGTTTTCCCCACCTGAGAGCCTTTTCTAGACTTTCCCCACTTTGACAAAGCTGTTCTGAAGGGTCCCACATGAAGTCCAGCTCACTCTGTCTGACCCCCTCTCTACTCATTTTTAAAGTCTCCGTCATGAGGCCCACTCAGTTGTCTGAGACCGAAGGTTTCCTTCATGTTTGTGCCTCCCTAAAGGAACTCGAGGCTAGAAGAGGGTGATTGTGTCTGCAGACAGACTTCCCTCAGATGCTGCCTCGTGCCTTCTGATGGCATGTGCTAATGTGCTTACATCACATTATTGTTTCTAGAATGAGGATCACAAGACATAATATGCAGTCTACTTTCAATCTGGCAGTGTGTGACAAATGTTTCTTCATGTTGTTAGTGTTTTTAGAGGACTTTAAAAAATAACTACATCGTATTACATCTCCTGTCAAATCATAATTAATTTAACCAATATCTTGTTTGAATTTCTGCCTGGTTTTCCCCCATACTAAACTGTGCTGTGAACCATATTGAAGTATTTATATAGAGCTAATACAGAATATACAACATAAGGCAAATGAAAGTTATTGGTTGTATTAAATCAGTACAGAACTCTATGTATTTAAAAGTACTTGGGATAGAGACATGCACATTTTTAAGGCTTTGAATACGTAATTAATAAATGTTTAGGCAGGTGAGATGACTCAGTGGTGAAGGCAATGGCCTCCTGAGTTTGATCCCTGGAATCCACATAAAGGTGGACAGAGAGAACTACTGGCTCCACATGGTTGATCATCACACACATGCAATAACTTTTTAAAAATTTTCTGAGAAATTGCTTCTGCTATTTTATACATGCTGTTTGGTATCCATTCATCCCCCTCCCCCCGTTCCTTTTTCCACTGCTTTAATTTGTATATTTCTTGAGTTGTCAATCAACTGGAAATTCAAAGGTGCTAGAGTGCTATCTGTCCATCTCTTTTTAGCTCCCTGGTTTTATTCTTAATCCTCTTCCTGTTCTCTTTGTGTTGGCTTTTGGGAGCTGTGTGTCTAGGTGTGTTCCACCAGAGCAGGTGAGACTGATCTTCCAGGTTCTGAGTGGAATTGGTATTCTTTCCCTAGTATAGCCTAACTCAGATGTTAGCCTGGGCCTCCTGGGAGGGCATGTGTGTGAGTAGCCCCTAGATGTCCTGGCTGATCATGTGCTGGCTGGCAAAACTGTGCTGTAGACAGCTGGGTACACAATGTCTTCTGTCAGCCTGTCTCCTGATCCCCAAGATCTTATCTCTGGCTGAGTGTGTTGGCTGCCATGGCCCTGCAGGGACCCACCCTTCCATCTGGCGTGAGGCATCGGGTGGGATGGAAGCTGGGCCAGGCCTCCCTGTTGGATGGCTGAGGACTTGCCTCCTGTGGGCCAGTTGAGAACTGCCTGGACACGGTTTGACTCACCTGTGTGTCAGCTACACCCTTTTGAGATTCTGCTTTGTTGTATCTGTGCACGTATGTGTTTCAACAGGTTCTGGGACTTGATTTGAGAAGTTGCATCTAGGAGAGGCTCTTGACAGGGACCCAGGTGGGCTGTTAGTTTGGGGAACATGGATGACGTCACTGCCCCCAGAAGGTTTGCCACCTTTTCTGAGTGTGGGGTCTACTATATCTCACTAAGGAGGCAAACTATTGCCTGGGACCTGGGGGCATTCCAGATACTGGGCTGGGGTTCTCCCAAGTTTAGAGAAAGGAATGGTGTCAGAAATTGCAAAATGGGACCTTTAAAGGTCTCAGAAGCTGGAGTGTCCATGAAGTGTGTCTGGATTGACAGAGAAGAGGTATGCTTTGGCTTAAAAGGGTCTCCTGGTCCTTTAGACAACATGACGGGAGCATGAAGTGACAACAGCAGAACGCACAGGCAGATGTGTCCAGCTGTTTATGTACAAACCCACATTCTTCCTGACTTCTCAATTCCTTTGGGGCTAAAGTCCAGGCCCCAAAGTGCAGGTGTTAGACTCCTTTCTAGCCCCTCAGTTCCCTCCCAGCACACTCCTGGGCCATGCTCTGGACACTAAAGCTATACTGGACACGCCAGGGATGTAAAACATGGTACAGATGAGGTACTGTCCTCTGTGTAAAGGGTCCCATTCTAGAGCAGTTAACATCTAACATCCCCAGTACATGTGAGAAATACATGCCAGACATGGTTCCCAGTACACTGAAGTCGCAAGAAAGAATTCATTGATCCCCATCATAACCCATAAAATGGGCTTTCCTATCACTTCCACGATATGTAAGGAGACATTGAACCCCTAGGAACATCTTTGCCCTAGCCAGGGTCTAACAGGTTCTGAAACCAATCACGCCACCATGAGATCCAGCTGTAAGGCATTTTCTCAATTAGTGATCAAGGGTGGGAGGGCCCAGTCCACTGTGGGAGGTGCCATCCCTGGGCTGGTAGTCTTGGGTTCTATAAGAAAGCAAGCTGAGCAAGCCAGGGGGAACAATCCAGTAAGCAGCATTCCTCCATGGCTTCTACATCCACTCCTGCCTTCAAGGTCCTGCCCTGTATGTTCCTGTCCTGACTTCCTTTGGTGATGAACAGCAATGTGGAAATGTAAGCTGAATAAACCTTTTCTTCCCCAACTTTCTTCTTGGACATGGTGTTTTGTGCAGGAAGACAAACCCTGACAAGTAGGGAAGACCTTGGCTCTTAGGGACTGTAAGTCATGGAATCCAGACCAGGACACAGACACCACACCCCAGTGTCCCCAGTTAGTACAAGAGATCCTGCATCTGAGTCTCCCTGGTTCTCCAGGTTTGGAGCTCATGGGAGCAACTGAGGCTGTGCTGTGTCTTTTGGTTTTAGAATGTTCTCTTTTCCTTGAACTGTGGAAGAAGGTTCTTGATGCATGTCCTCAAGGGAAACCCTCTGTTCAGTAACTGGTTATAAAATGCTGGTCCTTTGGCTGGAGAGATGGCTCAGCTGTTAAAGACTAGGCTCACAACCAAAAATATAAAATGCTGGTCCTGCCCACCATCCAGTCATTTGATCATGGGGTTTTGCTCTTTTTACTGGGCAACTACTGTATGCCAATTGTGGAGCCCATGTTAGGGTACAAAGACAAGAAACAGACACTGTGTCCATTATTTTCAGTGGAGGGCAGTTTTGGAAGATGTAACACAGGGTATGTATGTGGGGCAGAGGGAGGTCCTTCCTATTATTTGAAGTGTTCCCAGTCCCCAACCTCACATTTATGTGAAGCCAGAGGTCAGCAGCCCAGCTGTCTTATCAGACTGCAGGGTCAGTCGTCATGCCTGACCCCTAGGGATATGCCTCTTTGCAACTCTGGGGGTTCTCTGTACCAGTTCCCAGGTTGTATCTTCTAGAAGATGCAACAGCTGCCTGTTGGACTCTAGTCTTTTCCTTGTTTGGACTTCTTTAATCCTCACATCTCATGCACATCAAGTTGAACATTCTAGAAGACCAGCCCAGAAAGTTACTGGCATTTCTCAATTGTGATTCAGCATTAACCTGTAAGGTTTTGCATGTGGTACATACCCAGTAACTGCTTACTGACTGAGATGGAAAGCAAATGAATTTTCCTTACAGCGACGACTTCAGCGATGGTTTGTGGCACTACTTTAGAAAATATCTACTTTCCGGAAGTGGCAAATACATGATTCAGGGTGAACTTTCTGCCCAGAGCAGCCCTCCCATGCCTGGGAAGAAAACTAATGCTAATTCTATGGGACAGGAAGAGAAGAGCAGCTAAACTAAACATGGAAAATTAAAAGTATATCATTGCTACTCCTGCTGTTGAAATTTCCAGGTTTCCATGTGGGTAGAACTAGGTCTCCGAGATTCAGCCTGACCCATGTCCCCATAGCAGATCTGTTCACCCAGTGCACCAGGCCTAGCCCTTGGAGATGAGAAGAGCCCTGCATCTCCCTGCAGCCGGTATATTGGCTGTCATTGTGGCTGTTTCCTCCTGATTTCTCTTTTCTTAGGCCTTTGGCTCTGAAAGTTAGGTTGGGTCCCACCCCAAACCCACCTCAACACCCCATCAGCAGATAGGATGGAGTATAGTGTTTCACGTGGTTGAGGGGAAAGCTTGCTTTATATACCTACAAAATTTGAAATCACCCTCTGTGCAACATCTCATCATGGTGTGTGGACCTCCTGCATCCATGTGCAGATCTCCTACATCCATGTGTGGACCACCTACATCCAGTTTGTAGCTTGTCGGCTACCCTGACCCATTCAGTGACCCTCCAGCAAACCAAGGCAGTGCATACTGCCAGTGCTTAGTGCCAGACAGTGTGGCCTGGGTTAGGGCTGGGGTCCTCCAGATGTGTAAAATGTTGGTGCTGTGTGCGGGTCCGTGGATTTTACTCTTTTCAGGTTTTTGTCTGAAGTACCACAGTTCTGCAGTTCTGAGGAACTGAACAACTCATTAAATATTTGTGGATTGATCAAAGTAAATCAAGAAAAGTCTATTTTTGCAGAGTTTTGGGTACCCACTGCCATGTGTGGGCGAGGAGGCTCTTGCCAAGCCTCACCATGGCTGAATGGTTGCTTTTTTTTTTTTTTTTTTTTTGGTTTTTCGAGACAGGGTTTCTCTGTGTAGCCCTGACTGTCCTGGATCTCACTCTGTAGAACAGGCTGGCCTCGAACTCTGAAATTCGCCTTCCTCTGCCTCCCAAGTGCTGGTATTAAAGGCGTGTACCACCACTGCCCAACTGAACGGTTGCTTCTGTACTTAAATTTCTTGACCTTCCATTAGTTTATGACACTCGGTCATTCAGAGACCCTTGTGGTGGACTGGGTGTTGTGGCTGAAAGTGACAAGAGATGAGTGAGGGTCAGCCTGTGCCCACATACAGCAGATCATGGGCCATCTCTGTGGTATTTATTCCTCGTGTGCAGGGAAGATCAGACTATCTTCCTTTGAAAAAGGAAGTAGCGTGTGTGGAGCAAAGCCTCAGGCTTGGTAGGCCATGGAACCTAGAGAGCCAAAATCTCGCACTCCACCTTCATTATGGGGGGAGGGGTCGTCTCCCTGGGCATCTTCTCTTTCATACACACTTTATTGTATGTGTGGTTGTGGTTCTATGTCTTCTCAGTACATCAAAGCACCACAGGATTTCTCTGCTCCTCTTCAGAGTCCTGGCTGTTGAGTAAATATATCTGTTTCTTCATTTTATCATCTTGGTGTGCTTGTCAAAGCTAAATTTGACATTGTTCCATGAGAAGAGACCTCCCTCTCTGCTTATCAGACCAAGTTGATGAGGCAAAGGTGCCTAGACCCAGGAAACCTCTCCTCAGATGGCTTTTTGAGAGGAATATGCGATGCCATAGAAAGACCCTCAGAGGCGCTATCATCGAAGAGAAACTTGAGGGCTGTGTGTGGTATTGTTTTTAGGTACTCAGCTGTTGTAGAGGAATTTAGCAATGAAAGTAATATTAGTATCCTGCTCTCCATGGCTCAGGGGCCTAAGCCACTGGCTGCCCCACCTCCGGATAGCTGGTGTGGCCTCACTCCCTCAGTGTTCTGAAATAGCAGGGTGTTGCTATGGGAGAAACCTCTCTGCCTGCAGCGTGGTCCCTTGCAGGGAAGAGGAGATGTACCTGCTCATGACATCACCCAATGCCTGTCAGTGCCATTATTGACAGAGATGAGAAAGGAGAGAGACAACACAGTTTCTCCCTGAGAAGTCGATGCTGAATTTTGGAGCCTGTATGGAGTCACCTCATATGCTCAGTTTGGTCTAAAAACTATTCACATATGCTCCTTTTGTTGGAGATGGGAATATTTGCTAGGACTACTGAATAAGCAGTTGCCTGACCTACCCCTGTTTCCTAGGGGTTTGATCCTATTGGCAGTGGGGGAGATGGAGCTGGACAGGACCTAGAGGTGCCTTTCCAGCCACAGCCTGGCCCCAAATTAGCACCTATTGCTTAGCGGGTGTGACCTGCTCCAGGAGCGTGATCCAGCCTGTGGAAGAAGCTGTCACTCAGACTCACATCATAAGCAGAGTCTAGGGACGGTGGCACCTACTAACCAGCTTGAATGAGTTTGGTGGTTATAGCCTTGGGGTGACATGTGTGCCAGGCCTCGTTGTGGGTACTTGGCATACATTCTGTTGATGTTCACAACACCTTACAGAGTACTGGTTTTCCTCTGTGGCAATGAGGACCCCGAGGCTCATCAAGAGAACTCATGACAAAACTATGAAGCCCTGGGTGTTCAAGTCCAGAACTTGAATTGCGACATCACCCTGAACCATCCAGTTCAATGATCCATGATTCCACTTCCTGGGAAACACACCACACCTGCCTGCTGAGGTCAGTATCCACCCTCCCTGCTGTCTCCCGGACATGTGCTCAGGGCTGGGCTGCTTCCTAAATGGCCTCCTGTATCCTGTGCGGTCCCCATTCCTCCGCAGCCTGAGCCTTTGATCCTGCCTGTTAACACAGCACGAGTGCTTCAGCCCTGTGTGCAGTATGTCTGGCGGATGCAGGGAGCACAGCCCAGGAGCACAGGCTTGGCGTATCACCCATTTCCTTTAGCAGTATTACAGCAGGCTCTCTGCAACAGTATTACTGTAAGTATTACTGGGCTCTCCAGACCCTGGCACAGTCAGCTCACTTAGCAGAGGCCCATTGAATCACACAGCTGAGAGGAGAGGCTCGTACCCACCCAAAGCGTCAAGTTTCTGTCTCTCATGGTATCATCATTGTCATCTTTTATCTATATGAGTATGCTATCACTGACATGCCAGAAGAGGGCATCGGATCCCATTATAGATGGTTGTGAGCTACGATGTGGTTGCTGGGAATTGAACTCAGGATCTCTAGAAGACCAGCCAGTGCTCTTAACCTCTAAACCATCTCTCCATCCCTCTCATGGTATTATTTAAAAACAAACCAAAAGAGCATTGTTCAGTTTTTGAAAAGTGCCCCCGAAGAATTGCCACTTTATAGCAATGGAAGGAACAAGCCTAATAAGCCAGGCTATTCCTCAGTTAGGAAGTTAGGAGTTGAAGCTCAGCCTGTAGTACAAGCGTCCGCAGATGGCCTGTCCCAGATGTCCAGCAGTTTGCAGGTTTGGTTCATGAGGAGGGCTGTCTGCACACCCAGTGAGAGCCTTGAGGTGCTGTGCACCCTCCCAGGTGTGAAGACTGCCAGCCACTCCAGGGACATTGCTCTCCTCCCACACCATTAGCACACTGAGCCTTCCTTTGGGATTCTCACAAGACCCCATAAAGAGCAGCTTTTCACCACCGCTTACCAAGGAGTCTAAGACCTGCCGTGGAGTGCCTGGTGTTATGCAGCTAGTGCAGGGAGCAGAGCTGGGAGCTATAGTCCTGAGCATGGTGCTTTCTTCCCAGCTTGACTCAATTGTCTGAACCTGTGTCCTGATGAGTCACCAGGATCAGCTGCCATCCCCTGTACACCTCCCAGCCTGCAAACTGCCTGACTCTCCGACATTTCATAAGCCTGGGTCAGACTGTTTCCTCTATAAGTAGGCTCCTTGCTGTGGGTTTACAGTTCAGGAAAGTCCCATGGAGGTGGAGACAGGTGAGCGGCTACATTTGTACTCCACCTACCTAGAGTCTGTCTCTGCCCAGCTACCAAGCAGCCTACTTCCTCACTGGCAGCCCCTCTTACCCATTGCTTCAGACTGCCCTTCCCACTCTAGTCTCCCTTGACTCTAACCATCGTATTACAGTTGTCTCAATCGCTCTTGTAAGCGGGCCTCAGCTTTTTCATTGGGGCCTTACTACTGAGCAAGTCAATGGATCCCTCTAGCTTAGCATCCCTCAACCTTCCTGTTGCTGTGACCCATTAATGCAGTTCCTCATGTTGCGGTGACTCCCCCCAGTCATAAAATTAATCCACTGCTACTTCATAACTGTCATTTTGCTACTGTTAGGAATTATAAATATCTGATATGCAGGGCATCTGATAGGCAATCCCTGTGGGGTCAAGACCTACAGATTGAGAACCACTGCTCTTAGGTCTTACTCTTCTGGTCTGTAAAAGGGGACAGTGATACATCTCTACCATAGTGATACCTGTCTGTATGTAGACTTGCCGTCAGGATTGAAGAATACACATAGGCTGCTTGGCAGTGACTTTTTCATCTCTGTCATGCTCGTTTGTCTCTGGCCTTCGTCCCTGCCTTGCCTACGTTAGGTCCCCAGTGCAAAGCACCTGCATGAGCCAGGGTGCAGGCCTTCCTCAGAGGTGCATGGCTTCCCAGAGGGGACCCACTCCACTGAGAGCTCTTGGCCCAGAAGTCACCCTGGGCAGTGTCATGCACCCAGTGGTGCTGGTCCAGGCAGTAAAGCAGGTATGACAGTTGTGCCATCATCACACAGTGGCAGTGGGAGGACAAGGCACAGGAAAGAATAAGCACCACCCTGTTTGACTCACAGACTTATGTCCTGATTCTAAGATGTGTCCCAGTGTGCCATCCGGAGCATCACATGTGGTACATCTATTATCTCCCTTCTATCTATCTATCTATCTATCTATCTATCTATCTATCTATCTATCTATCTATCTGTCATCTATCATTTCCCTAATATATATGATATGTACATGTCATATTATATATACGTGTATACATACATATCATATATATCTCATCTATCATCTCTTTATCATCTATCATCTTTCTATCTATCTGTCATCTGCCCATCCATCTATCTCACCCCACCCACCCTCATTCAAGTTTGAATAAATCATGACTATGATCCAGGTTCTTTCTCTCTCCTTAACAAATCCTGCTCTGGCCATGTCTCTAACAGTGCAAGGCGAGTCTCAGCCGTAACCTAGGTGGAGCCATCACTGACCCTGCCCTGAGTCCTTCCTCTGGAGTTAGGTTATTGTGAAGCTAGGACCCATCTCCATGAATAGGGGAACATCAGAGACATGCAGAGGGTCTTGGCTTGTGCCACTGACAGCCTTCCTATCCTTTCCCTATAGCGCCTGGTACAGGGCAGGGCACCATGTGTCTGGCTCACACTGCCCTTCAGTTTGTACCAGAGATGAAGCGTGTATTCCCCCATATCCTTACCTAATGACTTACTTGCTTCACACACCCAGTTTAAATTAAGGCCTGACTTCTCAGTTCCTTCCTCGGCATTTCTCGGTCTGTAATTACATGCTGCATATGTGACTGCTGACTGATTTCCTGCCCGTCAGCAAACCTTCAGCCACGTGAAGGCAGGTTGTTCGTTCAGTACCATCTGCTCACCTCAGCTCAGGGCCAGCCCTAGCATGCCTTACTTGAAATTTTCTTGAATGAACAAATACTAAAATGTAGACCCTAACTGTGAATAGCCGTTGACAGACCTAGTTGTCAGTCTTGAGCTACAGCTGAGGGCTGGGGATACAGCTGAGGAGACTGAATGGTTGCATGGCATGTGCTAAAACCTGGATTTGATTCTCAGCACCACCTAAACCAGGCATGGAACATGCCTGCAGGTGGAGGCAGGAGGATTAACTGTTGAAGGTCATCCTTGGTTACAAGCAAATCCAAGGCCAGCCTGGGATACGTGACATTCTTTCTCAAAAATAAAGAATCAAAAATGAGATGTTCCTTTGTTTTGACTCTTCAAAGCCACATTGTTCCTGTAAACCTGGATGCTGATGCCATGTGTTCAAGATCACGTCTATGTAGGAGCCCGTGCGTTCTAAAACCGTGGGGCCAGCAGGCCAACTTCCCTGGTGTGCTGGACTTCTCTCTCAAGAGATCCTTAGGCCAGGCTTTGTTCCTTTGTTGTTTTGTATCCAAATATTTCTGACCTCACCGAACTCACAGGGCAAATTCAGCAACAAGTTCTGTTTTTCTCACGCACTGTAAAGAAGTCCCTGGATTCTTGAACCATTTTTAAAACATCACTTCTTTTTTGGCTTCATCTGATATTTCTATCTGTGGATATGGCCGATCTGGTCTACAGCATGCTTCTTCATTCACTGGTTCCATTTTTTCATTGCTGTAAGTATTTTGGTGTCTGTTATTTGTAGGAATATCCAGGGGCTTCTGGTTGCACGAGTCTGATCTCATTTGCAGGGCCCTATATCTGTACAAGGCAGAGCCTACAAGGGTGGGTCTCGCCAAGAGAGGCCTGAGAGGACGAGGGTTGTAGAGCAGGGCCCTGTACAGCTCAGCCCTACAGGGCGGATCCTTGCAGGAGCAGGCCTTGTATGGTTGGGACCGGCACAGCCTCTGGAGTTGCAGGACTGATTTTGTTTAGTCTATAGTGTTATCCTTGTGTAGAAAGATGGAAGAACTTTCCATTCACAATAAGCCTTCTAGTTCAAGCTACTGAGTCAGGCCTCTGTTCTTGGCTAGAAGCAGAATGAGGACCCTCTGGGTTTGGAAGAAGTCTGAACATAAATGTCTCAGTAAAGGCAGGTGTCCACACCCCTTCAAGGTCCAGAGCAGTTGGCACATTCAGGCCCTCTCTCCTCTCTCAATTACCTTGCATTCCCCTGAGCCTCTGAGAAGTCCTGGGCTGCTGGGAGCCCCTCTGTTAGGTGCCTGAAGTCCTTAGATCCAGGTGGTTGAATTTGGGTAGAGTTTGTTTCTAAGCACTGAATGCTGGAGAGGAAGGAGGCCCTTTCCTGGTTTCTCCAGGCCTGGGTTCTGGGCATTCCTACACCTGCCTACTGTAGAGCCCTCCTTGACTACCTCAGCTCCGCCATCTTATCCCTCTGGTGCTTTGTTGGGTATACAAGTAAGCAAGTGCCATTCCAGCTAGATCTATGTCTTTCCTGCACCGTGACTGGGAACAGAGATACAAGGAGGATAATTTTAGTTGGAGAAAACCCATCTAGGACTCTCTGAGGTAGATCCCACCTCTGGGGTGGGAGGGAGGGATGAAACCAGCACTTCAGACTCCAGGGAGCCTGACAGGGTTGTCTGTCTGCAAGCCGGCAGCACTTCAGGTATCCTGGGCAATCTGGACCTTGTGAGCTACACCTGTCCCAAACGGGAGAAACAGCTGGGACTGTGATTCACAGGTACGGTCTGCTGAGACCAAAGCCAGGGCTACTGGAAAAATGGGACTGAAGAGCAGGCCACAGGTTGGGAAGTATAGCCTCCTTCCTAGAGAAGCACTGAGGAGACCTAGGAGCCTGAGACATCCCAGGCAGAGCCAGCTTTACGGGGCTGACCAACACAACAGCTCCATTACGTGTGACCCTGAAGGCCATAGAGTCCACCCACTTCTGGTTTTCCCATGATTCTCACTGCCTAACTCACTGCAGAGTTGACTGCTTTCTATGTCAGGCTGCCCACCTTCTGTAGGGTACAGATTTCCTGAGGGCAGGCAGGCATTTCCTCTCTGGGCCCTCTCATGTCCCAAGTGTGTAGGATAGCTTCTGGGCACAAAGGTACCCTGAGACTATTCAGTGGGTGAATGAAAGTAGACCTACTCACTGCATCATTCCTTCACCATTCAGTTAACATCTTTTCTCCTGCTACTGCATACTAAGCCCTTCAGTGGTTAAAATGGAGACCATGTTCTTGTAGGACTCTGAAGCACAACAAGAGGATACTGGTTCAGTGAGTAAGCTCCTACTTATAGTTTGAAGCTTAAATAAAGAAAAGGGTATCCCCCAAAAGGACATTCTGTGACAGTGTCCTGGTCCTCCCTCAGCCCAGATAGCTCAGTGGTTCCTACACTGCCCTTTGATGAAGCATCCTCAGGTGCTCTTCCTAGTGTCTACTGAGGATGGGACTGTGGTGGAGGCCTCAGAGTTCTCCAGAGTGTTCCTGCCTATAGCATGTGTCTGATACAAGCTACAGTTCAGGGTTAACTGGGGCCCCCACTAGAGTTAGTTCAAGCAAGTACACCACAGTGATTGGCTCACTCTCTTTCCTTCTTGGGGAATTCTGAGAAACAAAGCCCCTCCCCCTTTTCAGGTTAGTACCCAGAGCCTCTGGGCAGCCACGAGGTATGGCTGGCACTTGGCTGTGGCTCTTATTCTTGAAGTTACAGTTACTCTTTGGAACGTCACCTCCTTGGTTTTGCCAGCATGTTGGCTAGCATGTGACTTCAGAAGGGTAGAGAATTTGGGAAATATACGTGCCCCCGGCAGGGCTAGTGGAGCCCACTGCCTGTGAGAAATGTGGGCCTGTTTCACGACTTTCTCATCTCATCCTGCTTCATGGCCTCCTAAGCCAGTGCCAGTGTACAGGCTTCTGTAGACTTTGTGGCTTAAAGCTTGTTAGTAGGCGTAGTTCATTAGTTCAGTGGTGAGTTAGGCAATTCCTGCTACTTCCTAATATAGATTACCTTTTTCAAATGTGCGACTGCTTGGGTTTGGGAGGTGAACTGATCCCTGAGCCAATGCTTTCACTTGTCAGTATGAGACAGATGGTGTCCTGTCCTGTCACTGCCTTAGGAAGCCAGCAACTAAGTAAAAATAACCCTTTTCAAGTTGGAGGGCATCTGTAAATTGGGGTATCTCCTCCATAGACCATAATACCAGGCATTCATAATATAGCAATTTAATGAGGAAAATAGGGCGTGCCCTCGTGGATAGATCGTTTGCTACTGTTGTTTGGAGAAGAAGACAGGGTGAGATGACACCTGCCTTAAACCCAGGATTCCAGAGGTGGGGAGGCAAGTTCAAGACCAGCCAGGATGGCATAGCAAGACCCTGTCAGTGGGAAGGAGGGCATACAGTTCATATGGGTTTACCCTTCTCGTAAAATCTTTTGAAGACCACATCAAAGCTGGATTCACTGATTGCTTCGGAAGGAGGACGTGAGTGGCAGGGGAATCCTGAATCCCTTCTGAGTTCAGAATTACATGCTCGTGTCCCTACTCATACCATACAAAAAGGCAAACCACATGCAATGTTATCTTTATTTTAAAGAGGTGTGCTTGTTAGACACAGAATTCTTGCCATATCCATTGGGCGTTTCTGTATGGCATGTGATGTCTCCATCTGTTATACATCTGTGGGACCCTTGAGAGCCAACCTAGACTGAGGTTGCTCTAGTAGGGACACCCTTGGCTCAGGCACACATGAATCATGTAGTCTCCAGGATGTGCCTTGGGGACAGCACCAAGCACCAGACTATCCTTCTTCAGAAGGTATCTTGAATGAGACCAGTTTCTGTCAGTTTACCCCAAACCACTATGCTTGTAAAGTGTGTGGCCCTCTTCTCTGGCCAGTGCAGAGTTAAATCACTGGGATGCAGAAGGGGAAAGAATATTTCTCAAAAGCACAATGTTTTGAATGACATAGTATGACAGGCAGTCAGAAATGTGCGCCTTTCAGTCTTTATTCTGCCTTTTTGTGAAACCCGATCGAAAGGGAAGTGATCTCTTGAATAACTCAGATCCTGGCAGAGAGTGAGGGATCAAGGGTAAGTCCGTCCAATGCTTGAGTTTTGTTGCCTACCTCCATAAAGGAAGTGGCACATCTCCCCATGATAGCCAGAGAGCAGAGGTGCTGTATTTCTATCTCTTAACCCTAAATAGATACTCTGAACAAGACAAGGCCTGGGTCTTCTACAAAATGATGGACTTGGTAGAAGACCTTCCTTCTGTGATGTCAGAGGACCCAGTGGACTCGGACCCAAACCTCAGTAGGGAAACAACAGTATGTAAGAACAGTGCTGTTGCCAGTTTTCACTTCTCTGAACCTAAAAGGAAGACGCTGTCAGGGCTCAGCTTGAGGTGGTAGCCAGGCTTACCATAGACTCCAAAACAAGGACATGCAATTCACCAGGAATAGTATCCAGCCAAAGGTGCTCTTTGTTCAGCAAGAAGTGTTTCTATTTATTTTTATTGGTTTTAAACGTGTGCATATGAATACAGATGCCTGCAGAGGCCAGAGGCATCGGGTCCTCCTGGAGTTCACAGGTGCTGATGAGCTGCGAGACAAACTCAGGTCCTCTGGGAGAGCAGCCCAAGCATGCTCTTGGACTCTGAGCCATCTCTCCAGCCTCTTTACCAAGAGATACGAAGTCTGGGGACCATGTGTTAATTGCCTTTTGTCAAGTGTTAAAATACTTGAAAAACAACTTTAAAAGAGAAGTAACTTATTTTGGTTCACAGTTTCAGAGGATTCAGTCCCTGCTTGACTAGCTCTGGACCTGTGGTAAGGCAGAGCATCATGACAGAAGGATGGGACAAGGCAGAGTTGCTTATTTTAAGGCAGCTCGGAAGCAGAGACACAGGAAGAGGAAGCATGTAGGACAAAATAAACCCTCTTGATGATCAGTTTTTCTTAGGAGGCCCCATGATTGGTTCTATCAGACCTCTTGTGAGCCAGCCATCTTTAAAAGCCCCATCAACTGACAACCAGCTCTAGAATTTAAGAACCTTAAGGAGTCATTTTAAGATTGTTTTCTAAATTGCTCTGTTTTCTGTAGTAAGAGAAATGCATGAACTGTTGTTGGCTACAAGTGGCCACAGTTAAATGCTTCAGAAAGAACAACAAAGTAAGAGTCAAGAATTAAAGGTCCCATTTCTAGCCAGCCCAGAATCAAGTTACTTTGTGGCCTTGGGCGAGTCTCTCACTGTCTCTGAGCCTTCAGTGTGGGGGCTTGTAAGGGAGACTCCTGGAAGGTGAGAAGCTTACAGTTTAATCGAGGCCATGATAGCTGAGCAGACGAGTTCTGCCAGTTTCATAGCACTGCTGACCATAAGACCCCTGTAGGAAGAGGACTCTAGAGCCATCAGAGCTCTGCATGAAATGTGTTTCTCCACGGAAACACATATGGTAAGTTTACATATCCCTTGAAGTATTAAGAAAAATGAAATCAACAGTGCTGTCTTTTAACTCGGGAAGTTAGGAATTTCAGTAGTGATGGTGATATGTGTTGAATAATGAAAGTAATGTCCTGAACCCTCCGACTCCAGAAACACCAGTTGTATAACTTCAATTTCGGAATTAGAGAAGAACAGGAGAACTTCCGCAGTTTGGGGTCAGGGTGGAGACAGGAGTGTGAGGGAGAAGGCAAGCTCCACCCTGCTCAGAGCACCTGTCCTCCGACCTCCTTCCCATTTAAACTGGAAAAGCTAACCTTGCCCGCTGAGCTGGCCCGAGCCTCCCAGCCCACACCTCCTTCCAAAGGCCCAGAAGTCATAGGGCCTGGCCTTCCCTGCTCACTTAACTCTACATGTTCTCTGAACTGTAGCCGACAACTGCTAGACCCCCAGTGTCATGGGTCTTCCTGTTTTCGGAAGCAGAACCCAAGCTTCCATGTGTAGCACCTGTCCAGCACCTCCCTACAGATCTCCGTGTTTTTAATCATGGCTTCCGATGAGCCTTTCCAATTGGCTGTTTCACAAACATAATCTTTAAGGTGAACTCTTTTAAATAACAGCTGTAGACACTATAATTAATAGGAAATGAAATTCACACCTATGAATTGTAAAATTCAGTGGTTTTTAATATAGTCTCAGAGTTGTACAGTCATTACCATGATCTAATTTTAGAACATTTTCTTCACCCAGACAGAGCCCCTGTGACCATACCCACTAACCACTCTCCTAATTTTTTTCTTCCCTTCAGCCCATAACATCATTTCTTTCTTTTTTTTTTTTTTTTTTTTTGGTTTTTCGAGACAGGGTTTCTCTGTGTAGCCCTGGCTGTCCTGGAACTTACTTTGTAGACCAGGCTGGCCTCGAACTCAGAAATCCGCCTGCCTCTGCCTCCCAAGTGCTAGGATTAAAGGCGTGCGCCACCACCGCCCGGCTATAACATCATTTCTATATAACACTTTTTATCCCTTCTGATTTGTCTATTCTAGACACAACATATAAGTAGAATGTGTAATAAGCAGCCTTTGAGGTCTTTTTTCTTTTCCTTTTAGGATAACATTTTCAAGGTCCTTCATTGTTTTAGCATGATTGATGCTCTCCATTCATTGAGCACTGAACCAGTCTGGGTATGCCTGTACCCTACTTCCTTTGCCCAGTTGGACAACTGGATACTTGCATTGTTTCATTTTGAAAACAATGTTTTTATAAACATTGTATTTGTTTCGTTGCTCTTTGCATGGACGTATGTTCTCATCTCTTAGATTATATACCTAGAGGTGAAATGGTCCTTCATTTAGCAACTCTGTTCAACACTTTAAGGAACTACCAAACTACCAACCATTTAAATGCTATCAAAAATGTACTAGGGCTTCATATCCCTCTGCATTCACATTCACTGCTTTTATCATTTTTATCATGACCATCCAAATAGATTGAAATGGTAACTTATTAATTGGAGTTCCCTTACTATCAGAAGATATCTGAGGCAAATCACTTAGAACGAGAAAGCAGGTGTATTTCAGCTTGTGATTCTGGAAGTTCTGATCCAAAATCCTGTTCTGAGCCTGTGGTCAGGCCGCAGAGACAGACGGACGTGTGGCAGAGTGAACCACTGACTTCATGAGCCGTTTCTTAGTAGACTCCACCTCCTTGCAAGTTCACGTGGTCCTTTCGAGGATGCCCTTCAGAGCCATAGGCGTGACTTGATAAAGACTTTTCCAAGGTTGGAGTTTATTAATAAAGAGACAGTGCAGGCAGTTAAGAGAGATGTTGAGGGAAAGGGTGGTGGTCATGTGCATTCTGGAGGACTCTTGGGCTTGAGAAAGCTGCCCAGTGCTTTAGATCCACATCTCCCCAGGGACTAGCAGTGCTGAGCACCATGTGCTCAGGTATTAAGTGGCCATCTGTGCATATCATTTGGAGAAATGTCTATTCCAGTTTGTCGGCCTTTGTTGTTGTTGTTCTTGTCGTTGTTTGGGGTGAATGTCTTTCTGTTGTTGAGTTACACTGTTTTGTTTTGTTTGAGACAGGCTCTTTCTATGTGGCACTGGCCTGGAGCATTCTATGTAGACCAGGTTGGCTTTGAACTCATAGAGATCTGTCTGCCATGCACTATCCTGCCACATGCATGAACTTGTATATCTGACAGCCTATTGTTGAGTTCTTAAAGTTCTTTATATAATCTTGATGCAGTTTCCTAATCAGGTTGCCCATCCTGTAAATGACCTTTCCACTTTCTTGATAGGATCTTTCAATGCACAAAACTTTTAAATTTTAATGAAATCTAGTTTGCCTAATGTTTCCTTTTGATGTGTATGCCATGGTATCATATCTGAGTAATAATTGCCTAACTCAAGTAATTAAAAATTTAATTCTGTGTATATTACGAGTTTTTGAAATACCAGCTCTCGGGTTTACTCCATGATCCAGTAAGAACCTTATTTATTTATTTTTTTTAAGTCAGGGTTCTTTGTATAGCCCTGGTTGTACTAGAACTAGCTCAAACTCACAGAGATCCACCTGCCTCCTGAGTCCTGAAATTAAAGGCATGAGCAATCGCCGTCAGCCCTGAATCAATCTTTGATTCAGGTAAGGTGAGGTATAAAATAGTCCGTTGTTCTCATATAGGTACTTGGTTATTCCAACACTAGTTGTTGAAAAGATTATTTCTTCTCTCAGAGGATTGTCTCAATATTTATCTGGTCACAAATCAAGTGTTTTATTCCATATATATGTATTGATTTTATTCCATTGATCATATATGTGTTAGTCATGGTGATAAGATGCCTGCATGAGCAGCTGAAGGAGGGAAGGTTTACTTTAGTGTAGCATTTCAGTCCATCATGGGTACATAGCCCATGGCAAGGCAGAGTGGTTCACACTACAGTGCCAAAAGCAAGAGAGAGCACATGCCTGTTCTAATGGATTCTTTCTTCCTATTATATCTGAGCCCTAGCTCATGGGATTTCATACCAAGGCAGGGCTTCCCCTCTTAGTTACATGTCTCTGGATACGCCCAGAGATGTGCTTTAGTGATCTCTAGGTCAGTGGTTCACAACCTTGAAACCTGTGGGTGGCAACCCATTTGGGGGTCAAATGATCCTTTCATGGGGGTCATATATCAGATATCCTGTATATCAGATATTTACATTGTGATTCATAACAGTAGCAAAATTACAGTTATGAAATAGCAATGAACTTTATGGTTTGTGGGGGTCACCACAACACAAGGAACTTGATTAAAGGGCCACAGCATTAGGAAGGTTGAGAACCCATTGTCCCAGGTACTTTTCTCAATCCAGTACAATTGACATGCTAATCATCACAGTGTATCAACACCAGAAAGGAAGTTTGAAATTAGGAAGTGTGAGTCTTCCAGTTCTTCTCTTCAAGCTTGGTTCTTCTGGATATTTTATGTCTTCTACATGTCCAAATACTTTTAGGACGAACTTGGCAGTTACCCTCCCAAAGGCAGCTGATTTTGATGGCAGTTCCTTTAAATCTGTAGAGCAACTCAGAGAGCATTTCCATTTTAAGGAGAAGTTCTGTAATCCACGAACATAGAATGTCTTCATCCATTTGTATCTTCTTTAATTTTTCAACAATATTCTGAGGTTTCATGTCTTTTGTTTACTTTATTCCTAAATATTGTATTCCTTCATTATGTTATTAGTAGAATTGCTTTTTTTTTAAACTTTATTTCCAGATTGATTGTTCACTGCTCTGCTTTAGAAATAAAATGTGTTTTGGGTAGTAATACTGTGTCTTTGAACTGTGCTGAACTCATGCATCAGCTCTAGGGAATTCTAGATGAATTCTGGCTATGAATAGAAATGTTAGAGCATTCTCCTCACCTTCTTGCCTGTGCTCAAATGTGACAGTGAACATTCTTGATTTCTTCTTAATTCCGGGGCAGACCTTCAAGTACAGTGTTAGCTGGGGTGATCCCAATTTGCTGAGTCTTATTTTAATGGTTTTGGTGTTGTGATGATTGTGTTCTGTTTGGCCTTTAATATTGTGTACTCCAATAACTTGTTTTCAGCTGTGACCACAACTTTGCTTGCCTGTAGTTCACTTGGTGGGTCTGGTTGTTTAGTTCTTTTTGTATGTTAATGATTATAGATTGCTGGTATTTTTGATGGATTTTTGTCCTTTTCATGATGGATTTTGAGCTGTAAATTTATTCTCATGCTTTTTTTTTTTTTTTTTTTTTTGGTGATGGTTTCAAAGCAAAATTGGCCTGTTAGAATAAGGTATAAGAATAAGACATGTTCCCTCATACTTTTTTGAGGAGTGTGAAAGATTGCTATAAATTATATGGACATTTGGTAGAATTCATGAGTGAAGAAGGCATTAGGCCTGGAATCATCTTGGTTGGCATCTTAGAAATTAATTCAATACCCTGATTATAAGTCATTCAGAGTTTCTCTTTCCTTTTAAATAAGTTCTTATAGTTTGTATACTTCTTGGAATCTGTCTATACCACCTAAAGTATCCAGTATTCAGGATATGGCCACTCATAGGATTCATGTATAATCTTTTCTTAAAAATTTATTTTAGGTTGACAAACTACGCCCACATTCAAGCTCACATAATTACACACATATAAAAATTAGAAGCTAAGGTCTCTGTATGAAAGAAAACATGTGAGATTTTTCCTTCTGAGCCAGGGTTACTTCATATAATATTTTCAGTTCCACCCATGAGACCTTAAAAAAGGAAGCATGGAATGGGATGGGGATATGGTGTCAGGAGGGTGTCGAGAAGGTAACATCACATGTAGCATGAAACTGAAAAGGTGGGCTCTGAGGGTAGAGGGGGACACACAAGGGGAGAGACATGGGTGTGGAGAACAAGAGAGGGTCAGCAAAAACAAAGGAGGGAGAAAAAGGCCACAAGGAGAACTTGTTACCTGTAGACTAATATAAAAATGTTTTAAATCATGTTAGAACAGTTTTAAATGTACAGAAAAATTACAGTGAGGATCCAGGGAATTCTCATACTAACCACACTCGTCTCCTCAATCTGAGACATGTAATGTTACCATGGGATAGTTTTGTAATGAATGAGCCAAGGCTGATACATCGTAATTGACTGTGCCCATACTTTATTCAGATTTAGTTTTCCCTTGTTGTTCTTTCTAACCTAATGTTCCAAGACCTCATCCAGGAAAAGGCCTTCTACTCATTTGTGATGCCTCCTTCTGATTGTGGTAGCTCCTCAGACTATCCTTGGTTTTGATGGCCTTTTGCTTTTGAGAACCACTGGTCAATCTTTTACAGAGCATCCCTTGCTGGGGATTTTGTTGTTTCTTGAGTTTTCCGTTATTAGACTTGGAATCCGACTCTGAAAGGGAAAACCACAATGGCAGTGTGCCGTTTCTATCCATCATACCAAGCATCCACGCTGGCGACCATGACTTGCCATTGTTGATGTTAATCCTGACCCCCAAGGAGAAAAGTGTGCCCAGAGCCCCCACCATGAGATCACTGTCCTCCCTTTCCATACTGTACTCTTGGGAGCAAATTCCTCATGTGTAGCCCATGTGTGAAAGGTGGAGAGTCCTGCTCCCCTCCTTGAGGGTGACATATTTAGATAACTTCTTTAGTATTCTCCTGCATGGAATCTCTGTCTACCAAGTGTTTACTCTGGCATGTTGACATCAGTGTGGACTTGTGGATGTTTATTTTGTGCTATTTTGTTTTCTTGCTCAGATTGTCCCAGCTTGGCCACTGGCGCGTTTCCCAGTTGGTTCCTGTCTCCTTCAGCGTGTTCCATGTTTGTGGGCTTGTTTGGCTTCCTGGCTTTCTGCTATTATGCAATGGCCAGATTCATCTCACATGTTTCCTGAGCGGAGTCCTAGAATCAGATAGATATCTCTTGCGGGGATCCAGGTTCCTTATCACAGTGGCCATTGCTACTGGGAGATTCGTAATCCCTCATTCCTAAAGATCCACAGTAATACCCCCCTCCCTTCACAATTTGAATAATTGGATTTTTTCCCTACTTATAGATGTGCCTGTTTTGTTGATCTTTTAAAAGATCCAGCTTTCTGTTTTCTCTTCCTTTCTTTCTTTCTCTCTCTCTCTCTCTCTCTCTCTTCCTTCCTTCCTTCCTTCCCTTCTCTAGTCTCCAGTCCATTTTTTTTCTGCTTGCTTGGTTATGTTTGCACTTTTCTTTTTAGTTTCTAGTTATGTGTGTTTAGTTTAAGTTAGTGTGTTTCGTTTTAGGTTTTTAGACCTATAAGTTTCCCCGTGTGTGCTGCTACTATATTCTGTAAGTTTTGGTATGATATATGTTACTTAATCTCCATGTGTGTATATGTTTTCTTGTAACTTTCTTTTTTTTATATGTGTGGTATGTTTGTAAGTATGCATGGTTGAGGGGGAGCATACATCTGGAGGCTGAGGCAGGAGAATGTCTATCTTTATCACTGTCTGTCTTATTGCCTTGAGACAGGACCTCCCCCTGAGCTAGAAGCTCTTCATTTGAAGAGATGGGGGAGGGGAGGGAATGAGAGAGAGAGAAATGACAGATTAGTTGAGATTATCTATGTTATTATACATATATCTTTTTTTCTAACTATATAGTCATCTAGTTGTTGTTGAATATGTGTTAAGGGGAATCAAAATGAAGTTCACTTTTAGGTGACTACATTTTTTTTTTTTTTTTGAGACAGACTCCTACTGTGTGGCCCAGGCTATTCTGGAACTTGTGGTAATCCTCCTGCCCCAATCTCCTGACTGATAGGATCCCAGGTTCGAGCCACCATCCCCAGCTGAGGATAATGAACTTTTGCTTACTGGTCTAAGAATTTTGTATTTCAATTAGTTTCTCCTTAAGCTTTGAAAGGTGAAGCTGACGATCTCCCTCAGTGTTTGCTATCCTCTGGCAGACATAAAGACTGAGGTGTCAGTTTATCAAAATAATGGAATGACAACTTATTTTGCTGAAAGTTGTAGAAACTAAGGAGTTCCACAGGTGTGAATTTCCCAGTGACATGTATTCTTCCTTTAAAAATTACTTGATTATTTCTCTCATTTGACAGCTTTGTAATAATAGATTCCCTAGCATGCTTCAAAAACAGTTTGTGTTATCATAAGTACTTGGGTTTACACATGTTAGAAGAGGTTCTATTTATCATGTATTGATGGTTCAAGACACAAATGACCTGTGGCTACTGGAAGATACTCGGGGTGGCTGCTCCTTTCTTTGATAAGGACACTTCCAGAAAGGTGACCTTCACCAGGTTATGGACAAATCTTTCCGTGTGCCTAGAATTAATCCTCCAGGAGAAAGGACTCAGCTTTCTTGAGTTGAGCGCTGGTGGGAAAGAGGGGCTTTCCCCCCTTCCTATATTCAATATATTATAGAGTATCTTGCTTGCTGGCCTAGCTAGATCCAGGAAGGCAGTTTTGGGAGGAGTGCATGTGCATGCACACACACACACACACACACACACACATGCACATTCCTGTCTGTGTGCATATCACCACGCCCAGCTGAACTTTTCAATGTAGAGAGTAAATTCTGATTGGGGTGGTTTGATATTCTCATTAGACATTTTAAATAGAATAAACACAATCTTTACTATCAGAAAATTTACATAACCCCTTTTCTCTTTGATTTCTTTTATCTATTATCCCAAGAGATTTTTCTTCTCTTCTTCCATCCTACTAATTTATACTTCATTATCTGCCATTCTTCTATGTAATAAAAAGTTTAGTACTACTCTGTAATTAAAAACAATGAATTCACAAAATTCCTAGGCAAATGGTCAGAACTGGAAAAAAATCCTTAGTGAGGTAACCCAATCACAAAAGAACACACATGGTATGCAGTCACTGATAAGGGGATATTAACCCAGAATCTCGGAATACCCAAGACACAATTCACATATCAATAGATTTCCAAGAAGATGGAAGGAGAGACCCCTGGTCCTGGAAAGACTGGATGTAGGGGAATGCCAGGACAGAGAAGCAAGAGGGAGTTGAATGGGAAACAGAGGGAGGGAAGGGGGCTTATGGGACTCTCGGGGAGGGAGGAAACAGGAAAGGGGAAATCATTTGGAATGTAAATAAAAAAACTTAGAAAAAAAATTTAGGTGCATTTAAGTTGAAATAGTTTTCATATGGCTAAAACGTCTCTGTTAAAAATCACTCCTAAATTGCTGCTAAATTGGTATTTTCATTTTGTCAAGTGTGAAGAGCTCCAGAGGTAGGAATGCTGGAACACACTTGTAATTCCATCATTCAGGGGGCTGAGGTAGGAAAATTTCTTAAGTCTGAGAGTTCAAGACCAGTTTAGGCAACATACACACAGACGCGCGCACACACACACACACACACACACACACACACACACACGCACACGCACGCGCACACACACACGAGTATGAAAGCGAGGGACACATCATATTTTGGATGTATTGTAATGATCACCCCTGCATTGTATAAATGATTAAGATGAGCCAGCTGTGGTGTTGGACTTCTGTAATCGCCTCTCACCAGACTGAGGCAGAAAAATCAAGAACTGAGTTCAAACTAATCTATATAACAAGACCCTGTCCCCAAAGCAAGCAAACAAATCAAAACCAAACAAAACTGGCTAATAACAAGAGAGCGGCTGCTGATAGATTGTCTGAGTTCACTGAATACACACATGTACACGCAGCAACTGCTTCAGAAAGGAGGAGACACAAAGGGAGGGATTTGGGGTGAGGCTGGAGGAGTGGGAGGAAGGTCTAAGCCTGATCTTGTCAAGATACATAATATACAAACACGAATAAAAATTATATATAAGCACAGAGTTATTAAAGAATTAAGTTTTAAATAAAAACAAAAATGGCTGATGTGGATTATAGAATTTATCTTTTAAAAATTCTACATTGAGTTATTACAAAGTTTACCAAATTATGGTTGAAATACAGGTACAGATTTTGGTAGATAACTGTAGGTCATCTGGAATAAGCATCTTACAAATCCTTCATTTAATGAAAGGTACTTACTGCTCATTGACCAGGAAAATGTCTTTTTTGTCTGCTCTTTACTGCTCTAGATTTCAACACCAGCATGAGTTTTCCTCACACACAAATCAAATGCTGTCAGTGAAAGCAGAGCCAGGCGTAGTGAGGGCCCGTGGGCGAGCAGGTAAGGAAAGGGCTCCTTGACCTCTCCCTGGGTCACGTGTCAAGAAGTAGCTCAACTATGAGGACCATATTGGTAATTTGTTTGCTGTGAGTTCAATACAAACAGTTTCTGATTCTGATGAAAGTAAACACTTGGCAGGCAAGATGTATTATCTGGTCATTAGAGCCATATAGCTTTTCAATTTTTGGTAGGTAGAAAAATTCATGGCCTTACCAAGAATCCTATGGTGTAAATGAGTTGTACCTACTTAATCCTTAATTCAGAGGCCCCTTTATTCTCATCTAACATTAAACACTCACCACCAGCTCTCTGAGCGGCAGGCTAGTCACATGGTCAAACAACCCAGACTTTTCTCACATCAAGAAAAGTCTGGATTCTTTTGTCTTTCCAAATTGCTACAGGAAGGTACACGTTTTTGGGAGAATTGTTTACATAGTGAAAAGTCCGTCGATCTGAGTGCCAACTAGTTGCCAGGTGAAGCTGAAGTGGGAACCTCCATGGGAAACGTGGGTATTGAGTGTGGGAGCTTCTGGGTGCTAAGTCTGCAGTTCGTGGGGGGTGCTGTGAGCACCAAAGGAAGGGAGTGCCTCAGGGGGGTGAACAGTGACGCCTCCTGCTGAGGAGAGCCAAACAGAAATGCTCCTGGGGTTTCGTTACTCACCACTACTCTAAGAAAGGGGTGTGCTCATAGACTCAGCAGGGGTTAGCCACAGAGGGGAAACTTGAAGACTGCCTGCTTAGGAAGTAAATGTGTTATGATTTGATTGGATAACAACATTGGGAGGCCTGTAGGCTTTATCTTTTGTATCTTAGAGGTTTCCAATACCTCTGAAGGAAGACTAGTGTGCTGTGCCCAGCTGCCCGCTGATGGGCATCGTGTCTTCGTTACTTGCCAAGAAGAAATGCCATACTTGTCTGAGTAATGGGAGCCAGGGTAAAAGACCTGTCACCTCTGACAGCAGCAAAGACGGACCAGAGTCCTTTCCAGGGCATCAGCTGTGCATTAATGTGACTAGCCAGACACTAATTCTTGGGCCATACTTCTTCCCCTACTGTGTATGTGGGCAGGAACAGTAGACTTCTGACTAGCCACTGAATGTAGCATTTTGCCAACATTTCGAATTGTTCCTTTGCTATGTGTCCTGAGCAGGGGAGGTAGGTGAGAGGTTGGCTTTGCTTTGTGTGACCTGCAAGAAGTGAGAGCAGCAATTGCTTCTTCTCAGGCAAGTCGCTCTTCACACAGACCTCTGGAAGTTGTTCTCCTTAAGTCACTGGTCCTTTGTATGTGACCCCAGACACTAACACGGGTTACTTCTGGGAAGTTTTCTTAAAAACACAAATTCCTGGGATACAGTCCCAAACCTGAGAGGTTGTAGGTGCTTTCTGATACAAACCCCAGTGACTTGAGATGACTTGCCCAGTATAATGTCCAGGTGCTCTATGGGCAATTCTTGTGTAGCATTCACCATTTAACCCTGTGTACTTTCGAGCCCCATTGTTTACCTCTTAATTATACTGAAGACTAGTCTGAGCTAAGGCTCTCAGGTCAGACTGACCATGGCCATTTCCTTGCAGACCTCAAGAGATGACGCATAGGCCGTGGGGTGAGGTCTTCTGGAGGCAAACATAAGCTCTGGCAGCAACTCCACAGGCAACGAGGTCAGGGCCAGGGCCTGCAGAAAATAAGTGGGTCCCAGAGCCTTTGACTGTGTGGATCCACCAGTTACTGTGCACAGGGGGAAGCTTACTGCTCTTTTGAAAGGAAGCTGGTTCTTTTTTAGTTCTCCCTGTTATTCCTTTCTTTCTAACTTTCCAAAGATATTTTTGTTGTTTTTACAGTTTCGTACCTGTGTAGAATGCATTCTGATTCTGACTGCTCCTCCCCCACACATCTCTTACCTCTCCCATCCCCATCATGCTTCTCCCTCCTCCCTGCTCTTCCAAGATTGGTGACTTTCGGGTTTGTTTTGTGACCCATTTAGTTAGAAGGCAATGACTTCCCCTCTCCCTGGATCTAGGTATAGCAAATAGTTCAACAGTGAGGAGTAAGGCCCCCTAAGCTTCCCCCTTCGTCTTTGTCTGCTGAAGGGCCCATTCTGGTGCAGACCCAGAGCAGGCATCTGCAACCACTGTGAGTTCATGACTGCAATGGCTGTGTGTTGGTCACAGATAGCGCTCCACAGTCCTTCCCTGTCTTCCAGCGATTCCGTTCCTTCTGCCCACTTTCTTTTTTTTTTTTTTTTGAGGCAGGGTTTCTCTGTATAGCCCTGGCTGTCCTGGAACTCACTTTGTAGATCAGGCTGGCCTCGAACTCAGAAATCGTCCTGCCTCTGCTCCCAAGTGCTGGGATTAAAGGCGTGTGCCACCACTGCCCACTTTCTACAGTGTTCTCTCCAAGCTTTAGTACAAAGGCATTAAAGTCACTTATTCTCGACACCTTGTGCAACCATGATCAACGCCATGAGCTTTGCTGGAAAGAGGACCTTGTCTGGTTAAGGCTAGAGTAGCATTTGTGGTTATAAACATAAATATTTAGAAGGTAGCTCACTCGCTGTGTTGTCAGTTTGGCTAAATAGCCACGTCCAATTCCCCCTGTGGCCTTTGTTTGTTTCTCCTGCCATGGGTTTTGACCAGGCTTCAGTACCCAGCATGGCTTCCCTCCTATGGTGTGGGCATTAAATCCAGTCAAAAGCAGTTGGTCACTCCTAACAGAAATGTCTCGATTGCATAAGTGGTCACATCTGTGTGGCAGGTTGATGCCCTTGTTTGTAAGGTCCCCAGTTAATGCCTTTTCCCTCCGGCAGCCTGCACAGCATCGCTCTTTTGTCTCATGTGTGGATCCTCGCTCCCGTTTACCTGGAGTTACTATAGAAGCCAGAAAACTAATAAGAGGCCATGGGGGGAGGAGTTGCTTAAAGGAAGATAGTACATAGGTGATCTGATAGTTGATTCTGTGAGTGGGAAAGTTTAAGCAGGGATGGGTAGGAAACAGGATTCATCAAAACAAAGGGGATTTTTTTAAAAAAAGCCATCTAAAAACCTAAAACTTTAAAACAAAAATTAAAAATACACTTTATATATTTTAAATAGGATTCGACTTGCTCAATCATAAGACTGCATCATGGGGCCGCCCAAGGCCTTTTAGGAACTTGGTTACCACATTGTTCCATGAGCACACTGTGCCTTCTTCTCACCGTCTCTTCCCCCCAAATTCACTCTCCTCATCTCTTGCCTTGTAGTTTGGCGCCGAGTTCCGAAGGTTCTCCTTAGACCGCCACAAGCCTGGGAAGTTTGAAGATTTCTACCAGCTGGTGGTGCACACCCACCACATCTCTAACACAGAAGTGACCATCGGCTATGCTGATGTACATGGGGACCTGCTGCCCATCAACAATGACGACAACTTCTGCAAAGCAGTCTCAAGTGCAAACCCCTTGCTTCGAGTCTTCATCCAGAAGCGAGGTATGGGGAAGCTGTGCACTCTGTGCACATAGCAATCACTCAAGGAAAAAATAGAGCTTTTAACTGCCTGTTGGTATGGGGCTCTGAGATTCAGCTTTCTGGCCCACAGTAGTAGACCTTAAAATGAATTTTCAGGTCAATACTAATTTGTTGAAAGGTCTTAAAAGTAGCTACACTGCCTTTTTCACCTTAAATAGCATTGACCTCTGTCCTTTAAAGATGTAGGAAGAATAGCACAAATACTTTCAGTCTTTTATGAAGAATAAAATAATGCCGATATTTTTGGTGTTTTAACTGGAGGCAAGTGAATTCAGTAACAAAGAGGTCCTTATCTCCTAAGAACTAAGCTTGAGGGCCCTAGTGAGTATGTACTTTCTACATCTTTGTAAAGCTAGGGAAATATTAACTGTGAATTATAACTATGGCTAGCTGTAAGCTCTAAAACCCTAGCATTATAAGCAAACGCTGTTTTGTCTTGAAGCAAATGACTGAGGTAGGTAGGCTGGTGATGGAAGGCGGGTGGGATGGGGCAGGGAGGGCAGCCTTGTCTCCTGTGAACTCACCCTGCCTTCCTCTCAGAAATGCACTTCAGATTTTTTTGCCCTTACGTCTAAACTAGGCAGATTTTTTTATAATCAATTTGCTAACCATTACCCTTTGCCTGGGGCAGACCTACTTTGAACATGGTGAGCACTGGCCAGGAGAGGGGTGTCTTTCCTTTCTGAGTGGTGGACCACTGCACATGTGCAGTGTGCTCAGACTGAGGAACCAGTAGAGACCCTGGTAAAGCCATGCTGCAGAAAATCATGCCTGCTGTCAAGGGCTGTGGCACAGGTGTGTGCTCCCAGCGTCCTTTGGTGTCACCTTGTTTTCTTTCTTGCTCTGCCCTGAGTAGCATCGTGGCACTTACAAGTCTGGCCTTTTTGGTGTGGGCACATCTGTCATGTGACCTTAGAGCCTTCTCTTGGCTTTTCATCGAAAGACCCAGAGCAAGCTGCTGTAATGTGCTGAGTGAGGAAATGGGGAGCCGAGGTGTGGAGCTGGCCATGAGGCTCAGAACCGTTGGCCAGGCCGTCTGTTTCCTGCACCTTAGTTGTTTGCAGAGTGGGGGTGACATGGCACTACTCAAGTTACTGTGAATAACATGTAACCTGCCAATGGACAGTCTGTGGCCTGTTGATGTGTGTTAGTTACTCTTAGGTGTAGTTATGGGGACGGAGGAGACTCCGGGCCTCACTTTAGTCCAGTTTTCTGGTACAAAATAGAACATGCTGGCATCTGTGTTATAGCAGAACCCGCAGCTGCTGCAGATGTTGAGAGATGAATAGAGCTGCCCCTTTCTCACAGGGATTAGGAGGCATTTGAAATTGGGACTCTCATGCTCTCTGCAGCCTACAGTGACCCTCTTATCTCTTCTCTGTCCTCTGTGGTAGCCACAGAGGTCCTGGTGTAAACCCCTGCATCCCACTACCCCTTCCTAGAACTCTGCCCATCACACCACTGGAAAAACCCATCTATTGACACTGTCTTCTCAGAAAGGCCAGTTTCAGTCTGCTCCAATTAGTTCATGTTTTCCTCTGCTCATCTGTCCTCTTCTTTCCCCCTGGATGTTACCTACTATAGGTTCTTAGAGTGGCCCGTGATTCATCTCCACTGGACTACAAGGGCCCCAGGGCTGGTTCTTGGCTGTGCCACAGTGACCCCAGCTCAGAGCCTCCCTCACGTGGCCAGAGGGTGGAGGTTATGGAGAACTGGGCCCTGTTGTTACCCATCATGAAGGAGGATGATGTTTTTGTCCTTCCTGGCTGTGGAGTGGGGGCTCTGAGGTCTTGAGTGAGGCATGTCCCTCAGCATGGAGCTGCTGAACCTGGAGTGGGAGGGAGCTCAGGTCTGTGTCTTCCAGGTGGGGCTGCATCAGCCTCTCCCATAGTTCGGGCAGCTTCCATCCGTCAGCGTGTGGAGGCCCAGCAGCTTGTCAGTATTATTTCCTTTTCCTCATTATTCTTCCTCTGCTGTGAGAAGCAGCATGGTGCTCACAAGGCTGGCCTTTTAGAGTGAGCCGGTCTGCCAAATGAGCTCAGGTCCTTCCCATGGGCTCCACCATCCTTTCTGAGGTGGGAGCGTGACACCTGCTTCCTGGAGTGCTGTCGGATCCCATATCTACAACCTCTCGGCCGGGCCCACGTGGACTATCCTGGCCCTCATCACACCTCTGAATCGCTCAGAACCTTCCTTTCACCCTCCTTACGGGGTTCCTACTGGGGTAACTGTGCATGGGGAAGGGTTTAAGTATCTGTATGTCTGTGAACTGCTGGACATGTTTGTCTACAGGGCAGACTTGCTGGCCCATAACCATGAAGATTAAGTGTCCACTAGTCTGGAGAGGCCAGTTCTTATTGTCGCTTTCTCGTGGTACCACCACAGCCTTACCCAGTGAGGCCCAGGTCACTTCCTGTAGTGTGTTCCTGTGCACTTCTGGTTGGTGCATGGGAGTGCCTGTGGAGGCTAGAAGAGGGAGTCAGATCCCCAGAAGCTGGACTTACAGATGGTTGTGAGCAGCCCAGTGTCGGTGCTGGGAATCAAACTCATATCCTCTACAAGGGCAGTAAATGCTCTAAAATGGGAACCATCATTCCAGCCCTGACCAACCCAGGTTTTTAAGAAGAAACTACATTACCATCTTCATAAATGTATGAAGCCCCCAACTGTGCTCTAAACATTCAGTCTGCCTCTTAAAATAGTTTTTTCCCTCAAGACTCATAAGGACATAATGATAAAATGAAAAATGAGTGTCCCTTTCAACTAAAACTGTCAGCAAAGCCTGTGTGGGGTAAATAGCCACATAAAGATTCACACACAGTACCATTCACAGCAGCCCAAAATTGAACAAAACAAGAATCCACCTGCCAGTGAACAGAAGACCAAGTGCGCATGCCCACTCGAGGGACTGCTACCCTGCTAAACACTACCTTGTGGCCATGGGGATCACAGACGGTGTGCTGAGGGAACTAAGATGGGACCCAGGGCCAGAGGTCATGATCTTGATATTGAAGGGAGCTGTAGTTAAGAACGTTGTTTGCTAATAATTGCATGTGACCTGAAGTCAATGCTTACGGTGGTTTTCTGGTCCCTGAAGAACATGCACTTGATGTGTACATGCCTGGCTGAGGACATACAGCAAGGCACCTCGTGCCGCCTTAGTTCCTGCCAGCATCTGTCTCTCACACCTTCTGTCCACTGACACCGTTGTCATTTTTGTCTTGCTTTCTTTCTGTTGGTGATTTCACTCTGTACAGTGGCCCTGGAGCCTTAGGCCTGAGTGCCATCAAATGTTCTCAGCTCAGGGCGTGCCAGCCTGCCTCGTGGAGATGTTGTGTTACAGAAGTGTCATTCAGGCCCACTGGCCATGAGGTCAGTCACAGAAGCAAGGTGATATGCTAATTGGTTGTTGAAAGCATCATGACTAGAGGCTCCTGATGCCCGAGCATATCTTTGTCCATGGCTCTGGCTTTACTAACTCATATTGCTCTTAGTGACTTTCCAGAAAGAAAGAGCCCTAAGTAATGAGTTTGGTGTAAGTGGAAAGTCCAGGATGCACAAGTTCACAGAGACAGTAAAACCATTCAGGCTAGAAAGACACCTCAGGCGGGGAAGTGCCTGCCATACAGGGTCTTGAGTTCAGACTTCTGGCACCTGTGAGAAAGATCAGGTCCAGCAATGTGCCTGTGACACCCCACTACTGGGGTTGGGCGAAGACTGGTGTGCCTTAGGTTTCTGATGCTGTGATAAAACACTATGACCAAGAGCAACGTGGAGAGGCCTTTCAGCTCAGGGCTCTACAGCACAGTCCGTCACTGAGGGAATTCAGGACAGGAGCCCAAGCGAGGCGCGGACTGGGAGGAGCTGACGCAGAGCCCATGGAGAGCACTGCTTCCTGGCTTACTCCACGGCTTGCTCAGTTTGCTTTATTATATATCCCAAGATGATACCTTTCACCATGGGCTGGCCCCTCCACATCGACCACTAGTTAGGAAAATGTACCACAGGCTTGCCTACAGGCCAGTGTGGTGTGGACATTTTCTTACTGAGATTTCCTCATCTCAAACCACTCCAGTCTGTCAATTTAACCAAACAACCAGCCAACCCAAGGTGTATCTCTGAAGGGCAACCAACCTAGCTCAGTTGATGTGCTTTGGGAGACCTTTTTTGAAACGTAAAGGTAGAGAGACCAAGGACAGATAGACATACAATGTCAGCCTCTGGCCTGAGCATAATAAATGTGCATATGCCCACACCCACACTAACCAGTTCATAAGCCATGCATGCACATCACAGAATTAGACTTCCCTGTGAGTATGAAAGCGTACACTTTAATAAATCAGTTCCATGCACTGTAGCACAGCGAAGCTGGGTGCCAGGGTTACCTGCTGACAGTAGTCACAAATAGTCACAAAATGCTCTTCTGCTCTAAAATACAGCCTTTAGCAAAGGTCCCAGGATTTTCCCCAGCCTTTATTTCCACAAGTCACCATCCTTACTGTGTGTGAATACTTTGATTTTTTTCCAAGGGATGGCATCATGGAGATATCAGAAACTCTCGTCTTTAAACATGGGCCATCTTGCCCAGAATATGACTTTTTAATTAACATATCTGCTTGAAAGTTTTTTAAAACTCACCTCTTTCCCTGATGGTCAGGAACTTCCCAGGTGATTCTTCGGGTGTGTGCTGAGCCCAGCTGTGACCCATGCCCAGATATGAGCTGTGCCTGGGTGTGAGACATGCTTCTGGTGTAAGCCCTGTTCAGTGTCAACTATGCCCTGGTGTGATCTAGACCAAGGCAGGAGTGGGTCCCAAGTGTGAGTCTGTCCTGGAAGAATATTTGGCTTCTTCTGAGAAAGTGTTCACAGCATTCCTATGGTAAGGCTTATGGTTCATATGGGTCCAGGGTCCCCACTTATACAAAAGGCTGCATCTGGGCCTCAATCAGCCAGGAACTACCCGCCTTTTGTCTGACTGGGTCCTGGTCAGGGGGTGTTTTCTTGAAGACTTTCTGTCCATGAGGCTTGGAAATAGGTTGCAGCCCGGGTGAGTTTCAGTGGCTCATTTTTCTTTTCCCTGCCTTTCCCTCCTCCCCGCCCTAGTGGATACAGGAACACTCGGGAGCCAATGGGAGTGAGAGGACAGAGAGCTGAGGCCAGGAGGGATACTCTGTGTCTCCTCCTATTTTTAGCAGAACAAACAGGAAGTACAAACACTAACATTATCACCACCCATTCATCAAGTAAGTCCTTCAAACCCCAGTGACGCCCTTGATCTTGTCTGCCTCCAAGCCCTGCCCAGGGTAAGGTGGGCTGCTGGGGGGTGGGGCAGGGGTTCCTAACATAAACACGTATGTTGCACCTAAGCTTGTGGTTCTTAACTGTTCTGGCCATTTGGGTTCTTAGAATGAACAAAGCACGATTAATTGCAAATGCTTAGATGTATCAGAAATTGTGTGAGGATACATTTGTTTGTATTTCACTTAATTGAGTTGTATTTCATTTTTAAGTATAAAGCATAAGAGCACTGCTCACAGTGTCTCTCCTGGATTCTTAGCGTAGGCTCTTGGTAGGAGGGTTCCAAGGAACTGTCACTCTCCTCAGAGGCTGCCTAGTACGCCTTCTAAGGTACACTCTGCTGCTCTGACCCTGCTGTGTCTGCCCTGGTGCGTACAGGGATAGGCCTGGGGCTGGTTCTCAACTCTCTGCTGGACATCCGTACTGCTGTGGTTCCCAGAAACAACCTGTGTGTTTGGAAATCTCTCTCTCTCTCTCTCTCTCTCTCTCTCTCTCTCTCTCTCTCTCTCTCTCTCTCTCTCTGTTCTGCTTTTTTAAAAGGCCAAAAAGGCCTCACTACACTGCCGTGGGAACATGGGGAAAACAACAGGCCTGCAGCCCTGGCTCAGAGTAGGCGTGGGGAGAATGTGCTGAGGCAGCTTGTGAAAGGCCACACACCAGAGGCACCCACCACCCAGAGGAACGTGGCTGTCTGGGAGCCCACTCAGCCACCCGGTAGGCCTCAGCTTGTCTGCCTTGTGTCCTTCCGGGCTAGCTTGTCTGTGATTAGCATATTCCAGCAACCCCAGCAGGGACCTGATGTGCAAATGGTGAGATTTTCACACCTGCTGAACTAATGCTTTTCTTTCTTTCTGGCCTTAGCCTCTCTCACAGGGTCAGCCCTAGTTTGTTTATAATTTGGCTTCTTGCTTTCTACTTGTAATATGTCAAAAATACATCCAACTGTGAAATGCTTTATAAAATGTTGTTTTAAGACATTTCTGTTTGTAACATTATTTGTGTAGAGAAACTTGGGCAACATGGAATAATCCCCTGCCCCAAGACAACACTTAGCATTTGGAAAAATTGTTCTAGACCTCGGATGTGCTGTCAATAAACAGGCCATTGTGTCCACGCCATGGAGATGGCCTTGACCTGGCTCTGGATTTTTGTCTTTTTGCAGCTGTGGATAGATGTGCATCACCCTGTCATGATGACCGGAAACACCACCAGCACCTTCCTGGCTGATTTTCCCAGTCTTTCTGCATTCTAACCTTTGTGGAGCTGTCAGTGTCACTCTTGGGATAAACAAGTCTTGCTGGGTTTAATTAGATTAGTAAAGATATATAATTTCTTGTTCCTGTCCTCGGTAGGATTTCAGCATTATATCTGGAGCATCTTTGACCATAGTTCTGCCCTATGGAAACATGGTCTTTAAATTTCTCTTCTCAGACCGCCAGCCTTCCTGCCAGAAGGACTGGAGCAATGCAGATGATGGCCGTCCCTTGGCTGCTACAAGCCCTGGGATCCTGCTTCCCCTGGCACCTGGTGTTGATTTCCACGGATGCTCCTCTTGGCCTCACCTTTGTCAGTCTGTAGAGTCTGACCTCCTGTCACATGTCATCTGGCAGTGTGGAGACCACTCATGTGAGCAGCTCACATGATGGTGTAATTAGTTTGCTGTCACTTAACCAGTGTATTGGAAAACTGCAAATGCCATCTTGTTTCGTCTCTCTGGCATCAGAATTGCTCACTGGGTGGCAGTAAATAGGTTTATTTATAAATTTAGGCTGATGATACCCTGGAGCCAAGGTGATATGGTTTTCAGAAAAAAAAATACATGTAATAGATAATCTAAGAGGGCTGTCCCCCTTACTTCCAGAGTAAGTTAGGGTCCTGTCATGGAACCTATTAGGTATTTTATATTTAAGGAATTCTTCCGACAGCTACAGTGGCTGCTGGGTAAACCTGCACCCTGTCTACACCACTAAAAGGCTGTTTGGTGACTATAGAACTGCCAATGGGATCTTGTGTCCTGGTAACTTATCTCAGATGTGCAAACTAAAGTGTTTAACCCCTTCCCCCAAAAGCTTGCCAGTCTCTCCTAGGTTCTGTGGTGAGCACATCAGCTTTCTTGGCCTAGGTATCTGCTGATGGGGGCCACGTGCTAGACTGCAATGGGCAGTGTAAGCCTAGTCGTTGTGGGCATCATGGGGAACATAGAGCATGTTGTGATACATCCCTGGGGGCCGCCTGCAGAACGGATGGTTGAGAGAGGCCTCCTGAGAGGCCAGCAGAGGCTGCTTACAGGCAGGCGCAGGCCTACAGGGTAGTAGACCTCCCCTCAAGGACATGCAGACTATGCTATCCAAAGGTGTTCAGTGGGGGCTCCACAGCTACCCATGCGGTCTAGCAGTACAGGGGTCCCTAAGTAGACCTGCCACGGACCCTACTCTGAAAGGCAAATGGCCCTGCCTCCTTGTAACCAGAAAGATCATGAGCTCCAATTGGTGAGCATTGGCAGAACCTCCTTGAGCCAGCCAGAGTAAGTGAAGGTTCACCTCGTCTTCCTCCTCTCCCAGCAGGCCTTTGCTCAACCAGGGTGACTGAGATTTCTAGGTCCTTGCTGTGACAGTGACTACTGGTATTGGTTGGGGTCATTTGCTTCAGCACAGAGATTTTTGGAAATGTGATCTCTCAAAAGTCACAGTCTTGTTTTGTCCCTTTCGACCCAGATGTTGGCTCCTAAGTCAGCCAGCTCAAACTTTATACCATAAACTCTAGAGCCCTCCACAAAAAAGCTTCCAGTGTATAGGCCATCATCATCACTATAACAGGGCCGCCACTCCCTGCTTGGGTGTTTATTCCCTGCCAGCAGCACTCTGGGAGACTTGTCATGCACTCCCCATTAACACCCATAACTCTGAGGGTTGGTTCAGTTAGCTGCAGCGCAGTTACTGGGCATCTTTTCTTTTTTTTTTTTTTTTTGGTTTTTCGAGACAGGGTTTCTCTGTGTAGCCCTGACTGTCCTGGAACTCACTGTGTAGACCAGGCTGGCCTCGAACTCAGAAATCCGCCTGCCTCTGCCTCCCAAGTGCTGGGATTAAAGGCGTGCGCCACCACTGCCCGGCTGGGCATCTTTTCTTATTGGGCACCTTTGTGCTGAGAACTCCACTGCCTCCTAGGGATACAAGGTTAGGTCAAGGCTCCTGCCCTTGAGCAGCCTGGCCTGCTTTCTCTCCAGATGACAGGTGCCACGCTCAGAATGAGCAGGGCATGCTCTGAAGGAAGGCTTCAGCTTCAGACCAGCCCAGGAGGCTTTGTGAGGAGGCAGTGCCCACCCATGTCATTGGAAATAGACTGTGGAGTGAGAACAGGACCATCTCGGACAGGCACAAAGTCATGTAGGATGTCATGCGGGGTGGGAAATGAGGTGAAGGTCAATATAGATGTGCCAGCAGAAATTCGCATTGGGAAGACAAGGTAGGAATGCTGGAAGCCGCAATCTCCTTGAGTGCCTACAGACAGTAGGTGCTCACTAGGGCCTACAGACAGTAGGTGCTCACTAGGGCCTGTAGATAGTAGGTGCTCACTAAGGAGCTGTCCATGGGTTAGGGAGCTCTGGGGAGAAGCTCTTCTTCACAGGAGGCTTCAGAGAAAGCAGAATGTGAGGCCCCCACAACAGGTCAGCTGGAGCTACGACCAGTTCTCCAGGGAAACTTGGCATTCGAGGAATATCTGTGGCATGCTCCCAGTGACTACCTGAAATTCTTGAACACAATTCTCAATCTCCACCAGAAGCTCTTTTTATTATGTACCCATGTGCAGCTATTGGGCTGCCAAGCTCAGGAACCGTTTACATACCAAATGCTGGTAATTCTGAATCCAAAGCCAAAAGTCACTGGGCTGAGACAGGTAGATGCTGGCTCTCGTCAGTCCCTAGGAGAAGACATGGGCACTGGCTCCATGTTGTATCCTAGTCTATTCAAAGGGTTTACAGTGTCAGAAGATACCTCGTTCAGATGGTAGCCGTGGAGCATGTCAGCCCGTGAAGGCACAGCCGGGCCCGTGCACAGTTCATCCTGTAGTCTGACTGACTCGGGACTCACCAGAGAGGAGGAGAGAGATCTTAAGAAGCCACCTGGAGCAGGGAAACTCTCAGGCCATGGTTTCCAGTTCCCTGTTTGAAACCGCCTAAGTGGTATCTTTACTCCTTCTGGAGTGTTTTCTAGTCGTTTCCTACTTTCCCTGTGTCCGTTCCAGACTCTAGCCTGTCTTCTAGCATCATGGATGGCTTTCCCACACTCAGCCTGGCTGTGCTCCCCAGCTAAGCCGACTGGTTCATCTCACCGTCTCTTCTTTCTCCTGCACTCCCACGGATTGTATGTAATAGCAGTAGCACAGCTCAGTGGTCTCCCATGATTCACTGAGCACATCCCAATTACACTGTCACTCTTAGCCTCCCTAGGGCCCTCAGGATACCCCAACCTCAGTTTCTCTGTCCCATCTATGTTATTCCCAACTCACTCTCCCAAAACTCTGTCACCTCCCAGAATTCCCCTCTGTAAGAATTCTGATGTCAAGACCCCTCAGACCTCATTTCCCATGTGTGGCTGTATGTAACCTGGGTTCCCCTCAGCTCTCAGCCCCAGGAGTCTTGGAACATAGCCTGTGGCCCAACTTCCCCATGACTCAGCACATAGAGGATTCTAAGCTGTCACCTGAGAGCACACAGAGCCCTTCTTTCTGTGCATTTGGTGAGGAGGTCATTGCAGGCATGATTTGCTCCTCCCGGTTCAGAGTCCAGAGATGCAAAACTTTCCATCATGAACTCTCTTTTTCCAGAAATGCTGGGGAGAGTTGGTTTCCTCTTACACAGCACTTTTCTCTTCCTGTTTTGCCCTTATCTCTGTAACTCCCACCTCCCCTGTGGGAAAGTGGGTCAGCACAGGGTCAGCACCTGTGTGCGAGTGCTCCTCCTCCAGCTGCCCTATCGCATCTAGCACACGCAGGCAGAAGGCTGCAGGGAGGACTCCCACTGAACTCAGAGCTGTTTACTTTGGGATTGTTTTTATGTGGCACTGAACTGGGGGTGTGCTCACCCTGGGCAGACTTTATGAAATTATGAAGGATAGTACTGATACTAACATACCAATCTGCTTTTTATAAAATATGTGTTATGAATTTGTCATCTTAATCATTTGTAGATGCTTTAGTGGCAGTCAGCTTATCCAAACTGTTAGGTGAACATTACCATCATCCACCTCAGAACTCTCTAGTCTTTGGTACCTCAAGTATAAAACATCAGAGAAGAACTTTTATAATTGATATCTGTCTGTGGCCTTGTTGGATATTCCAGAATAAAGGCAAGGAATTACATTTTTTTTTCAAAAAGCAAATCACTTGAGAAATACCTGTCTCATGCTAAAATGCATTCCTCCAGACCTCAGGCCCTTGCCCGCTGACTGTGGCCTCCTTACCCACTGGCTTGTCCCTGCCTCCTATTCAGATACTCCATGGCAAAGTCATAGGAAATATGGTGCTAAACACCTCTGTGATTTGACTAGGGTTCATAGTGTACACACTGGGACTAAAAAGGTGTTTCCCAGTTCGTGTCAGAACATGCAGAGCACTAGCCACTCTGATTATCATCTCCCCGGGCCTTTCTGAACCAGAAAAACATCCTTTCTAGTAGGAAATGAGTTCTGGAGATTCCAGTGTTCCACACTGAGTTTGCTAGGAGCAGGGTCCAGAACTGACAGCACTAACATTCCTGCTCCAGAAAGATCTGTAGACTCTGTCCATCCATCCCTCTGTATCATTCTCCTCCCTCCTGGAGTGAGGGGAAGACTACAGCCAGATCACAGGACAAGGGATCAGATAGGTCCTCTATACAGGTTTGTGGGTTCTTATAGCTAGGGCTGGGACCCTGCCAGATAGATGACTTCAGTGGAGAAGGCAGACTCAGAGACCACCCAGGAAAATACCCTTAGTTGTGGAAATGGTTAGAGGATCCCCCTGTATCACATGGGCCCTCGTAAGACATACTGCATCAACTGTCATAACCGCTACATCTGCCAGGATTACCCCCCACCCCCAGTACTAGGGATAGAACTCAAGTTGTGCGTGCAAGGGGATGTTCCTCCACTGAGCCAAATCCCTAGCTGTCAGGATTGCTAATAACTCCTTAAAGATCAGATGGAAACATTTGTGTGGTCACACTGACTTTGCATAAAAAGTTGTGAAGGCACATGCTTTTGGTGTTCAGGATAACTCCTGGCACAAATGTAGACATAGATGACAACGTTTAGGCTCAAGGCTTAGACGGCTGGGATGTGCATGTTGGAAAACAAACCAGAACTTGAAGCAAGTCTCCCTGATGGTAGGTGCCACAGCCAACAGTTCTTGATGTCCACTATCTATACCTGTGCACAGCCTTACTTAAGACTGCATATAAGCACTGAACTCCTGGTAGGCAGAATCATAACATTGTGAGATCTCCAGGTTAAAGGTTATCTATGCCAACTTTCTTGTTTCCAGGAACAAGCTGAAACCTAAAGAGGCTTTTTTAATAGCATTCTGTCCCCAGGCAAATGTGTTCATACTGTACATTGGCACTTCTCCTAGACCAGAGTCCAAATGCTTTAATATCTTTAGAGCCTATTACTTGAGCACAGACCATAGAACCAGTAGGACTCTTGTGTCTGAGCCCCCCACATTCTCATCCTGTGTCAGAACTCCATATTTGTGTCACCTCGGGAACTCACATGAAGGCTGCTGTCCATGAGCCATAGTAAGGAACTGGGTCTTTTGAGCAATGGTTTGCTCTCATCTCTTCCCAGCTGGACAAGGTTTTCTTGTATCAGCAAAACTCAAAGAACCATATACAAGGGAGAGAAAACACAGGAAGCACCATCATGGACAGCAAGTTCAAGTGCTCAAGAGAGCCGCCTCTTGGACTATGCTAAGGCGCGGAAAGAGACACAGGATGGACGGGGGTCTTCATCCATAGCCCACTGCAGGGATGTGTGCAGCACCAGAACTAGGCAAGGAAGCCATTCTGCCATACAGGCGGGTGCAGCACAAGGAGGTCAGAGTTTGTCACTGCTCTCGATCCTCGGGGTTTGCCGAAGGAATACTGGAATAAGCTTTCTGAGACCTTCTTTCCTGCTGCAAGGCATGCCTCATACTGTAAGATGCTTGGTAGTCCAGTGTCTATCCAGGAAATGCCTCAGACCCGTTTCCCACCGCCATACTGTGTGGCTGTTTTGTAGTATAAGACGGGAGGGGTTAAAGCCTCAGGACACATGGGAGGCCCATAGGTGGAGGTACTGTAGAAGCCCAACTCATGGCAGTGGGCGTGCAGTCACTGACTGTGAGTGAGAAGGGGTGGTAGTGAGCTCTGCCTCTCGAACATGCACAGGTTTTGTTGTACAGCCAGGACCTGGGACAGTACCAAGGGCTCCTTGCCTTGGTGGTGCCAGGACCCCTTCCCTGCAGGCTTCACACACACTCTCAGCAATGCTAGCTTCCACCTACGTTCTCCTAGAGTGCAATGTTTCCCCACTTACAGTCTTTCTAAGAAACAGAACTGCTCCTTTACAGAGGACAAAACTGAGTTCCAGATAGGCCACGAGACTTTCTCGAGTCACACAGCATCAGGTGATGAGCCAGGATTGTTCCTGAGCCTGTCTCCAAAGTCCTCGTCCCCCATGCCCTCGATGCTGGACTTACAAATTATAGAATACTAGACGCGTTCAAATAAGGCTTGCTAGCTAGAATCTCACTGGACCAAATGTCTGTGGGTTGTACAGTGTCCTGTGGTGAGAGTCTACACAAGAGACAGACATACAGTTATGCCCAGCCCTGCCGCAGCTTGATCCTCACTGGAGGATGCCCCTCAGGACCCTTATCTGCATGGATTCCTAAACCTGGATCTGGGTTGTCATCCTGTACTGAAGACCTCCTTGAACATCAGGAAGAAGGCTTACTCAGGAGTTAAAACCCAGGGTCTTCACAATGTACGCTATCCTAACAACAGAAGGAGGGACCTGGGTCTGCATCCACACTGGCTCTTACTTGTGTAAATAAACTCTGTAACAGCCCATCAACCAGGAAAAATCCCCGCCTGGGGTGGTTAGCTGAGGATAGGGAGGGGTACCCTTAGTTCTGGTTTTCTTTTAGGGGTGATGAAAACACTCTGGAATTAGACTGTGGTGGTAACCGTGCAACTCAGAATTTTGCTGAAAGCCACAGAATTGTACGACTTAAACAAGTGAAGTTAGTAGGCAAGTCATGTACTGTAACTATATGGTATCACAATCTAGCGATTCCCACATGCTTCTGTCAGCAGTTTTTCTGAGTTTCTGGCCACTGAGGTTTCCTTGAGAGGTCTGGTCTGATGATGGGTGAGAGAAGAGCCTGAGAGTGAAGGGCCTTCAAGAGGACACACTTGAGTCTCTCACGGGATGGGGGGTGGGGGGATGGGTATCTGTGAGTCGACAGGGAGTGGTTGCAAAAGTACCACCTCAGTGCCATACAGCCAAGAATGGCCCAAATGACCTCACAGTGGGTGCCTAGTGTCACACTGGGGGCATAATTGAAGGCCTCAGAAGTTAGCAGTCTTCCTGAAGGAGAGGAAGAGAAGGGACCTTCTTGTCACCTGTCCTGCTGTCCATAAAGAAGCGTGGACAGTCTACTGGTGTCACCTTGCTGTCCTGTTTTTCTTGATCTCACCTTATCAGAGTTGATGCAGGCCTACAGCTGAGGATAGACAGGGCCTGGTAGTCTATTCCTCCCTATCTCCAAGACTTTGGCACTCCTCATTCCTTTGTGGGACTTCTGCAATCTGTCTGGACGGGTGACTTCACAAAGCCCTGGGAATTACTGAAAGAGGTTTGCCCTAAATATGGGCTTTTCTGCCAACAGTTATTTTCAGTTTTTTCGATTATGGTTGTGCTCTCTGGTAACCACTGCAGTATCTCATAAATACAGACTGAATCACAGCCGAGCTGTCGAGCCAACCCTGGGGTGGAGACAACATGTGGATGCCTGGAGTCTGTCTTCTGCCCACAGCCTGGGAGTGTCAAGTCAAGCAGCCCACTGAACAGGCCAGGGCCAGGTAGTCCCCAGAAGCCATATACTAGCCATGAAGTTATTTCTCATGCACTTCCTGTTCACACCTGAAGCTGCAGGAGATGCATGGAGAGCCTTGCATCCCAGATTTCAGGGATACATTCTGTCCTGACTCTCCTGGACCTATTATCTTCAGAGTGGTGTCCAGCAAACTTAGGAGGGCTATTAGCCAAGGCCCTGCCTGCCTCTGACTTGGATCTCTGTAAGAAATGCAAGACCCGTGTTTCCTTTATTTCTTCTCCATGGTGAGCATTCAAGGAACAGTGAGAGGTAACCATTCTTCAGCCAAGTGAGAGTCAGAAAACGATGGGGTCCCTGGTGCTTCCTGTACATGGGAAAGGAGCAGAGCAGAATGGGTGGGGGGAGTTCAGAGCCTAGGACAGGAATGTGGGGAGGCAGGTTGGCATGAGGAAGGTACTCAGCTCTCAGAAATCTGCTTCCAGTTGACCTCTCAGTTACGAGAGGAATGGGGAAAGTCGTAATTGGAAGAAGCTTAGGATCTGGAATCCAGATCCCCATTCCCCAGACATCCACATGGTGCACTATGCAAACTGGAGTACTTGACATCGTATGGACCCTTAGGTTGCAGGCAGCAGGGCAGGGACACAAGGGTGTTTCCCTTGTACTCCACAGTGCCACAAAGTCCTGTATCTAATTAAAGTGCACCGGAGACCGGGGAGGGACAGGGAGGAACCTCTTTGTTGCATGCTTTTGGTTAAGCTCATTATCAGAGAAGAGCACCCAAACTCCAGCTTTCCAGACTCACACCCTCAGGGCCACTGAGGTCCCAGCAGACACAAAGCCCAGTTACTGACTGAAAGTCCTACTTATAACTCAGTAGCCTCAAGGTCTGAAACAAGTCGTCTCAGCTCCCTTGTGCTTCAGTTTCCCCATTTGTTAGCTACAGATCTTGAGGGATTGCCTCCTTGAGAGGAAGCCTCTCAAGGGTCTTGTGAATGTCAGCTACTGCCTCCCTGGACTTGACTGTATACAAGGAGAAGGCTGTGCTCACACAGTAGGTATACAGGAACAGGAAGCCATGTTCCAGGCATTGAGAAGCTGGGTATAGGCAGGCCTGGTCTTTATACACCAAGCTGGAAGGGGCTGAGATAACCTCTGCTGCTCTCCACTACTGTAACACCAGAACTGGCAGGTAACTGGCCCACCGACCTGCTTGAGTGGAGGGCTGTCTTAAGGCTGCTCTCAGTTAGTCTGTATGTCTTGCTCACACTCGCTGCCCATGGATTTCAGCCTACAGCATGTAGCATCTGCATACTTTCTGTCATGAAAAGCATGACATTCTACTCATTTTGAAACAAAAGTCTAAAAGCCATTGAAGCCTCTTGTCTCCCAGACTGGTCCTCACAAGGAAGAGTGTGATGGTGTGTGCTGCTAACCTTACTAGAGTAGAAACAGGATGTAGGCCCTAAGGGGCCACACACAGCTTTGAGTGGCCCATGTGATGTGTTTGGGGAGAAGTCCACTGGCCTCAAAAACTGTAGAGGAATTCTACATTGATGTCTTAAATTGCATCTAACAGCAATGCCTAAGTTTGATTTCTACCACTGTGATAAAGACCATGACCAAAAGCAGCTTGGTGGTAAAAGGGTTTTTATGGCTTAGCCATCCCAGTCACAGTCCATCATGAAGGCTAGTGTGGCAAGGGCTTGCTGAGCACGAGCCAGGCAGCAGGAACTGAAGCTGAGGCTGGAGACTGCTTACTGGCTCACTTAGTTGGCTTATCCATTCAAGCCAGGACCGCTTGCCCAGCAGCGGCGAGACCTAGAGTGGGCTGGGCCTCCCAGACCAGCCATTCATCAAGAAAGGGTCCCACAGACTTGCCTGTAGACCTGGCAGAGACATTTTTCCAGTGGAACGTCCCTCTTCCCAGATGACTTTAGTTCATGTCAAGCTGACAAAAAAAAAAAAAAAAATCCCTAATGAGCACAGCCAGGAAAGGAAAAGAAGTTGGCCGAGGATGGTCACGGATCAAAAGTAAGTTTTTATGTATTACTTTCGGTGTAGGCTGGTCTCCAATTAGCCGTCCTCTGCCTCCATCCAAGTGCTGACCTTACAGCCATGAACCACTACCCCTGGTTCTTGTGTGCTACTTCTGATACAGCAGGAAGAATAGAAGCTACAGACAGTTCATGTGCTGACAGGATGGAGAGCTCAGCAGGAGTTAGTTTGCATACCTAAGAAAGTCAATAGAAGCTAGTGTGCTTTCATTAAAATGAATTTTAATCACTTTACAATACATTAGAATTGGTTACTTTCTGAGGATCCAGTTGGCTGTTGAGAGTGAATCTTTATAAAAGAGCAAAGCCACACCTTTGTGCCCACACAGCCCTCCCCCCCACACCCCGTTCTCATTAGTCAGGGTGCGACATTCAGTGTGGAATATGCCCAGGTTATGACATTGCACAGTATCACACACTCATGCTGTGAGCTGCAAACTCAAAAAACTTCTAATAATGTGCTAGAAGGAATGCGTGTGTGAGCATCACACCGGGAGCAGGAAGCTGAAGGCAGCTGTGAACTTTGTACACATATGTCTGTGCACAGGGCTGGACTGACCTGTCGTCTTGGTGTGTATCTAGCTTCCACTTGAAGCCCCTTGCTACCAATTCCAGCTAGACAATCTGAGAGTGGCTCAGAAAACCTGCCTCGCAACCATCTGCTTTAGCTTTCTAGCTGCTGCTATTCACTCCATTGTGCCCTCTGTATGCTGTGTCACCTGGTTAAATCTAAGCATAGCTGATTGGAGGCCGAGAGTCTTTGAGACACTGTCATGGTTTCATGTCATATCCTGCATGGGAGGGAGGGGGGCATATGCAGGACTCTGTGGTGGAGACAAGTCTTGTAGGCCACAGGGAGAGAGGACACCACTCTTAGAGTGGCTCTCCTTGGGGAGAGATCCCCAAGATGGCAGGACTTCACTAAAATGCCGAGTCTAGAGCGAGTAAAGAACTGATCTCTTCCATCTTGAGTGTATATCTTGAATACCAACTCCTTCCGAGTTACCTAAATAGCTTGTAGCTTATTTCTTCTTTGTTAAAAAAAAATGATATGGTTTTATTTATCAGTATCTGACAAGGATGTGATTGGCCCTGTTAATAAAAGAGCATTAGCAGATTCCTGAGAGCAGCAGAGAAGCAAGCTCCCACGTGCACACCGTACCATTAAAACACAGTGGCTAGCAGCTCCTTCTGTTTCTCTTAATCATGTGCTCTGACTAAACAGGCAGGCAAGGGCCCAGGGTCAACCCTCATGACGGCGCCTCACTGTGTACAGCTGGGCCCAGCAGTCTCAAATTGCTAAAAGGCCATTGTAACCAAAATAGAAGGAATCAAGAATCGAGAGAATAAAGAACCCTCAGCAGGGATGCACAGCCATATTCAGTTTGAGTAGAATTCACAATGAGGGTAGCCAGACCCTGAGCAGTGGTGCCCTTTGGGCCTCAGGCCTGCTCACATTAGGAGATAACGGACCTGGACCGACTTAAAGATGGAGGACAGACTATCCTAGGATAAAGGGCTGGTGTGCAAGTCACGCTCACAGGTTGAAGAGTAGAGCTGATGCCTTCGGGTTTCAGTTTGTTGATGTTTAAAAGAAAAAGCAGAGCCTGACAAAGCGAAGGGTAGACTCAAAGGCATTTGACGTCCCTGCAACACATCTGAACACACCATGTGAAAGCTTTGCGGTGGCACAGTTCGTGCACCGTGCCCCCCTACCCCGGCCTGCCCAGAGTGTCCCACTCAGAACCATGCAGCATGCCACAGTGGCCCCCATCAGCAGTCACCCTCACACTCCGCCTGCCCCTGAAGACCACTAATGTACCTCCAAACTGCCTAGGTTTTCCCATTCTGGACATTTTGTGTAAGTGGAACGCTACCGTTCAGGGTCTTCCCTCACTCCGCATGTCTTTCCCGAGGTCTGTCCGTGTTACAGCACGGACTGCCGCCTCACTGCTCCTCATGACGGGGTAAGAGCCCTGTGGGCGGAGCATTGCTGGCGCTCTCTGCTCTTTTTGGTTGGCAGGCATTCGGTCTGTGTGCACCCTTCAGCTGTCGTAATCGTGAGCATGCGTGTGGCCCTGTGCACTTAGGTAAGCTTGGTGATAATCAGTCACAGAAGAACCCGGCAGTCTCCTCCCAGAGAGGGATTCACTGCTCACCTGCAGCCAGGCTGCTTCCTCTCCTTGCTTAAGTGCTAAGCCTAGACGAGTGAGGAGAGGCACTCGCGTCCTGCTGCTGACCTGGTGGGTCCTTGTGAGTGGGCCCTCTGGTGAAAGGCCTGGCATGGCCTCCATCAGGAGGCATCGGCGCAGGTACACTGACTTCATTTTGTCTGGAAAACAGAAAAGGCCAAGAGAAGTGAAGGTGCCTGACCACTAAGATGCTTACAACTAAGCCCACAAGCAGAACAAGGTTGGAGCTGTCGGCAGAGCCTGACCCCACGGAAGTCATGATTTCACCACTATCCACATAGGCACACGCTTGGCCCTGGGTGCTGGGCTCTTGGCCCAGGGTGAGTGTCCACATCTACTCTCTAGCAAAAAAACTTCACTTGCGGGTTACGCTCGTTTTATTTTCCCTTCTTTACTAATTAAAATTTTATAGAAATTGTTACGGCCACTTTGAAACAGAGGGATCATTGTGACTGGCTTTGCTGAATTTAGCTGATTGCGGTCTGGAAGGCAGTGAGCGCTGGGGCCAGAGGAATGTTCTGCAGGCATAAATGGCGGATCTCTCATGCACAGAAGATGACCGAAGACAAAGCATCTGGGCAGAAAGCAGCTGGCTGTGGGTTGCACCGAGCTTGGGTTTATGTGCACTCTCTCCAGCAGGCTTCCCTCCTTCACAGGCCTGAACCCTCAGGAAAGCTCCCCAGCCCTGGGAACTGTCTGGCACCAGGCGACTGATGTGCAGTTTTAGAGCAGCTGGGAAAACAAACATATGTTCCCGCTCTGCCCGAGTGGCATTTCCTGACCTGTGCTCACTGGCTGCTTATTGGAAAGGACCTGACTCTTGTTCCTCACCGTCTCTCACTGTCCTGGACTCTTCTTCCCAGCTTTACTTTCCCTTCAGAAGCCTATTCAAAGGATGGAGGTTCCCCATTCACAGCCTCCTTTTTGATTATGCTTCTACCAGGTCCCATAGTTATCTTACGGTGGAGAGCAGACTGCCTGCCCACAGGCCCTATGTGAGGCCCAAACAGTTTGCCTACTGCGAGCTGAGGAGGCCGGAGGAAGGCTGAGAAGTGACTTCTGACCAGCTGGGCTGTAGCTTTCAGCTTTTTAAACAGCATATGCAGCTCAGTCAGATGAACAGCCCTGTGCCCAGAACTGAAGAGTAAAACAGAAATATCAATCTAAAGAGCCTCCGGAAATATTGATCCAGATAGTAGGTCATGAGTTTTCAATCATTCAGAAGTCTGATACGTGCTGTGATTGTGCCTCAGGAGAGCTGAGCTGAGCTGAGCGTCACTTCCCAGGCGACCTCAAAGTATTTATCTACAGACACAAAAGTGTTGAATTAACTTCCTTTAGACCAACGAAAGCTATTTTGTATTAATTTTCAAAACATTAGCCAAAACCACTGCTCTAACATACAAAGTGATTTTACCATACATTTTCAGCTATCATCAGAAGGAACTTCAGAGTTCAGGTGGTGTCAGAACATGGGAAGTTTGACTCCTTAGGCATTCACAAGCAAAGACTTTTTTGGTTTGTTTTTTTTGTTTTTTTGGGTTTTTTTTGTTTGTTTGTTTGTTTTTCGAGACAGGGTTTCTCTGTGTAGCTCTCTCTGGCTGTCCTGGAACTCACTCTGTAGACCAGGCTGACCTCGAACTCAGAAATCCGCCTGCCTCTGCCGTCCAAGTGCTGGGATTAAAGGCGTGCGCCACCACCGCCTGACTAGCAAGCAAAGACTTTTTAAAAAAATTTTTTTTGTTTTTTTTCTTTTGCACATGAGAGTCCACCCACGATTCTGGGTTCAGACTGTATCGTCAATGAACACCAGAGGAGGCACGGAGAACCCGCAGCAGGGTTAGGTGCAGGTCAGAGACAGTGGGGAGGAACGGGCAGAGAGGAGGCCAGGGAATGGCCGACACCCAGGGGAGCTCTCTGTTCAGCGCGGAGCTGGGTTACTGCATCCTCAGTTTTGCGAAGCTGTGGTGTGTGGTGTGGGGGGCAGCTCTTCCAGTTTACACCTCCCTAGACTTCCTCAGCTGTGGAAACGGGGGCTCAAGCTGACCCTCCCGGTGCCTTCAGGCCCTCTGGCAGGAGGGAACAGGAGAGGAGCTTGGTCATCAGACAATATGAGTTCAGAAGCATCGGCTCTCTCGGGGCCCTGTGTGAATTCTGCTGAGGATTGAGCCTCTGGGCTGTCTGCCTTCCTCTCCTACCTGTAACGGCCAACTCTCAGCTATTTCCTGTCACGCAGACTAAACCTAAAAGATTCCAGGCATTTGAAGAACCCTCTTTGCTGGAGATGTGAGTGTGAAGCAAGGGTCTCCCTTCCTCTCAGTGGTATTTTGGCTAGATAACTCTTTTCAGTCAGGCATTAACTAGCAAAGAGGTTTTTGTTTTTGTTTTGTTTTAAAAAAAAAAGACTTTTTTTAGTTTGCGCACCTCGTTAGCTTCTCTGCACTCCTGGCCTCTCCCAGGTGGGTCCCAGTACTGCTCCTACTGGTCATGACTGCCTTAGGCCCTTCCTTTAAGGGTGTTGTGGAGCAGACCACCTGGACCTGGCTATCCCCTGTGCCTAGCCTTCCTGGAGGACTCAGAAGAAACAGCAAGTTCCTGTGATGCTTTGTGACCAGTCCCCTCGTCCTTGAGCTAACCCTCATTCCCTGGCCCCTGGCATGTTACCTTTGCTTCTTAGGATGCTGCTTCCCAAGCAGCTTTTCCGACTACTGCACTCCTCCTTTCTGGGAATAGTGAGCAGTGGCCCTCTGGCACAACCCGGAAGGGGAGAGGTGACAAGGAAAGGCACAGAGACATCCGAGGAGACTGAAGCAGCCGCAAAGCTGCTTCCTTCACTTGTCCTAACCCTGTCATCACCCTCTCCTCACCTCTGAGGCGGCACCATCTGTCTCCACCATACAGCTATACTGGCCACCGTGTCACATGGGAAGACACCATTAGGTTTCCCAGCACTGCCCGAGCATCTGCAATCTCTCAGAGGCTCCACCCTCCCAATCCTGTGAGACCCACAGGCCGTGTACTGACTCATCACCTGGCAATCTCTGGGGAGGCCTGCAGCTACAGAAGGTGTCTTAACAAATCGCCTTGGTAAGGTTGGGCTGAGCATTTGTGTGTGTGGTGGGGGTTGCGGCTTCAGCTCCCTAGGGCTCGCCCAGGTAGACTCTCAGCCCGTCCTTGTGGAATTTCAGTCTCCCAAAGAACAGAATATTGTGGAGAGCTTTTGCTCTGTAGAGGAACCCATGTGCTGCCCTTCAACCATTCCCACGTGGCGAAAGGAACAAGCACTGAGCAAGAGCAGCTGGGAGTTGGGAGCTCAGTAGCAGTGACATGTGACCAGGGCAGATGGCCGTGAACACAGGCCCCTTAAATTTGGGTAAAAGGCACCAAGTTTGCAAAGCCAGACCGAAGTATCACAGAGCGAACGGGCCCTGTCTACCCAGTGACTTGGAACTGACTCTGCTGGTTGGGGAAAAATTTACTGAAACCAATACAGCTATAAGGAATAATTCCCTTTCCCCAAAAGGTGTCACTACCAGGATTCACACGGGTACAGTCCATGTCTCCTAGAATGACCAAACTCACTCACTTGCCTTTGGTTGGTTGTTGTTTTGGTGTTTTGGTTTTTTGTTTGTTTGTTTTTTAAGGGGCAAATCGTAACTGTCTGGTCAAACTGAACAAACGGAAAAAGAAAATCACTTTCCCCTCTCGACAGCTGTTCACCTGTGTGTGCATATACATGTTTGTACAGGTGCCCTGTTCTTCAGGGCTAGTGAGCATTTATAGAAGTGACTAATGTTCTGCCCGTGACCCAGAGTTCAGCTCATCCTGAGTGTCCACGCAGCTCGGCAGCTCAGTCGCTGGTCCCAGGTGAGGCTCCGCCTTCTTTAGCCTTCATTCTTTGCCTGTCAATGTGAGAACATGAGTCTGGGCAGGCAGTAGGAGAGGCCCCTCTGGGACTGGCTTGTGCTTTCTTCTTTCCAATCCCACAGATGTCCACACCCACTCAGCTTTGGCCAAGTTAACCGCCCCTGTGTTCTCCACCGAGGCCGTGACCTGGTGGGACGAGAGTGGAGATCAGGTGCTTGTCTAGGCATTTGGAACTTTTCCATTTCTCATTTTAAAAAGAAAAGAGATTGCACAGTATAGGTTGTTACTCGCTTGAGAAGTGAGTTGAGTTGAGATAGAAAAGTCTGCCTGTGTTCTAAGTGTAAGCACAATGCTAGACATGCCCATCGGTCTTCCGGTGAGCCTGAATGACAAGCACAGATTTTTGTGCTTTGAAAAGAGAAGGTAACGTCTGGTTCCTGGCCCCTGTCCTTTAATGACTCTTCCGTCTCTCGGGCCCACCTCTGCCCTTGGATACTGTGAAGCCCCCTGTCCATCTCATCCTCCATCCTGCCCATACCCTGGCTGGAATTCTTTTTCTCTCAATAATAATTATGGATTATTCCAAACTGCAGACCCTCAGAGCTCCTCCCCGACCCAGCTGCCTCTGAAACCCACTGACCACTGAGCACATGACAGCGGGGTATTCATGCCCATGGTGCTGGGGCTGGTGCATATTTGGGAATATTGGTTTTAGAGATGCTGCCTGTAGGTTGTCCCACTGAATACAAGTGGGAGGCCTACAGCCCAGGTCAGCCAGCATGCAACAATCCTGCTTCTGACTTCATGCCAAGACACTCAAAGGCATGGGCCAGATGATCATGCATGTTCTCTACCGCCAGGGTGGTGGGGTGTTCGTTAGACACCCAGTGTCTACCCAGAGAGACTCCATCCCTGTAGCACCGCAGAGCAGGCTCTGTCCTCACAGAGAGCCATCAAGACAATATGTACAAGAACAGTTCTGAGTACACACGGTGCTCTTAACTGAATTGTGTCCCTCAAATCCATATGCTGAAGCCCCAGCCAACTACAGATCATCAGGAGAAAAACTACGGCTAAATGGAGTTGCAAGGGTAGAGCCCTGATCCGAAGTTTGTAATGGAAAATGTTAGCACCAGACTGTCTATAACAGATAGAATTACTGGACATTTCCTGTTTTGTTTTCTGTCTAGCCTGTTTGCCATTGTGTCACCCTGTGTAAGAGGCAGAGAAGCTGGGTCCTGAGGTCACACTGCAGCCTCCAGCCTCAGTTTCCCTTCTGTCAGAAGATGTCAGTCACAAAATCTGCAAGAACAGTGAAGAACTGGGCAGGTCTCACAAGCCTCTAAGAACTTTGTTGGAAAGGGGCTTGGCCATGACCTTGCTTAAGTACAACAGTGCCAGGTAGAGACCTAGGGTTTTGCAGAAACCCTCTAAGCAGCGTAGATAGCATAGTCTTGTCATGGTTGTCATAACTCAGCGTAGACATAGCAAACAGTCTAGTGCAGTGCACTAGAAAGTGGCTCCTGACCAAGCAGGAAAGCCTTTGCGCACTGAGGCCTAGAGGCTGGGAACACGCAGCAGTGTGCGTGCTCATTACCTGGAACTCTTGAATCCAGAGAACTCTGGGAGCTAGATCCAAAACTGCACACTTGCTTCTGCATACACATGGCATGAGCTTCGGGAGCCCACCAGAGCCCTCACCCCAGAACTCAGGGATTACTTCCTTTTGCAGAGAGAGCATCGTCACCATTTGGTATTCTTTTTACTTTACGACTTTCAAGAGTTGTTTGAAGAAACTTATTTAGTGGGGAGACAAATCACCTATTTCTACTTTCTTCCATGGGTATCTCTGGAGTCCAGCTGCCCTTCCCTGTGGCTGTGGCCTATTCCAAAACAGGTCATAACCATGCTCCCTACCCTAGTAGTTCTCTATCTTCCCATCTTCCTCCCTGCCTGGTAGATGTCTTTAAGCAGCCCAGTTCCTGATGTGCAATACATTTGTGTGAAGTTGAGGCACTGGTGGCTGTATGCAGTGACCCTTGAACTCTAACATTCTTACAGCCACGCCCTCCTCTCAGCGCCTGGCAGAGTGGAGCCAGTTCTCGAAGGCCGGCGGAGAAGCAGCGTGATGCCCACTTTCCTGTTGTCCTAACCCAGGGCAGCAGTCACTGTGTGGTACACAGAGATGTGTGAGGACATAGCTTTGGATCTGGACAATCCCTTCTATTTAAGGAGGAAGGATTGATTTTGGCTCATGATTTGAAAATAGTTTATTGTGTTGGAAAAGGTATGGTGGTAGCAGTTGCTTTAACTGCGGCAGCAGGGGTATATGAGCTGGTCGGTTATGCTTTAACCACAGAGAGGAAGCAGGAAGATGAATGCTAGTTCACTGCAGATGATTTAATACACACGCGCACACACACACACACACACTGCCAAAAGAAATATAAATTGAACATCAAAATGTGAAACTATAGTTTTACCTATGGCTTACACCAAAGGACACTAGTGAGAAAACAAAAAGACATCAAGGAAAAATGGAAGAAAATATTTGCAAATCCTCCACCTTCTAAGGGATCTGTATCTAGGAAATGTAAAGAATATCCATATTGTGATAAAAAAAAAAGAACAAAGGAAAGAGAACAAAAGATCTGAACAGGCATCTATCCAAAGAACAGAGCAGGTTGCCACCCTGAAGATCAGCATCACTGCTCCTTAGGGAAATGCAAACCAGAGCCACTCCACACCCACTGTGATAGCAGCAAGCAGACACAACCAGTGCTATCAAGAAGATAAAGAAGCAACCACATTCCCTCAAAGCCTCCCTCTCCTTGTAGAATATAAATGTTGCAGCCACTGTGGGAACAGTCTACCGAGTTCCTTAAAACATGAACCCACATGCAACTCAGTGGCAGAGTCCATGTGTAATGCGCAAGGATGGCCCTAGATATGGTCCCCTTTTCTAAACACACACACACACACACACACACACACACACAATGACCGTAAAGCTTGTAGGCATGTTTGCTGCAGCATTGTTTACAATAGGCAACAGTAGAAATAACCAAGTGAATATTCACAGCCGAGTGAACAGTTTAATGCTGTGAATCTGTAGGAGGGAACAGAACTCAGCCATGTAAGGAAGCTAGCTTGTACAGTGGACGAACCTTGAGGAAACACTGGGAAGTGGAAACATTCTGCAGCACTGAGAAGCCAGAGGCAGAGAACTGTGTTGCCCGATTATGTTCACATGAAGTGTCCTGTGGAGGCAAATGCCTGAAAGAACCAATGAGGTTATCAGGGGCAAGAATATGGGAGCATTAGTTGTACAGGCTTCTTGTAGGGTAATGAAAAAAAAACATCCTGTCATAGGTAGTGGTCATAGTTCCACAGCATACTAAATATCACTAGTTGTAACTTAGAGAGAGAGAGAAGAGAGAAGGAGAGGGAGAGGGAGGGAGTGGGGAGAGAGAGAGAGAGAGAGAGCAAATGAGAGCTAATGACCAGACAGTAGGTAAGGGGTCTATCTCATTGCCTTGCCAGCTGATGTGGATGCCCTTCTGTCTCCTCTTAATTTTGATCATGAAAACCTTCTATAAAGAATAGAGATGTTTACCATGCGGACCTCTCTAGAGACAAAGAGTGTGTGGGAGATAGAAGGCAAAAGTTCTTCATGGAGGATTCTCTAGTTGTCAGAGGGAAGCAGCAAGGTGCCAGCAGGCTGACCGAAGAGTGCAAAGTACTGGAGAGTTTCAGTCCTTATTTTTGCACCCACTTTTTTCCAATAGTGAGTACAGATGATATGCCTCTGCATGGGCTGGAGCACACAAGGCCTTGTATACCTAGGCAAGTGCCTCTCCACATTCCCATTCCTGGGATGTGAATTATTTCTAATGGCGGGAAATAACAAAAGGCCAGAGCCAATATTTGACAGGAAATGCTTGTGCTCTGTTAGAAGGTCCCTTTCCCGTCTCTCCTCTTGTGTCCAGACAGGACTGACCATTCTTGCTTCATCCTGGGGAGGCAGCAATTGGTGGAACATCTCCAGGCAAAAGCACAAACAGACCTGCTATGCAGAAGAGAGAGAGCACTAAAGAAAGCTTTAGTTCCTTTCTTTGCATAGAGAGAAAATGTTAAAGAAAACAAAGTCCTTTACAGCTCTAGAAAAGACTACTTAGGTGGAAATAAGTCCTTTGGGGCTGTTGCTGAAAGAAAGCATCTTTTACATGTGAGTGCTGCCCTCAGGCCTTTTAACTTTGGGACAACCTGTGTCGAAGTTAAAAGTGGAGTCTTGGTGACTTTGTGGGTCTTTCTCCCAGGATGGATCCTGGTGCCGTGTGCGTACCGCTTCCTTCTCTGCTGACCTCCCCTTGAAACTAAGGGCTGTCTCTAAGTGCATGCACATTCTCATTTCTGTGTTCCCTTTGCTGCTTAGCAGGGAGCAGGTGGGTGTGTCTTAGGCCCTTGTGTTCCCTGCTCACCTGAGGGTTGCCCATGTGCTTATAGGGGACAGAAAAGGAAGAGGTGACCACAGACAGTGATACAGAAGTTACCTCTGTGATAAACATGTATTTTGCCATCCGAGAAGCAGAGGCTGACTGAATGCTATGAAGGAAGCCTTCCTATCCTGGGACAGCACAGCTTAGGAGGACTACACCTCCCTCATGGGGAGACAGTGGTTGCCCCAAGAGCTCAAAGAAGAGCCACTACAAGAGACCCCACGGGGCACCTGATAGTCACACACCCATGCACACGGCCTCTAGGCTGATAAGATCTTGCCTGCATTGTCAGAATGCATCAGTTAATTCCCAGTTAACTAGGAGTTCCAATCCCGACTCTAACGGGTTAGTGTCCTCTGCTGTGGCATCATCAGAGACCCTAAGGAACATGTCAGCACATACTGCTGTGACACTGAGGCAGGGGAGACCTTCCTTGCCATAGCCTGCCTTCTAGTACTTAGCATCACAGAGTGCACAGCATGGTTGAGCCTCCTCTCCAAGGAGACAGGAGGATTGAAACACATCTCCTGAGTATGACCTCCTGTTCGCACGATCCGGTGGAGGAGTGCCAGGCAAAACCACCCAGCTTCAGAAGCCCAAGTACCTAATCAGAGAAGGACAGACTCCTGTAGAGAGAGGCTCCTCGAATGAGCGGTTGTCGGGATGAGCCTGGGAGCCACCAGCCCTCAACTAGCAGGCGCTCATGAAACCGCCAGCCCCTCCTAGTCTTTCCTGGGATTGACTGACTTTTGTGTCTGTGTTGCTTTGTTTTGTTTCGTTTTATTTTGTTTTTTTAGACAGGGTTCCTCCGTGTAGTTCAGGCCAGCCTCAGATTCTTAATCTTCTGTCTCAGCCCCTCAGCGGCTAGGATCACAGGTGTGAACCACAGTACACAGCAGGCTGCTCCTTGAAATCCTTACTGTTTGACTAGTGACAGCCCTGGGAAAGGAGCCACAGTGATAGTTCATAAGCTATGCTGTTAGACACGTAGCCCTAGTGTCTTCCCAGAAGCCCAGAGCTTGACAGCAGAGTCCGGCAGAATCGTAGGTGGATGTGTATCTATCACATTAAAGATAGTAGACACCCTAGCCCCCAGCCTATGTCACTGCTTCTTCCTCGTACTGGAGAGCATAGGTGAAAGCAGCCCTTGGCTTGAGTATGATACTGCAGGCAGCTCTGAAACTGCAGAGTGTATGCTGGTGCTCACGGGCCCCACCCCATCACTGGTGTTCGAGGCTGCGCATACAAGGGAATTCCATAGTGCACTTTTCTGTACTCATATCATTTGGGGTGCCCTAGAGGTTGAAGGGAAAGTAGAGGAAGGAAATAAGTCTTAAGGCTTCAAGACGAAGTTGTAGGGAAATAAAACTGCTGGGGAGTCCAGGGATTCCTTCTTAATACATAGCACATTTGGCTTTTCAACTTTTGTGACAGGCATTAAAAATACTGATGTCTCTTTTTGTTGTTAGAAATAAGATCTTGCACCAGCTTGTCTTGTGTGCAGTGGTGTGGCTCCTCTAGGTGTTTCCCATGTCTGCCTTTGAGTTATGTGGGTAGAGAAGCTGGCTGGTCTCAGGCTGCCCACAGACAAGTTGAGGCTGGGGGGTGGGGGGTGTGCATGTGTAGGCATGCCAGCCAAGCAACTCAAGTCTTGCAAGTAGCCCATCATTCTGATGTTCTTGAGAAAACAAAAGGCATGTCCTGACTCTCTGCTTTCCTTTCTTTACATTTTTCAAAATCATTCCCTGTAGAGCTAGCAGCCCTCTTCTAGTGAGCAGCACAAACTGAAATTTAGCTAAATGTCTGACAACAGGGTGGGTTAAAAAAATTCAGGGAATCTCATACATTGGAATCTTATCTGGCCATTAAGAGTAATTCAAAATGGACTGAACAAATATTCCCAGCCTAAACATTTAATGAAAAAGCACCTATTATGCAACACACACACAGAGAGAGAGAGAGAGAGAAACACCAACATAGATCAGTTCCTTTATCCCATATTGTGATGAATCAAGTGTTATAATGTGGCCCTGTGTGTGCATCACTTAGAAAAAAACAGTGGTAAGCATGTTGGTGGTACACACCTTCTTAAAAAAAAAAGTTTTCTTCTATAATTTTGTTGAAGATATTTACTGGCCCTTTAAGTTGGGAATCTTCACTCTTTTCTATATCTATTATCCTTAGGTTTGATCTTCTCATTGTGTCCTTTAAAAAAAAAAACTTTCAAGTTCTGACCATTTGCCTAGGAATTTCGTGAATTCATTGTTTTTAATTGCAGAGTATGTAGGGGAACGCCAGGACAGAGAAACGAGAGGGGGTTGAATGGAGGGAAGGGGGCTTATGGGACTTTCGGGGAGGGAGGAAACGGGAAAGGGGAAATGATTTGGAATGTAAATAAAAAAAAAACTTTAAGGCATCAATAAATACTCTCTATAAATGAGAAGATTTCATATCTTTGATTCTTTAAAATTTACAATAGTCCTAGGGTGAATATATTACTCTCTTTATTTAGAGTTGTTCTTTTTTTGTTTTTTGTTTTTGGTTTTTTTTTTTTTTTTTGGTTTTTTTTTTTTTTTTGGGGGGGCGTTTTTTTTTCCTCGAGACAGGGTTTCTCTGTATAGCCCTGGCTGTCCTGGAACTCGCTCTGTAGACCAGGCTGGCCTCGAACTCAGAAATCCACCTGCCTCTGCCTCCCAAGTACTAGGATTACTAGGATTAAAGGCGTGCGCCACCACCGCCCGGCTTATTTAAAGTTCATGACCACTACCAGTAACCATGAGAGCCAAGTGCATAGGCTTACTGACAAACAAGATTTGGGACCCAACTGCAGAGCAAGCTCCACAAGTCTCCATGCAGACTTGCTATGTCATTCTTTCTTTATGAATACAACTAAGAAAAGCCCTTTGCATTTTTTGACATTTTTTTTCCACTTTTCTTTCTTAGGTTGACTGTAATCTTATGGGACTACTTCTTTCAAAGTATCTTAAAGAACAACAAAATGTGTGGCCATCTTCTTTTGGTTTTGTTGAAAGAAGATTATTTTCTTGCTTTTTCTAGGGTGTAGTTTCCCTCCTTGTGTTGGCATTTTCCATCTATTATCCTTTGTAGGGCTGGATTTGTGGAAAGATATTGTGTAAATTTGGTTTTGTCATGGAATATCTTGGTTTCTCCATCTATGGTAATTGAGAGTTTTGCTGGGTATAGTAGTCTGGGCTGGCATTTGTGTTCTCTCAGGGGCTGTATGAGATCTGCCCAGCATCTTCTAGCTTTCATCGTCTCTGGTGAGAAGTCTGGTGTAATTCTGATAGGCCTGCCTTTATAAGTTACTTGACTTTTTTGCTTATTGCTTTTAATATTCTTTGTTTGGTACATTTGGTGTTTTGACTATCATGTGATGGGATGAATTTCTTTTCTGGTCCAATCTATTTGGAGTTCTGTAGGCTTCTTGTATGTTTATGAGAATCTCTTAATTTAGGTTAGGGAAGTTTTCTTCTATAATTTTGTTGAAGATATTTACTGGCCCTTTAAGTTGGGAATCTTCACTCTCTTCTATATCTATTATCTTTAGATTTGATCTTCTCATTGTGTCCTGGATTTTCTGGATGTTTTGGGTTAGGAGCTTTTTGCATTTTGCATTTTCTTTGACTGTTGTGTTAATGTTTTCTATATCTTCTGCACCTGAGATTCTTTCTTCTATCTCTTGTATTCTGTTGGTGATGCTTGCACCTATGACTCTTGATCTCTTTCCTAGATTTTCTATCTCCAGGGTTGTCTCTCTTTGTGATTTCTTTATTGTTTCTATTTCCATTTTTAGCTCCTGGATGGTTTTGTTCAATTCCTTCACCTGTTTGGCTGTATTTTCCTGTAGTTCTTTAAGGGATTTTGTTTCCTTTCTAAGAGCTTCTACCGGTTCACCTGTGTTCTACTGTATTTCTTTAAGGGACTTATTTATGTCCTTCTTAACGTCCTCTAATATCATCATGAGATGTGATTTTAAGTCAGTCTTGCTTTTCTGGTGTGTTGGGGTAGCCAGGGCTCACTGTGGTGGGAGAACTGGGCTCTGGTGATGCCAAGTAGCCTTTGTTTCTGTTGCTCATGTTCTTGCCCTTGCCTTTCGTCATCTGGTTATCTCTGGTGTTGCTGGTCTTGCTGTCTCTGACTGTGGCTTGTCCCTCCTGCAAGCCTGTGTGGCAGTATTCCTGGGACACCAGTTCTCTCTAGGAAGAAATTGGGTATGGAGAGCTGTGGCATAGGGTCAGCTCCAGGGTGCAGACGGAAATCAGAAGGTTCCTGTCCTGGGCTATTCCTTGGTTCCTGTGTCCTGGTGGCTCTGGGCAGGTCCCTCTTGGGCCAGGAATTTGAGCCGAAGTGGTGGTCTTACCTGTGCTCACAGGTATGTAGGCACTCCTGGGAGACCAGCTCTCTCCCGGTGGTATTTGGGTATGGAGAGCTGTGACACTGGATCAGCTCCAGGTCAGTGGTATACACCTTTAATCTTAGTACTCAGAGGCAGAGATAGGCGAACCTCTGTGAGTTCAAGGCCAGCCAGGGCTACATAGTAAGACCCTGCCTCAAAGATCTTTAACTTAAAATTAATACTTAAAATTGATTATGCCATCTAAAACAGCTGCCACTAGGACACGTAGTTGTGGGAGATGCAAGGCCTTCCAAGCAAGGGCTATCCTGAATGCCTTATGGACCTAGGAGTATGGCCAAGAGCATTATCAGGCAGGACAGGTGAGACAGGTTTCCTCACCCTCTTCCTCAAGCTGTCCCCACACCTGCTTCTTTGGTGCCTCCTGGTTAAAGCGGCAGTCAGACAGTTCTGTCTATAGTGCCATCATATGGCAAAAGCCCCATCAGTCTGTTTTGTGGTGGGCGCCCACCAACTTGCTCATACACACTGGTCGTGTGCAGGCCACGTCATAGCTGTCACTCTGGCCCACCTGCAAAGTCATCTGTGCTCAGAGCTCATAAAAGGATGCAAAGACCCTTCCTTGCTTGTTCTTCAGTGTGGATTGTTGGTATTCCCACTCCTGTGGACATGCAGACACATGTTCAGGCTGCTGCTCTCTGGGAGACTTAGCAGAACAAACAAAGGGCAGAAGTGATGTCATGCACTGTTCAGAGGGAAGGTCCCCAGGATGTGTAGAGATCACAGTGTACCTGCCTGGACTGCCTGTTGCTCCTGATGGATGACGAGAAACTGTGTTCTTCTGTTTATGTTTTCTCTGGGAATGGGAATACCAGGGATGCGACTGTCCACAGCAAGGAAGCATTGGAAAGCATCCCAGAAGTACGTGACCCTGTGAGCATGGACCTCTGCTGAGAGCAGAGGTCATGGAGCAGATGGTCCTGCTCACCATGGTGAAGCCGAGACAGCAGCTCCAGAGCCTGGGTCCTGGCCTGAAGCTCCCCATGGCTTAGAAACAGCCTGTTCCAACATGCAGGCGCTCCGAGGCCTAGGATGGGATGATTGGTGATTCCAGACATTTTTCTGTCTGATGAAGCCAAGAGTCCCAGGGCAGTGGAGGCTGAAGTGGTCAGGTGAGTCTCCTTGTGAGCCAAAAGGTAGTGTAATCCTCAGCAGCTGCTCACGGAGAAGAACACTGCCTGGGGCGGCCACGCTGCCACAGGCTGGCTAACTGGGTTTCATAGTGCAAGTTTGGATGGCTCACGGCCAGAGCTGGGACCTCACTACTATCTGATGTCAGACATGGCATTGGTGAGTCACCTTCTCTTGAGGTTTCTGTCTGTAGCCATGATACACAGCAGTAATTTGAAATAGACTTTGATGCCTATTCCAGTCTCCATCCAAAATACCTAATGGAAAATTCAAAAAGGTCTTTATGCTCAGCAGACCCAGCTTCATACCAAGCTGTGGGTTTGCCCAGTCCCGGAAGCAAATGCCTGTATTCCTAGAAGAAACCAGCACACAAGGATGGGGCATCTTCATGTTCCTGTCCTTTGCCAAAGTCAAGTAAATAGGCTTGGTCCTGGAGCACAGCCCCACAGATCTCTGACAGAGGCAGAGTCCTCCTCACCAAGAAAAGGCTTGGCTCAGGGTTAGGGACAGTTTAACAATGCCAAATACATATATGCTGTAAGAAATTGTCTGTAACAAAATATCTCTTTTAAAATGTTTTTAAAAACCTATGTTCACCAGAGTTTTACAGGGTGAAACTTCCATTTTCTTCCCTGTCTCCTTATTGGACATCTTGGATCAGAAGTTGGGAAGGAGAGAAGGAGAAAGGGAGGGAGGAGAGAGGAAGAAAGGGAGGAGGGAGGGAGGGAGGGCAGGCGAAAATATGACAGACGGAAAACAAGACTTGAAAGATACTCAGCTCAAAAAATGAAATTCTTCTCATTGTTCACCCGTAGAAAATAGAGTTTACCATATTGCTTGGTGAAGCTGTGACAATTTTTCTCTTTAAAAAGGTTTTTATTTCATAAAACAAGGTTGGAATTTCAGGAATGGGGCATTCTTTAGAACAATTTCTGTTTTTAGGAGAGTTTGGGATTTTTTATAAACAAAATCCATGTGCGATGGTTTATATTTAACAAGAGATAGAAGCATGTTACTGTCTGAAAATCCTGCATGCCAGTCTATGGGCTGCAGCTCACCTTGCTGGGAAAGACAGTCCAGGTTAGTCTACAGTGGGCCCATTTCCCGAGAGGTCAGAAAATACTCTTTCATCTTATGTGCCTGTTTCCCCCAGAACACTTCACTCTATTTCCTGTCTAGAAGCCAGCATGCCCTTTCCTTACATAGCCATTTGTCAGATATAAACAGTCTCTGACTTTCCAACTCCATGGTTCTCAGGATGAAGCTATAAGCTGGAGCATAGCCCCTCCTCACTCATTGGTACTGGAACTGAACTAGAGCTCTGGACTTCATTAGCTGGTCTACAAACCTGGTCACCCAGTAAAAAGTATTACACAGGAAGAGCACAAGCCCTGCTCCATGAGCCCCGATCATTCCGCTGGGGCATACGTCCTTCATAGTCACACTCCCCACAAGCAGCGTCATGAGAGCACCCGAGATAAGCCACCATCCACAGAACTGGCCTCAGGGAGGTCAGTGTGGATAAACCAGGGAGCAATAGGGGCACCTGCTCTACCCTTGGAAGAGCCTCTGCCCAGGACTCCTGGGTAGCACCAGCTCTAAGCTTCTGCCCTGAGATGTGTGATCTAGAGCCAGACCACTCTGGATGTACCTGACCTCATCAGATGCTATGTTCAGAGCTGTGCCCTGGCCTCAGCCCTTCATATGCATTTGGCACACATATCTCACACATGGTATCACAGTCTTGGGAACTGCAAGAGAGGACCTGCAGTAGAGCATGGCCCCGTAAGTTTATAAGGTCCCACTTGTTCCCTCTTGCTGTTTCTGTAGACCAGTATCTTATACTAAAAAGTGAGAGGTTCTGTTGGTGAACACGAGGGACACTAATGCGAAAAGCTGCCTAGCCAGAGCCTTTAGTTCTGCTGAAATACCTCCTGACGCATAAATAAACATGGGTCAGGGCCAGAGGAACAAGGGCTAGGCACTAGGGGCTAGCCAACACCATAAGAGCCAAGTTAGGCAACCTGGCTTGTTGAGTCTTACTGCTTACAATTACAGGGTCTCTAACATAAGAATGAATACATTGTGCCCCAGGCCCCACTTCTCAGGAGAACCAAAAATCCCACCTTTAACAGATAATTTTTTAAAAGACAGATAAAACATATCCATCTAATTTCTTGGTAAGAAATTCATGATCACTTCCCACGTGTTATAGCAACGCCTGGCCACGTGGAGCTGTGGGGCCGAAGACCAGCTTTACGTTTGGAAAAATTTGCAAGTCTCCATCCTTCCACTCACCCTGCATTGCACATTGCCGCCTCTATCCTGAGTCTCAGGTCTCATCCTCCTGGCTTCCATAGCTGCTGCTGCTTGATAGATACTGCCTCAGTGTGGTGTCAAGTGATCTGGAGTTTGTGGGACTTGTGATGGGCTTCTGATGTGTTCTATACAGAGGAACTAAGCTGAGGCACAGAGTTGAGTCACACACTGCAAACCATTGCTTGGCTGTTTCCAGAAGCCCACCCCAGGCTGGTTCTGGCTCAGTGAATGTATTAAAGTCTCCCGGGAGGGGTTGAGCACAGCGATCCCACGTGTTAACTGCAGGGCCGGTCATGCGTCTAGCTTCAGGCATGAATTTACAGATAGTGTTGGAAGTTATTTTGAAGCTTAACCATGAAGGCGCCACCATTCTTGTTGCCAACTAGTATGTGACCTTAGCAGGAGCCTTTTCTTCTCAGCCCTGAACTGAGCAGGCAAGTGCTGCTTCTTGCATGTGGTCGTCAGAGCACTACCTGATGGGGATATCTGCCTCTTTGGCCCTGCCCCTAGCACCTAGCCCTCTTGGCTTCGAGTTTCTTCTCCATGTCAAGCTTTTAGACTTTCCCCCTAGCCTTCTTCCAAGATGAACGACGAAGTTTCCTAGGTGCAGAGAGCATGATCTCTCCAGCTCTCAGGCTGCTTCCAGTTTGGTCTCTTACTCGTTTCTCTTATCCAGCCATCCCTGCCTGTGACCTGGTTCTTTTTATTTAATCAATCTTTTGTCTTTTACAATCAGGCAAGTAAAGGAAGCCAATATAAGCATGAGGGCTGTTGAAAGACCACTGGGGCCACCGCTCAGTGTCCTGCTTGTAAAGGCGTGGGTCTAAGAAATGATCAGCCTTTGAACACAGGGGCGTTGGAAAGAGAAACAGATTTCCAGTTGGGTTTTTGTTGGCAAAGGAAGGCATCATACCACCCCAAGTCCATGCAGAAGAGGCCACCATGAGGTGCAGATGCCACAGGACCAGTATACAGAACATAGACACTTCTGTATCCTGGGAGGTCAGCCATGGGGATTGAGGCCTTTGATCAGAGTCCAGATGTGCTTTCTTCTATAGCCTCACGTCAAAAATAAAAGGCTTAATATAAAAACAAATGTATGTTTTTCTAACCTGAAAAAAATGTTCTCTTCAGCATTTCCAAACACCAGTCTACTACCTTTCACTTTCTTAAAACTGCATTTTTGACCAGGCTATTCAGCATAGCCTCATTCAGTTAAGTCATCCAAACCTGTCTTATCTTGCAGTGGCCTGTCACCCTACTTGTAAAAAAGGTGCTGTGTCACACCTCATCAGCCACTGATCAGAAATTAGCAACAAAACAAAACAAAAACCTGATTCCCTAAGAAACTCCTCCTTGGGCCCCTGAGTGCTCACACCATGGTGCTTGCACAGAAAAGAGTAGAGAGTGTCTTCTTAGAAATTAGCCTGAGACAGAGCTCGTCCTCTGATATAACAGCTGGAAGATGAGACAAGAGAACAGGGGTCCTCTAGGGACTTGGTTGGATATGCTTAAGAAGCCCTGAGTCCAGTCATCTGTCTCGTGGAAGTGTCCTGCAGCCAGGTCCTGCTGTGCCTGAACCCATGTTTTCTATTTTGCCAGCCTTCAGATGTTTAGCCCTTTTTTCTTTTGCTGTTTCTCTTCATTGCAGGCTCTTCATTCTACCTCTTACCTTCTAAGTCCTTTTGTTTCATTACCTGAGGGGCAATTTGGTGATACCTCTGGGAAGTAGATAACTCCAAGTCACCCCAGTGTTTTCTGTACATCAAGTCCCAGATATAGTAGTTCTTCCAGGATTCAGACTTGGATGGTAGATGCAGGTCAGAAAGCTGGCATTTCTGAGGACAGCAGACACAGGCTTCTTGGCACCACAGGGATACTAGTGTTCTTTTCGGCTGTGTATGAATACATTGTGAATACACCTCTCACTTACTCTCTCTGGACTGTTTCAGAAGAGGCAGACCATTACAGCTTTGGAGCAGGCACTCTGTCACGGAAGAAAAAGGTGCTGGTGACCCTGAGGGATGAGGGTCTGCGTCGGCGCACCCACCTCAACATCAGCATGCCGCATGACTTCCGCCCAGTGTCATCCATCATTGATGTGGACATCCTCCCTGAGACACACCGCCGAGTGAGGCTCTACAGACATGGCTGTGAAAAGCCACTGGGCTTCTACATTCGAGATGGCACCAGCGTGCGTGTGACACCCCACGGGCTAGAAAAAGTTCCAGGTATCTTCATTTCTCGAATGGTGCCTGGGGGCCTTGCAGAAAGCACTGGGCTACTGGCCGTGAATGATGAAGTCCTGGAGGTGAATGGGATTGAGGTAGCTGGAAAGACACTGGATCAAGTCACAGACATGATGATAGCCAACAGCCACAACCTCATTGTCACTGTCAAGCCAGCCAACCAAAGGAACAATGTGGTCCGCAGCAGCCGCACATCCGGCAGCTCTGTCCAGTCCACAGACAGCACCACCAGTCACCACAGCCTGCCAGGTGCCCATGTCCTGCAGAATTCTGAAGAAATGGAGAGTGATGAGGAAGCTGATATCGTCATTGAAGGGGCTCTAGAACCTCAACACATTCCCAAGACCCAGGCTGTACCTCCAGGCAGCCTCTCAAGGGCCAATGGCAGCAGCCTTGCTCACAGGCTGCACAGAGGGGACACGGGCCTGCATAGCTCTGGGAGGGACAGCAACGGTAGCATCCACAGATTTCTCAGCTCTCTGAAACCAGACCCCCGACACAGCCTGGTCCTCCCCCAAGGAGGAGTGGAGGAACACGGGCCAGCCATTACACTCTAGGGCTCGAGCCACTTGGGCAGGCTCAAGTCCAAGACAGACTCTGTTACCAAGGCCCACGGGTGGCGAGTATTAAATAGCATGTAGCTATTAGATGTATAGTGGCTCCAAAGGGAAACGCTTTACATTTTTATGTCAATTTGAAAAATAAGAAAAATTGTGTACTTCGTCTTTTCTTTTTTTCGTCATCATTCCTACAACCTTATACTTTATTTAAACTTTTGAACAAGAATACTATTTTTATAGGATTTTTCCACAGAACTTAAAAATATGCACAACTGCAAATTATCTGGGCCAGTGCATGTCCAGAACCTTTGCAGAGTGAAACAAAACACAAAAGTGCAGAGAGTGTTTTTAACATTTTTTAAATACTTGTTTTTAAACTGAAGCTTTATAGAGAACTTTTTAAAAATAGTAAAATTCATGTTTTTAACCAGTCCATGTAAAAATATCTTGTGATGCCTGAGTGTTCCACTGACCCAGTGTGGCTGTGACAGGAAAATAGGAACCAAGGCTGAGCTCCATCACAGAAAGTCTGTTTCCACTGTTTACAAGCAGCTCAGAAAGTCCTCTGGCCTCTACTCAGGAACTGCTGGGATTACAGTGCCCTGCATCTGCGGAGCTGCCCCAGCCACGGACAGGCAGGCAGTCACTGTGTCAGCTTAAAGTGGATTTAGGCACCCAAAAACTCTGCGGGCTAGAAGGTGAGGCCAGTGGTAACACATGAGATTAAAAGCCAGCTGTTCCATCCGCGGCTTCTCTGGGTTGGCTGACTAGGGGCAGTTTTAAGAGTCATCAGTAGAAATGAGTCTCATACCTCCAAAGGCCCACAGCAGTGGGGTGGATGTGCATGTTAGCTTTGCTTTTGAAACAGCTAGTTATTTTTATAAGAGAAGATTAGAGCATGTCAATGCCTGTTCCTAGAATAGTGATCAATGGCAAGAATTATTTTAAAATAGTTTTGACAGATCATTTTTCTTTAACCTTCTTAGAGGTTTATTAATGTCTAACCCAATTAAATTGTATATGAATTGTTTTTTCTGTATGGATACAGTGTTGGGAGAGAATATCACATTAATTAACTGAGAACAAAATGACCAAGTGAACCCTTCATGTAAATAAAGGTTTAAAGCATCTTCGTCTTCCAGGTTGACTGCCCCAGCTGCTGCCCTTATGGTCTAGCGTCACCTGCTGGTAAGACACACAACTGTCCTGACTTCGTGAATGCCAGATGGAGAATGCATCTCAGCATTGTCCTCTGTCCAGAATCTATCCAGTCAAATCGTTTTTCCCTTTGGGGAACTGTTTACTGAGCAGACGTGGCTTTGGTGGAGGATTGTTGCCTTGGCCTGTGCCTGTTTCTCAGGTATGTGCTGAGTGTCCTCAACACAGGGAGAGCAAGATGCTCTGCGGCTCTCGCCTCCGCCACCCAGGCACCCAGATTCATGGCTTCCAAATTGCTGAAAGCAACTGTTTTGTTTCCATGTTGCTGCAGCAATCTGGAATGTGTTTTACTAAGACAAATATTACAGAACCAAAAAACTGACGTTCAGTTCCTACTAGGCTTGTTCTCGGCTATACTGTCACTTGGTATATCAGTTTGTTCAAAAACAATTTTTTTAAAAAAGAGGTCCGACCTTTGTGAGCTGTTGACTGTGAGGAATTACACGTATTTAGCAGATGCCTGAGAGTATTTTTGTAAACAGAACTCTACTCCTACCATTTTTAATTTCTTCTTTCAAAAAATCTGTCATATATTAAATTTTTTGTTTTATATATCAGAATAAAAAACTTTTCTTTTGAGTCAATATGTGTTAGTGATATACCTCTACCTCTGTTACTGTTCTATTGCTGTGAAGAGATAAGGAACTTATAAAAGAACGTATTTAACTGGGGGCTTGACTTGAGTTTCAGAGATAGCCCATGACCATCAGGGCAGGAAGCATGGCAGTGGGCAGGCAGACATGGTGCTGGAGCAGGAGCTGAGATTCACAAGTACAAGGCTTCTGTGCTGGTGAAGAGGGCTAACTGGGAATGATGTGGGCTTTTGAAACCGTAAAGCCTATCTCCAGTGACACACTACCCACAGGCCATACCTCCCAGTCCTTCCCAAACCTTTCTGCCAACCAAGACCAAGACTAAGCATTCAAATATATGACCCTATAGGGACCATTCTCATTCAAACCTCCACATGCACCTTAATTGTGTTTAGAATAAGGGAAGAGTTTTCATTGCCAGTGGCAAGATGACGTGAGCACACAAAGGACTGACTAGTACTATCAAAGCTAACATGCCATAATTGTTTCACTTAACCCTTTCTTGCACATTCCATATGTTCTTTTATTACTATTTTACAGATAAGAAAAAGAGACCTACACTCACATTTAGATAATTCAGACATCCCTCTGACATCTTTGGGGAAGTTTCCCTGGGTTCTTACCCAACCCCCACATTCACCCTTGTTTGCAGTTTTCCCTAACACTGTCTTTCTGACATTACTAAAGCTCTAACACTGTCCTCAGGGCTCACTCAAGTCTCAAGTATCCTGCTGCCTCCAAGCACAGGTAATCCCAGAAGAAGCACACACATGCCAGAAAAGGAATATCACCAGGTTGGTTTTGTTTCACAGTATTTATCTTTATGGTAATCATGAACTACAACCTTCCCAAATCAGACTCAGGAAAACTCAAGCTCTGCACAGTTGGTGCCAAGCAGTCTGACGCAATGGAGTTGTCAGGTACTTGCCAGCACTTGATTGCACTTTCTCAGGTTGAGTTTCACAGCCATTCATATTCTGTAGTGTGAGGTACAGGCACTTGGGTGGGAACCAGGGCCACATTACCTGATCTAAGCATCTGTCTTACTGTTGTTCTACTGCCGTGAAGAGAGACCATGATGTGAGCAAAAGCAAACATTTAATTGGGGCTTGCTGACTGTTTTGGAGTGTTAATCCCTGATCATGGCTGGAAGCAGACAGGCATGGCACTCTGCCAACAGCTGAGAGCCTTACATCCTCAACTACAGGCAGCAGAGACTGGGGCTGGCATGGGGGGCGGGGTTGAAACCTCAAAACCCACTCCCAGTGATACTACTACAAGTCCACACCTTCTGGTCCTTCTCTAACAGTTCGACTAACTGGGGACCACATATTCAAACATATAAGCCAACAAATGGGCCATTCTCATTCAAACCATCACAGCATCATGTCATGAACCCAAAGTATAGATGCCAGGGAGCTGACAAATCAAAGTTTGGTGGGTTGTTTAGCGTTTCTGGTTTTACATGAAACAACCCCAGGGTCATCTATATAACTAAGAAATGAAGGCCTGCTGATGATACAAAACTAACATTTGCAATTTCTAGAACTTCAGTGGTACCCACTGTTTTCTTGTGAAGATTGGTATATGGTCCTGATCACTTGCTTACAATTTTTTCCCATTATATTCAAGAACATCACTAGTAGAGTGTTTTTTAAAATTTAATTTGGTAGAATGTTCATTTTCACAATATTAGTTCTACTGTTCTGTGAAAACAGGGTGCCTTTTTCATGTCTTTCACCTTTTAGTGTCTTTCTTGATCTTTCTTCAAAATTTTTAAATGTTCATTGTAGAGGTCTTCCCACCTTCTTGGTTAGGTTTCTTCCAAGATATTTTACTGTGTCTGAAGGTGTTGGAAATGAAGTGTGTCCATGTGTGTCTGAAGGTGTTGGAAATGAAGTGTGTCCGTGTGTGTCTGAAGGGGTTGGAAATGAAGTGTGCCCGTGTGTGTCTGAAGGTGTTGGAAATGAAGTGTGCCCGTGTGTGTTTGAAGGTGTTGGAAATGAAGTGTGTCCATGTGTGTCTGAAGGTGTTGGAAATGAAGTGTGCCCATGTGTGTTTGAAGTGTGTTCAGGATCTTTCTCAACGTTTGTTAGTACATGGAAAGGCTACTCCTAAATATTTTTCTAAGTTGATTTTGTATCCTGCCACTTTGCTGAAATCGTTTCTAGAAGTTTTGTGATATAATTTTGAGATCTCTTCTGTACAGCAACTACACATAGGAGTGATGACTTCCTATTTGCATCTTTTTTAATTGCCTTATTGCTCCAGCTAGTTTTTTGAGTACTGTATTGAAAGGCAGTGGGAATAACGAACAGCCCTGTCTCATTCCTGACTTTAGTAGGACTGCTTCAGTATCTTCTCAATCTATAATAAACTGGCTATGGGTTTGTCTTATATACCTTTTAGTATGCTGAGGTACATTCCCTCTAGCCCTCCTCTTTCTAGGATTTTTATCATGAAAACACAATGGAGTTTGTCAAAGCCTTTTTCTTTAGCTATTGTGATGATCATGTGACTTTTAAGTCTATTTATATGACTTATTGACAAGTATGCTTAACTATCCCTGCATTTCCAGAATAAAGCCAACTCACAGTGGATCATCATTTTGATATATACCAATTTTCCATTCACTGTATTTTACTAAGGATTTTTGCATCTGTAGTCATCAGAGATATCAGTCTGTAATTTTGTTCTTTTGCTGTGTCATTATCTGTTTTTGATATTTGAGTAATACTGGCTTTGCGGAATGAGCTTGGGAGAGTTCTCTTCCTTTCCTTTTTTTTTTTTTTTTGGTTTGTTTTGTTTTGTTTTTTTGTTTGTTTTTCGAGACAGCGTTTCTCTGTGTAGCCCTGGCTGTCCTGGAACTCACTCTGTAGACCAGGCTGGCTTTGAAATCAGAAATCTGTCTGCCTCTGCCTCTGCCTCCCAAGTGCTGGAATTAAAGGCATGCACCATTACTTTCCTTTTTAATTAATAAAAATTAAATCGAGAGTTTCTTTGAAAGTCTGGTAGGATTCTGCCCTAGGCTTTTTTAGTTGGAAGACTTTCTAGTACTATTTCAGTCTCATTTATTTGGATCTGTTTAGTGTTTTGATCTCTTCTTGCTTGACTTTGGTAGTCTGAACCTAGAAATTCATCCATTTCTTTTAGATTTTTCCAATGAAATGGAGTAGACGTTTTTTAAGTATTATCTTACAATATTCTGAATTTCTTTGGTGTCTGTTGTAATGCTTGTTTCTTCCTAAGTCGATTAATTTGGACTATGTTTTGTTAAGGTGGGCCAAGAGTCTATTTTACTTCTCAAAGAACCATTATATTCAAGGATGCTACACTTGGGTATGCAAGTTTACTGGTCCCAAGAACCAAGTCCAGGGAAGTCACCATGGGGAAGGGGAAGTAGGAGAGGGAAAGAGAATAAGGGGTGTGTGCACAGACAAAGAAGAGGAGAGTAAGTTTATGTACTTTACAGAGAATTTTTGCTGGCCATTTTGTTTTATTACCTGACAATCTGGTAAGATGCAAGGAATTCTTTTTCTGAATTTGAAATGGTTTGTTTTGTGTCCTACCTTATACTTACAGGTTTAATGCAATCCCAGTCAAAATATCTGCCAACCTTCTTCACAGGAATAGGAAAAGAATCCTAAAATTCATTAAAACCAGGGAAGACCAAAACAATCCTGAGCAAAAACAGTAATGTTGGAGGGACTGCCATTCCAGATTTATATATACATATATACATGTAAGTGGAAAACTAGAATTTTATATATATATTTATATATATATAAAATATGCATATATGTATATATACATGTAACTGGAAAAAGAGGAATGTAGTTATATCTATTATCTGTCATCCTGCATAAAAATTAACTCCAAGTAGATCAAAGAGTTCAAGTTTAAACCTGAAATGCTAAAACTACTAGAAGAAAACATAGGCAATACTCTACAAGATACAGGTGTATGAAAGGATTTTTTTACTCCATTATATTAATTAAGGCCAGCAGTTGATGAGCAGATGTCTGTACAGCTAATGGAATAATTTGTTGAAGAAGAAACCTACATAGTAGAAAAGAATCTTTGATAGCTATATATCTGCCAGATGATTACATACAAAGAACTCAAAATACAAAGTCAATAGAACAATTGACCCAATTTAAAAATGGACTATTGTTCTAAACTGAGTTCTCAATAGAATAAAGTTAAAATGGGTAGGAAATACCTCAAAATGTGTTCACCATCCTTAGCAATTGGGAAAATACAAACTAAACCAACTCTACAATCTCCTTTCTCCCCAGTTAGTGACTAAAACAACTAGCAACAAATGCTGGAGAGGATGTGGAGGGAGGGGAGCCATTTACTAGTAAGAAAGCAAACTGATACAGCTTCTCTGGAAACCAATATGAAGAATCCTCAGAATCTAAAAACAAACCTGTATGGCCTAGGCCAAAGGACTCAACACCCTACTCTATGGACACTTGCTCAACCATGTTCACTGCTGCCCTAATGGCAGGAGCCAGGAAATGGAATCAGCTAAATGTCCTTCAACAGATTACTGGATAATAAAACACACACACACACCAGAAAACTATTCAGCTATAAAGAAAAATGAGATTCAGAGATCCAGAGATAGATCTAGAAAAGAGTACATTGAGTAATGTAACCCAGAAGCAGAAAGACAAACACCCTATGTCTGCTCTCATGCAATATCTAGTTCCAAATCTTCAGATGAAGCTGCAGAAACCAGGAAAGTATAATAGGGCCTGGAAGAAAGGGGACAGTTGAGAGGGAAATAGCAGGATACCAGTGATAAAAATAAGGGAATGGAAAAATATGGCAAGGGAGCTCTAACTGGGGAAAGAAGTCAATATAGGAAAAAAAAAGGGACATCAAGGCCTTTTGATAAAACTTCAAGGGATCATTTTACATTTACCTACAATTATAAACAACATATATACAATAGTTTACATATACACAAATATATATGCATGCCTTAAATGAAGACACACAACTTGAGATCACAATGCTCCCCACAAGAGCCTTAAACTAATAAAACTCTATCCAACATGGTGGTCAGAGTAGTCCAAGTGACTCCCAAAACAGGTTACTGCTGTTGTCTTGGTTGCCTCTCAGAGACTGAAGGTTAAATCTCTATTGCTGAAGACACCAGGACTTAGGACATGACTCAGATGCTTCAAGGATAGCCAGAAAGACTCTTTCCTATGGTCTAGCTTCCACAGTACCAGAAAGTTTTATGCAAGTTGCCAAGGGAAAGAGAAAAAAAAATTAAAAGTGCCATTCAGCTGTGATGCCTACAAACCAAAATGACCAGTACAGCAAGGCATCCCTAAAAAGTAGTAGCAGCACATGTATGTTGGCAATAACCAAGAGATGTCTAATTAGACTTAAAGCCCTCTTAACAGGAGGGAGGTCATACGTGGTAAGAGAAACCTGGCGGATTAGCCAGGGCTAGTTAGGTCTTCTGAGATAACCTATTACCATCACTTTACAAGATCAGCAAAACTCCTAATTACATTCTAAAACTTTTTCTCACATATAAATGTAGCACAGGTCTCACCTGTGCAGCACTAACTTGGGACAGACAATAGGACATAGTGTACAGAAAGTAGGACAGATCTCTCAGAACTCTCCCACAATCTCAAATTAGTTCAATGAATGACTAAACTAAGGTAAGCTTTATTAAGCAAGTGTGATGTTTGCTGCACCATTTTCAGGTACATATCACTTTCTCAACTGAACCTGCCATCTGGTCTTTTAGCCTCCTTTAAGGCAACAAGGTAGAGCACTAATCCATCTCTCTTTAAGGTGGTTGCATGCGGCTTGTTCATTAAACTGCTCAGGAAATGGCTTAAGATCCAGGGTCTACTTCTAGTGCCTAGGAAACCATGTGTGATTACATGGGAGAACCTCTCACAAAGACACAGAAGAAATCCCCCACCACGTGCTGTTTTAGAAGTAGAAAAACAAGGCTGGAGAAATGACTCAGTAGTGAAGAGCACCAACTGCTCTTCCAGAGGTCCTGAGTTCAATTCCCAGCAACCACATGGTCTCACAACATCTGTAATGGGATCCGATGCCCTCTCTTCTGGTGTGTCTGAAGACAGCTACAGTGTACTCACATACATAAAATACATACATCTTAGAAGTGGAAAAAACAAGCATAGTAGAAAGAGGGTGGTGTGGGCGCTCAGATCCAGAGTGGGATCAAGCAGGTTCTATCTGGCGCTTAGTGTTGAAGTTATATGGGAGATTTTGTTTCAAGTTCACTAAGTCCAGAGACAATGTGGGTATTTTGACTCTAGGACAGGATATGCTTAATTTAGACAATAATGTGCAGCTCTAAAGATACATGACAGAACTTTGTAATAGAATGGATTTAAGAATTTATAGACCAAACAACCTCCCTGGATTTCCAGCTTATAACAGAACAGACCTCAAAATCATGTTAATAAAGAACCCATCTTTAACGTGTTTTTAAAATACCAAATCAAAACCATGGTAACAGTTTAACAGCAACACCGCCTACTTTTACTGCTTCAGCTCTTGGCGGTGGTGAACTGGACAGACCTCCCACTCACCCGCGGTGCTGAACTGGACAGACCTCCCACTCACCCGCCAAGCAAGCACTCTCCACTGCCTGCAATGGCATTGCAGCTCAACTCCCCTCTTTTATAATCACGGCAACTGGAAATGGAAATCCTGTGTAGAACCTCAAGAGCTGATGGAAACAAGCAGTAAGCATATCATTAGAAAAAATGTACACTCCTGCTGCTTAGTTCTGAATGTATAGCTTTTCAAAAAAGGGTCTGGGTCTCTACCATCCCTAGGAGCAAAGTCAGGGCATCAGCGTGACATATACCAGAAAACCATGACCCTGCAGCACAGAGTTCAGGAGAAAGTGTCAACTTTCTAGCAGGTAAACCAGGCTTAGTCCAAAGTTCACCTTAGGATTAATGTAATACAAGTCTCAGCTGCCTTGCTACCCACCCTGACTTTTCTACCTTGTACTTAAAGACATCAGCAGTGGCTTACTTGACACTTGCTACATACACTTCAAAGCCCTGCAATCTGTCCCAGTCATGTATGCCATCATATGATAAATGCACTTCCTCCAGCACATGTCGATAAACTTAAGCTTTTAAAAATTACCTTCATGGCAAAATGCTTTATTCCTTTTAAAAATTAACTCTAATAAGCTATTGTGGTGGCACAAGTCCACAACTCCAACAGTCGGGTTTGGAGCCAGGACCTCCATGAGTTTAAGAATAACCTGGCTACTCAGGAAGACCTTAAGAAAAAAGACAAACATAGCTCAGATAGCACACGCCTTTAATCTCAGCACTTGAAAGGAAGAGGCTGGTAGATCTGTGTATTTGAGGCCATTCTGGTCTACAGAGCAAGTTCCAGGACAGCCGGGGCTACACAGAAACCCTGTATCAAAAAACAAAACTTCACTTTCAAACAAGATCCTTTAGCACCTGAGGATATTTAAGCTTGTAGTTGGAATAGGTATTAACGACTATCAGGACAGTTCTCAGGAACTAGAATAGTTCTGAAGCTGCGATCTTCTACTTCCATTACTCCTGAGAAGCTGAGGCTTTAAGTAGGCAGAACAGCAGCACAGGCCAACAGTGAAGTCCCGTTAGAAGAGGGCCAAGAACAAGCACACACCGGGCCAGTGATAAGAGGAGAAATGGGCGTGAAGTGGCACCAGTGGGGCAGTTGTAGCATTTCACTAGCGGAAGCTTTACCGTTAAAGAGCAAGGTTTCAGTCTGAGTGAAAGAGCCTTGTGTGTACTGCCGTGCTAACTTAGCCAGGCCTTCCTTCACTCCTCATTAGGTACCCAGATTTAGAGGGGGGCCTAGCACACAACTATCTCCGGATTGGTCTGTATGCCCAGGACGATGTCTCACATCAGGATGTTTTATATCTTGACACTTAGAAGAGCTGCATAGAAGCCTAAAGACAACATGGCTCATGCCCAGCCTAGAGCAAGGAGACTCAGGTTTAAGAGAATGACAAACTGTCCACAATGCTCTAGTTTCAGCACAAATCCAGGGAAGTACCTCAAATCCTGAGCAGACTAGACCACCAGTTGCTTACATGAACCTTAGCTTCTGCCTCTGTAAAGCGCAAGTTGCAGAGTAACATCAGCATGAAAGGATATGGTGAGACTTAAAGGGTAACATGTAACACACCTGTTAGGCACACAAAGCCTCCCTGATTCTGGAGAAGCTCAGACAACAAGTATACACCACATATTTTAATGTTACAAGAATTGAACAGTTCTACTTTCGGTGGTTTAACAAATTTTAATTCAAAAATAGACACTCTGAAAATCTAAAAAAAAAAAAAAATAAAGTCCAACAAGCTCTGAATTTACAACAGAGTATACCAATAGTCACAGATAACTGCCTCAAAATCCATTTTAGTAATCACATGCAAGTATTGTATTTTAAAACTGCTATATAGCAACACTGCAGTGCTTCCCAGAGGCCATCAAACCCTCATATTCTGAAGGTGGGCCAAACCCCCGGCTTGCTGCATATCACCCAGAGGGATGACTGAGACCAGAGCTGGCTCATCCTCATTACCAGTCTTGGTGCTTTACATTATGTCTCACCATGTAGGGAAGGGAGAACAAAACAAAACAAAACAAAAAAGCAAGATTTGGCATCCACAGGACTGTGAAAATTGATTCACCATCCCTTTCATCTGAGCACCTAACTCTGACACATCTACCCCAAGCTACTATAACCACAGGTAGAGCTTCTGGTCTGTCTGTCACCTTATGTCTGAAACCCGAATTCCACCTCAAGTTGTGTCTAAATCAAGAGCAGGACCCTCATGTCTATCACGGGTCCTTCCTTCCTACTAGGTTACAAGCAGTCCCGAGGAAGGAAGAACCTCGGCGATTTCAGTTTATTCTAAAGGCACTAAAAATTTGTCTTACCTTTGAATGGAGAAATGATTTGTCATCACAGCAAAAGACAGTTTTCACCATAAAGCATTTCTGTTCCTACAGAGACTTTATTTGTAAAGCAACACTTGATTATTACTATACACCAGACCTCAGATTCAGGATATTTTAATAAATGGAAAACATTTATTTTTTTAATGAATTATGATATTAAAAAAAATATCTGTCAGGGAACATTTGAAAAGGTGTAAATCAGATCTGTACTCTTAAGCACACAGCGTTCACACAATCAGCAAAAGTTAATGCTTAAAAGTATGTCCTCAGGGAGCCACACAAGAGTACACTTCTCTAAATAGGTGCTGTCACTAGCTGCTGTCTGTAAACTAAGAGGGAGCGACGATGCTTTCATTTTGTACTAATCAAGTATTCTCAAACAAGCAGAAATTCCCTAAAATGAAAAACCAAGTATTTGTAGATTCCAGGCTGTTGCTACTGACACTGACACTCCAGGGGAAAAAAAGGCGTGCATGGAATACCAAAGATTTAATTTACATGACAGAAGGAAAAACTGAAACAGCTGCAACGCAAACTGCAGAGAACAGCTCATCTGTGGAAGTGTGCGCTTCCTTTTCAGGTTTCCTGAGCACCTGGAACACCTTGAAGGGCCTCAGACACTTAGAACAGAGTGAGAGGTGGGCACGGGGTGTCCAAAGTCGCCAGACTTCAGACTTACTCTGCTACAGGTTTTGTGATTCACACTCACCAAAGTTCAGTCTGTGTTTGACATTTTTAAGCTCAGACATATCAAAACCTAGAAGTACAGAGGGCTTGTGAGTTTTTATTGCTTTCATGCAAATATACCTTCTTTTCCCAAAGAATGAAGCCACATCAATTTTCCACACCCACAGGAGTGAAGACAGTAGTTCCACTTCTTTTCTACTAGGATACGGTCTCTTGTGAAAATAATCTCTAAGAAACTGTTTCTTTTCCTCATAGGATTGGCTCTCGTACTTACTGGGGTCTAAGGCTAACACCTGCAGGGAGTCGTCACTGCCCCCTGAGCCCTCTGTCCTGCTTTCATTCTTCTGTCTCTTCAAAGGCACAGCACTCAGATCTTTCTCTGAACCTGGACTTGCATCAGTATCTAGGGTGAGTTGGGGCTCTTCCCCATCCCTCTGGTCTTCTGGCCCTAAATGGCCTTCTGGCAGCTTTCTCTTTACAGGAAAGGTGGACTCCGGGATCACGTCTCCATTGACCATCAGCAGCTCACCGCTCTCGATAAAACCTGGCTGGACTTGCAGGTCCGAGCTGCTGTCCTTGGGAGCACTTCTACAACGGAGCAAATGGACAGCAATGGCTCCTAAGGTCATGTTTCCAGTGTAGACCCCACAACAGTGGATGCACTTAAAGGCTGGAGACCTGAGCATTGTGTGGACTGTGGGCATGACATGGTGCCTCTCCTTCAAATGCAGCTCATAGGCATCAGCGGTCACAAATGTGCCGAAACAAAATGGGCAGGTCAGTTTCTGTTTGTTAGGTATCTTTGGTGCAACCTCAGGCTGAGGCCTCACCTTAACATACACAGGTACCAACGACTTGGAGTGTATTCCAGCAAGGATAGCCAGGTACACTTCTCGCTCTCCAAGTTTCTCTCGTGGCAGTATGGTGATGAAATCGAGATGAGGGAACAGCAGGTTCCCGTTAGCATCCAGGTCCAGTTGGAAACCTCTGTTACTATAATCCATAGACAGTCTCTTCTTGCCCAAGTGCTTAGTCCTGCTGTGCTCCACAAGGCCCCGGACATCATGAAAAGTGCAGGGACAAAACAGGCACCCCAGGCCATGCATGAGCAAATGGTGCATCAGCTCCTCCTGAGAGACCAGGCACTTACAGGAGAGGCATCGCACTGTCTTCTCTCTCATCCACTTCAGAAATGGGGCGCAGGCAGCAAGCTTTTCAGGCTCAAGTTTCTCACTAGACTTGGACTCACTCTGCTTGTGAGCCACTTCCATGTGAACCTGGTAGACATTGGCAGGAAAGAGTTCATTGCAAACCTGGCAGAGCTGAGCCTCGCTCTGCTTGTGAGCCACTTCCATGTGAACCTGGTAGACATTTGAAGGGAAGAGCTCATTGCAGACTGGGCACGTTTTCCACTGCTTGGCCTGCTTGAGTACCTGATTTGCATCTGCCACAGGAGGGGTAGCCTGAACAAACACACTAGGGGCAGGGCTCACTAGCACCTGTGGGGAGGGCAGGCTGGGCAAGGAGCTGCCCATCTGTGTGCCCGAGTTTGAGGGCAAGAACTGCACTGGCACCTGGGTTGGTGGTCCAACAGCTGCGAGGCCTCCACCAGAGGGCACAGGCAGAGTGACAGACACTGGAGCCAGTGTATAGGTGGGAATTCCATTCACCTGCTTCCCAGTCGGAATGAGCTGTCTGAGAATAGAGCCCGAAGTAAGGAAAGTAGTGTTTTGTGACGTCCCAGCTCTCACTGGCTGGCTCACAGGCAGGATGCTGGTGCTGACTGACGGACCGAGCTGCAGTACACCAGGCCTCACTGCTGGGCCCACAGGAAGGACTCCTGGTGCTACTGGCTGACTGAGTTGAAGAACACCAGAGTTCACACCCTGATTCACAGGGACAACTCCGGAGGGGACAGTCTGGTTTGGGGAAAGCAGGCCAGGTGGTACCACCTGGCCTGCAGGGAGAACCCTCAAGGGCACTGTCTGGCCAGGAGGGAGAACTCGAGATGGAGCTGTCTGGCCAACAGGAAGAACTGATGACTGAACCACCTGGCCAGTGGGTAAGACCCCAGAGGTGGCTGTCTGCCCAGGGATCACGCCAGCAGGGGCCACCTGACCTGCAGGAAGGACTCCTGACGGAACTGCTCGACTTACAGAAATCACCCCAGGAGACGTAGCCTGGAGAACCCCCGAGTTAACAGAAGGACCCACAGGCAAGACACCAGGCCCCACAGGTCTGTTCATGGGCCCCACAGGTCTATTTATGGGGCCCATCGGCTTAGCGAGGGGTAAAACTCCAGGGCGGACAGCTTGGTTCACAGAGCACATGGCTTGGTTTACAGGAAGGATGCCGGTTCCAACAGACTTATTCACAGGCCCAACTGGCTGAGTCAGGGGCAGCACAGAAGTACTCACAGGCTGATTAAGTGCAACACTGTGAGAGAGAAAGACAGGCGGGGGGGCTGACTGCTGCAGGGTGAGGCTACTCTGGCACACAGGCAAAGAGCTGGAGACCAAAGCTACATGAGACTGGGCAGTGGTAGGTGAGGACTGTGTAAGGCTCCCAGAAGTGCCTGGGGCCACAGTCACTGACTGCACAGTGCCAGGGCTTTGACTGTTCTGTGGCAAAGCAAGCTGGAAGCAGGGTGGAGGAGCTGCAATGCTCGGCGTACTGCTGTTTGGTGGTAAAGCCAAGTGGGTCACTGGCTTTGGAGCAATATGCATTTGCTTCAGAAACCCAGTCCTCTTGATGTGTTCTGAAATCACAGACCTCAGCTTATTCTCCAAGTCCCTATGTGCATCTGATGTCAAAATGTGATACATCAGGGCATCCTGACTACTGGCAATGGCGCTGCATTTTTTACAGTAGTACTTGTCAAATGGCAGGATTTTATCCACAGAAACAGGATCACTTGCTTTTGGTTGCTCTCCTGTTTCCTCAGTTCGCAAACCAAAGTAGGAGTTAATTAAGTAATTAAAATGGGCCACCAGCACATGCTTCTTCATGCTGTAGTACAAAGTGTTGGAAAAGTTACATTTTAAACATGTGAAGCTGATCACATCACTCCTCGATGTCTTCGACTCGCCCAGAATGTTCACTGTGTAGCTCTGGACTTTCCGTGCAGGTGCATGGAACATTCTGAAGTGCTTGCCCACCACCCTGGGCTGCGAGGCAAATGGGCAGTTGGGGCAGGGGATCATGAGCTCCTGGTCAGCCTCATCTTCATGGTATCGATGCAGGTGATTTTTTAGGGAGGTGAGCACCTTTGTTGAGTACCTACAGAGACTACAGCAGTATGGCTTGGTTCGGTATCTCTGTCAAAAGAGAAGAGAGTCTTCAGCAGAGGAACAAGTCACTAGGCTTCCCTTACGTTCTCCCTCATCTGTGTGCTCTCCCAGCTGACACTTCCAACTGGAAGGCCAGGCTGCAGGATCGTTGCCCTCTGCTTTGCCCCCACCAGAAGGCTCATGAGTAAATTAAGTTGTGCCATCAACAAACTCCAACATGTTTATGGGTACTTAGTCAAATTCCATATAATTTTCACATGTCTCAAATACTATTTATTCTTTTGGGCATTTTTTTTCTTAACCATTTGGGAGACTAACAACTCCTGCTAACTTATGGACTATAGAAACACTGGATTTAGTTTAAACTCATTTGCTGACTCTAAGCAATCACCTCAAGTCGCTTCTCTCAGAACTTCAATCTGTACTCCATTTTGTCCTTTAAATAAAACACATCAACAGAAATAAACTCAGTTAATTTTCTGCAACTAAGTTCCTTTCCTCCACCTTCCCATTACTTTCCCCTTTACTCCAAATTGTAAAATTTGGAATTCTGCTACAATTGACCTGGCTTCCAACTTGTAAGACCTTAGCTGTATTTTTCCATTCCCTGAGATAAGTAAGATCTAGGCTATATGGATACACTAAGAAGACAGGCTTGTTATCTAAACTACTCAAGAAGAAACCAGAGGGTAGAATGCATAGGGCCAATCTGGGCAACATGGTTAAACCCTGTCTGTGGTGGACAAATAAATAAATGAATGAATAAAAACACAGATTAGAGATACAGATAATAGTGGAGAGCTTGCTAAACATGTAAAAGGACCTAAATTCTATCTTCAACATCATCCAAACAGATGACACCCACACACCACAAAAAGGGGGTTACAAAAAGTTAGAAGGGTGTCCTAGTAAGGGTTACTACTGCTGTGATGAAAAGACCATGACCAAAAAGCAAGCTGGAGAGAGAAGGGTTTATTTCAGCTTACACTTCCAGGTAACAGTCCATCACAAGAGAAGTCAAGGCAGGAACTGTTGCAGAGGCCATGGGGCAATGCTAGGTTCATCAAGAATTGCTCAGTCTGCTTTCTTACAGAACCCATAATGGGCTAGGCCCTTCCCCATCAATCACTAATTATCGCCTGCAGAGGCAGTCATGGTAGAAAGGTCTAGGGAGTAGGAATAGGGAGCAGAGTGGATGGTATCAAAATATGTCATATACATGTATGAAAGTCTCAAAGAATAAAAAGATTGTTTTAAGCTGACAAGGCAGAAAACTCAACAGATTCGGGACCTAAGAATCACTTGCATTAAGGAGAGCTGTCACTTTTACAACAGTGACTCGTGTTCTCTGGAATCGCTGGAAGCCTCCAGTCTCATCAAAGTCCAGAGACCCAGAGCATAGAAACCACACAACTCCTTCCCTTGGATCAAGATGGAAGCAGACTAAATCTACTATGGAGACCCACAGTAGACTGTGGCACCAGCAACCCAGAGCTGGCCCATCCTTGCTGAAACTGCAGTCTCATAATTACTCTAGTAAAAATACACCCTCTCCACTCCCTACTAATACCGTCCTTCCACTTGGGTCTGATAAGATAGATGCACAATTTAATATCATATTAATGACTTTCAGTAGCCAATAAAACTGGGTTCTAGGATTTGTGAGGACCTACAATAACCTCAGGCAATACTCACAAACTGAAGGCTATAGACTGAAGAGAAAGCAGAAAGAAAAGTTACTTCCAATGTTTCTAAGAGACACACTATTTCATATTTAACATATCTAAAACCCAGACTTTAGAACTGAAGGCAATAGTAATTAAGGTTGTAGTTTCAATAAAAGAGTCTACCTTCTGATGGTCAAGCAAAGAGCAAAGGGAACTGATAAGTTCCTGCTATATCTACCAATGTTGAATAAATCTTCAAGGGTCGCCAAGGTTCTGAAATGCCCATTAGCATGATCAACAAAAGGAAAAGATGGCAAAATGTACTCCATGGGAGCAAGAAGCTTCAATTCCTTGAAGACTCTGCTAAAGTTTTCAGTACTAAAGTAGCTATGTGAAGAACTGAGCAGGCCCTATACACATCTGATAAAGGTCAGATGCCCAGGACACAAGGAACAGGCTCAAATCTCAATACAAAACAGATTTTAAAAAGCTTATCAAAGAACATCTCTGAATACCAAAGTCAACAATGAAGAACAGCTCACATCATCAGCAAGATGGAAACTGAAGCAAAAACAGTGTTCCCTCACATGCATGCTCCTAGTTGGGGGAGCAAAATGAGGCAGCCTCTGTGCAAAACAGCTTCCCTGGAGGGGAATGGGGACATGCTCCACACCCTGGCAATGCCAGCTAGAGACACCTACCCATGGAAAAGAAAGGTATATAACATAAACCCTATGAGCAGGCCAAAAGGAACACAAAGCGAACGAGACATCAGAAACTTGAAAAGCATCATCTATCTGACGGTATCCTCATAACTCAGGGTTGCCAAAGACTCCAGGCATGGTGCCATCTCCAATCAAGTGTGCACACACCCCATGTCTCCACAGCATAAGGTCTGTCCTCTGATACCAATCAGCTGGGCACTATTCTCTTCCCTAACTTGACAACCAGAGTTCATTCCTTGGAATACACATGGTCAAAGGGGAGAGCTGATCCCCACAAGTTGTTCCCTGACCTCCATATCACATGTGTGCCCCCACACTCATATATAAACAAATAAATGTTAAAAACAAGAACATAACTCTCACTGTAGAAGAGGTAAGTCTGTGGTCAACAGCTGGTCATTTTCTGGAGGGCACCACAGTACTTCTGCCTGTCTAGGATGCATGCACATGGACTGTGATATCCACACTTCTGCATATACGAACCTCTGACTTCAACCAACACTGTTCCCAAGCTGTGGATATCCCATGCAGAAGGAGCCTTGTGCTCTATTAGCAGAAGCCCAGTTTGAATCAGATCTATAAACTGAATCCACACCCCAAGGAACTACAGCTCTCAAATAAATGATGCTATACACACTCCAAACTTTTCTTCTTCATGGAAATCAGTCCAGATCATAATAACCTTGTGCTACTCAGGCAACCAGAGGAACCCTGCTCCCTTTCTGGGTGGCTTCAGTCCTTAACAGTGAGATAGATCTTCTACAGTTCTAAGAACCTGGTTCTATGTTCTATGTGTAACAAAAGAAACTGTTAAGCCAAATGGTCACTCCGGGGTGACGCAGAGGAGGGCATTACTATATCAGAAGAGATGGCTTCTCACACTACTGCCCCAAAGACCCTCCACTGAGATACTGGGATGAAGGTAAGAGATGTCACTCCTGACCACAATCTCAACAGGCCTAAATGGAAGAATATGAGTATGTGTGTATGTGTATGTGTGCACGCACACACGCGCAATATTACAAAAAAATCAAAAGTAGGTAAAGCATATAAAATAAAGGTATGAAGAGAGAATATTTCCACACAGATGCACAATACTTGCATTTTAAGCTAATTGTATTTTCTTATAAAAGTCAAAAAGATAAAAGATCAAAATTATAAAGTAAAAATATTAAAAGTTAACTATTAAGAATTTATAAAATTATAACCATAATATAGTCTAAATGTGCAACACTCAGGAAGCTGTCAGTAGCCATCACCTATGTCCCCTGCCTTACCCACAACAGCTTCAGGAGGACCTGCAAGCTCAGGCCCTCCACAGATAGGAACTTTTAAGAAATCTTTTACATACAGTACTTTCACAGTTCTTCTCTAAGGAGATGTGTTCAGATAATTACCACTGTATTATTAGCTGTTCCCAATGTCCAGTAGAGCAACATGCCATACATATCTACAGCCGGGATCTATGTGTGCTATCCTACACACCCAGGTAGGCTTATTGAACAATGAAATCACCCAATGACACATTTCTAAGAACACATCCCTGTCCTGTAGCAATGCAAGCTCCCCTAAACCAGTAACAGTCCTAATTATCAAGTGCTATTTACTATAAACTGCATGCACTATACTTTTATATGCCCAGCCACATGATCTTGTTAAATTAGCATCAGTCAGGCAGTGGTGATACACACCTTTAATCCCAGGAGTCAGGAGGCAGAGGCAGAGGCAGGTGGATCTCTGAGTTCGAGGCTAGCCTGGTATACAGAGCTAGTTCCAGGACAATCAGGACTACACAGAGAAACCTTGTCTTCAAACACCCTGACAACCCCCCCCCAAAAGATTAGCATTCCTACAAAAAATGCAATACATCACACTATGACCCACATCACTAGACAACAAGTATTTTTAGTTCCATTATAATCTCAAATAGTCACCTTTGTACATGCAGTCTCCCACTGACTGGAATTCCATTAATGATGTGTGAGTATGGCATTTGATGTCACAGCGTTTATTCAGAAGAATTACTAACAAAGGTTCTTCTTACCGTCAGTTCTCATTACAACACTTGACTACGTCACCACACAGCATGTAGACAGCTGTCAGCATCAACAGTCCTGCCATGAACAGTGACTCTAGCTCTACTTCCTCCCACCTCAGGAACAGACCCTCCCAATTAACCAGCAGCCCGAGTAGCCATGATGTGCCCAGTCTCCCATCACTTGCCCCTAATGAAAAGAAATCACAAAATACATACCGCTTTCTTTCCAGAAGGTTCCCAAAGAGAAACATCTCCCCATGATGTATTATAAAAGTACTTCTCTCCTGGATCAAAGCCTTTAAGATCCTTGGGGGGGGGGGAGACAGGAAGAAAAACAAACATTATGTATCAATCTGTGAGTTACAGAGGTATTTAAAGCTAGAAGTGAAGGTGAACGCCGGTAATTCCAGGCTGAAGCAGGAGGATCCCAAAGTCCAAAGGCAACCTGGGCAATTTAACAACACCTTGTCGCAAAAATAAAAAGGTGAAAGAGTTAGAGCATGTGCCTCAGGAGCCAAGGCCCTGCATATACAACTCCCTCCTACAAACATTAAATGCATCATCAAGCAATCTGCCACCTCATAAATCTACATGGCAAAGAATGGAAGCACAGTCATGAGCAAAGTAAAGTTTGACATTTAAAGTATGCATGTCAAGAAAAAGGTTTAAATTATCCACATTAAAAGTACAATTTTATAAGAAATGAACAAAGATCTCTCTCCCACAAAAAAAAAAAATGTTCCCTATACTTTATACACAGAAGCAAGGCTCAAATGTCCATAAACTCATGTAGCACACACAAACACATTGTCAGCCAAGAGAAGGCCTGACGTCGGCACAGTCCATTCCCAGCAGCGCTTCGCCACGACTTGATCCACTTTATTCCTCTGCTCACCTTGCAGGGCTGACCTTTTGGTTAGGATCTAAAAAACACAGCCAGTGTTTTCTTTTCCCCCTAAAACAGAAGTCATTTTTCTTTTTTAATCTTTTGTATGTGTTACCTACACAGGTACATGTATACCTGGTGTCCACAGGAGCCAGAACAGGACATCTGATCCCCTGGAACTGGAGTTACAGATGATTGAGAGCCACTATATGGACACTGGGAATCGAACCTGAGTCCTCTAGAACAGTCAGTGTTCTTACTCCTGAGTCATCTCTCTAACCCTAGAAATTATTTCTCTCTCTCCCCTACACACACACACACACACACACACACACACACACACACACAAAACAAAACCCTGCTCCCCTGAGAAGGTAGGAAAATGGTACAATGGAAGTGTGCTACTACTGACTGGAGCCAGTGAACTAAGCGGCAGCTGTCTGACAAAAGGGTCAGTGAAGTGAAGAGCCACTTATGGGCAGGGCACCAGGTCCAGCACATCAAAGAAACAGCAGGAAAAGGGAGTGGGTACACATCCATGTACAACTGACAGGGTAAAAGCAGGTGAGAAGTAGACAAAACTTCTGTCATCAACACTAAGTCTCTGATATTCACTGTTAAAGACTCTGGGGAGATTCCAAGCTCAGTTCCACAGTTGAGAAAGACAGGTATTGGAAAACGTTTCACCAGCAAACACTGTCTCCTGTCGGAGACAAGTGCTGCGATGAGCACTTTCAGTAAGTAGAGAAGCAGAAATTAGGGAACCCAAATCCAGTCAGCCTGGCCTGAGCACAAGCAGGAGAGATGTAGCCGACATTGCCAGGAAGGGATGGCTAAGCAAACAGGGCCCGAGCAGAGTGCAGAACTGTGCAGAATGCTACAGGAGACAGAGACTTTGAATAAAACTGTCTCAGAGGCTTGACAGCTGTTGCGGAGGGAAATGTGCCAGAGTATTCCACATCTCTCTGAAGTTCACACGGCCCATGACGCTTTTCTAAATTGAAGGTAAAAATCTATTCTTGCTTTCTCTTTGGCATGCACTATAAAGTGTGCAGCAGAACATTCACAAAAAAAGTGTGTCAAGATGCAGGTAGAAGAACTTCAAGGTATGCAGTGCCCTCAGAGTCACCCCATGGAACCCAGAACAAGGGCCAATGAAGGGCACAAATGAAACATGTTCAAGGGCAGGCCGTCATCACAGAACTGGACCTAGCAAGGCTCCAGTGGAAGCAACAGAAGCACCAGCATGCTGTAACCTTTTGGCATCAAACAGAGAACAGAAATATACTATAAATGGGAAGGCCAAAGTCGGGCTCAGAAAAGCCCAAAGAAAAGGGGTGTCATGATGCATCGTCTGCAAAGTTTACTACTTTGAAGGGTGACACTTCAAAAAAATGAAGGGCCTCTGTGGTCACTAAGGAATGCCTGCTATTAGCTAGGTAAATGACAGGATCAGATGAGCCTGTCATTAGCAACACTCCCAAGTCCTGACTGTGGACCAGTCAGTAAAGTACATAGTTCATGAAACAGCCAGCAAAGTTACTGCCCAGTACAAACATGGGGAAATAACCCTGTAAGCAGACACCCATATGCACGGAAACTGGAAGCTCAACAACAGAGCACTACAGGTCAGTCTCTCTAAATTGTGGCAATTAAATTTCACTCTCTACCTAACAATTAGCTACATTTTATAACATTTACAGTTTATAGTACCGTCTTTATAATCAAGAATTACCTTTAATAAGGAATTAGCTGAGTCAGTTAATTCCAATTAACAGTTAATGACCAATGGTAATTAATATACTCCCTTTACCTACACCAGTGCTAGTACTCTGCCTCACAGCTTGTTTAGCCTGCTTGCTTATAAAACCCAGGACCACCAGTCCAGCAATGGCACCACCCACAATGGGCTGGGCCTCCCCTATCAAACATTAATTAAGAAAATGCCCTACAGCTTGATCTTACGGACTCCTTTCTCAGTCTTTCAGATGACTCTAGCTTGTGTCAGGTTGGCATAAAACTACCCAGCACAGTAGGAGACCACACAAAATCCAGCAATCATAAGACTAATGTTCAATATCTAAGCAAAACCTTTCAGCTATCTAATCAGAAGTAAAGTATTACTGCAAACCAGGAGCACAGCAGTGATAAGTATGTGTCAGAGAGGTGGCTAAGCATGGAAAGGTGGAAGGAGAGGGGCTGGAGAGAGCTCAGTGGTTGGAGAACTCAATGAGCCCTCTTCCAGAGGACCGGATTCAGTTTTCAGCAAAGGCCGCTGACAACCCCCGGCCCCTTCAGGACCAACAGATCCAGTACATTCTTCTGATCTCCTCGGGCATCAGGCACACAAATGGTACACAGACATACACGCAAAATACTCATACACATATAATAAAAATACAGAAAAGAAAGAAGGAAGGGCAGAGGAGATGGCTCAGCAGTCAAAGTGAGGCGCTGCTCTTACAAAAGGCCAGAGTTCAGTTCCTAGAACTCACATGATGGCTTCAGTTCCAGGGGATCCAATGACCTCTTCTGATCTCTGCAGGAACGAGGTACACGGATGGTATACATGCATACACATAACCAAAGCATACAAACGCATAAAGCATAATCTAAAAATCTAAAACAGGGGCTGGTGAGACGGCATAGCGGTTAAGAGAGCTGACTTAACCTCTTCCAGAGGTCCTGAGTCCAATTCCCAGCAAGCACATGGTGGCTCACAACCACCCGTGATGGGATCTGATGCCCTCTTCTGGCATGCAGAACACTCACACGTTAAATTAAAGGTTTCTTCTAAAATCTAGAAAATATATAAGAAGAAGAAAGGTGGAAGGAAAAGACTGACCTGACTCCACAAAGTCCTCTGGCCTCCGCATACACGTGCACATGTACACACAGGATTAAAAAACAAATTTAAAAAATAGAAAACAGGGCTGGAGAAATGACTCAGGAAGAGCATCTGCTGCTCTCCAGGAAGACCCAGTCCGATCCCCAGCACCCATATGGCGGCTCCCAGCCGCCTATAAATCTAGTTCCAGAGGCTCTGCGTCAATCTGACCTCCACACCAGGCATGAAAGTGATGCACAGATATACACACAGAAAACAACCACAGCTAGGGTTTTGGTTTGTTTTTTATTTTTAATAAAAAGTAAAATAAGGAGTTACAAAGAATTATTCTTAGAACATTTTTTATTTAAAAAAAGAGATATGAAATGCCAGGTTTGCGGCGCCGACTCTACAGCAGTGCACTCACCCAGCATGTGTGAGGCCTGACGTCAGTCACCAGCACCACCAAGGAGAACACAAGCGGAGAACAGAATCGAAACACATTTAAATAAAAGGCCGCACTGTACTTCTATGAATGTATCTGTACTGAAAATAAACTGTATTATTAAAATGGTATGAAATTTAGAACAAATTTGAAGCTGCAGAAGAAAAGCCTGGAAAAATGTATGTGTCTATGTGTGTATGTATGTATGTATGTATGTATGTATGTATGTAGTTAATTAGTTATAGGCTGGCTCTCCCTAGGTAACCTGGGCTGGTCTCAGACAATCTTCATGCCTCAGCCTCCCAAGTCCAAGTGCTAGGATTACAGGCATGAGTCATCACACTTAGTTTAGCCTGGGAACCTTGACACAGCAAGAGAAGATGGCTGCAGAAACCCATAGAGTTCTGATGAGCTCTAACTGGCACACCAGCACTCATGCTGAAAACTGGAGTCTCACAACATCCTACAAAACCCAGTGAAAAAAAAACTATATAGAACAATGATTCTCAACCTGTGGGTCATGACCTTCTGGGGTCAAACAACCGTTTTCACAGGGGTCCCCAAAGACCATCTGCATTATCAAACATTCCCTTTATAATTCACAATACTAGCAAAATTAGTCATAAAGTAGCAATGAAATAATTTTATGGTGGGGGGAAGGTCACCACAACATGAGGAACTGTAGGAACTGTGTAACAGGCCACAGCATTAGGAGGGTTGGGAACCAATGGTATTGATGCTTCAGTTCACGAAGTTCAGCAGACCAAGCCAGACAAAGTGAGACTACACTACCATACATCAGAATTTCAGCACTGGAAACATGGGGTGAAGACATAAGATAAAGAAAAGGAGCAGAGCAAACTTGCAAGAAAAAGGATGCAGGGCTGGAAAGATGACTCAGCAGTTAAGAAAACTGACTGCTCTTCCAGAGGTCCTGAGTTCAATTTCCAGCAGCCACATGGTGGCTCACAACCATCTGTAATGAGATTTAATACCCGTATCTGCCATGCAGGTGTACATAATACAGACAGAGCACCCATATACATAAATGAGTAAATCTTTAAAAAGAAAAGGATGTTAGAATTTCATAACAAAAATGTCAACCTAAGCCAGGCACAGTAATGCACACCTTTAATCCTGGCACTCCAGAAAGAAGCAGACAGATTTCTCTGAGTTCAAAGCAAGCCTGGTTCTCATAACACAGTGAGACCATCTCAAAGTCTATGACCATAGATAAAACCTTACTTGAGGGAGAAAGGACAGACAACTAATGGAGCCGACTGACACCACAGCTTAAAGGAAGTCCTTCAGGCAGAAGAACATTATCCAGGAGGGGTTTCAAGCTCCTTGGGGCAAGTTTGATCCTCGATGTCAGTATATCTAGTTTCTTCTTCTTTACACACGACTACTTAACAAACCACAGCCAACAACCTACCAAAAGCCCCCAACTCTCTGAAAAGCATTTATATACCCTCTGAAAAGTCCCCAGAATTCCAAATGTCACTAAATCACAGAAAATATCTGCCACTAGCAAAATCATGTCCCTGCTAGATAGGGCATGAGGCAAATCATAACTGCTGTGGACAATCTGAAGCCGCCCCATGTCCCACAACTGGGATTAAGACAAAATCATATTCCCATAATATTTCTTTTATTTCTGGACTTTTCAAAGAAACCAAAATTCTCACTACAATGGTATGACTGGATTGTTATATGGCCTGACAGCACTTACACAACATGCACATATATGTCAAAACCCAGCACTACATAGCAACAGGTCAAGAGTGAATTAAGGTCACAGTCACACATTTTGGTCAGTTCATAGTCATAACATTGAGATTATGTAGAAGGCACAGACAGTTCAAGAAATACTAAACAAAGCTGCAGTCTATTCATAGCCATGGGTCATTCTGTGCTTCCTTCGCTCTTGGCTGTGGAAACAGAGGTGTTCATTTGAACTTTTACATTTTCTAGAAAATTTGGTTCCGAGAACCATGCTAACTAGGTAAGTGTTCTGCCTCTTAGCTGTATCTCCTGGCCAGTTTCTTAATCTTATTAAGAATATTTCAGGCTTCAAATTAGGTTTTAATTTTAACTGAAATCTTGTAGTGAACAACTAAATTACCAGAATTCTTAACAATAAGTCAGTCTTTGCTTTAAAGTAGGTAAGTATATTTATTGTTGAAGAGACCCCAATAGTTTCTGTTCCTTCTCAGAGAGATCTGTAGGATTGCCCGTACTTTTGTACAATGGTTTGTTGTTACCTTACATCTCTTAGATTCCATCCTATTGTCCTTCCTATTGTTTAGGAAATCCAATTTTTTTGAGAAATTTTATCCATTCGATCTCAGCTCTGTGCACAGGCCTGCCCTGTGGCCTCCTCGTCCCCTGACACTCACCTTCAGCAGTTCTTTGCAGCTCTCAAGCCCAATATCCACAAGGATGCCTTTCACCCTCTTCCGCACCTTTCTGATGTTGTCAAGATTCTGCACAGGAATTTGAAACATTTTTGGTATTTTCCTTAAAGAAGAAGAAAGAACTGTAACTAACATGAACACATACAAATATCATTTCGCAGAGCTAGTACCATTCTAGTATCATTTGTAGTAGGTGGTGCCAAGGAAACTACAGTCATGCAAAGAAGGACGCTTAACTCTTCCCTCCAGCATCATAACTTAGCATTAAAATAGAAGCTAAACTGCAGACTCTCAGATGAAAACCTAAGCATACATTTTGATGGCTTTGGATTTGCCAACAGAGCCTCACTATGGCACCAAAAAGGACCCATGACAAAAGAAAAAGTATATTAGGCAGACTTTAACAAAGTTAATGTCTCCAGGGCACCGTCAAAAAAGCAAAAAATCCACAAAAATGAGGGGAATTTTTTTAAATTACATTTCTAATATATCCAGAATAAAGAACTCATAACTGAACAGAATTGGAGATGGTTCAAAAGATAAGAGCACTTGGTACTCTTGCAGAGGACCCAGGTTCAGTTCTCAGAACTCACATGGAAGCTGGCTATTCTGCACATACAAGCAGACATGCAGACAAAATACTCGCACACATAAAATACAATGTATCTTTAAAAACTAAAGATAATTCAATTTAAATGAGCAAATGATCTAAACATACTTTTACAAAACAAAACAAAGGCTGCTGCACATCTTAGTCACTTTAAAAAGCAAAAGTACTGGCCTGGCAAGGCATAGGGAAACCAGAACTGGTATACAATGCCAATGGTAAGGTACACAAGGCCAGCCAAGTCAGAAAACAGCCTGAATTCCTCAAGGAAACAAGTATGTAGATGCTACCCTAAGCTACCAGCTTCACCCAAGAGAAAAAGCTAGGCAAAAATGTTCAGAGAATTATTCAAGTACAACTCCAACATCCATCACATGAAGAAAGCTGTGTGTGGGCTACAGAGATGACTCAGTGGTAAAGAGCACTGAATGCTCTTCTGGAGGTCCTGAGTTCAAATCCCAGCAACCACATGATGGTTCACAACCATCTGTAATGAGATCGGATGCCTTCTTCTGGTATGTCTGAGGACAGCTACAGTGTACTTACATATAATAAATAAATCTTTAAAAAAAAAAAAAGAAAGCTGTGCGCAGCAACATGGTGGCTCACAACCATCTGTAACAGGGAATCCAATGCCCTCTTCTGGTGTTTCTGAAGACAGCTACAGTGTACTCATATAAAACAAACAAACAAGCAAATCATTTTTAAAAACTCATACTCTGGGGCTAGAGATGGCTCAGTGGTTAAGAGCAATGACTGCTCTTCCAGACATCCTGAGTTCAATTCCCAAAAAGCACATGGTGGCTCACAACCATCTATAATAGGATCCAATGTCCTCTTCTGGTGTGTCTGAAGACAGCTACAAGTGTACTCATGTATAAACTAAATCTGAGAGGGAGGGAGGGAGGGAGAGAGAGCGCGAGCACGAGCGCTAGCTAGCTGTGCATAACCATATTTTGGACCACAAAGACACAAAGAGAAGTACCAATACATGTTATAGCCTTGGAAAATCTGCTGAGAAGTCAGACACAAAGAACCAAATTTATATATAATTATAATTCCAGTTATACATAAAGTGACAGATCTATCTAGAGATAGCAGTGGCTGCCTTTGGCCAGAGAACTGGTGACAGTGAAGGGACCAGGGCTTGTCTTTTGTTTTGCTGGAAAGGACAATGACAACTTTCAAACATCTTTAAATAAGGTAATGTTACATACCTGCAATCCCAAAACTTGGGAGGATGAAGCAGGAGAATCTCAAGCTGGAGGCTAGTTTAAATTATTTTAAAAAATTCTGCCTCAAAAGAAGAGGACAATCCAACTCTGTGAACATGCCAATAGGCCATCTTTTCAATAATGAACTTTACATGTACTACCTCCCAATAAAACCAATTTAAAAATATCTGGAAAGGTATAAATTAAGATAAACCCTGCAGTTCTTAACTAGGAGGCACTAAAGTGACCTTACTCTCTGTAACATGCAAACATAAATCATAAAAGCTAATGCATCATGGACAGAATGTGCATATATTCCTTCAGTCTCCATCTCTGCCCGTGAGAACTCGGTAGCAGTCATACACCCAGACAACAGCAGAGGTACACGAGGCCCCTGTCTTCGTTTCTAAATACCACCTTCTACTAAAAACCAAGGGGCTAGGGCAGAGATGGCACTTGGGAGGCAGAGGCATCTCTTGAGTTTGCAGCCAGCGTGGTCAACAACATAAGTTCCAGGACAAAACAAAAAAAGAGTACTTGAAAGGTGGAGCAAGAGTCAAGAGTTCACAAGCATTCTTCCCTACAGAGCAAGCTCAAGGGCCAGCTGTACTACGTGAGACACGGTCTCACACACTCAACAAAAGGAAGGAGTGGGGACAAAAGAGAAACAATACCTTAGGGAAAGAATTCTACAGCTAAAGCAAGGTAAAGACAAGATAGAAAGCTTCAGCAGCCGTCATGCCAACAGAACATGGAAAGAAGCTTGGGAAGAACTCTCCACAAGCCAAAGCCAAGACAATTTAGACACCAAAAAATGGCAATAGATTTTAAACTGTGGCAGTTTTCAAAAAATGTCTGATGCAGAACCTCTCCCCTAAGTTCCTCTTATGACAGAACCTGAAATAGCTACCAGAATGCTAGATAAAACTTTCTAGCCAAACCAATTAAGTATGGCAGAAGCAATGGCATACAGATGAACTCTAAGACTAGATGGCAAAAATATCACATTTCATTCTTAAGAACTCTTGTGGAATCCAGATACATTTTATACACAAACCCAAGACCACATGGGAATTCCATATCTTCCAACATGGAGTAAAGGTACTTCTAGAAACTGTGGTCCCAGCTACCAAGTCACCACTGGTTCTCATCCTCCCAACACAGCAGAGTGAGCTGTTTCCACATTCCATTTAAATTTCTAATTCAGACTTGTGAACCTGTTAATAAAACGTTCTACTCTACAAAGTGATCTCAAGGTGGTCTAGACTAATAAAAGCTTAAAAATGTGATAAAGAATAGGACATATACTTCTTCACAGTAAGCCTATCAATAAGCATAAATAGCATCATAGCACAGGTATAATTCCAGAATGCTAAAGCAATACCAACTTTGACTATATAGTTAGGTCATGTCTTCAAAAAAAATAAATGAAGATGCAGACTGGGACAGTTGGGTTGAAGAAAGCAAGAGTAGCAGCTAATTTCTTAAACATGGAACACAACTGAGTGTCTCAAATGGTGCATGGATACACAAATGTGCTAGGTACAGAGGAATTAATGGTGTTTGACAATAAAAGGGAGCTGATGCAAAAATATTACGCTCTGTGAAAAGATGTTAGATGGAGGGTCCTTCTGCCATCTCATCCCATGAACTGTCTCAATGGAACAAGTCTACAGGTAAAGAGCAGATTAGAAAATGGCTGTTAGAGGCCAATGAGTAAACAGACTGACTTCTAGAGGTGCTGAAATTTTCTCCTGTGAGACTGGTGACAGCTGCACAGATCAATTCTCTTTACAGATCAACAAGTTTTACATTTTAAGAAATGTCACAAGGCAAGTCTACCTTTGCCACCACAAACACAAAAGTAAGAGAGGAGCCTGTGACCTGCACTGGGGAGGGGGGTTGGAACTTGGGCTTGCAGGGCTAGAGAGAGAACAGGGCACACAAAATGACCACACAGGAAGAGACCATTTGTATATACTTTTATTCTGCTTAGAAATAAGGTCCTGAGAAATGTTATCTCTTTCATTTTCATGGTTGCACCTTTGAGTGAAACTGCAATTTTTGTCTTTTGGTTGAAATATGAAGTGCACTATCCAAACATAAAGGGTAACTATTTGACCTTTGTGTGTGTGTGTGTGTGTGTGTGTGTGTGTGTGTGTGTGTGTGTGTAAAATCATGAGGGTCAGTGAGGTACCTCCCCCAAGCAGTCGCCCGAGTCGTCCCTGCAGAAGAGAACCAACTCATGCAAACTGTGCTCTAGCGTCTACATACACTCCCACACTTGCTAATATACAGACACAAGCAAAACAGTAACTTAAAAACACTTTACTATCTTGAAAGGAAAAAAAACTAAGGAACTATTCCAGAATGAAGGCTTAACTAAATAATGTAACTCTCATCTCAATCTTCTACAACTGACATTAGTGGAATGACTGCCAAATTTTCTAAGGGGTCTAAGGTTAAACAGTATATATACTGCTTTCTTGGTTCTGATGACTTTGTACAGATGTTCCTGTTTGTAAGAACTCTTTGAGGGATGATTATCTGATTATCCTATTTTGTTTGACAATTTGATCTCAAATGACTGGGGGGGGGATACCTCTCTGTATTGCATTTGTGACTCTTCTGTAAATCTGTAACTATTTCAAGAAATAGTTTTAGGGCCAGAGAAATGACTCAGTAAATAAATATGCTTGCTGCCAAGCCAGAGAGATCCAAGACCCACATGGTAAAGAAAAACCTGACTTCTCTAAGATGCCCTCTGACCTCTTCTTCTATGCAACTGTGAGAGACAGACAGACACACACACACACAAATTTTTAGTATCTTTAACCATGTAAACTATAAAAGCTTTAAAAAGTATTAGTCAAAGTAGGAAATATTTTAGCTACTAACTTCACAACTAAAAAAAAAGCCATATAGTCAACTTTTTACTTTTTTTTTAAAAAAAGACTGGTAATTGTAATAGAGTGATAGCTTAGGTCTGTTTGGTACTATCTTCCAAAACTCAGTTTTTGGTCATCAACCCTCTGACAGCCTTTGTAATCCCTATCTATCTAAGGAGAAGATGGCAGTCTCTGGGACTCCAGGACTCAGCAGGACAACAGGAATACCTCCTTCACTAGCTCCCTTCACTGGGCTGCAACCACCTATTGACTGTTTCCCTAATGGACTGAACTTTCTTCAAGGAAAGAATGTCACAAAACACCACAAACGCTAAGTAAACAAAAATTTAAAATTTTAAATGGTCAGATGGATGGATACAGACTGAGGTCTAACACATTCTAGGCAAACAGATCATACCAAACACCAGTGAGGCAAAGGAGACAATAAATACCCCAATCTAACAACTGTTAGAACTCAAAAGCTAGAAGGATCAAACCAGGGAAGGAGGAGGAGGGAAAGGATTAACAGGAAGGACATTTTTAGAGATAACAAGGAAAAACTGTTTATGGAGTGGGCCAACTGTAAGTTAAGTCTCTTGTCAGGTCATTTACCTAGGAAAGGCTGTCTTGGAGCTTCAGGGACCATTAGTGATGCAAAACAACGAACTTTAAAAAAAAACCCCACAGAACGTAAAGTAAAAATAAAATTTTTAAATAGAATGCACTTAAAAAACTTATACCATCAGAAGAAGCTGAACCGCAATGCTGTGTTTCCAAACAGCACACAATCACAGCACAGGCCAGACTGAGCACACTAGCTGGAACACATAGGACAAGACCATGGGCAATGATGTTCACTTGCTCTCTCCAATGAGCTATTTCCTCTTTCAAACTCCACTGTTATCTTCTAGGGCTTTTCATTCTGCAAATGCTGGTGGTTCTGCCTCATCACCTCAGCTCAAACAAGAATGTTAAATTTACCGTTTGTAAAAAAAACTATGTCAAGTCACACAGGCAAGACCTACTCCTTACTCTGGATCTGGGAAGAAAGATCCAGGTCCTGGCATACTTTCAAAAACAAAAGCACTTACTGACTAGGCGGCTCTCTGAAGCATGGGGGTCACAGAATGAGGATGTTTGTGACCCAGCAAGTGGATTCTGTAGATACTTGCTCATGGCTTGGGAACAGAGCCAAGAACTGTCAGGGTTTTTTTTTCCTTTCATTTTCAATTACAAGTGCCCCCCATTCCTTCATTGTTATTGTAGTTAAAAAGAGCCCCCCCCCTTTTAGAACTATGTGCTTTAAAAAAAAAAAACTGAGGAAATGAGAAATGAAGCAGGCAATTCTTGAAGCTTTATAACGTCCAAGCAGCCCTTCCATCATTCCTGGATTACTGTAGACAATCACTCTGGGAAGGACACAATAGATATTCTAATTATAGGTTTTATTCATCCTAAAATACAAGATTACACACAGAATGCTGGATTATCTGGGAGGAATGGGATCCTATTTTCACATCTGCATATCCTCTTCACCTCTGGAAAGCGTAGCTGATAGCCAACTGAGCTTCCTACCCATGTATGTAAAGGAGCTTTCTTTTTAACTTGTTTGTTCCAGAAACTGAAACACCTCAAATTACCCAACTCCTGCATAAAATAACATTTCCTAAAGAGATCCTTTTATTGCTTTGGTATCATGCCCATGTAAGAATAGTTCTGGTAAATGTGTACTTATTATTATTATTTTATTTTTGATATTATAATCACATCACTCCCCTTCCCTTTCCTCCCCAAACCCTTGCTCTTCCAAACTCATAGCATTTGTCATAAACTGTTGTTACATACACACGTGTATGCATATATATTCCTAAATACAACTTGATCAGTCTGCCTGTTATTTTATGTACATTTTCAGGACTGATCACTTGGTATGTGATAACCAATCAGTATGCTCTTCCTGAGGAGGACTATGTCTCCCACTCAGTAGCCTATAGAGGCCTTATCTCCTCCCCCAATCCCCCACGGCACCAATCCACTTTAGCATGTCTATTGTTGTCCTTGTTCAGTTCATGTTTAGGTAGTCAGAAAGAAATGTAAAGGGCTGGGAACTTGGCCCCTCTTGGAGAGAACTCAAATCTGGTTCCCAAACAGCAGTGTTCGTTTGTTGGCTGACAACCACTATCTCCAGGGGATCCAACATGGTCTTCTCCCCTCTACAAGCACCTGAATTTATGGGCACATACCAAATATACAGGCACACACATACTTTAAAATACATTTTAAAAAAATGATCAGATGATAATCCCTTTAAGACACAAAACATCTTAGTTCCTATACAATTTGGGTTTTGGTTTTATGGTTTTTCAAGACAGCCCTGGTGATCCTGGAACTCACTCTGCAGACCAACCTGGCCTCAAACTCCGAGATCCACCTACCTCGGCTACCTGAGTGCTGGGATTAAAAGCATGTGCCACCATGCCCAGCAAGATCTGGTTTTTAAAATGGTTTATCTCGAGTGGCAACACAGCAAGGGTCACAGCACAGGTCCTGGATGAAACCAACTCAAGCACTTTATAAAAGAGTAAACCTAGCCAATCACCTAATCTCTCTGGGCCTCAGTTGGCTGCATCTGTGAAACAAAGCAAGGAATTTACTTCATGAGCAGATGACAAGCACTACACATCATCAGGAGTTTAGAATAATCTAAATCAAAAATTCAGGGAGATGCCCCAACCATTAGAACTTTCTTAGCAACTTCCAAACGCTGTAATTCAGAAAGTCTGCCTCAACCCACAGGAAAACCCCTTTCTAGCCACCTGACTTTCATCAATTTGCTTTCTCTAAATAGCAACAGCAAAGGATTTGGGTGCAGTGTGAAAAAGTTAAACCCTCCCTTCCCAGAGTATAGGGAACCACCAATGAAGCAACAGTACATTGAAAACTTCACTTAAAAAGAAAACGGTATCGTCAAATCCCAAGACAACCTCAAGCTAAAAATTGCATTAACTGTTATCCCCTAAAGTCAATGATCCAGACCTCTCTTCCTCCCATTTCTCAACGAGATGCCTAAAATAGCCTGAAATGACTTCATTTCCTGCCTATCCTAAGTACAAATCTGTGCTTAAGGACCTCTACCTAAGGTCCACTGTGTTAACGCTATTTCCTGAACAGGACCTCCATCTACCCAAGACATCATTATGTGGCCAACATCACCACCACCTGTGATATCACTAGGCAAAATGCATAACTTTAAATCAAGAGTTTAACATCAGACTTTACATAACTTCTTACACATGCTGTTCCCTATTCCCACATCAGACTAGGCCAGTTTAAGCCCCGAGCTAGCAAAACCCTTCAGGCAAAGGTTCCGTCGGTATTAATGTATACTGCAGGTTGGTTACCAGTATGGGAGTGATCACTCATCCTAATCGCATTAACGTTAAGCACCACACTCAAACGACTTTTGGTTCAAATTCAAGCATACTTACAAAAATTACGTGTTGCTTTACTATATCAAATTAAACTATATCACTATATCAAATTAAACCTTTGTAGAAATTGTGTGAATAAAACCTATTTTAATCCCTCTAAAATGGCAGATGCAAAGTTAAATTTCATATTCAGCATCTGCGTATCAGTCACGAATGCCGCAACATAATGGATGAAGAGGCAAAGATTTGCCCTCGGCAGTGCCTGAAATCAGCCTCTCATTCGGAAGAAAACTCGGCCCTTCAGACGTGGCCACACTCTGGCCCTGCATCCCGCCATCCTCCACAACCGGCTGATCCTCAGGCTTCAGCTTGATTCCCGGGTCGCCGCAGAGGGGCGCCCTGCCCGCTACCGCGGAGTCTCCCCCACACCTCCGGGTAGTGCCCTCTCCCACCTCCCTTAGCTCCCAACCACTCTCACTCGCCACGCCCGGAGTCCCGTCCCTGCCCCGCCCCCTCTCCCCATCCATCCCCGGCCTCTGTTCCCGGTGCCCGGACTCCGTTGGTCCCCCTTCCCTGCCCAGTCCTCTCCTCCGTCCTCCCCGTCCCCTGTCTCCGCCCTTCCCCCTCCCCAGAACGGCCCCGCTCCCACGTGACCCGCGATCGGGTGCGGAGGGGACCCGAGCCGCGCACTAGAATGTCCGGGATTCCGAAGTCACCGAGGTAGCGACGGCGCGGCAGGCCACAGTGGGGACTGCGCAGCGGACAGCGCTGGGGACGTCGGGGCGGACCCAGGAGTCGACGGCGGGTGTGTCGCGGAGAGGGTCAGGGGTGGCGGAGGCCTGGCCGGCTGTACCTACCGCGGGGCGCGAGGAGCGCCGCGTCCCGCCGCCGTCGCAACACCGCCGCGTCCTCCGCCTACGCGGCGGGACCCCCGCCCCGCGCCCGTCCCTCCTCCCGCGCGCCAGAAAGAGAAGATGGCGCTCAGCTGCCTCAGGAAGTGACGTTGCCTTATTTGCATGCCGACGAGGCCAGCCAATGGGTGTAGAGTGTGCCTGGGGACCCCCTAGGCTCTTTCCACGGGCCCCTCCAGGCCTCTGGAGCCCGCGGGCCTCGAGGCTCTGGAGGGGGTGGGGCCTGCGGCAATGCCCCACCCTGGACCCCCTAAGTTTAGATCCCTAACCACCTCTGGGCAAGCTCGCGAGAGAGTTTGTGTTGGTGGTGACGTCATTGAAAGGGTGGGGCGAGTCCATCCTCGACCACATGACCAATCACGTGGGCTCACCAGAGCTCTGACTTCTTTTGCATGGAATGGGGGTGGAGCCAGTGGAAGACAAGTAGGTGGCCCCGCCCATGCCAACAAACCAATAAGAAGCCAGCCCTGAGGATACTGGCTTGCCATTGGAGGATAGGACTTAAACTCTAGGAACTTGGACCAGTGTGGTTATGATTGACATATCTTGGTGAGCCAACGGGATAGGATCTCCTGACTCATCATTCTTCTTAAGAAAATTTGTGTCACACCTTTTGAGAATTTTTGAGAATTAAAGTTACATCCATACCACACAGTGTAAGAAGAGGGTTAATTGCATGTATTTGCATAATGGTAGAATATTTCTCAAGTTGGATTGTAGATGGAGACGAAGCTTTCAAATAGTTTTTTTGAGTCTCCATCCATGAAGAGACCAAGCCCCCTACAGAATGCCTGTCTGCTCTAGATGCAGCAAGAGGATCCCCAGAAACTTTTGGAGAAGACAAAAACACACTAAAATGAATTGCAGTCCTTTTAACAGGCCTGTCTTCTATCCCCGCCCCTTATGGATCCTAGAGATTGCCCAGTCTGACAAGCCCTGCCCTCATCAACCCTCCATTTCCACAGAAGGTCATGTATCAGTCTATAAAACCAAACCAAGACTTGGACTCCCATCAACCACCATGACCATGTCTAGTTTCTACCCAGGCTGGTGGTGTACGCCACGTTTGCTCTCCAGTGTGAAACCTTCATCCTCCTGCCTCAATTGCACCATTTTCTAGTCTGCCTTCTGTTCAGTTTGGTCCAGTTATTAGAAATAGTAGGCACTCAGTAAGTGGCTACATCAGTTTTAAGTATGTCCAATGTTGGGCTGATGACCATAATCTGCTTTTATTTCCTACATGAAGACGAGTCAGAACTGAAGTAGAGCTGGCCTATCCTATTTGTTCATAAATTGTAGCTTAATTTGATTGTGAAATTACAGCAGCAAGTGAGTGTGATGTTCCTACCCCATCTCCATGGAGAAATCGTGGGCGAGATGAAAACTTAGCTACAGCCTTCCTAACTCCCCTCATGCAAACTGTCTCATCTCACTTCTTCCCATTTCTCAAAGTCTCTGTCCCTTCTTCTTACCTGCTCTTGACCCTTCAACCTCAAGCATTGCCTTCTCAGTATGACCTCACTACAGAAACTTGATCACCAGTGATTTCCCAGTTGTTGAATCCAAAATCAGACTTTAGTCCTCATCTTTTTGGACCTGTCTTTCATCTGTTACAACTATAGGAATTTTCTTCCTAAAGTCCTGAACACTCACAAAACTTGCTATTCTGTCTTCCCTAACCTCTCTGATCCCAATCTTTCCTCTGTGGTGAATGCCAGTGTTCTTTATCATTCAGTCCATAGTCACTGCCCACTTCCTGTGCCTGTTACTATGATAGATATTGGAAATCCATACCTTTTGTTTTTTGGCAAATCCTCCCCGTTAAGCTCAACTAAAGCTTCGTTACTCAGTTTGAGAGTCCTTATCTTACCAAGTGAGATGAGAAAGACCTATGACCCCAATACCTGACAGGCTGAGGTAGGAGGATTACAAGAGAAAAACAACCTTATCTCAAAAAAAAACAAGTGAGGGTATGGGGCTCCAGGTCTGACCGGTCAGATTGTGTCATACCCTTCTTGTCCCCATCTTCAAAGAAAGGAAAGGAATAGAAGAAGCCATCTGGAAACAGGAGAAAGGCCAAGGCCACCTTTTGAAATTAAGAGGTGCAGGAGAAATTGAACCTTGGACATAGGTCACATGTCAGTACAAGGGAATGTAAAATTTTCTGCCAATAGAAAGAAAAACGGTCTCAAGGGACCGTCACGAGGAAAAGAAGGCTAGGAGATCTGACCTAAAAGTCTGAAACTCAGCTGGGCCTCACTCTTAGCACCAGCATGTTAAGGGCTTACGTTTTTATATGAATTCAGGAAGACTCAGTTTAAAGCTCTGGCTCATAAAACATTAGTATGTATTTGGAGGAGGGGACCTTGCATCCAGTTTTCCTACTTTTAACGTATAGGGATGTGTGGTTCCTTAAAGTGTTCCAGAATTTGCAAATAGTCAAGGTAGGGTGGCTGTTGATAAAAGGGAGCATAGGCTCTGTGGTGACAGTCCTGTCACATGTAGACCTTGATCACCTGGGGTGAAAGTTGGCGTGTTCTAACAGGGAAACACAAAAGCAAGCAAGCTCTTAGCAACTGTAAAGGCTCTGGCTTGGGGACAAGTAAATGCTTCAGTCCATCCTGAAAATAAACATTAAATAAAACAGTCAAACCCATGAAAGAAGCAGAAAGGACAAAATCTACCTGGAGGTATTGAAATCACTCTTGGGGCTTAACCCAACCTTGTCTTACCTTCATAGACTTTGGTTTGATTATATTGTGGAACTGGATATAAACTCAACTGTGTTTTAAACTTTTCCCACCAATACTGACTGTCTCAGGGTTATTGTGAAGAGATAACCTGAACAAGACAACTCAGAAAACATTTAATTGGGGCTGGCTTACAATTTCAGAGGTTCTGTCCATTATCATCATGGTAGGAACCATGCAGGTTCCAGGCAGAAAAGGTGCTGGAGCAGGAGCTGAGAGTGCTATATCTTGGTAGAAAGGCAGCCAGCAGAAGACTCTGGAGTACACTGGCCAGACTTAAGCATATACATTAGACCTCAAAGCCACACCTACTAGTAGTGCCACTTCCCATGGGCCAAGCATATTCAAGCTACCAGTTCCACTCCCTGGCTCCCATAGGCTCCTTCAAACACATGAGTCTATGAGGTTCATACCTAGTCATAACATAATGCAAAATACATTTAGTCCAACTTCAAAAATCCCCAAAGTCTATCATAGTCTCACCAATGTTTAAAAGTCCATGCAAACTCTTAACTGTAATCCTCTATAAAATCAAAATCAGGCATACGATCAGTGGAGCAGCTGGGACAGGAGTCTTCCCTTCCAGCCACCATTTGCAGCGAGGAACCAGGCAGCTCCATAGCCTTCTGTGCTTAGCCCACTAGAAGAGAATGATTTCCCAGCAGCGATTTCACTTCTGAGTGCGGAGGTGAGATCTCCACCTTCTCTCTGGAGGGGTACTGCTAGGAGCGCACAAGGCATATGATCATTGGAGTAGCTGGGACAGGAGTCTTCCCTTCCAGCCGCCATTTACAACAGGGAACCAGACAGCTCCTCAGCCTTCTGTGCACAGACCCTGCCAGAAGAGAGTTGGTCTCCCAGGAGTACAGACAGGTTTACAGGCCCATAGGAGGGGCAAGCTCCAGCCAGAGACAAGACCAACTAACACCAGAGATAACCAGATGGCGAAAGGCAAGCGCAAGAACCCTACCAACAGAAACCAAGGCTACTTGTCAACAGCAGAGCCCAGTTCTCCCACCACAGCAAGTCCCGGATGCCCCAGCACACCAGAAAAGCAAGAGTTGGATTTAAAGTCTCTTCTCACGATGCTGTTAGAGGACATCAAGAAGGACATAAATAACTCCCTTAAAGAAATACAGGAGAGCCGGGCAGTGATGGCGCACACCTTTAATTTCAGCACTTGGGAGGCAGAGGCAGGCGGATTTCTGAGTTCAAGGTCAGTCTGGTCTACAGAGCGAGTTCCAGGACAGCCAGGGCTATACAGAGAAACCCTGCCTCGAAAAACAAAAAAAAAAAAAAAAAAGAAAGAAAGAAAGAAATACAGGAGAACATGGGTCAAATGATAAAGGCCCTTAAAGAGGAAACACAAAAATCCCTGAAAGTATTACAGGACAACACAAACAAACAAGTGAAGGAACTGAACAAAACCATCCAGGATCTAAAAATAGAAGTAGAAACAATAAAGAAATCACAAAGTGAGACATCTCTGGAGATAGAAAATCTTGGAAAGAATTCAGGAGTCATAGATGCAAGCATCAACAACAGAATACAAGAGATAGAAGAAAGAATCTCAAGAGCTGAAGATACCATAGAAAACATTGACTCAACAGTCAAAGAAAATGCAAAATGCAAAAAGCTCCTGAGCCAAAACATCCGGGAAATCCAGGACACAATGAGAAGACCAAATCTAAGGATTATAGGTATAGAAGAGAGTGAAGATTTCCAACTTAAAGGGCCAGTAAATAGCTTCAACAAAATTATAGAAGAAAACCTCCCTAACCTAAAGAAAGAGATGTCCATGAACATACAAGAAGCCTACAGAACTCCAAACAGACTGGACCAGACCAGAAAGTCTTCCCAGCACACAATAATCAAAACACCAAATGCACTAAACAAAGAAAGAATTTTAAAAGCAGTAAGAGAAAAAGGTCAAGTGACCTATAAAGGCAGGCCTATCAGAATTACACCAGACTTCTCACCACAAACCATGAAAGCAAGAAGATCCTGGGCAGATCTCATACAGACCCTAAGAGAACACAAATGCCAGCCCAAACTACTATACCCAGAAAAACTCTCAATTACCATAGATGGAGAAACCAAGATATTCCATGATAAAACCAAATTTACACAATATCTTTCAACAAATCCAGCCCTACAAAAGATAATAGATGGAAAATGCCAACATGAGGAGGGAAACTACGCCCTAGAAAAAGCAAGAAAGTAATCTTTTTCCAACAAACCCAAAAGAAAGTAATCACACGAACATAAAAAGAACATCAAAAATAACAGGAAGCAACAATCACTATTCCTTAATATCTTACAGTGTTAATAGACTCAATTCCCCAACAAAAAACATAGTCTAACAGAGATGTTTTTCATGTGGATCTTCAATTTTATCAGAAAATGTTTGTGACTCCTCTTTCAATTCAGTAATGTTTTTTGTTTCTACCATTTTGACTGTATTATTTTCCATGATAATCTTTAATTTTAACATTTTTTTTGTGTATTTCTTCGATTTTGTCGGAGGTGTTTTTCATGTAGATCTTTGGTTTCGTGGGTGGGGGGATGTTTGTAGTTCCACTTTCAATCAATTTAGGAATGTTTTTGTGCCTGCCATTTTGTCGGTATAATTGTCCATGATAATCTTCAGTTTTAATGTTTCTCTGTATTTTTCTTCAGTTTTGTCAGAAGTATTTTCCATGTGGATCGTCAGTTTTATCAGACAATGTCTATAATTTTACTTCCAATCAACTTAGGAACATTTTTATACCTTCCATTTTATCTGTATAATTTTCCATATAATAGTCAGTTTTAACATGCTTCTCTATGTATTTCTTGAATTTTTTCAGGAATATTTTCCTTGTAGACCTTCAATTTTACCAGAAAGTGTTCATAATTCCACTTTCAAAAAACATAGGAATATTTTTATGCCTACCATTTTATCTGTATAATTTTTCCATGATATACTCAATCTTAACGCGTTTTTTTATATATTTCTTCAATTTTATCAGAGATATTTTCCAGGTAAATCTTCAATTTTATCAGAAAATGTTTATAATTTCACTTTCAATCAACTTAGAAATATTTTTATGCCTACCATTTTATCTGTATAATTTTCCATGATAATCTTCAATTTTAATGTTTTTCCATATGTTTTTTCCAATTTTATCAGAAATATTTTCCATGTAAATCTTCAATTTTATCAGAAAATGTTTATAATTCTACTCTCAATCAACTTAGGAATATTTTAATTCCTACCAATTTATCTGTATAAATTTCTTCAATATTATCAGAGATATTTTCCATGTAAATCTTCAATTTTATCAGAAAATGTTTTTACTTCGACTTTCAATCAATTTAGGAATATTTTTATTCCTACTATCTTATCTGTATAATTTTTCATGAAATAGTCAGTTTTAATGTGTTTTTCTATATATTTCTTGAGTTTTATCAGAAATATATTCCTTGTAGATTTTCAATTTTATCAGAAAATGTTTATAACTCCACTTTCAATCAACTTAGGAATATTTTTATGCCTACCATTTTATCTGTATAATTTTTCCATGAAATAGTCAATCTTAACATGTTTTTCTATATATTTCTTCAATTTTATCAGAGATATTTTCCATGTATAGTTACACAATGGAATACTACTCAGCAATTAAAAACAATGAATTCATGAAATTCTTAGGTAAATGGAGAACAGGGGGAGGGGAGAGGGCTTATGGGACTTTCAGGGAGGGGGGAACTGGGAAAGGGGAAATCATTTGGAATGTAAATAAAGAATATAGAAAATAAAATAAAATAATTTTAAAAAATCAAAATCAAAAAGCAGATCGCATACCTCCAACATCATAGGATATACACTACTATTCCACAATGCAATAGTGAGGAAATATTGGACCAAAGCAAGACCAAAAGCCGGCTGGGAAAACTCTAGACTATGCATATCCATGTTCCATGTCAAAGCAGTCTTCAGATCTCTAACTCCTTTCTGCTTTGTTGATTGCAATTCTTTCTCTTTGACTGGTTCCACTCCCTGTTAGCAACTTTCCTTAGCAGGTATCTAACAGCTCTAGCATCTCAAACATCTTGAGGTCTTCAAGGCAACTTCAAATTTACAATTTCTTGTTGAAATGTCTGAAATCAACACATGATCTTCTGAGCATCTCCAAAGGGCTTGGGCCACATCTCCAGTTCTGCCCTTGACTCTATTGCTGTTGCTGTTCTTGGTGGTCATCACATGGTACTGGTATCCCCAACATGCCAAGGTTTTTCACTGCAAGTAGGCTTCACCAATAGCCTCTCATAGGCTCTCTACATGGTGCCAAGCCTCAACTTCTTTGCATGACCCCTTCAGTCCTAGGCCATTAACTACAACTGAGGCTGCACCTTTGCCAATGGCCTTCTGTAACCTCTCACAGTGTCAAGCCTCAGCTGCTCTCCATGACCCCTTAATGCCTTCAAAACCAGTGCCTCCTGGGTAATTCTTACACATTACCAAGTCCAGCTGCAGCGTGGGTTACAACTTTGGTTATCTCTGGAACACGGTTTCTTTGTGCTCTCAGAAAACACTTCCCAGAAGATTTCACCTCAGCGATGCTGGTCTCTTCTTAATCACTACTAATTTCCTAGCTCCAGATAACCAGCATCAATTGTCCCAGCAGTCTACTTCTCCTTTTGACTATAAAGCCAGAGCCACATGACTGAAGCTGCCGAGTTCTGTTGCTTGCCAGGGTTGGAACATGGCCCCCTTGTTCTATTATATTCCTCACTGTCTAAGCTTGGCTCTTCTGGAACTTACTCTGTAGACCAGGCTAACCTTAAACTCAGAGATCTACATGCCTCTGTCTCCTAAATTCTGGGATTGAAGGCATTTACCACCACGCCTGAACCTAAACCTTTTTTACCTGGAAGTTGCTGTGTACCAGACTGTCCTTCAACTGAAAGATCTGCTTGCCTTTGTCTCCTGGGATTAAATGTGCATTCCACACATGCCTGGCCTAAACTTAAGATTCAGCTCAACAGCCTGTGTCTTCCAGCCTCAAGATCTGGATCACAGGCACCCCCTCCATTTCTGGATTATAGCTCATTTCAGATTAAAAATCTATATAAAAACAATAACTAGGTAATAACAGCTAACATGATGTAACTCTTGCTTGTACAACTGCAAACACATAAACAATAAGCGTAGGTGGGTGGAATCTTGCCCCAAGTCACCACTCCCTTCATCTGTTTATCTCCTCAAAGGCAGGATTTAGCTCCATTGCACTTCCTGGTGCCCTTTTAATACTTGAACTAAACATTTTGTATTTTTTCTTTTTAAGCTTGCTATACTTAATCAAAATGCTCTTCATGAAAATAAACCATAGGATAAAATCTATGCTGGGCATTTCTGAGACTTCCGTTGTCAATGCAATTAATCTGAGTCTCTTCTTCTTAGACTCAGACAGACTCTTCAGTCAAGAGCAAAAACCAACAACATTCTTCACTAAAAACATAAGAACAATCTCCAGAGTTCAAATCACCCTCAGCATCAATATCTTCCATATTCCTACTCGAACGGCCCATTAAGTCCCACTGAAAGCATTCCATAGCTTTCCAAATCCAAAGTTCCAAAATCCACATTTTTCTGAACAAAAACATGGTCAGGCCTATCACAGTAATACCCCACTCCTGGTACCAACTTCTGTCTCAGGGTTTTCATTGCTGTGAAGAGACACCATGACTAAGACAACTCCTATAAAGGCAAACATTTAATTGGGGCTGGCTTACAGTTTCAGAGGTTCTGTCCATTATCATCATGGTAGGAAGCATGGCAGCATCCAAGCAGACAAAATGCTGGAGAAGAAGCTGAGAGTTGTACATCTTGATTGGAAGGCAGCCAGCAGGAGACTCTGGATCACACTAGCCAGACTTAAGCATATATATGAAACTTCAAAGTCTTATCTCCACAATGACACACTTCCTCTAACAAGGCTACACCTCCTCCAATAAGGCCCCACCTCCTAATAGTGTCACTTCCCACAGGCCAAGTGTATTCAAACTACCACATTGACTTAATGTACAACCAATTTTTCTTCACTGTGACAACTACTTTCATGTGATTTGCATGATATGTATTTGATACCACCCTGTACCACCATGTGTTCTGAAAGTGCCAGAGATTGACTAATGAGGAGCCTATCTTCCTACTCAAAGCTAGAGATGCCTATGCCTATACTCTAGGGATCCCTGAGGACATTTGTTGCTCAGGAGTTCAGTTAGTATCATAATCTTTGTAAAACTGATTGACATGACCTTCTAAAGAGCATCTTCCTTGATCTGTAGGGAATCTCTTTAGGCAGACTACAGCTTTCCTGACAGACAGGTGCAGCTCACTACAGAAAGGGAACAAGCAGAAGTGACCGAGACACACTCTTTACTTCCAGAGTATTCCAAAGTGATGTTCTAACAACATGGGAATGGGAGGGGGTGGGGGAAACCAGGGTGTTTTCTTTCTTTTTCTAATCTTCACAGACATTTTGCTGGTAGTGGTGATTTTTTTGGCTTATTTGTTTTTTTTTGTTTGTTTGTTTGTTTGCTTGTTTTAAACTTCTGGTCACCAAGAAATGTGGGAAACTTCTAGCCAATAGCCAGGAAATCCTGCAGTGGATACCAGCCGGGTGTCCTCAAATCCAGTTCGATTTTGACATTGCCACTGGGAGGTGATCCAGTCCCACTTAAGATTAAAGTTCCTTGTCGGTCACTTCACACCCACTTGATAGGGTCCAGCTTCCCATCACTGTTTGCATCTCTCCTCCTTGTGTTGGAATGATTTGGAATGATAGTGCTAAGAACTCTGGAAAATATACTAACTGGCTTATTTAAAGGACATTACAGAGCATTGATGAACACCAGAGGGAAAAGATGCCCAGGAATATAGGAAGGGCATAGCTATTTGCCCTCATGAAGAGCATGAGGGTCCTAGATCCATGAAAATGCTCCCTGAACCCAGTATTTAGTGATGCCCCTTCTTGTGGAGGCATCATTGTGTAAGTGTGATAGGTTAAATCAATGGTCACTGGGAATAGTCTCAACCTCCAGCCTCAGGATCCTCCTCCAGGCTGGGGTATGAAGCTGAAAGTCACAATTCTAACCCAGATTTAGTCCCCACTCAGAATCTACTGGGAGAGTACTTGAGTCAGCCAGCTTATTAGCATAACAAAAAGATACCTGACACTTTGGAGATTCCTTCTCTGTCAGTGTCCTAGAGTACCACCCACCTGCCACCTGAATTTATTACCCTCCAGACTAGTGGAACAACTTTGGGGACTGCATGCAGTCTGCACAGATGCACCATAGCAAGTCTCAAATGAGGCATAACCTGTCCTACCTGGTGATGTGCAAGTTCATATGGAATAGAGTTCACAAATAAGAAGCTTTACAACAGATTAACAAATTAACCCCATCTATTCCTATATTAGACATTGCTGCTTTCCCCACCAATTCTCCCAGTGAACACACAATACCTACTACCTCTGTAGTAAGTGACCCACATGTTTTTCCCTATGGATTCTCAATCAGAGCATAACTCTAGGTAATACATCAAGTTCCTTAACTAAGGTGGTAATCCACAGGCTTCTTCCTTTGATGGAACAGGAGTGACAGGTTAACAGGTGCGACAATATTAAGCAGAATGTGAGGAGACTGGGTCACAAGCTCTCAAAGCTGATTGGCTGGCTGAAAAGTGTGTGTCCTGCCCACCATCAGCACTGGGGCTGCACAAGGAATCATGGAGTTTCAGGATCAATTCTGAATCACTTGTCTTGCAACAGGGTTGAGCTTCTCTGTACTTGGATCTCACCCTTGAAAGTGTCCTCTATTATTCTGTAATACATTCTGCCTATCTTCTATACTGAATTCACTCAAGGATGATCACAGGTCAGCATCATAGGGCACAGAGACCTGTTTTCCAGCTAATGGCCCAAGGGTTATACTACAGGCTACACAGATAAGAAAAAAAAAATAAAAGCTGTGAACCACTTGCAATACCTACTACCTTTGTGGTATGCTCACTAGAGAAATAGTTGGGCAAGGTGATAGTATTCATTGTAAGAAGACAGAATGGAGGGCTTGACTATCACCTTGGGTAATATTAGTTCATCGAATCTGCCTTGGGTATTAAGAGTACAGCAGAAAGATGAAAGCCTCCTTCGTGGGAGTGCACTTGTAACTTCCTTTATGATAGGATGATCTTGTAACAGATACACTGAAGTCAGAAGACACACCACCAGCGTGAATAACATTCTCCAATAGGTGGATCAGATACAAAGAAATGTGAGGGAAAAGCAGTGTGTGTGTGTGTGTGTGTGTGTGTGTGTGTGTGTGTGTGTGTCTGTCTGTCTGTCTGTCTACATGTTCCTGCCTTTGTTTCTTCTTTCTGAGTAAGTTCCATCACTGTTGCTATGATCCTACACAGACACGAGATTCCAGTGTTGTTGGTCTTCTAATGTGGACTCAGTGCCAGTGACTTTGCAGAAATCCCCCAGATTTTAACAGTTCTGCTGAGGCATCCAACATTTTGGACTCAGCATCTATCAGGTTCTTAGCCTCTGTATGAAAACATACAGCCAAAAAAAAAAAAAAGAAAACATACAGCCATTGTTGGACTACCCAGCCCTTATCATGTAAGACAATCTAATTAATCCATATGTATAATATGGATTATGCATATATATAAAATTGTGAACTAATCAATGTTTTAAGTCATTGATGAATTCAAAATTTGAAAGGACTACGGGGAAACAGTGGAACTTGGAATGGATCTTAGATAGAGGTCCATGAGTCAATGAGGCATATCTTTGAAGGGTTTATTTTATCCCTGGAACCTTCTTTATGTTCCTTTCTCCTTCCTGGCTACCATTAGGTGAGAAATTCTGCCTTCTCTGCCACGATCCTCTCTCTGCCTTACCTTTACCCAGAAACAACACAGCCACCTACTCTTGATGGAAACCTTTGAAAACATGAACCAATGCAAATTCTTCTGTTTTAAAATGTTTCAAGTATTTGTTATAGCAATAAAAGTCTGACTAATATATCATCCTTGAACAAGTTACAACACTTAGAAAAAGGAGCACAGGATTAAGATTGTTAAAAAAAAAAAAAAACCTAGGGTATCTACAGAGAAGGAAGAGGCAGGGTCCAGACCCAAGTACCCCATATTCTCTCAAGCTTGATGTACCAAGGAAGTTAGCCATGGTCACTTGCATTTGGCAGCAGATTCAAAGCATCCTAGGACAAAAAGTTTTCAGAGGAAGAAAGGAGGGCCCAGGAGTGCCGTGGTCAGAGGCTACACTTAAATGTATCCAGCTGACACTCAGGCAGCCATGCCGGCAGCACTGACCCCGCCATAGTCAGAAATCTACATGCACTATGTTTAAAAATGGACAGGAGTACTGGTGTGGTGGTGGATTAGAATGTTACTCTGTGTGGGTCTGAAAAATGAGAAGAGTCTGGATAAGAAAAGGGAGGTTCTATTGAGTAGAAGGAGAAAGTATGAGGGATTAAGAAAGGTGTAGGGGTTTTGTTTTGGTGTTTTTGGATTTTTCGGTGTTTGTTTTTGTTTTTCTTTTTACTCTCAGTGTCTATGTGTGTTTTTTCTTTGGCTCTTCTTCCTCTGTCTGTTTTGTCCTATTCCATTCCCTTTGCCTTTGTTTTATCTTATTTTATTTTAATTTATTATTGTTCTTTAGATGCCTGCTTGATAGAGTCTAATGAGACAGAGATGGTGTGGATTCAGACAGGAAGTGAAGAGAGAATCTCATCTCAGAGGAGTTGGGGGAGGGGAAACCATAATCAGAAGATATTGTATGAAAAAAGTTATTTTCAATTAAAAAAATAGATAATGAAAAAAAGAGGTGCTCAGATGCGTTAAAAGAAGGGACAGAGCTGGGGGTCCCTCCCACAGTCACCAAATCCAGTCATTATTGTGGACACCAAGAAGTGCTTGCTGACAGGAGCCTGATATAGCTGTCTCCTGAGAGACTCTGCAAGAGCCTGACAAATACAGAGGCAGATGCTCACAGCCAACCATTGGACTGAGCACAAGGTCCCAATGGAGGAGTTAGAGAAAGGACTGAAGGGGAATTTGCAACCCTATAGGAAGAACAACAATATCAACCAAGCAGACTCCCCAGAGCTCCCAGGAACTAAACCACCAACCAAAGAGCACACATGGAGGGACCTATGGCTCCAGCCGCATATGTAGCAGAGGATGGCCTTGTTGGGTATCAGTGAGAGGAGAGGCCCTTGGTCCTATGAAGGCTTGATGCCCCAGTGTAGGGGAATGCCAGGGCGGGAAAGTTGGAGTAGGTGGGTGGGTAGGGGAGCACCCTCATAGAAGCAGAGGGAGGGGGAATAGAAAAGAGGGTAGGGGGGGACCAGGAAAGGGGATAATATTTGAAACGTAAATAAAGAAAATATCCAATTTTAAAAAAAGGGACAGAAAGATCATTCAGCATTTAGCGTGATCTCATACCGTGATAAAATATCAGAAAGAAGCAACTTAAGAGACAATGTTTAATTTGACTCAAAGCTGTGGAGAACACATTTCACTGTGGCATGGAAGACATGGTAGCAGGTCTTGCTCACATCTGAGTCTATCAAGAAGCACAGATGAAGCAAGAAACAGCTAGCCTATAGGCCAAGGATCACCTCCAATAGCACCAGGGTACCTTTCCTAGAGTCCCAGTGCAAGTCTCTTCTCTTTAATGGACTAATTGCTTTAACAATTGCAGATGCAGCGTCTACATAACCTGGGTCTATGACTTTGGGCTTTTTCATTCCTTTGTCCTCTCCACATGCATACCTTTCTTATATTCCTGCTGTAGTTACTGATTTTGTTCATTGTGAGCCTGACTAAGAGATGTTAAATCCTCAATGTTACAATGTATTGACATTTTCTCCACAAAACAACTTAGTCCGTTCCTTGTTAATTCTGCAGTCTCCCTGAAAGTTTCAAAACTTTCACAGAACACAGCCAGATTACTGCCAGAGTGTCCCCCAACTGTCCTCTAGCTCAGTGACCAACAGTCCTTTATCCAAAGGAAACCAGAAACAGATTGGCCATCTTCAGGCATCTAAGAGGAAGATCTCTAAGCCCAACCCTACAGAGACACACTTCCTCCAACAAGGCCACACCTTCTAATAGTGCCACTCCCTGGGACAAGCATATACAAACCATCACAGTCTGGAAGTAGATAAATTTCAAGATAGATATCTGGTCTACCAAAGTTGAACCAAGACCTATTTTTAAAATCCAAGTATATCAATAATAAGCAATACATTTAAAGCAGTAATTAAAGGTCTCCTGAAAATGAAAAGTTCAGAGTCAACGAAGTCAGTGATGAATTCTATCAAACATTTAATCAAGAACTAAGAGGCAGAGGCCGATCTCTGTGAATTCAAGGCCAACCTGGTCTATGTAGCAAGTTCCAGGACAACCCAGGCTACATAGACTGAGTCTCAAAAACAAGAAGAGGAGGAGGGTGATGAGGAGAAGGAGGGGGAGAGAGAGGGAAGGGGAGAAGGAGGTTAAGCAGAAGGGGAGGGAGAAGAGGAGGAAGACAGAGGGGAAGGAGGAGAAAAAGAGGGAGAGGAAGAAGGAGAAGGGGAAGAAGAAGAAGAGGAGGAAGAGGAGGAAGAGGAGGAGGAGGAATAATTCAGGAACATATTAAGATCATTCTTCATGACCTGGTTGTCTCATGCTGGAGATAGAAAAACTGTCATGCTGATATCTTGTCGGTGCAGCTAATATTAAGCTACCACCTGGCCACAATGCCTGTGATACAGACTTTTGTGTGTCCAGGAATAGGCAGCACTGAGCACCAAGAGCTTCTATGCTTCTAGTGACAAGCAGATTACAATGATGACTGCCTAAATATCACATGGTGATGGAGTTTAAAGATGATGGGGTCTGTGATGGTGAGCTACGGCATGCAAGTTGTGATGCCTGTATATATCCATATCCATATCCATATTCATATCCATATACATGTGTGTGTGTGTGTGTGTGTGTGTGTGTATGAATGGTGAATGGTGAGAATGTGATGCTGTGTGCCCATGATGGTGAGATATGGTAGTGATAAGCAGGGTGCAGCGAGAATCATTGTGTTGTCATGGTGATGGGTGAAGATGCTAAGACAGCTCAGAGTTCCTTGGGTTCTACTCTCTGGTCCTGGTCCACGTCAAACCCTGTGTCACTTCTGAGATGCTCACATTTACTGCTAGGCATCCATTATTGGAGATAACAGACCTTTGGAGGTAATGTGTTATATCCAGTGAGCCCCGAAATATTGAGTTTTTATGAGGTGTTGCAGCTACATGGAAGACAAGTGATGGGGACACACTTGCAAATCCTGAACTCACTAGAGTGACCACAAAAGTATTAGAGCAGCACATTGTTATTAATTTTATGTGGTTGTAATTAACAGTGAGTCCTTACATTTATTGACATTCCTCTAGGCTGTGAACACCGTTATGTATAGTCTGTGTTCATGTGCATAAATGTGGATAGAATTGAAGCTTGTTAATAATAGATTTAGGTATATTTTGAAGTATACTCAAATGATTAAAAACACATTTTATATGTTCGGGTTTTTTTTTTTAAAGATTTGTTTATTTTATGTAAGGACACTGTAGCTGTCTTCAGACCCACCAGAAGAGGGCGTCAGATCACTTTACAGATGGTTGTGAGCCACCATGTGGGTGCTGGGATTTGAACTCAGGACCTTTGGAAGAGCAGACAGGTGCTCTTACCCGCTGAGCCATCTCTCCAGCCCTATATGTTTGTTTTTTGTGCCTAACTTTTAATTGTTTGTTTGGTTTTTTTTGTTTTTTGTTTTTTTTTGTATCTCTAAGCTACATGCAGTTTTTTCCTCCAATTGTAGCACATGTGTAAAAACAACAAAAACCATTAAGTGAAGCCATACTTTTTACATTGTTACATTGTTTTAAGGGTCACATCTGGATGTGGGGGCATGTGTGCTTCTGTGTTTCAGTATTTGAGGAACTGATATAGACAACATTTGCCATTTTTCTCTTGTTCCTCCTCACCATCCTAGTAGCGTGAATTGGTACCCCTTTTTGCTTTTTATTTATATACATTACTGAAAACGAATGCTGGACATCATATAGTTATTGTTCATTTACGTAGATCTGTGGAGAATTTTTTGGATAATTCTACTCTTCCCATTAGCTTTATTTTACGTGCATGGATATCTGCCTGTATGTCTGCCTATGTACTAAGTGTTCTGCCTGTATGTCTGCCTATGTACTATGTGTTCTGCCTGTATGTCTGCCTATGTACTGTGTGTTCTGCCTGTATGTCTGCCTATGTACTATGTGTTCTGCCTGTATGTCTGCCTATGTACTATGTGTTCTGCCTGTATGTCTGCCTATGTACTACGTGTTCTGCCTGTATGTCTGCATATGTACTACGTGTTCTGCCTGTATGTCTGCCTATGTACTACGTGTTCTTCCTGTATGTCTGCCTATGTACTATGTGTTCTGCCTGTATGTCTGCATATGTACTATGTGTTCTGCCTGTATGTCTGCCTATGTACTGTGTGTTCTGTCTGTATGTCTGCCTATGCACTATGTGTTCTGCCTGTATGTCTGCCTATGTACTATGTGTTCTGCCTGTATGTCTGCATATGTACTATGTGTTCTGCCTGTATGTCTGCCTATGTACTACGTGTTCTGCCTGTATGTCTGCATATGTACTGTGTATTCTAGTGGTCACAGAGGCCAGAAAAGGGCACCAGACCCCCTGGAACTTAAGTCAGAGAGTGTTGTGGGGTGCTGGGAATTGAACATGGGTCCTCTGCAAGAGCAGCCAGTGCTCTTAACCACTGATACATTTCTCTGGCCCTCCATATGTTTTGAAAGACAGACTATGTGACTCAAGCTAGCTCTAAACTTGAGACCTTCCTGCCTCAGGTTTCCACGCACGGGGATTACAAGTCACACCATCACCCTGCCTCTTCACTCCCTCCCAAGTCACGCTGTGTTCTTGGTGACTTATAAGTGTCTCTTCTAGATTCTGCATACAAAGAATTTATTAATATATTATTTAAGAATATTTTAGCATCTTTTAACTATTTTCTGCTTTATCTTTTGTTTGTTATGTATGATACAGGAGGTGGATCGTTCATCAGTGCCCTTACGATGGCGAGGAAGTCACCTTCTGTTTTTAAGTTTGCTGTGTATCCTCTTTCCTTTATTATTAAAAAGTATTGAATTTTATCAAATCCTTTCTCCAGCTGTGTTGAGATGATTTTGTTAGGTTTTCCTCATAAGTATATATGAAGACTGATCAGGTTCAACTCCCAGAGGAAACTCTTAGCAGACCCTCAAGAGGTGGAAAACTATCATCTTACCATATCAAGCTGAAATATTCCATTGTGTGGACACTTGGGTATCATATGACTTTTCTTTCCTATGCAGTGATATTGAAAGTCTTTACAAATGTATTGAAGTTAGGCATAGTCCTGCACATCTAAAACTAGCACATGGGAGGAAGCATTAGGAAGATCAAGGGTTCAAGGTCTCCCTTGGCTATCTAGTAGGCACAAGGCCAGCCTAGGTATGTAAGGACATGTTTCAACAAACTAGAGAACTACTGAGAAAGATCTCAGTCTAGAATCAGAATCACATGACCCAGTGAAGCAGTGTTAGCAATAAGAAAAGCATACTGTTTCAAACAGAATAAGAAAGGAAGAACTTCCAAAAGACTTGAAAGATTGATACTACATTTAATAGTACAAAGAAACAGAAGACAACACACTGGCTAGTTTTGTATCAATTTGACACAGGCTGGATTCATTTTAGAAGAGGGCACCTCAGCTGTGAGAATGTCCCTACCAGGTTGGCCCATGGGCAAGCCTGAGGTGCATTTTCTAGACTGATGATTGCTGTGAGTAAACCCAGCCCCTAGAAGTGGTGCCACCCGGGGACAGGTGGTCCTGAGTTGTATAGAAAGGCAGGCTGAGCAAGTCATAGGGAGCAAGCCAGTAAGCAGCACTCCTTCATGGTCTCTGCATCAGTTCCTGTCTCCAGGTTCCTGTCCTGACTTCCCTCTGAGATGGGCTGCGATGTGGAACTGTAAGCTACATTAAACCCTTGGCTCCTGGTGGTATTTTATCACCAATAGGAAGCAAGTGACAGGTGACAGCACAAACGCAGCGCCAAGGCAGCGAGAGGGGACTTGGAACCCCTGCCCCAGATGCTTATGTTCTTTTATTCCCTTCTTATTTTTATCGAATTTTGGTTAAATCTTTTTGGTGATTGGGAAATACTTCTGTTATTTCCTTTTTCCCCCAATTTCTTCTTTTTTTATCTATCATAACATTTTTTCTGTACTCCTCTTTCCTTTAACTTAACTTAGCTTCACTTCCTTCTCCATCTCTCTGCCATTTATTCTTTACTTTGTACTGCTATGTCAAAACAACATAACCAAGGCAATTTATAGAAAGAGGGGTTTATTCAAAAGAGTAAATCACTTTGGGCAGGCACAGAGGCAGGCTGGTGGTGGCTGGAGAAAGAACCTGAGAGCCCACCATCCCCAGACACATGCAGTGCCCAGTGACACACTTCCTTCAGCAAGGCCACACCTCCTAAGCCCCCCACCCCAACCAGCATCACCAGATGGGGACCAAAGAGTCCAATGCCTGAGAATATGAGGTTTATCTCCTTCAAACCATGACAATCCTAAACAGCTTTTATCCCCAGAACAGGCTACCCATCTGTCATTATCTACTTTATAATCGTTAATAATATATTAGCAGGTTATTACTTTTGTTGATTTTGTGTATTTCTGTATCTCACACAGTTTGGTGTTCTTGCTACTACAGCAGTTTTTTTTATGTGCTCGGAATGGGACTGGAGATTGAAGCCTCAAGTACAGGCTGCTCACTAAGAAGACCTCCAAGTAGAACTGGAAGGGCCATCTGAGCCGGCAAAGAGAAACCACAACATGGGAGAAATGAGAAAATGCAAGGCAGCATGACTTCTCCAATAGACTGTGACAAAACCACTGAACTCAAAGACGCAGGAATGGGTAAAACCCTGGATGAAAATCTCAAGTTTACTAGCAAAACTGCCCAAAGATCTCATAAAGAATACAAACAGGCAGATACATAAAATACAGAAATGACTCAGAAAGGAAACCCTGCAGTATAAAAGAGTCACCAAAATGGTTGAGAAGATCAGTAATGTGGACGAAAACAGAAAAGTTCAACAAGGAAATGGAGATTCTTAAGGAATCCCTCAGTGAAGAACACCACCAATACCCCAACCAAGCCAAAGGTGAAGATCGGAGGCAGAGGGGCACGATGGGGAGAGCTAGGGAACATTTGCAGGTGTAGGGAGCGCCGGAGGTGGCGCAGAAGTTAGTGCTTGCTACTCTTCCAGAAAACTCAGGTTCTACTCCTGGCACTCACGCCCACACAGTGGCTCAGACCCATCTGTAAGCCCAGTTCCAGGAGAACTGATGCCCCCTTCTGGCCTTCTCAGGTACCACACACATACATGTCTGGTACACAAACATAAATGTGGGAGGAGGGGGGACGGAGGGGCTGTGGGGGGACAGCCATACACATTTAAAAATAGTTTTAAGATTAAGATTTTAAAAAGAAACATTGTCTTAGGGCTTCTAGCGCTGCGAAGAGGCATCAAGACCACAGCAACTCTTATAAACAAAAACATTTAATTGGGGCTGGCTCACAGTTCAGAGGTTTATGGTCCTAGCAAGGAGCATCTCAGCAGGCAGACATGGTGCTGGAGAAGGAGCAGGGCAGGCACAGGGAGGGAGGGAGGGAGAGAGAGGGAGAGAGAGAGAGGGAGAGAGAGAGAGCATTAATTACTTGTCTTGGCTTAAACCTCAAAGCCAGCTCCCAGTGACAGACAAGAAGACCACACCTCTTAACAGAGCTACTCCCTATGAGCCTGTGGGGGCCATTTTCATTCAAGCCACCACAATCATTTACACTTAGGCATGACAAAAAAAAGTGTACAACACTAAGAACTCGGAGATCCAGTCAAGAAACCAAACCTAACAATCCGTAAAGCAGAACAGGGAGCTGAAATATTAAGTAAAGACATAGACAGTCCTGATGGTCAGCCTCAGGAATGAGGCCAAAAAGGGAACAGACCTTGGTGGCTAGCTTTAGGAATGTGGAAGCAGAAGAGAATCTAGTGGTTTAGCAAGGAAGAGGGGAGCGAGAAAGGCAAGGCCTGCTGGTGCCATGTTTGCCAAGCTTGGGGCCTGCTAGAGCCTTTCAAAGAGTACTTGATGCTCTTGCAAAGGACCCAAGTTTTGTCCCCAGCACCCACGGCAAGGGGCTCATGACGATATATAACTGCATCTCTAGAGGATCTGATACCCTCTTCTGATTTCCATGGACACCCACATACAAGTCACACACACACACACACACACACACACAGAGGGCTGGAGATGCAGCTCACTTTTTAGAGTAGCTGCCTAGCATACATGGGTTTGATCCCCAGCATAAACCAGCTTGGTTGTTCATATCTTTAACCCCAGCACTCAGGGAGTAGATGCAGGAGGATGAAAGAGTTCTGGTTATCCTGGGCTAGAGACCCAGTCTCCAAAGGAAATCTAAGCATGGCAGCTCCACTTGGGAGGGAGAGGCACGAGAATCGCCCACAAGTTCAAGGACAACCTGGCATACATATTGATTCCCAGACCAGCCAGGACTACATAGCAAGATCCTGTCTCATAAGACAAAAATAAAAAAAACAAAAAGGAAGTTAGAAGGTAACCACCTACTTAAATACTGTGATGGTTTGTATGTGCTTGGGCCATGGAGTGGCACTATTAGGAAGTGTAGCTTGGGTTGGAGTAGGTGTGTCACTGTGGGCATGGTCTTTAATACCTTTGTCCTAGATACCTGGAAGCCAGTATTCTGCTAGCAGCCTTCAGATGAAGATATAGAACTCTCAGCTCCTCCTGCACCATGCCTGCCTGGACGCTGCCATGTTCCTGCCTTGATGATAATGGACTGAACCTCTGAACCTGTAAACCAGCCCTAATTAAATGCTGTCCTTATAAGAGTTGCCTTGGTCATGGTGTCTGTTCACAGCAGTACAACTCTAACACAAATACTAAAACCTGTAAGGAAAAAAATTTTTTTATTGGAAAACTATTCCTTAGGAATGAAAATATGGAACCAGCCTCAATGTCTGCCATCAGACGGGTGGATAAAGAAAATAAGATGCGGGCTGGAGAGATGGCTCAGTGGTTAGTTAAGAGCACTAACTACTCTTCTGACGGTCCTGAGTTCAATTCCCAGCAATCACATGGTGGCTCATAACCATCTGTAATGGGATCTGATGCCACTCTTCTGTTGTGTCTGAAGACAACTACAGTGTACTCATATATATATAACAAATAAATATTTAAAAAGAAAATAAGATGCATACCCACAGAAGAATTGTATTCAGGTATAAAGAACAAAATTATGACACTTGTAAAAAAAAATCAGAGATCAGTATGTTAAAGAAAGGCAAACTCAAAAGATCTAATACCACATTTCTGCTCAGAGGAGGAAGCTGGATTTAAATTTACCGCCCCCCCACACACACACACATACAGTAAGCAAGTAAAAAGGAGATTATTGGAGAGGTGATCTAAAGGGAGAGATGAGGAAAAGAGAGAAGGAGAAAGGGAGAGGAAGAAAACTGGGGTGGGGCAGGAAGCTGACTGGGAGGGGAGGTCAGGAAGCTGATGGGGGTGCGGGGCAGGAATAGGAGGCAGAAAGGCAACTGGGGTGAGGCCAGGAAGGAGGAACAGAAGGGCACCTGGGATGGGGGGGCGCAGAAGCAATGGGGGTACAAATAAGAACAAAGTGTGACGATATGGCCATGAATTGTCATAATGAAACCATGTCTTTGTATGCTGGCCAATAAGATATATTAGTGAAAAAATTATTAAGGGTCCAGTAAGATGGCTGATTAGATAAAGGAGCTGGCCCCACCAGCCTGGTGTTAAGGCTTAGGTAACTGTTACCTGGCTAGCCTGCCATTTTGTGCTGTTAATAAGGAAACTTTCTCATATGTTATTTCTGCTGTTAATAAGAAACTTTCTCATGTTCAAGTTGATTACATATTCTGTTATGTTCTGTGCCCTTGGAAACCAATCACAACAGAAGTCAGTTAGAACTGCGTTGTGTAGTTACCCACAATAAGCTTGGACCTGAACCAGCCACCCTGCAACACTTCCAGCACCTGTGTATGAGCCTTTATGGTGTTTGCTTTCATAAGCTGCCCCTGGGATGGACCCCAACATTAGAGAAATGCCTACACCAATATAAAAAACTATTTAGAATAAGACTTCAATTTTGAGTAGGGATCAAGTAAAGTTTAAGTCCCCAAAACCTCCCTGACATATGACTTAGCAGAACTGACATACTGCTTGGCAGAAAGAGACATGTATGTGGGTAACTGACATCCTGGTTAGCAAGTTATGACATGAATGTTAGACAAGGAGAGTCACCTGCCACAGTTGAATACCCCAACCAACGGCAGCAGGATAAAGGTCAACAAAGACTTGTCCATAGAGTAATCCCCGTCCCTAAAACCTGATTGATGGGAAAGTCCTATAGAATCTTGGCTCAGCATATAGGTCAACTCCCAAATCTGGTGTGTGCCCTGATTGATCTTTCCTGGGGCATATGCTCAATAAACTATCTCTATCTAAAGGAGATCAGTGTTTGTAAAGTGACTCTGGACCCTAATACCTGGTAACCCAAAGTTGGTTTTGAGAACCCGCCTCTACATAAAGGTGGAAGGAGAGAACCCACTCCACAAAGTTATCCTACGATCTCTACACACCACTGTGGTACATGAACCCATTCATCTATTCATCTATCCATCTCCCCCCTCCTCCCCCCCTCACTCACACACACACACACACACACACAGAGAGAGAGAGAGAGAGAGAGAGACAGAGACAGAGACAGAGACAGAGACAGAGACAGAGAGACGCACGAGTGCTGGGATTACAGGCACACACCATCACACCTATCTTGTATGGTGCTGGGGATTAAACATTGAGCCTTGCAGGTGTGAAGAAAACACTGTACCATCAGCCCCCCAGAATGGTTTTTAAAACATGATCCAACTATAGTTTGCTGCTTACAAAAAGACTTTCGACTTAGAACACAAACAGGCTGAAAATGAAAAGACGTTCCAAGGAATAATAGCCAAACGTATTAGGGTAGAGATGTCAATTCCATGCAGCATTGGTTTAAGTTTTAAAGTGTTACAAAGAACAGATGGTTCTCAAAGATAAAGTACAAATACCCAATAGCATATGAAAAATGCACAACATCCTTAACCATAAGGGGAATGCAAATCAAAACTGCCCCACGTCCTCACAAAAACAGTACCACCAACTGGAAGCCATATGTTCAAATACCTGAGCCCACAGGCAAGACATACCTCATTCAAACCCCCCACAATATATAAAAATATATCACAGGTGAACAATGTGAAAAATAAAAATTTGGAATTAAATTTTTTATAATGTGACACACAAGGGAAAAGGTACATTATATATTGATAGAAAAGTCTTCTTAAAAAATGTCTTCTAGTCAACAAGATATACCAAATTTAAGCACATAGCCATTAAATAAAATAATGAAATTCCATAGAGGTTGTGGGGGAAACAGGTGTACAGTGACAGTTTAGAGATCTCAAAGCCTTATTTATGTTCAACAACATGGGTAGAACATTTGGACAGATCAATGGGCAAATAGAACACTTGAATACCATAAGTGAATTATACCTAAAAGAGATGTATGGCGCCCTCTCATTACAGCAGACTGCTTATTCTGAAGAGCACACAGATGAGTGTTTGAATCAACAACTGTCCGTCCTTTAGTCCTTTAAACGTTAGCTACTGAATTGGGGCCTCTAGAGATAAGTGCTATCTCTATTTATCTTTCCAGTGTACTTTGCATATTAAGAATCTAGCCTTGTGTCAAGCACGAACAAGCATTTCCTTAGGGCTATGGTTTCCTAATGTGCAACGAATCCCATACAGAATGACTGCCAATAAGCAAAGCTTTGTATCTAAACTGAAATTACACAATTGCTTCACCAACGGTTCCCGCGAGGAGAGCACCACATTCAGGACTAGAGGAGTCCGTCCTTAGCGGCTGTCTCTGAGGAGTTTGGCAAGCTTGTTACAGAATGAAATTGTGACCCTGTGAATGAATCCAAAGTGCTTTTCTATCAACCATAAAGTAATTTCTTTCCTACAAGAGAAAAATTCAATTTCTTATATGTGTATTGTTAGACCAGAGTTTCATTGCTAAAGCACAAGCCATCACAGGCTTAGATTAGATTAACACAGCTCAGAACAAAGCTCCCCCTCTCTTCCTTCTTGTCCTCTCTGTTGTCCCCTCTGCAGTCACCATGTGTGTTTTCTCATAACAACCTAGTCAGGCTTTTTTTTTCAGTGCATGCCAGGTCCTAGTACATTCGAGGTAAGGGCTCTATCATTGAGCTATATCCTCAGCCCCAACTATGCGATGTCAGGTCTGAACTTGTGCTAAAGACGTTTTTATCACTGTTCAGTGTTAGGTAGATACCAAAATGCCAACTATTAGACTGCTTCAAATACAAATAAATATAGTTTCTTCCCAGTAAAAAAAAATAAAATAAAAAATAAGCTAGGCATGGTGATGCATGCCTTTAATTCAAACACTGGAGCAACAAAAGTGATTGTTGTGAGTTTAGGGTTAGCCTGTTCTACATAACAAGTTCCAGCATAGTCAAGACTACATAGTAAGACCCTGTCCCAAAAATCCAAAATAATAATAATAACAAACAAAATAAGACATACATATATACTGTATTTCTGTAATGAAAATCCCATCTCATTGTCTTGAATGCAGCAAGTGGAGTCTGATGTCCTCAAAAGGGAAAATAGTACCAGATTCCAGTTTCCAAGAGTTAGGAATGTCAGGGTTCACATATTCACCAGAATCCACCCAAATACCCCTGTTCTCACATATGCCACACCCCCTCGCAATCAGTGCCTTAATTTCCTAGTAAATGACTGAGAGACAAAGAGAACAACTCCACGTCCTTTAATAATCAAGAAGGTGTGGCTTGGATCAGAAACAGCATGGACTCTCTCATGCCCGCCCCTCACTAACGTCACCAGAGTTCATGAAAGTTCAGCTAAAACAGATGCACGTCGAGACCGCAGGCGGGGCCTTGGGGCGAAGTCCTGGTCTGAGAGCACCTGGGGCTCAGGTCTCCCAAGACACTAGTGCAGTTCTCTTCATCCTATCAGTTCACAAATGCTTGACTGGGAGCCTACAAAAGTCAGGACAAAGGTCTGACCCTCAGGAAATGAGACGATAAAGCAAGGAGCCTGTGAACAGGGGAGAAGAAGTACGAACTTCCCTTTTAAGGCAAGTTCAAAGTCGCTCAGAGAAGCCATGGGGACAGGTTCCCAGTGCCTGGTGCTTCAGAGATGGGCAAGACCCATACAGAGAAGCTAAGTAGAGCAGGCAGTGGCAGTTTGAAGTCAAGATGAAACAAGTCACCCTGCATCTGGCGAACAGGTAAAAATAAACTCTTCGAAGGCTCAGGGTGGCAAGAAGCAGAAAACCAGGAGAAGCAGAGCCTGGTCATTTTTGCACCAGTAGCTAGACTATCAAGTGAAATATGTTATCAACACCGACTTTGTAGGGAATGCTCATGTTCCTACAATTGCCTGGGCTGTGCCAACAGCTGCATCTTTCCAGCTCCCAAAAGGATTTACCAGTCTTACTGTTGTCTTGTTGGAAAGCACCACTAAGGCTACACAGTGCCAACCTCCCTGACAGCTATAGCATCACCCTGCTTCTCCATAGTTTACAGTGCCCTCTTCTGGCCTCCATGGGTAATGCACACACATAGTGCACAGACATACATGCAGGCAAAACATTCATATACACAAATAAAAATAGATAAACCCGGGGCTGGAGAGATGGCTCAGTGGTTAAGAGCAGCACTGACTGTTCTCCCAGAGATCCTGAGTTCTGTTCCCAGCAACCACATGGTTGCTGTAATAGGATCGCAACCATCTGTAATAGGATCAGATGCCCTCTTCTGAAGGTATCTGAAGACAGCAACAGTATACTAACATAAAATAAATAAGTAAATCTTTTTAAAAAATAAATAAGTAAATAAACAAACTCTAAATAAAATTTAAAATAAAAGCAATAAGTTCCTTCACTCCTAACCTTATAATTAACTTATCTTTGGTTGGTCCATTTACTTCTGCTTCCTTAGTGATTTTTCTACAGTGATTTTACTGTCCTTTATTTAATTCCAAATTAGAATATTAGAAGCAAACCTATTTCTGGCTCTGCCATGGCACCCTGTTAGGGCTTAGAAATAACAAAGACCATTTCTCTGAGCCTGTTCTCAGCCATCTAGGGCTCGGTGGCAGCTGCTTACAGGCTAATGTCCAGACACACTCAAGTGTATGGCCACGAGGAACAGCCACAGTGAAGAGCAAACTCCTTCTTCTGTTTCTGTGTCATATTCTAGTGTCCATGTGACAATCAAGCCGTGTCTTGGTATAGGGATTGGCAAAGAGCTTCTGCTGTGCCAGGGCTGGTCCCAGGCACAGAGCCGGGCCCTAGGGGAGCAACTAGGTCCAAGTCCTCCCCAGAGCAGCGAGGTCAATCTGAAATGTGCCCCTCCTGGTATAGAAGTTCAGAGTTCTGGTATGACAAATTTTCTGGCCATGGAGCCTTATGGGAGGACATGTCCAAGCAATAGATTTTCAGAGACCTTCCTGCTGCTTAAGTCACAGGAGGGTTTCAGTTGTAGGTAGCCAGAGCAGAGACAAAGTCTCCTCACAACTAATGGACAGTGATGGCAACAAGAAGGTACCCCAGAATCTCCTGAGGTTATAGTAAGTCTAAAAGCAATGGGGTCCCCCCAGTCTGAGGCAGGTTCTACCAAGCTGGGTATAAAAATATCATTAAGTGTCCCTCCATGGGATCATAAAGCTATAGAAATACACATAAGTTACTTGTTTCAGGTAAGATATGATATAATATGACAAACAGCATCATCATCATTCCTGAGTATTAACAATAAAAGAGGATTCAAGTGGAAGCTACTGTTTTCCGAAGATACTTGTTCAAAGTCATGATTTTAAGCCATCTTTAGAACACTGGATTCTTGACTTTAAGAACTGGTTCAGGTGCTGGAGTGCTGGAGAGATCGATCAAGGATAAAGGGCTTGCTGCGAAAACATGAAGACCCGAGTTTGGATTTCCAGCATGCGTGTAAACCCAAGGTATCATGTATATGTGACCCCAGTGCTGAGGGCTAGTATGAGACAGGGGAGTCTCTGGAGGCTCACTGGGCCAGTTAACCTAACTACAGACTCAGCAGAAGACCCTATCTCTAATAAGGTAGAAAATAATCGAAAAGACATGTGAAGCCAACCTCTGGCCTACACAAGCGTGTGCATGTACACACACACACACACGCACACACACACACACACACACACAAAAGGGTTTATTAGCTCAGGAACTTTGGAAAGGTCATGGAATACTTGTCCCTCCCAGAAGGGAGAGGCTAAATTGCATTCCTCAGACCATAGGGAGGCCCCTGTGGCTAAGGGAGGCCCAGAGTTATGTTGGCCACCTAACAACCAAACCATTTAAAGGTAACACTGTTCTGCCAATCACATTGTGCCTAATGGTGGCTGTCCTGAGGATTGTATAAAGACCCACTACATGGGCTGCACTTGGTTGTTTTCTCCCCATGTTCAGGGAGACCCCAAAATGCTGGATTAAATAAAATTCCTCTTGCTTTTTGCATCGATTCCTGTCTCCACATTGTTCACTCAGGGGTCTCCGGTAAGTTAAAGCTCCCCAAATCTTACACACAAACACAAACACACACACAAACACAGTTAAGCACACCCTTATAATATATGCATACACATTACATGCTTCATGCCCACAAAGACCTGGAATGATTTAGTGTCTGTTCATTAGACTGGAGACCACCTAGAGTTAGTGAGCATACCTGGTGTCAGAACTACTTGCCTATAGCCGGAGCCACTTTAGTCAGGCACATTGGAAAGGATAAGGTGGTGAGGCTTGTTTCTCAAAGAGGAGCAGCCTACATCTCTGCTAGAGAAGGGAGGATGCTACAGATTTGCAGCAAGTGGAAGACAGAATCTGGAAGTAGTGGGATTTGATACAGACTGAACCTGTTAGACTCAGGGCTGCCACCCAGACTCCATGCACCTTAAGTGGGTGCGGGGGCTACCACTACTGACAGCACTTTGAAAATCTTAAGTGTTTGACATGGTACCGTACATCTTCACTTTATAGTGGCCCACAAACCAAGCCAATCTTATTCCCAGCCCAGATCTGCATTATGCCTGCAAAATTGGTATCCATTTTGATGTTTCCTGCAGAACCAAAAGGGTCAAGTATGAAAGCCTTGTAACCTGAAATCACTTTTGTTTGGTTGAACAAGGTCTTTCCGGGCTGGCTTTAGCCCACACTGGTTTTTACCTGTGGTTGTCCTGAGTCATCTTCCAGAATATTTTGGACATGCATTTATAAATCATCACTTGAGAGTCCTTCCACCAGATGCTTTGGGGTTGAGAAGACCTGTCCCCGTGACTTTAACCATCTCAGAATTCCTGTCACAAATCAGAGACTAAGGTCTTACTAGAGGGAGGGGCTGCAAGCTAGGAGGATTTGCTGTGACCTCAGAACCCACAGTAGAACATTCTCTACACCTTCTGATTTCCAGAAAAGAGGCAACAAAATGGCAAAAGCCCCTTTGACAACTTGGTACGATCATTTTCCTCCCCCCTTGGAGCCAAGGCTGTGCGAACAATCACATCTTAGGACAAGGTTTCCAGCAACAACAACGAAATGCAGCACATGTGCCAGTCCCGTGGAGCCCAGCGCTGTCAGGCCACAGAATCCCCAACTCTTTTTTTTTTAAAAAAATGTATTTGTTTTATGTATGTAAGTACACTGTCAACTGTCTTCAGACACACAAGAAGAGGGTATCAGATCCCATTACAGATGTGAGCCACCATGGGGTTGCTGGGAATTGAACTTAGGACCTCTGGAAGAGCAGCCAGTGCTCTTAACTGCTGAGCCATCTCTCCATCCCCCGACCCCCAACCCTTATGGTCTATGCACACACAGTACATCCAGATCTTCATACACTGGCATTGACATAAGCACACAGAAGTCACTCATATGCTCAACATGCAATCATCCTTGCACTCAGGCATCACATTACCACATGTACTCATATTCACACATAGACACATCAACATTCCCATATGGGTACTCACACACATGCATACACAGCCATCCAATCTGTATTCATACATGCGGTTACTCATAGCCACGCATACCAGTATATTCAGGCACTTATGCATATACTTCTAGACACACACATACCCACATATATGCATGAGACAAACTGTGAATACATGAGACAACAGGAAATCACATGTGTGCATGTTCCTGAGGCTGCATGTAACAATTTAGGCTGTGCTACTGTGTATAACTAGAATCTAGGTGAGAATATTATGGGTAGGCCTGACAGATACACTCCTCCTGACAGTCTGAAGATTTTGTGTTTTCTTTTTGTTTTGATCTTGAGATAGGCTTGCTGTATAACCCAGGTTGCCAACTCAATTCTCCTGCCTTTGCCTCCCACACACTAAGACTATGGGTCTATGTTACCATGGCCAGCTTGGAGCTAATTTAAACAGGAAAACTACAACCAAGATGTGCCAATATGTAACTAAGGTACAAGTCCATGAAAAGGACACTTATTTAAGGTTAATGGCAGATGGATACAGAATGTTGACTTACTCCATTTCGGCTGGAGTCCACATCGAGTTATGAATCAAATTCTTCTCTGTGTGAGTCCTGGAAAAGCTGAATGACCAGTAGGTAGCTGATTTCCTGAGCACAGAATCTGAAGGTAACAAGGATCCATTGTTTTACCATCAACCTAAGAGTTGTTTACACACTTATCAATAGATTTCCAAGAAGATGGAAGGAGAGACCCCTGGTCCTGGAAAGACTGGATGTAGGGGAATGCCAGGACAGAGAAGCGAGATGGGGTTGAATGGGGAAAAGAGGGAGGAAAGGGAGCTTATGGGACTTTCGGGGAGGGAGGAAACGGGAAAGGGGAAATCATTTGGAATGTAAATTAAAAAATATAGAAAATTAAAAAGAGAGAGAAAGAAAAAAAAGAGTTGTTTACAGATGCTGACTTGATAAAATTTGAAAAAGACATTTGTCCTGGAAGACAGCAGCCTGCTGGCTCTGACTGCTGGTGGCTGGATGTCACTGGCAATTTATTATTGGGAGTGATCAGATGTCACTATGGCACCTGGAGCCATCTGAGTGCAAGCAGAGGGAGCAATTTGATTGCCACTCAACATCGCTCCACACGTGGCCTGTAATCTTGTTTCAGCTCACTGGAAATCAGTATCCTTTCTGCCGTCCAAGAATCATGCTTTTTCACGTTTTTGAGCCTTTTGTTGCTGTTCTGCTGTTTAAAACAAACCAGAAGATAATTTATAAGATGCAGCATAAACAGTAAATTGAGCCTTCACCTTGGAGCTCATACAAACAACTCAGCACAACCAAGCTGTGCATGGCTTGTGTCCAAGAGCCCCAAACTCCCTAGGGGGTAAAGACCAGGTCAGCAAGCACGAGGATGAATTTTAGGAAATACACATGGGAGAAGGGGTCAGAAGCAGAAAGCTTGTCACCATAGAATAATCACATCTAGGCCACGGGCAGTCACTTGGGCATCCTTCACCCTGTGATATACTCTTTCTGTTCCATTACAGCCTCCACACAAAGTGGTTTTTCTTGCTTTTGTGGCCCTTTTCCTCTGGTTGGGTTGCCTCATCCAGTCTTAATGGGGGGAGGGGGTGACATCTGCCTAGTCATATTACAACTTGATATGCCATATTTGTTTGATATCTTTGGTTGGCCTGCCCTTTTCTGAAGAGAAATGTAGGAGGTATGGATCTGGGAGACAGGAGAGATGTGGGGGAGGGACTGGGAGAAAAGGAAGGAGGAGAAGAAATTATTGTTGGGGTGTATTATATGAGAATAATATAAAAAAATTAAAAATTAAAAAAGCCTTCAAGTTGTGGGTCAAGGGGGCCCCTAGAGACACTTCCCCACAAAAATACTCTCTTAATTGTCCAACCATTTTTTTAAAGATGTATTTATTTTATTATATATAAGTACACTGTAGATGTCTTCAGACACTGCAGAAGAGGGAGTCAGATCTTGTTATGAATGGTTGTGAGCCACCATGTGGTTGCTGGGATTTGAACTCGGGACCTTCAGAAGAGCAGTCGGTGCTCTTAACCGCTGAGCCATCTCACCAGCCCATCCAACAAATTTTGATGGTACCACTCTATTGCTGACCATAGGACATGGAATATTCAAGTGTGTGCTGATCTGGAAACTTTGTCCCTGCTGGCTAGCTTTCATAGTACTAGAAGATGCTATGCAGGCTGCTGCCAGAGAGAACTCATACCTAGCTATGAACCTGGTAACTGTATAATTCTGGCCACCCTGGCAAGATATGCAACAGAGGCATGAATGTTATAGTAATAAGCAGTTACTTTCTGATCGGATTTAAGGTCCATTCTACAGAAGGGAACTCATCCTGGTACTGTAAACTTGTCAAGAACCTGTAGTTGGGAGGTCATAGGCACTGGAGAACCTGCTACTATCATTTTGCTAGATGGACATAGAATGAAACTGCCTTCTAAATACTTCTCTTTATACCCAGATTAGTGAAATCAGATTCTTCATCGGAGAAGTGGGCAGCAGGGCTCAGAGACTCACGACTGGGACTGGTCAAAGCACGGAGAAGTCCACGAGTCACCGGAGTCCTACATGGGGTGTATCTGCATCACACCCTCTCTCCCTCAAATCTCAGGGAGTAATTTTCAAGAGAGGGGTGAAAAGACTGTAAGAGCCAGGGGTCAGGAAGCTCTGCTGCACAACACTGTCCCCTGGACATGACAGCTGGTTGCATTAATGAACTAAGAGCAGCTGGCTGCCTGCACAAGATCAAGCCGGCAACCATTTCAGCGTGGACTGAGGATGGGCTCACAGGCCTCGGCTCTAGATAGGGAGCTACTGGCAGCTGATGGCTGCTGGGGCAAGAAGAGTCAGTTTTCTTTAGGGGCAGCATAGGTGTGGCCCTCGAGGTTGCCTGTGCTCCTCCAGTGATGGCCTACTCCCATGTTACATACGGGGCACCAATTAGATTGAGTGAGGTATGAAGCTGGGGGACTCGGGGAACAGGAATCCTACAATAGTTAGAAGGGAGAGGAGAAGCAGATATGTTAGAAATGCACTGCACATATACACAAACTTCTCAGAGTAAATACAAAATACTTTCTTTATCCGGGACCAAGGAGCAATCGGTGAGGACCCGCTGTGGAGGGCTGCCCTGGGCTCAGTGCTCAGCTCCCCTGCCGCTGAGGCCAGACTGCCTTCTCCAGTGACTGAGACAGGTTTGTGAGTCTCTCAGCGATAAGATGTTATTTCTTTTTTAGTTATGCATGAATGTTGGAGAAAAACTAGTGAGTCCATACAGGTAATGATGTGTACAGCCAGCTGAAAAGCTGCCCGATGACCTACAGCACAAGGGTGGCCCTGCACCAAGAGCTCCGCCTTCATCTCTTGTTCCCGAGGAAAACTCTACACTTGCTCAGAGGCTCCGCCTGCAGTCTGACCCACAGGCAGGGGCGGGCAGCTCGGAGGCCCCACCCCTACCCCTGCTGTCTTTTGCCACAGAGCCCCTGCGGCTCACTGTCACCTCCGAGCTCTGCTTCCCACTCGTCCTCTGCCTCGTGGGCGTGGCATTCCCACTCTGTGTGGCTGTCCTCATCCTCATCCTCCTCACCCAAAAGGAAGCTTCTGGGGGAAGCATCCTGGTGCTGCCGGGATCTGGCCTTCTTTCTCTTCCAGAGCAAATGAGTTGGATGGGGCGCCTGCTCCCGCCCTGATGGTGGCATCAAGCTCACACACTGGAGCCCTCTCTCCTTCTTACGTTTGTACTCCATTATTTGCTTATTCAGTGCCTCGTGGTCAATCCCACAAAGATTTGGGTGTGTGGTTGGTTCTGGGGAGTCGTGTGGTGCCTGGGCATCAGCATTCCTGTGAGAGAAGAGAAGCCTTCACACAGAGCCCAAACCAAGCTCCAGAGCTCAGTGTAAAAAAACACACCCCCATCCCCACCCCCACCCCCGCTCCATCTTCCCCTCTGACCTAGTCTGAGGGTGACAGGGATTAGAAAGGTGATCCCAGACAGTGCTGGATCCAGGCGCAGGTACCAGGGGACCGCGTGGGCTAGTAGACACAGACCAAGCAGCTGCTGTGGCTAAAGCATCTGCCACAGGTAACAGAAAGATGCCCACATGCCTCACCTCAAGCCGTCCAAGTCATCCCTTTCATCGGGGGGTCCAAAGTCAGCCACTGCCAGTAACCGATCTACCTGAAAAGAAAGCACCGGGGATGGTAGGCACAGCTCTTGCCCTCTGCCTCCAGGGTACAGTGTCACAGCCTCACACACGGCCCAGCACAAGTCTCCTGGCTTCAGTTAACACTACTACAGAGATAGATCCACACCCTCCCAGTCCCATTAACTTGTCCCAAGTTCCCTGACAACTGAGGCTCCATGAATTTGTAACATTAGGCAAGTCTATGAGGAAAATAAACACTAGCCAAATTACATAACTAACATTTGCTGGTTTCTAAGGTACCTTTGCAAAATAATTCCATTTGCCAACAGAATTTTGAGTGTTTAGGGGCAGGAAGCCTTTAGCACAGCAAGAACAGATGTGAGGTCGTCACAGTCTCAACCATAGGAGCCCACTGTGGGGTCAAGAGGCCTGAGACAAAAGTAGCAGCACTCGGGAGTCAGAGGCAAGGGGGATCTCTGTGAGTTCAAGGTCAGTCTGGTCTATGTAGCAAGTTCTAGGCCAGCCAGGGCTATACAATGAGACTTTGTCTTAAAAATAAAGGAAAGTAAACCAACAGAAACATGAAATTTTACCCAGTCAAGTTCAAAGAGTTTTTTTTTTAAAAAGTATAAAAAGCTAACTATTTGGGCAGAGGAAATGGCTCAGAGGTAAAGGCACTTGCAGCCAAGCCTGGTGACCTCGACAGGTCCAAATACCCCGGGAATAAACATTTTCAATTCCCAGGAAGCATACTGGGCTTCTCTGAGGGAGCCGAGGACAATGGGCCACTGACCAGTGCTGACCCTGACAAGGGAGGATGCGTCTGGAGCTGAGTCAGCTCCTGCACAGCTGGCTGGAGGAGATAACAAGGCAGAACTAAGTAGGCTCCTGAAACTCTTCAAGGTCTCACCAAATATGAAATCTACATAGAAACCAATCAAAATCATACTAATGTCTCTGCTGAAATTCTAGCCAATCATATTAGAGGTTACCTAACCTGGAAAATTCCCCTTGCCCTGCATAAAAGGGGACCCATGAGCTCCTCTGGTGGTCACCGCCGTTTTGATGAATGGTTGACCCCTGCATGCTGGTAATCTCTGCAGAATAAATGCTCTTTGTCTTGCTTACTTGAGTCTGGGGTCTTCCTTCAGTTATTCTGATGCTAACAACCTGTGTAGGATCCTCAGAACAGAAGGGTGTCCTCTGACCTCAACACACACTATGCTGACTAGTTTTATACCAATTTGACATAAGTTAGAGACATCTGGGAAGAGGAGACTTCAACTGAGAAAATGTCCCTGTGGACACTTTCTGGCCTGTGGGTACGCATGTAGAGCATTTCCTTAACTAGGGATTGATGTGGGCATGCCTGGCCCATTGTGGTGGCACCACCCCTGGGGTAGTGGTCCTTGGGTGTATAAGGGAGCTGGCTGAACAAGTCATGAGGAGGAAGGTGACAAGCCACACTCTTGCGTGGCCCCTGCCTCCAGGCTACTGTCTGAGTTCCTAGTCTGACTTCCCTCACTGATATACAGACCTGTAAGCTGAAATAAGCTCTTCCCTCCCCAGTTGCTTTTAGTCATGGTGTTTTATCATAGCCATAGAAACCCTAACTAAGACACCCCCTCACACACAAAAGTGAATAAACAGGGCTGGAGAGATGGCCTGGTGGTTTAGAACACTGGCTGCTATTCCAGAGGATCTGGGTTTGCTTCCCAGCACCCACACACTAGTTCCTGGCATCAAATGCCCTTTTCTGGCCTCAGAGAGCAATATATGCATGTGGTGCAGACATACATACAGGCAAAACACCCATATTCATAAAACTCTTTTTAAACTAATCAGCAAACAAACGAACACATAAATAAAAGCTCATTCTAGTGTACATGAAATTTAAAAAAGGTTAAATACTGTAAAAGCTCACCTCAGCCAGGACTATGTCTCTTTTGTCTTGAACAAACACTATGGGTGGAATATTTCTCAGGGTTTGCTGAGATATCAGAAGATGCCTGAGGAGAGAGCTCATGACATTTAGTGGAGAGGAGTCAAACACAAACTACATCAAACTCACACGCTTACCAGGAGATAAGGGAGCCTCGCTCACTATGGAGCATGAGGGGCTTCTCAGAGGGAGCCACTGACAATGGGTCATTGATGGGGCAGGGCAGCGGGGAGGGGAGGGGAGGCAAAGTTTTGGTGAAATGTTTCCTAACTGCCTCATAGGATATCCACACCATAGCTGGCCTTCACTCTCCAAGGACACTGAGGCCTAATGAACAAGTTGTCTGAATTGGACTCACAGCATCCTGTACTCAGTGGACACTCCCTGGAAGGACTCCAACCTGACATCCTTACATGCTAGACACGAAAGATTTTGGTACAGTTCAGTAATGCAATACAGGCCAGACAAATGAGGTCTAGGCCCTGCAATCCCTTGAAACGTTGACACCAAATTTTGGGCAATCACAATAGTCTCAAAGATGCATTCACTCCACTAACTTTCTTCTGACCCTTCTTTGATGGTTGCAGACACTCTCTATAGAAGTGGATGCCCAGTGACCCTCATATGGAACATGAGACAGAACACAGACAGACAAAGAGATATGCTGGACGAGCCCCACATGTGGGTTCCTAGTACAGTCTTCTTCCTGAAATGGAGTAATGTATGAAGGGAGGGCAAGGAATGGGAGGTCTGTGCGAGACCTCTGGCTCTGAGACGCTGAGATGCATGGCCAGATGCATTTCTGCCCTTATCAATTAGTTAATTATTAGTTTATTTTTAACTGAATAAACTGAGTGTACTGGCTGATTTTTATGTCAACACTGACACAAGGTAGAATCATCAGAGAGGAAGGAACCTCAGTTTAGGAACTGCCTCCCTAAGATCCAGTTGTAGGGCATTTTTCTCAATTAGCGGTCATGGGTGAGGGCCCAGTCCATTATGGGTGGTGCCATCCCTGGGCTGATGGTCCTAAGTTCTATAAGAAAGCAGGCTGAGAAATCCACAAGGAGCAAGCCAGTAAGCAGCACCCCCCCATGGTCTCTGCATCAGCTCCTGCCCCCAGGTTCCTGCCCTGTTTGAGTTCCTGTCCCGATTTCCTTCCATGATGAACAGTGATGTGGAAATGTAAGTCAAATAAACCCTTCCCTCCCAACTTGGTTTTTGGTCATTGAATTTCGTTACAGCAACAGAAACTTTAGTAAGACACTGAATGACTTCATTATGTCCAAGCAGCTCATCAATTTTAAAAAATTTGAGTCTCAGGACCCTTTATAATTTTAAGAAGTTACTGAGAATGACCAACTGATTTTGTTTACGTTGTTCTACGAATGTTTACTCCACTGGAAATTAAATCTGAGAAATTTAAAAATGACATTTTAAAAGTCATTTAAAACAGTACGCATACTAACTGCAGACACACATAGTTTTCATGAAAAAAAATGACTTGTTAAAGAAGTGTCAGAGCAGTGGCCCAGTCTGGGTGTCCGCATGGTTTTGAGGACCAGCTCAGTGGAGGGACAGCTGGTGCTTCACCCACACCCCACACCTCCTTCCTGTTGCCATTCCTGCTGACACACATGAAACTGTGGCCTCACACAGATAGGAAACCGAGGAAGGGGAAATGTATTAATAGTCCTTAGGAAAGTATAGATCGTTTTTTTTTTTTGAGCCTCCATGCAACCTAACACAATCCAGTATCACATTACAATGCATCAGAGTCTGGCCGGTTAGCAGACCTTCTCCCCCTGTGTGGTCTTACGACCTTGTGTGTCAGTCTAGTTGTTGACACTAGGTCAGAACCCTGCACAGTACTGTGTGGCACTTGTAAAGTCATGATCCCCAAGAACAGACTTAAAGTTCTTCAGACTATCAAGTTCACACACTCAGGTTCAACTACTCAAATTCTGTCAGGGTAAATTTGCTACCAGCCTTGGGCATGAGCAGCTGTCTGCTCTCCAGTGGTTCACTTGTGCATTCTTCAGAGATGTCTGCTGAAACCCTACACCTCTGCAGCCACAGGCATTCTCTCACCTAGGGAGCACCCTAGGGAGGACTGTGCCTCAGAAGACATTAGAGACCTGCCTGTGCGTCCCATCAAGGGCCGACATTTACAGTGGTGTATTTTTACTCTTTTCCTTGTTCTCCCAGGACACTTTTGGGTAAACAGGCGCTGTGTCTGTTAGTGGGGGCAGCGGTGGGATCAGGAGCCAGCTTTAATGCAGTCATGGAACCCTCAAAGGACCTGTGGAGGCCCACAAAACTTTTGAGAAATCTTACAGGTCTTACAGGAAAATTTATACTCTAAGAATTAAGGCGATGTTTCCAAGATTTTCCTTAAAAACAAAAATCCTCAACAGGAAACTGTAAAGTTTACCTACAGACAGACGGCCAAGGCACTTAAGGTTCAGGTAGAAGGCGTTACTCGTAGGAAGCAAGCCTATCACCTCATGTAGGCGGCGCTCCTCTGCAGCACGGCCTCCGTGCGCCTGTTCTGCTCCACAGAGTCACCTGTCTTCCAGTACACCCGGCAGGCTGAGAAGTCCGAAGTCACGGAGACCTGAAATGCCCCGCAGCGCTTGTCACTTCCGTTAGTCTGCACGGTTCACGCAGTGAGCTGGAGATAGGAACCACTGTCTCTTCTGCCTCTTGCTACTTATTCTGGTGATGGCAGCCCAAGAGCACAGCATTCACCACGGCGAACATCCACCATGGGGCTCACCTCCCTTCTCTCAGCCCAACCCCACATCATACCCCACAGCACTGCTCACAGCCCCTTCTAGGAAAGATGGAGGCCCCACGCTATCTTTATAAAGACAAAGGCCCTGTGGAAACCCCACGACAGTCCTAAGCTACTCCATATGCTTTGTCTCATCACACTGGCTGATACTAGGTAGTCACAGGTCCCTCACCCGGGTAGAGAAAAAGCTCTGCATGTGCACCTTGACCCACAACTTCAATCAGATTCAGCACCTCTGCAGTCCCAAACAAGACCTCAGTTGTGAGGCCTTCCAGCAAAACTAAGCTTGTTCACCCCTGCCCCTAACCCTGACCTCTGTTCACCTTGGAGAGCTCCACATTCAGGTCATACACCTCCTGGCTCACTTCAGGAGTACACAGCAGTTCCGTTAATGATTTGTAGAGAAGGCCGTTCAGGACTCTCAGGCGTATACTGTCTTCCTTCCTGGTCTTTTTTAAGGTGTTCTTTGTGAGGAACTCATACTTGGATGGCTTGGGAGTCAAGTGAGACCCCAGGGATGGACCTTCATACCAAAACTTCTTTCTATATTAAGAAAACAAAAATTAGAGAGAGGCTGGAGAAGTAGCTCAGTGGTTAACAACACTAGTTGGTCTTTTAAGGGAGCTGAGTTCAGTTCCAGCATTCCCATGGTGTCTCACAATCACTGTTCCAGGGAATCTGACAAACTCTTCAGACCTCCAGACACCAGGCTTGTACACGATGCACATGACATATGTGCAGGCAAAATACTCATACACATAAATATATCCTTTATGTTTGTTTGTTTGTTTTTCTGGCCTTGAACTTAAGAGATTCCCTGCCTCCCTGCCTCTCTGCCTCTGAGTGTTGGGATTAAAGACAAGCACCACCGCCGCTTTAAAACTCAGGTACGAAGGGCAGTAGCAATGCACACCTTTAAATCCAGCACTCAAGATGGAGAGGTAGGTGGATTTCTGTGAGTTAGAGGCCAGCCTGGTCTACAGAGTAAGTTCCAAGACAGCCAGAGAAATTGTCTTGACAACCCCCCCCACACACACACAGACACACACACACACACACACACACACACACACAGAGAGAGAGAGAGAGAGAGAGAGAGAAACTCATATTCATACATATAAAATACATCTTTAAAAAGAGATGGGGGCTCCTTTTTTAAAAAATTAGATGAGATAGTTATGACAAAAAAAGTTTTGCATAAATACATCAAAACTCTGTGACACTTCAAGTATAGGGTGCTTTCATTGGACACAGGCCGTGTTAATGGGACCCTAACAACTACTGAAGTTTAGTGGGCAACAACATGACTGTGGGGATGGGATAGAAGACACTTAACACAACCCTGCAATTGTGACTTGTGTCTCTCTACAGTGGAAGGACAGACAGGCCTTTAGATTTTATCTCCAAATTTCCTGAGAGCGCTATGCCTCATTGGCCATTCATGAAAACAAAGGTTGATGGTTCTGGTGTGCTCCACTGAACTTGGGAAACTGAGGGAAGCCTCACTTCTCACCATTAGAACAGGAGCAAGTTCCAGGAGAGTAGGGAAAGAGGACAAATGCCCAGATGGGTACAAAATGCTTCTAAGTAGAGGGATCAAAGGCCAGCTATAACAGTAAAGGGAGCACACCCAGATCCCAGATCATGTTGTCCAGAACCTTCCAGTAACCTGAGCTCCTCATAAGAATGGCTAATTCTCAAGGTTGAAGAAGGCATACATAGGATGAGCTTAAGACATCTTGAATTGGGGGCTGGAGAGATGGCTCAGCGGTTAAGAGCACTGACTGCTCTTCCAGAGGTCCTGAGTTCAATTCCCAGCAACCACATGGTGGTTCACAACCATCTGTAATGGGATCTGATGACCTCTTCTGGTGTGTCTAATGAGAGCAATGGTGTACTCATATACATAAAATCTTAAAAAAAAAAAAAAACTTCTTGAATTGAAAGTAAGAAATTGCTAATGTCAAGAGAACAAAGGGTTTGAGGGGGCTGCTGATGGTCAATGATGGAACACTTTGAGCTAATGAAACAATAGCTGGTAACCACAAGTCCACACTGATGAATGAGTTAATAAATAAAGGGGAACATCTCCCACAAAGAATTCCAAATAATCCATGACCATAATTCGTTACCTCTTAAGGTTAGGGGTTACAACACACAGCAGCTTCCTATCAAATATGACAAAAGGGACGGTTGACCCCCCAGAACAGTGGAAGCACACTGGCTATAACACCCCTCAACAAGACAGATAAAATGGTGCTTTTCCTCTGTTTCTTCCAAGTCCACAACCCACATATAATCATGAAGAAAATATTGAATTCCAGCAGTGTGCAATCACACAACCTCCAACCAGGATTATTCAGAACAGTTACAGGTGTCAAACAGGGAAAACTACCTTGTTTGGATAGGAAAAGGTATTTAAGGATAGCACATAAAATTCTGATAGAGAATCTTAGGCCAGTCTCAGACCTATGCACTTCTTCATAAACCTAAAACCACCTGTAAAATCATTTGTTAAAACAACACACACACCCCTCCAATATAAACTGGCTTACCACACTTGGTAGATTCTAAGATGCTGTGGAAATTTTAAAAAAAAAAATCTTTTTCTTGTCGTGTTTTTGGAGACAGAGCTTCTCTGCTTAACCCTGACTATTCTGGAACTCATGCTCTAAACAAGGTTGGCCTTGAACTCAGATCAGAGATCCTCCTGCCTCTGCCTCCCGACTGCAGTGATTAAAGGCCTGTGCTGCCACTGCCCGGCGAAATCAAAGTATCTTATATCTTTATTATTAAAAATATCTAATTAAGACAAATTTTATGCACTGTGAGGTTTCAGGAGGCTTAACACTGCACAAAAATAAACTTAAAGTGTGAAGGGAACGTGTAAATTGTCAAAGGTCAAACTGCAGGTGATCTGCCAATAATCATCTAACACGAAGACACCCGTCCCCATGGTCTCTGCCCAGCCCCTCGTGGACATCCCTTCCCTGTAGAAACCGCCTCCATTCAACCGTGCACCAGGCCACTAGGCCCGCAGCGGACCCTGATAGGGGCATACCTGGTTTTCGAAGCAAATTTCTTGAGCAAGTTCTTGCTGCCGCAGGAGGCGACCGAGGTGTGCAGGGCCGGCTCGCGGCTGGGAAGAAGCGCGGCCCTGTGGCCGACCCGCAGAGCCTGAAGCCCCGAGCGGGAGCCCCTCAGTCCCGCGACGCCGGCCCACATGCCTCGGAGCGCGGGGCCCGCAAGCACGAGTGGGCGTAGGATGGATCGGTGTTTAAACCCTAGACGACCAAAGACGCAAGCAGACGACAGGAAGCCCGGGGCCACGTGTGGGCGGGGCTAACCCGAGATGTGGGGCTAACTCTGCGGCGCGGAGTTATGACTGTTGTGGGCGGGGCGTAAACCGTGGGCAGTGTGGCCAGGGCCCCAAACCACCTGGTTGGTTTTTGTTTTGTTTTTTTTTTAGCCGTCCAGTTATTTTATTATTTATTTATATAAATACGTGTGTGACGTCGGCACGTAAATGCAGGTGCCTCCGGAAGCCAGATGAGAGCGTGGCATCCCCTGGAGCCGGAGTTAGAGAGTTGAGAACCGCGTGATGGATTGCACCCCTCCGGAGGAGCAGCCTAGTGCTCTTAACAGCTTAGCCACCTTGTCAGCCCCACCCAGCTTACTTTAAAGCAAGGCCATGGTGCCCATACTGTAGTGTGCATTTCAAAAAGCTAGAAGGCTTTTTTTGATCGTTTCACCGCTAAAGAGGGAACAAATGTTTGAGGAGACAGTTAAGCTTAACATGACTGAAACATGCAATGCACCGGGTATGCGGTGTATGGTGGTCATCAATACAATACTGTCTCTGGTTTGATGTTTTAGTTTTAAGATTATTTAAAAGTGAAAAACCAGAGTAGAGCTCAAAGAATTAAGAAGGCTCTGCATCAAGCACTATGGGTGAGAAGACAGAGGGAAGGTGGGCCTAACTCTACTGCCCGCAGTCTCCCGAGGACTCTTTTGTCTTCGTTACTATCGCTAGTTTTCCTGCTCTACCTTTTAAATAAGCAGCCATTTCATCACTGGGGAGAAAATTTAGTACAGGTACTATCAGATTTTAACAAGATGGAAGATGACACAGTCCACCGGAAATCAGTAGCTTTAGCCCAGAGCGTTCACCCACATTCAAACTAAAAACTAAGCGTAGCGTTTTCATTTAAAGATGCCGTCTGAGGGCTGAGCTTTTGTAGTCGGTTGTTCAGGGCAATGACATGTTCTTTCAGCTGTTTCTCCAGGTCATTCTGTTCCAGGTAGCAAGGGAAGTCATGCTCGACAATAGTCAGTACAAGCTTAAGTGAAATACACACGCACACACGCACGCACGCACGCACGCACGCACGCACGCACACGCACACGCAATGAACCAGCATCTGATGCTCTAATAACTGAACTTTTCTACCTTATTCTACTTCAGAAGGGTGTTAACAATTCAGAATAACACATGTTTTCTCATATTAGCTAATGGGCCTGTAGCATGGCGGCACATTGAAAAACAACTATAGGGGCTGGAGAGACGGCTCAGCGGTTAAGAGCACTGACTGCTCTTCCGAAGGTCCTGAATTCAACTCCCAGCAACCACATGGTGGCTCACAACCATCTGTAATGAGATCTGATGCCCTCTCCTGGTGTGTCTGAAGACAGCTACAGTGTACTTACATATAATAAATAAATCTAGAAAAAGAAAGAAAGAAAGAAAGAAAGAAAGAAAGAAAGAAAGAAAGAAAGAAAGAAAGAAAGAAAAGAAAGAGAAAGACAACCACAGTATAAGCCTTGAAACAGAGTAAGTGGCTTTGTCCTGTTTGAGGCCTTTGAGTCCACTGGAAAAGACCAGAGACAGACTCAATCCAAATTTTGATTAAATGAATTTATTCTTACTGTTAGCAAAAGGACAGCAGCCTTAGAGTCACACAGCATGCCATGCAGAAGTGGGGTTACGGTGGGGTTTTAAAGATGGCCATGGTGGGGGGTGGTGGCTGGAAAGATGGCTCAGTGGTTAAGAGCACTGACTGCTCTTCCAAAGGTCCTGAGTTCAATTCTCAACAACCACATGGTGGCTCACAACCATCTGTAATGGGATCCAATGCCCTCTTCTAGTGTGTCTGAAGATAGCTACCCTGTACTCATATACATAAAATGAATCTTCTTTTTTTTTTTTAAAAGATGGGCATCACAAAGGTGTGCTTTACAACCACACATGGCATCCACAACTAGGCAGGAAAACTATTTTACTTTCCTTGATTGTTTCTTTTTTTTCTTTCCCGATATGTAGTAATTAAACGACCATTTTGCTGGGTGGTGATGGTGCATGCTTTTAACCCCAGCACTCAGGAGGCAGAGGCAGGTGGATCTCTGAGCTTGAAGCCAGCCTTGTCTATGGTGCAAGTTCCAGGACAGCCAGGGCTACACAGAGAAATCCTGTCTCAAAACAAAAAAAACAAGACCATTGCATCCCTTCCCCACAGTGATGAGCAGGTTTTACAGAGGCAAAGGGCAGCTGCAATGCCTCACAGCCCCTTGTCCTAGTCTTCTCTCTCGTGCAGTCCACTGGGAACTTCCAGGCATCCCAGAGCAACAGGTCTCAAGGGATGCCTGGCTCCATAGTAAGTGTCTTTAGCCATCACAGGGGACCTGTGCAAATTATTACTCAGGTTTGAGTACGCTACTGACTGAGATAGAGCACTTCATTTCTGGGCAGGCAAAAACACAGTGTCATCTAGTTAGGACTGGCTGTCACATCCCCACAGTCTAAACTAATTTGGAACACACCCCCCCCATCATAGCCAGATGTATCAACATCTGTCCATAGTAACATATGGTAGATAGATGAGGGTTAGTTCTGTGGGAGAGGTATAGAACATGCCTGGAGCTGTTTGTGCTGCCTCATTTGTGCAATCCCAAGAGTGGGAAGATTGAGGTAAGGGGATTCCTTTAAGGGCCACCTTGAGCTACAGCCTAAGATCTCAAAAATAAATAAATAAATAAATAAATGAAAAGAAAAAAGAAAGTCCTTTGCAAATCTTAATAGCCTATTCTGTGATGAAAGTAAATTGTATTGTGGGCATGTTGGTATATGCTATAACTCTTCCATATAAATATACCACATAGATATTGGTGATCAACTGTATTGGAAGTTTGAGATAAAGTTTCAGTCTTTTTTTTTTAAAGATTTATTCATTTATTATATCTAAGTACACTGTAGCTGTCTTCAGACACACCAGAAGAGGGCGTCAGATCTCATTACAGTTGGTTGTGAACCACCATGTGGTTGCTGGGAATTGAACTCAGGACCTTCAGAATAGCAGTCAGTGCTCTTAACCACTGAGCTGTCTCTCCAGCCCAAAGTTTCAGCCTTAAGATATTACATCAGTGAAAAATGACTGGAAAATGGGTTTAGTTAAATTCTACACTAAATCATTCCATCTAAACTCACCATCTAGCATAAATACAAGGAAATTGAAAGATAACTTTTGATCAAACTTGCTCAAAAGTAAGATAATGAACATGGGGCATGTTGACATGACACACACTGTGGGAAAGCAGTACTGAGGATTTGCTTTATAATGGCCATGTAGATACTACTTTTGCTAAAAAGCACTAACAAGTCTCCAGGGCCCACAAGGTATCAAAAAGCAGGATGAAGGCAGTCAAAGTTCTTTGCCTTTTGACACCTTGATGCATGGGTCTTCCAGTGACGTGCTGGTGGGGCTGGAGTCATTGCTATCATGGTTGCAGGTGTCCTTTTGTTATGGGGCTCAACTCAGGGCTGTTACACACTAGTTCTTAGGTTTTTCTGAGACTGTTTTAATATGCTACTGTGGCCATATGTTACCAATTTACTTCGATAAGTTTGCATCTGATCTCTTTTTTAGTTATAGAAATGTTATTTATTAGTCTTTGCTTCATAGTTGGTGCCAGGTAGTTTTTGGTATCTATGTGCACAAAAAAAAAAAATAAGACTCAAAGTCCACCCTGCCTTTTTTTTTATTTGCACTGAAAATGGGGCAAACCATGACCTTAATCACTGTTTTACACAAGATGAAGTAGTTTAGAGGCAACCACCACCCCACACAATACGAGGTGTGTAACAAGTTGGGGATATTTGGGTCTTGGCTGTGCTTTGAAGCACCTGCTAACAATGCTGGGCCAGGGATTAAACTTGGGCATCCTTCTGCAGTGGTGCCGGGCCTCCCAGAAAGCTAGGCAGACTTGAGAAAGCAGAAGGCATGACCATTATACAGAGAGGATGGGGACACCAAGAAAACAAGATTCTCTAAATCAACATGAGCCAAGCTCATATGCACTCAGAGACTGAGGCAACATGCTGAGCCTGCATGGGTCTGGGTCTGCACCAGGTCCTCTGCCTATATATGTCTTATGGCTTCCAGGTTAGTGTTTTTATAGGATTCCTGAGTGTGTGAATAAGTGAGTTTCTGATCCCCGTGTCTTCTCTTGGGATCTGTTTCTTCTGCTCGTTTTCGTGTCCAGGTTCAATATGACTGTTTTTGTTTTATCTTATGTTTTATTTTGTTGCAGTATCTCTCAGAAACCCATTCTTTTCTAATGAGAGACAGAAAAGAAGAAAGGGCATAGATCCTGATGGGAGGGAGGTGGGGAGAGAATGGGAAGAATAAAGAGAGAGGAAACTGTAATCTGGATATAGACTGTGAGCAAAAGATCTATTTTTAATAAGGGGGGAGACCTAAATGCCAATGAACTAGTGGAGAAATAGTACAGAATGGTGTATCTGTGTATTGAATATTAAAAGGCAATAAAAGGAAATACTGATGTATGGAACTTTAGAATATGATGCAATCTAGATTTAATAAACCAGTGCCTTAGTTAGGGTTTTACTGCCGTGAACAGACACTATGACCAAGGCAACTCTTATAAGGACAGCATTTAATCAGGGCTGATTTATAGGTTCAGAGGTTCAGTAGATTATCATCAAGGTGGGAACATGGCAGCATCCAGGCAGACATGGGGCAGACAGAACTGAGAGTTCCACATCTTCATCTGAAGGTTGCTAGCAGAAGACTGGCTTCCAGGCAGCTAGGATGAGAGTCTTAAAGCCCACACCCACAGTGCCACACCTACTTCAACCAGGCTACTCTTCCTAATAGTGCCATTCCCTGGGCCAAGCATATACAAACCATCACAACCAGGTAGGCAGGACTATATATAATTCCATTTATTGAAATGTCTAAAATAGGTCAATCTACAAGAAGAATATAGATTGGTGATTGCCTTAAGCTGCAGGGATAAAGAAATGGGAAACAATTCCCATTCCATTTCTTTCTTTCTTTCCCCTAGAATTTGACTGTAGTCTCAGTTTCAGTTCTCTGATCCTACCTGTATTATATTTAGAGTAATGTACAGTATATTTCAATAAATAATATGTTTATTAAAATATTTTTAAATTATCTATTTTTGAGACTGGATCTTATATACCCCTGACTGGCCTCAAACATACTATGTAACACAAGGGTGAACTTGAACTTAAGAAAAAAGATTTATTTTGTGTGTATGAATGTTTTACCTACTTGTATGTGTAAGTGCACCGTTTTGTGTCTTGTGCCTGAAAAGACCAGAAAAGGGTGATGAATCTCCTGGAACCGGAGTCATGGACGTTTGTCCACTGACAAATGTGTGTTGGAAATCGAATCTGGGTCTTGTTTTGTGTGCATTGGTGTTTGGCCTGCATGCATGTCGTGTAAGGATGTCAGATCTTGGAATTACAAGACAGTTGTGGGTCTGGGAATTGAACCTGGGTTCTCTGGAACTGCAGAGCCAACTCTCTAGCCCCAGAACCTGGGTCTTCATGAAGAGCCACAAATGCTTTTCATTTTGGAATCATCTCTCCAGTCGCTATTTTTTAATTTCTAATTTTTATCAGGAGAATGATAGTGGTGATGGTTATACAATACTTATACTTAATGCCAGTAAATGGTTAAAGAGGCAAACTTACACACACACACACACACACACACACACGTATACACACACATATACACACACATAGATATAGTAAAGGAAAGCATTCCTACTTGTGATCGCTTAAGAAGATGGTTCAGGAATACTGCAACCATGGTCTTGTAGGGAGGAAAATGAGTTCAACTACTAACAGTGGAACATTATGGGGGAAGAGGAATGGATCTGTGAAAGAGAAATTAGGAGGATAATGGCTGAAGCCAATGAGATCTGACCTCTGGGGTAAGGTACAGGTCCAAAAACTTGATCATACCCAGGAGTTTCTGATAATGCGGAAAGATATTTTACAGAAGAATGCATAAATAGGCCTATGGAAAAGTTCAGGAGCATGGCTGAAATTTGGCTAAATATTTGTCATATTTCTCAGCACAATAAAAAATAATAGAGGCAAACTCCACCCCACAACACTAGAGACTATGAGATGGAGACTCTTGGATCTCGATTATGCTTTGGAGCATTTGCTAACAAGACTGGGCCCGATATTAGACTCGGGAATCCCTTAGCAGAAGCACCGAGTCGCCAAGAAAGCGATCTTGATGAACTGCTTGCTAGATTCGGTGCAGCGGGCTACGGACGCTTGGTAGCCACCAGGGGTGCAAGAGGCCGACCGCGTCGCCCCCGCGCGTGCGCATGACGCCGGCGTGCGCGTGACGCCGGCGTGCGCCTGCGCAGCAGCGCTGGAAAGCGTCAGCGCGTGACGGCGCGAAAAGCGCTGGTGCTGGGTGGAGGGCCCGGTGGTCGGGCCGCGTGGGCTCACACGAGGTTAGAGGTCGTCTGGTGTGGCCCCGTGGGTCAAGGGCTGCCGGGGTATGGCCCCTGCAGAGGTGGAGATTCGGGGCTGTGGTTCCGGTGCGAGCCGAGACCCCCGGGCGGGCAGTGGAGGTCTAGGGTGGCGGTGGCGTGCGGGTTTGCAGTGGGGCCCTAGGCAGAGAATCCGGGGTGCAGGACGGGTTCTTGGGGTCCGGATGGGGTCGCAACCTCTGCTCTTTCTACCCACAGCTAGCTCGCGGCGTCCGGCCGCGCAGGCGCGCTCAAGATGTCGTACATGCTTCCGCATCTGCACAATGGCTGGCAGGTAGACCAGGCCATCCTTTCGGAGGAGGACCGCGTGGTCGTCATTCGTTTCGGACACGACTGGGACCCCACTTGCATGAAGATGGACGAGGTTCTGTACAGCATCGCCGAAAAGGTAACGCATGTGCAGTGTTAGCACTGCTGGGTCCCGCTGGGCGGTTTGGACGCGAAATTCAAGCCTGAGTCCTGTGTTCCATGCAGACCAATGACCCACATAGAGACAGGGTTCATGTACTCATACGGGGAAGGTTTGTGCCAGAAATGGTTAGAGTTTCTTAAAATTTGAAGGAACTTATGATCTTCATCCTAAAATAAGTGGCTCACTGTGATGATGAATTTTTTTTGTGATTACGGAAGGGGATTGTTCTGAGATAGGTCTTGAATATAATCAGACGGACCTTGAACTCGCTGCTTCAGTCTCAGAGTTCTGGGATTAGAGGGCACCACGGTGGACCGTGTTTTTAAAAGAACTTACTAGGGCCAGGTGCGGTGGCATATGCATTTAATCCTAGCACTCTGGAAGCTGAGGCCGACTGATCTTTTTGAGTTCCAGGCCAGTCGGAACTATATAAGACCCAATCTCAAAAACGATGTATGCGCGCGCGCGTGTGTGTGTGTGTGTGTGTGTGTAGTGAACAGAATGACTTTGCAAGCTTTGTTGGGCGTTGTAGCTTACTTAAGCAGCTTAGTTTAACAGTATTGGCCTTTTCTTGATACTTTACAAATTTATTGTATTTATGAAGCAGAACTTTTTATTATTAATACCATGGCAAACTTTTTAGCTCGCCCCTCCCCCACCCCCTTTGGGGAGAGAGGGAAAATGGATTCACTGTGTAGCCCAGGCAGACCTTAAACATTTTCCCTGCCTCTTTACAAGTCCTGGGATGATTGGCATGGACCTCCAAGCACTTTGTAAATTACTTGATTTGTAGCTTGCAGTTATTCAAATACAGAAAGTGAGGAGAAAGTCGAGTTGTGTTTGGGTAGAACTGGTGTTCTTAGTTTTCCATATTTATAAGCTGGGTGGCAGTATTTCTTTCCTGACAATAGAAGTGTAATTGTCAGGCACTGTTACACGATTAGGAGGTGCACTCTCCTGCAAATTCCTCTTCACAGTTTTAGGATGGCTTTTTTTTTTTTTAATGATTGTAACAATAGGGCAAATGGCAAAGAGTAATATTTAATGATACAATTCCATAAGTGATTTCAATTTTCTTTTCTTTCTTTCTTTAAGACAGAACCTCCCTACGTAGCCCTGGAACTTGTGTAGACGTGTGTCTGCATGTCTTTAGACCTCACAGACAAATCTACCTGCCTCTGCCTCCACCTTCCAGTGGTAGTTTTAAAGGCGCTTGCCACCATGCCTAGCCTGAAAGTTTGTGTTAAAGAGTTAACACCGGAAATGCTGGAACTATTTCTACCCTCTCAATGATGCTAACGCACGTTGGCTTAAAGTAGTTCTTATCTTTCAAATGACTTCTGCCACAGGGTTAGTACTTTATTTACTTGAGCTGTGAGGCCAGGGTCTTGGACATTCTAGTCAAGTGCTCTGCCACTGAACCACACTCACCATACCAAAGAAATTCTCTGGATTAAGACATGGGGGCACGTATGTGCAGGAAAAGCAACGTGATTTGTCTTTCTGTTGGTTGGCTGCTCCACTTTGATGTTTAGGAGAGAACAGTGGAGGGCAGTCCTGACATCCAGTTATCACAGGTTAGGTGTCTTTGGGAGTGCTTCTGAAGGGAGTCTCGGGAACACTGTTGGTCTGAGCTAAGGCCCAGAAATCCTTATTAAAGAGGTCTCCAGGGAATTAAGGCGTTCCTCAGTGGAGATTAGCTTCTGGGCGGCAGCACTTCTCAGCTAGCTCTGCCCTGTTCCTCTTGAACTCCAGGACAGTGAAGGCCTGAGGATGTGACTGGGGGGTAAGGAGAGCATCACTTCTCTCTCAGTCAGGCTAGAGGTACGAATGAGGTGATTGGGTCCCTCAGACAAACACGGAGATTCACTGTCGAGTCTGCTTTAGTTGGGGACAGCTGTCCTTTAATTATTTTGACCTGAAGGTGCTTTGAGAAGCGTCGGCTGGGGTTTCCTCTCAGGTGGCAATATCTGACTGAGGCCAGAACTTAAGCTTTTCCCGTGCTTGTCTCTTGTTTTCTCCCTGCTGTGTCAGGTGCAGACAGCGCCTGCCATCCCACTTACTAGACAGACGCTGCATTTGCTGTTGGGTTTGCTAGTCTTCTTTGAAAATAATTTCTGTAGTCTTTTAAGTTGCCTTTTCTTTTGTCTGAAAAAAATGTGATTGCATTCTTAATGCGCTCCCCCTTGCCCTCTTGATAACTCTGCGGTGCTGGCATCTAGGCAGTGCCCTATGCCCCGTCTCCTCAGTCGTTCTTCACCTCACTGTTCACTGATGCAGGGTCTTTCCTTGACACTAGAGTTCGCCAATGAGGCTAGTCTCGCTAGCCAGCTTGCTCTAGGGATTCCCTGTCTTCCATCCTCTAGGACTAGAATTAAAGCCATATGTGTCCTTGGTATTTATGTGGGTTTCTGGGGGTCTAAACTTGGGTCCTGCAAGCTCTTTAGCCACTGAGCAATCTCTTCCATACACTTAATAAACTTTTAATACTATGTTTTAGCATAGCTATTAAAAATATGTTTGTAATGTATCACTATTGTTCTACTTTCTTAGTATGATGGCAAAATATACATTTATAATTTTGGAAACTTCAGGGAACATTGAACATAAATTTTTAAAATTTAAGATTTTAGTATAAAGAACAGTATAACTATTTAAAAATCTCCCTCCGCAGAAATGGAAGATAGTGGGAGATCTTCCTCATCTTGTATGAGTCCTGTTTGGATATCCCAGCTGTTTTAAAGTGAGTAAAAGTCGTGTGTGCTCAGGCTGGACTTGAGTGTCCCTGTTCTAAAGTATGCAGCATTAGCCCAGCATGCTGCCTCCTGCAGGGCGCACCTCCAGTGATGCTGGAGCTACTGAGTTAAATCCTTAGGGAAGAAAGGAGGTCGGGGGCACATGGGCTTAGAGCTAGAGCTTACTGAGTAAGTTCTCTGTAAAATGATTTCATGCAGTTTTGAAGAAAGATTATTTCCCATGGGGTAGGAATATACTTTGTCACAAAAGTGCTTTTAGAAATCAGTATTCCCTTAATACTGACATGCAAGAATGGTGAGAGTGTTTTTGTAGACTAAAAACCACCTACAAATGGCATTTAATATCTTCAGGGATATATTGAAATGTGACAGTATGTTCTGAAAGAAACGTATTGTGGCTGGTGAGGCAGCTCACCTGATGGAGGCATTGCCACAGACTCCGAACCAAAGTCAGGGAAAGAACCAGTTCCCTCGTTTGTTCTCTGACCTCCACACATGTGTGATGGCATGTGTATTCCACACACACACATTATGCATATAAATACATGATAAAATTTTAGAAAACTATATAAGACAAATAATGTTTATAGAGCTTTTAAAGAATAATAGGGAGCCTGTTTTGTACAAAAACAGTAAGGACTGTATTGTTGCCCATGCTTTCTAAAGTTCCATAGCTGTGGGAAATAAATCAGCTGGGCATATGCAAAGCAGAATTTTTCCATTTGTTACAGATTCTCAAAAGGGTTATTGGAGGAAAAAAGTAGTGGACATCCACTTTAATCTCAGTTTTCTATAAAACAGGTGGAAATTTTAGTGAACTGTAAATTGGTAAATGGATGGACAGTACCAGGAGAAACCATGTTGCTGGTCTATCTCTTACCTACACGGAAGCATAAGCCAGAGTCTAGGCAGCCCCTCTTTGAGATACTTTGCGCACACAGCGGGTGCAGATAGAATCTAAGACGGCTCAGAAGTTAGCAGGGCCAGGGGGGCCTGTGCTGCGCTAGTACCTTCTCTAGCTCCTGCACTATGCAGATCCCCATCCTCTCCAGGATTGCGGTCTTTGCCAAGACTGCAGGTCTTGTTGGATAAGAGCATCTCAAAGCATGAGTACAGAATTAAGGCTATGTAGTTACATTAAGGCTGTTTAACCAGGACTATCTGATGATCCGTGCACTTCAGAGATACACTTGTAATGACAGTGCTGTGTTTCTTGAGTTTTGAAATACACCTTTGTGTCAATTCCTCGAGGCAAACGGTGCTGGTGTCGCTTGTGCTCCGCGGTCTCCTCTCTGATTTGCGGAGTTGTAGGCCTGTCTGCTGCCAGGATGAACATCCGCCGGGCTCGGCCAGACGACCTGATGAACATGCAGCACTGCAACCTGCTCTGCCTGCCCGAGAACTACCAGATGAAGTACTACTTCTACCACGGCCTCTCGTGGCCCCAGCTCTCCTACATTGCCGAGGACGAGGACGGCAAGATAGTGGGCTATGTCCTGGCCAAGATGGAGGAGGACCCTGATGATGTCCCCCACGGGCACATCACCTCGCTGGCCGTGAAGCGCTCCCACCGACGCCTTGGCCTGGCCCAGAAGCTGATGGACCAGGCCTCCCGGGCCATGATTGAGAACTTCAGTGCTAAGTATGTATCGCTGCACGTCAGGAAGAGCAACCGAGCAGCTTTGCACCTTTATTCCAACACCCTGAACTTCCAGGTCAGTGAGGTGGAGCCCAAGTACTATGCAGATGGAGAAGATGCATATGCTATGAAGCGAGATCTCTCACAGATGGCGGATGAGCTGAGACGGCAGCTGGTGCTGAAGAAAGGCAGATACGTGGTTCTGGGTTCCAAGGAGAATCAGGGTAGCACACTTCCTGGTTCTGAAGAGGCCTGTCAGCTGGAGAACCTGGCCGGAGGTGACAGTGGAAGTGATGGCAAAGACACCGCTGATGGCCAAGACAGCTTGCAGACCTTGGGGTCTGCCCCCTAGAGGCTGCCCGAGCACTGCAGGTCCTTGTGTTTTAGCCACATTGTTGTTGGGAACCTTGCTCTGCATCCCTGCCCTGGGCTCGTCTCCCAGTGACCTGAATGGCTCTCCTTTCAAAGCCTAGCAGCAACCTGTGTGCTCATGGAGGCACACCTGGACACAACCTGCTGTGCGGGGGCCAAGGAAGCCGAGGACTCCCCGCAGCCCCTTTCTTGTCTTCTTGCTGCCGTCAAGCTTCTGTTCAGTACTGTTCTGATTGTGTGTATCCTGCAGATTTCCGCCTGGAATGCCAAACAGGAATGGGGACAACTTGAGAAGATCCCCAGCCTTCAGCCTTTGCCATTATTTGGGGTTTGTTTTTTTTTTCTTGGAATAGGCAGAATCATCAAGTTAGTCTTCATGCCCTCTGCCCCTATCTGGGGAAGTTTCCTACTCTTGCTTTCTGTGGAAACTACCCATGCCCTGCCCGCCCCGCCCTCCCTCTTTTTGAAGAATGTTCTCTTTCCCGTGGGAGAAGGTGATAGGTGTTGGACTAATACGCACGCAGAATTTGTAGATCTAAGGACAGAACACGCAGAAATTAAATTGCACTCTCCAACCTGAAAGAATAAAGCTTTAAAAAGGAGTACACATTTGTTGTGGGAATTCATTGGTCAGTCCTACCTGGTGCTTTGGGTTTAATCTCAGGCCACCGCTGCGGAGGTAACACATTCTACCTTATAGGGCGTCAGGTTGGGCTGAAGAGTTTTAAAATAGCTGAGGTTTTCATTTTCGAGAGGACATGATTCCTCTTACCAGTTTCTAAATGTGGGGGACTGGAGAATCTCGTTGGCTATAAATAATCAAAATAATCCCTATTCTGACCTTTCATTGAATTGGTAATTCTGTAGAAGGCAGGTTAGTCTTTCCATTACTAATAATTTATTTTAATTTTAGCTTTGTTGTAATGCATATGAAATGAGTATTTCTACTTTATGACAGTTAAGATGTTGGCAGGCTGTTAAAAATGAGCAGATGAGGCCAGCGGTGAGGCACCCCTTTGGTCCCAGCTCTCTGGAGCTGGAGGCAGGCAGATCTTGAGTTCCAAGCTAGTCTGATCTATGCAGCAAGTCCTGGGCCTACTGGGACTACAAGGTAAGATCTTAGCCAAACTCTTGCCAGGAAACTGGGTCTTTGGTTTGTGGTGTTTCCACCTTAGCCCCTCGCCTCAGCGCCCTCTAGGAAGAACAGCAGGACCATGCTGTCCGCCACACAACCTTTCATTCATAGAACAGTGAAGGCTGCCAGACACTTCCTTCCCTACCCACCTAATTGTCACATCCTGTCTTGTCTGCCAGGGACCTCCTTAACTCGGTGTTTTCCGTTGTTAATACCCTTCCTCAGAGCTCAGAAGCAGCTTCTCCCCTGTTTGTCTAGGAGGCAGTCACAGAGCTTTTTAGTCTTGTCTGACTTCAGTTTTCAGGAACCTCAATACAGGTGCCTCCTTACTGATTGGGTTTTAGTGTGTGTGTGTGTGTGTGTGTGTGTGAGTTCAGTGTGGGCCTCACATGCTAAGCATTGACTGTGCCGCTGGTAGGTTTCCTGTTGTGCTGTGACTACTAGCCCTCTCATGCTTTCCCCTGTAAAGGGCTTCTACACTAACACTGAAGTCCCAGCATCAACACCTGTGCTTGGGGTTGGTGGGAAGCAAATGGTAGCCATGAGGTGGTCTTCTCCAGCCCAGCCTCAGGTTCATCCGAGCAGTAACCTAAAAGTCATCGTAGGTGCCTTTCTCGGATACCTAAGACTGGTCTGTGTCTAGAGGTCTTGTAAACAGGCCCTCCAAGAAGAGATTCCTGATTCTGCTTTCTCATGCAGAAGCTAGATTTGACTGCTGCCTTGTGTCTGTCTCTTTCTTTTTTTGTTTTGAGACAGGGCTTCTTTGCATAACCTACCCTGGAACTTACTTTGTAGACCAGATTAGCCTCCAACTCAGAGATCTGCCTGCCTCTGCCTCCCAGAGCTGGGATTAAAGTTGGTGCCACCGCTTGGCAATGTCTGTCTTTATAGGTGGAGCTCTCTTTACTGAATGACTCCCACCCTCCACAGTTCTGCCTCCACCTCCCCAGGCAGAACAGTTTCCTCATGACTCAGCTCAGGAATTCTCATCCAGAGGCATCTGGGGCAGACCTGGGTGCAGTTTCAGTTCTGCTGTTTCCCCTGGGGCTTTGGACCCTAAATTCTTGGTAAGTGAAATACTGATAAGGTCTCAGACTGTTGAAAGAATCAGAATTCATGACCAAGGAGTTCCTTGTATGTGGTAGGTTCTTAGACACTTTGAGCCAATCTGCCCTGAAATATTTATGTAAGTTCTTATAGTATATGTATTTGACATGGAGTCTTTGTCTAATGATGATGGGCCAGACTAAGCTTGAAGACAGGAGAAACATTTGTGTCTTCAAGCAGGTTGGTGTTTATTGACGTGCTCTCCCTGGTAGCTAAATGCTCCTATATTGAAGTGGTTGTGCGGTTAGTACGTAACTGCATAATCCTGGACAAGTTACCCAGAAAGTGGAACACAGCCTCTGCTCCTAATCTGATGGTTCCATGGCCTCAACTTCTGTAGTGAACTAGTTTATTTTTAAGTAATACCAGAATGGAATATGTTTACTAAGGAAGCTGGGTTCAGGTGACCTGGCTAATGATTTCAGCGTGGATACGGTGGGAAAGCAGAGTTTCAGAAATACCTGGTCAGTGAACTGAGATCCAACTAAGATGTGCCTGAGATGAGAGGGAGCGGTTAGTGGTTTCGAGAGTGATTAAGCAAAAACACACGTCCTCTGCACCCCATGCTGTGCCGATGGTAACGCACACATATTATTCATGATCCATGACATGTACATGACATGTATTCTTTATGTACCAAGACATGTAGACTGTGGAGTGCAGACATGCACAGTGTACCATGTACCACAGTTAAGATCTCCACTAAAGCTGAAGACAGGTGGAGTCCTTGTTAAGTATAAATGGTCACTTTATGGCTTAATTTCCTTGCTGACTTTTGAAATATTACCAGCAATAGAACGCAGCCGGTGCCTGTTAAACTGTGGGTGGAGCCCCTCAAGCTCCCCTTTGTGCTGTCCCACTGGAAGCAGATCCCAGGTGCCAGTTTACTCACCAGAAACTAAGTTACTAAACTGGATTTCTAGGTGGGGTTTGTTGTTCTTGAGGTTCTGGAAATCCAATCCAGGGCATTGCATATGCTAGGCAAGTGTTCCACTGGTGGGTGTTTGTTTATTTGCAGGTAGCTTTGTGAGGACACACTGGGAATTGAACCTAGGCCTTTGCACATGTAGCAAACACTCTCACTAAGTGCTATGCCCAGCTCAGCTGGTAGATTTTAAGAATGTTAGCCATTCTGAAGAGATGGCTCAGTGGTTAAGAGCACTGACTGCTCTTCCAGAGGTCCTGAGTTCAAATCCCAGCAACCACATGGAGGCTTACAACCATCTGTAATGGGATCCAATGCCCTCTTCTGGTGTGTCTGAAGACAGCTATAGTGTACTCATACATAAAATAAATCTTGAAAAAAAAAGAATATTAGTCATTAAAAGTAAATGAAATGGTATAATACCTACCATTTCAGAACTTTGGGGGCTGGAGCAAGAGGACTGTAACATGAGTTCAAGGCCAGCCAGGGAAATTTAGTGAGACTCTATTTTAAAATACAAGAAGCCAGAGATCAAGGTAATATGCTTACCTAGGAGGCTTAAGGCCCTGGGTTCAATCCAGTGCCACGAAAGGGTAAAAAGCACGGAGGTATTAAAAGCTTGGTGGGGTCAGTCTACATCTGTAATCCCAGTGCTCAGAAGCAGAAGGATCACAACTTCAAGATCTTGGACTACAGCATAGATGTGAGGTCATCCTGGGCTATATGTAGAATAAGATCGTATCTCAGACAAACCCAAAGCGAACAGGCGCTGTGTGTGTGTGTGTGACGCTGTGTGACTGTGTACATGCACACAGGCACCATAGTTGATTCCCTTTGTCTTGTAGCCTTGTCCTGTAGTTGTCAGGCTTGATAGCAAGAACCCTTAGTGTTGTGCTATCTTTAGTCTTCAGCTAAGGAAAGTGATACCAAGTCAACAATATTGACACCTCAGGAATACTAGAGCTACGTAGGAAAGGACATGGAGTCAGGCTTGGAGATATGTTCTTGTATGTATGACCTTGTGCCAGCTAGTGACTTACTATCTCTAAGGGCAACCTGCTAAGGTTCTTTTGAATATAAAATGAGATAATATGTTAAGGAATAAGGAGGGTGGGTGTATAGCAAGATGGTAAAAGTATTTACCACATAAGCCTGAATTCAGTTCTTGGAACATCTCCATGGTGAAAGGAGAACACTGTCTCCTAATGTTGCCCTCCATCCTTGTGCATGCTAGGCATACATACCCTGCACCCACACGCATACCCATGGTAATAATATGTGTAATCTTTCTTAAAGGAAGAGTGGGAAATAGATTGGTTGATTTGTTGGTTGGTTGCTCCTGGTGCTGGCAAGCTATCGCTGGTGTCTTCAGCTTGTATACACATCTCCAGTTCCCATGTTCCCCAGTGGCTATCATGTGGCCTTATCCCTATAAATAGAGAGCAGTCATGGATTTGTGACCCACCTCCTAGCCCTAGCCTCATGTGGACCCAGACTAGCTTCATCTGTAGTGACCCTCCTAGAGTCACTTCTCAGTTTGGGGGTTAGGAATTAAGACTCTTGGGGCATATGACATGTCTAAGTCGTGCCTTTATGAAGTGCACAGAGCATTTTTAAGGAACACATTAATCACACTCTGTGTCTAAGGTTGTTTTAAGGTTTATCCTTAGGAAGTATATACATGAATTTAAAGTCAATATGTAGAGTGAAATTTTTGATACTCTTAGGAACTCAGCAAGGAAATAAGCAAAAAGGGCTCCAACATGATGTAGCCCTCTGATGAATAACAGGCAGCCAAGAGCAGTCTTAGGTGGACAAGAATGCCTATAATGAATGGAAGCAGAACACAGTAGGACCATTTTTGTTAAAGTGCTGCACTTTTAGAATATATATAGGAAAAGGTAGGGGAGAATTTTGCAAAAATATTAACAGCAATGGAATTTAAGATGCTTATAGTCTTTTTAAAAAGTTTTTCTAAACATAGATTATAGAAAATTATAATAAATTATAGAAAATTTAGCATGTGGAATAATAACTATTAGTGTTTGCAAGCATTGAAACAAAAGCAATTAATGGAGAGTGGATGGTTGAGTTTTTTTTTTTTAATTTTTTTTTTTTTTTTTTTTTTTTTTTTTTTTTTGGTTTTTCGAGACAGGGTTTCTCTGTGTAGCCCTGGCTGTCCTGGAACTCACTTTGTAGACCAGGCTGGCCTCGAACTCAGAAATCCTCCTGCCTCTGCCTCCCAAGTGCTGGGATTAAAGGCGTGCGCCACCACCGCCCGGCTTAATTTTTTTTTTTTAAGATTTATTTATTTTATGTATATACGAGTACACTGTCACTGTCTTCAGACACACCAGAAGAGGGCATTAGATCCATTTACAGATGGTAGTAAGCCATCATGTAGTTGCCGGGAATTGAACTCTTCACCTTTGGAAGAGCAGCCAGTGCTCTTAACCACTAAGTCATCTCTCCAACCTGGATGGTTGAGTTTGATAAGCTTGTTTAATGTACAAAGAACAAACTTATAAAACCTTATAAACTGGCTTGTTGATAGGTGGGTGAGAGAGCTATGGGCATTTCCTGCAGGGCTTTAGTAACCTGGTGCCAGAGACAAGTTTAATTCTTTTTTTTTTTTTTTTGGTTTTTCAAGACAGGGTTTCTCTGTATAGCCCTGGCTGTCCTGGAACTCACTTTGTAGACCAGGCTGGCCTCGAACTCAGAAATCCGCCTGCCTCTGCCTCCCAAGTGCTGGGATTAAAGGCGTGCGCCACCACCGCCCGGCTGACAAATTTAATTCTTAATTGACTTGAAATGTCAGAGAGAACTGTAGGTAGCAGTGGTCAGAACTGTGGCAGGACCATGTGGTATCATCAGCTCTGTGGGACAAATATTTAGTAACTGGTTTGAAAAAAAATGCCAAGTTACACGGTCTTGGTTTTGCTTTAATTTACTTTTATAAAATGAAACCAATTTGATCTCTTATTTCAGTTTTTAAAATCTCTTTCTAGGTTAAGAATTTTGCAGTTATTTATCTTGTGGACATTACAGAAGTGCCTGACTTCAACAAGATGTACGAGCTGTATGACCCATGCACTGTCATGTTCTTCTTCAGGTATGTTGTCTGAAAGCTGCTGCTTAAATGGAATCCTGTTCGATGGGACAGAGCCCTTTGTTCAGGAGGTCAGTTGTGCAGTTTTACCACAAGGCAATCAATGTGAATCTTTATATAGTTGTAAAGTACCAATTCCAGTTTAACATTCACTCAATAACAAATAACTCTTTTGAAACACTGTCCAGAAACTGGTGCGAAGTATAATTAAATAGAAGACGTTCTTTCTGGCATTTAAGATGCCTTCAAATAAAATCTGCTGATGAACATACCTTTTGAAATACAGTTTCATTTGTTAGATATTATCACTGACTTTATGTGGTGTCCTTCGAAAAAATCCAGTAAGAAAGCCTGAATGTAGCTGCTTTGCTGCACATCAGGTCTGTACACATCAAGGTTGTTTCATCAGCTGCAACATTCCAATGGAGATTTGGAAAGACATCTCCATGTGAAACTGGCTCTGCTCATCAAAAGTTTTTCCTGTAATTACTAGAGTTGGTATATAGTCATAGAACTCCAAAAGTAATGTCCAAATTGATAAGCAGGGCTGTGTGTTTGATCTTATACACAGACTTAACAGTGTAAACTGGCTCTCATTTGTGAACTCACAGCTCTGGGGTGAAGGTAAGCAAGGTCTCTCAGGCGTGATGTGTAGGCTGAGTAATGATGGGGTGCCGTTGAGGTGTCTGAGGCTTTTCCTGTTGCTGCTGTTGGTGGGGACCACTCTGCTCTCACAGGCTCCTCTGCCTGTGGGAGGCAGCATACCTTGTCCGTCACAGTGAGTCCTTTTTGCACAATTCTCTGACTTTCAGTTCTCCTTATTGGAGGGTGAGGTTCGTGTGAGCTGGGGTGATCCCGATAGGGTGAGGTTCGTGTGAGCTGGGGTGATCCCGATAGGGTGAGGTTCATGGGAGCTGGGGTGATCCCGATAGGGTGAGGTTCGTGGGAGCTGGAGTGATCCCGATAGGGTGAGGTTTGTGGGAGCTGGGGTGATCCCGATAGGGTGAGGTTCGTGGGAGCTGGGGTGATCATGATAGGGTGAGGTTCCTGTGAGCTGGGGTGATCCCAATAGGGTGAGGTTCGTGGGAGCTGGGGTGATTCCGATAGGGTGAGGTTCGTGGGAGCTGGGGTGATCCCGACAGGGTGAGGTTCGTGGGAGCTGGGGTGATCCCGACAGGGTGAGGTTCGTGGGAGCTGGGATGATCACGACAGGGTGAGGTTCCTGGGAGCTGGGATGATCACGATAGGGTGAGGTTTGTGGGGGCTGGGGTGATCCCGACAGGGTGAGGTTTGTGGGGGCTGGGGTGATCCCAACAGGGTGAGGTCCGTGGGGGCTGGGGTGATCCCGACAGGGTGAGGTTCATGGGGGCTGGGGTGATCCCGACAGGGTGAGGTTCGTGGGAGCTGGAGTGATCATGACAGTCTCCCTTTTAAAGCCAGCTGCTGAGGATCTTGACTTGTGCCTGGAATGTCCTGTGCACTGTGTCAGCTGGGTCGTAGCTGGGGTCACAGGGTCACGGGGCGGGGGGGAGTATTTTAGAATTTTGTCTATTACTCCTTGAGATTATCCTTCCCTTAAACAAACCAGGACCTCTCTGAGGTTTCCAAGGACCCTTGAGATCCCACTCCTGGAACCAGCAATTCATAGTCCTCATGTCTAGATCATCCACTCATGGTCTGACGTCTATAGAGTGACCTCTTCCCTGTGAAGTTGTTACCTGTGAGGCCCAAGACATAAATGACGACGCTTCCAGCAGGTCTAGCTCAGAGGGATTGGGCAGAAACAGGGAGCCTCTTCCCCTCTCGACCCCAACCCCTACACCTGCACACACACCACGCAGGGCCAGCAAGCTTTAGTAAGGCTTGCTATTACCCTCCTAGCTGCATGTTCCCTCTGGGAAGGGATCTAACCAAGTCCCCTTCATGACTGATGTTTGTAGCTGAACAGGTTTGACCTGCTTTGTTCAGCCACAGTGGGGGCCATTCTCTCCTCTCCACAGTCCTCTCTGTCCTTCATTTTGAGGCTATGAATTAAGCAGGAGCTATCTATCTGCCACTGGGTGAGTCCTGATGAGCAGTAGGAAATGATGTTCCCAGTCCAGAAGCCTCCTAGAGGTTGGGAGGGCCACTAACCCTTCAGAGACACACCCACCTTATCTCCTCTGACTGAATGCTGGCCTGGGATCGGTCCAGGCCTCTTCCACATCTCACTATCTGGAGAAGCTGGGAATTTAATCCTCTCACTAATGGTCTTGTGCCCAGTCCTCTTTGCTCCTTTTACTGAGAAAGCAGGCAGCACTTCCTTGTTTGGAAATCTCTTCTGCTAAATAAACAAGTTCATCACTAGCAAGTTCTGTTTTCCATAGAGCTGTAGGACACAGTAGTTCCCAGTGTGCAACCAAAGTCCCCTTTCCTCTTTGTGAGAAACAAGGACCTTACTTCACGTGGACAGAGAGGCCATCTTAGAGATACAGTGATGAGTGTGGAAGAAGGATATAGGGAGCAATGTGTACGTGGATGGGGACAGAGCTGGCATCTTTGAGGTCATTAAGACACTATCTACTGAACTCAGAAAAGAAGACAAACTTCCTCTTCCTTCTATGACCCAAAGTTCTAGAGCAAGAGTCAAGAGTAGTCAGTTTGTGCACCAGTGTGTGCACTGAGCACCTACAAGGCTTTCCTCTTAGGACTGTGACAGAATAAGAGAAGCCAGGCTCCCCTTTACAAAAGCCTTTGCAGAGATATAACTGACTGAAGCCTGTCTGGATCACACAGGCCCCCCCAGTATATAAAGGACTAATCATGTCCAGTATGCTCACAGAGAGTAAGCCATGGAGCCCAGAGGGCTGCTGTGTGTGGGTGGGAGGAGATGTGGGTGTCTACCCCATTCCTGGGCTAACTGAGGACGTGGAATGCTACCCTGGGAGCGAATGTTTGACACTAAGAAGTTAGGTCAAACTGACCTTTTCACTGCTCTCAGAATCAGTGAGGTATGGTCATGGGCTATAGTGGAAGCCAATGTGTGATCTATAGGAGTGAAAAATTAGACTAATACAAACAGATCTTTAGAAACTTGGAAAAATTCATGCAAGTAGATCAGGGGTTAACATCCTTATTCAGAAGTGCATATGCAAGTTCCTGAGTGGGGAAAGGCCTATCCTCTGAAGGACAAGTGACTGAGGGTTGTTTGCTTCTCAGTCACAGCATGCCAGGATGGCCAAAGTCTCAACTCACCATTACAAAGCCTTTGGTAAATACAAGTTCCTGTGAGCAAAGTGTGAGAAGGTTACACATGCTTTTTCAGGAAAATTAGAACACCTCTCAGGAAAACTGCTTGTCTTTCCGAATGATACAACTGTCTTTGGCCTTTACAGTTCAAGACACAAATGCACAATTGCAGGGCACAGTGGTGTATGCCCTCAGTCAAGCACTCAGGAGGCAGAGGCTATGGGATCTCTGAGTTTGAGGCAAGCCCTATCTATATAGCAAATTCCAGGACAATCCGAGCTATAGAGAGACCCTGTCTCAAAAGAACTAAATTACACACACACATACACACACACACACACACACACACACACACACACACACAAAAGCAAATGCACTGAAAATACAGAAGAGTGCAGGAAGAGTGTGGCTGCTGCATTGCATTCCTAGAAAATGATTTTAGTCTTTGTCTTTATTGCGTTTTGAACTGTGGTCTCTTTGGATGGTCTGTGCCCTTAAATGACATTATAGATGCTTAGAACAGCAGAGAGAACAGGCATGCTTGTGGGACTCTCTCTGTGAGCATTGCTCCTCTTTTCTCTTTCAGAAACAAACATATCATGATTGATTTGGGCACTGGCAACAACAACAAGATCAACTGGGCCATGGAAGACAAGCAAGAAATGGTTGACATCATAGAGACCGTGTACCGTGGCGCCCGCAAAGGCCGGGGTCTGGTGGTGTCTCCCAAGGACTATTCTACAAAGTACAGATACTGAGCACTGCCCTCAGGCTGTGCAAAGAACTCTGGGAGAGCCTCTTCCACTCTGCTCTCATAGCCTCTGGAAAGGGCCTGCAGCAGACCAGTGCTGTGGAGCTGGAGGATCCTTGAGATGAGGGTTACAGGGCCTTAACTACCTGAAGCAAATAAACATGGTGAAGGAACAGTCGGAATCTGCAGTTTGCTTTACTGACTGTAAATGTCTTCACTCTCAGAGTGAAATCAGTGTTTGTCCCGTGAGGCTGTCAGGATTTGCATCTTCAAGTGGTTGCTAGAGCTGTCAAGCAAACTACCACAGACTGGGTGGTTTCAGCAAAGATATTTCAGTTGTACAGTTCTCAAGGTTTACCTGTAGCAGCTGTGTTCTGGGTTCCATTTGATGCTGTGGGCCATCTGCAGGAGCCCCTTGGCTCTGGAGGCTATTGGCAGTCCTTGGTGAACCTTGGATTGAGGACACGTTATCCCAGTCTTGACCATTTCCCTTACAAGTCGTGTGTATCATGCGTAAGTCAAAATATCCCCTAGTTATAAGAACACCATTCATATTGCCTGGGGAGGGGGGGCACCTCACTTCTGTACAACCTCATCTTAATTGATTACGTATGATAATCACTCCAAATAAGGTCATGGTCTGAGATTCATGGTCTGGGGTTAATTGAGGGTGACATAACCCATAAGAGGATCCAGTGTTAATCTTACTCAGCATATAAAATAGCATTGTAATCTAGGTGTGATGCACTCTTGCTTCTGGCTGAGGCCAGTCTGCTGAGCTTAAAACACAATTACAAAGATAGCAATTGTCCGGAACTTCCCTTCAGTTAGTAGCCCTCCACTCTTCCTCAGATTTGTCTGTGTCTTGCTTCCTAAGGAGGCAGGGTTCTCATCCCACCCAGTACAAGTCCCCTTATCTGCATCAGTTTCCTCTTGTTTCTTCTCTTCCTGGCAATGTGGAGGGACCTGGGTCTGCCCTCTCATCTCTCTGAACACAAACTCAGGAGAGAAAGGTCAGCATATGAGGAGCTGACATTGGATGAGCTCCTCACTGACTCAGGCAGGGCCTCAGTACCTCTGTCTCATCCATCACCATAGTATGCAGTAGTGGCCACTCACTGGACACCTGGTAGGTTGACAGTCCCTTCTGCTGTTCATATGACCCATGATGAAAACTCAGGAGTGAAGCAGATGTCTTACCTACAAATAAATGCACTCGTCAAATGAACCAAAACATGAGTCTGGGCTTGGGATGCAGCTTGGTGATAGAGATGGTATTCAGAGTTCCTAGCTTGAAAAAAGTTAAATTCATTTGCAGATCTGCAATGTAATGCCTAGCACTATTATGTCCATTAAAAGAATAGTATAGCCGAGCCTGGTGGTGCAAGCCTTTAACACTAGCACTTGGGAGGCAGAAGTAGGCAGATCTCTGGTTTTGAGGCTAGTCTTGTCATCTGGTTTATATAGTGAGACCCTGTTATGGGAAAAAAATTTAGCTTTCCTCACTGGCCATGGATGGTCCCATATGGAGTTGTTCTTGATTCCCTACATAAAGGGAAACTCAGTGTCTGGCACCTTCAAGGATGTCCTTAAATTGGATGTGACAAGAGACCACTTGGTGGTACAACCTTGCTCTTCACATGCAGATGTGGAGCTCTTGCACACCTACCGAAGGAAAAGTAACAGTGTGTACATCACAAGTGTGAGAGGACCTGGGTGTCTTAGGGTTTCATTGCTGTGAAGAGACACCATGACCAAGGCAACTCTATAACATTTACGTGGGGCTGGCTTACAATTTCAGAGGTTCAGTCCATTACCAGCATGAGCAGAAGCATGGCAGCACGCAGGCAGACATGGTGCTGGAGAAGGAGCCGAGAGTTCTACATCCTGATCAGAAGGCAGCCAACTCTCCTCTGCAGGCATCCAGGAGGAAGGTCTCGTCTGCACTGGGTGGAACCTGAGCAGAGAAGCCTCAAAGCCTCTGTATTTGTCAGGCTCTGGCAGGGCCTCTCAGCTTTATCAGGCTCCTGTCAGCAAGCACTTCTTGGCATCCACAATAGTGTCAGGGTTTGGTGACTGTATATGGGATGAATCCCCAGGTGGGACAGTCTCTGGATGGCCTTTCCTTCAGACTCTGCTACACACTTTGTCTTCATATTTGCTCCCTTGAGTATTTTGTTCCCCTTTCTAAGAAGGACCAAAGCACCCACACTTTGATCTTCCTTCTTGAGCTTCATATGGTCTGTAAATTGTATCTTGGGTATTTGGAGCTTTTGGGCTAATAAGCACTTATCAGTGAATGCATACCATATGTGTTCTTTTGTGATTGGGTTACCTCACTCAGGATGATATTTTCTAGTTCTATTCATTTGCCTAAGAATTTCATGAATTCATCATTTTTAATAGCTGAGTAAGTAGTACTACTCCATTGTGTAAATATATCACATTTTCTGTATCCACTTCCTCTGTTGAAGGACATCTGGGTTCTTTCCAACTTCTGGCTATTACAAATAAGGCAGCTATGAACATAGTGGAGCATGTGTCCTTGTTATATGTTGGAGCATCTTCTGGGTATATGCCCAGGAGTGGTATAGCTGGGTCCTCAGGTAGTACTATATCCAATTTTCTGAGGAACTGCCAGTCTGATTTCTAGAATGGTTGTACCAGCTTGCAATCCCACCAACAATGGAGGAGTGTTCCTCTCTCTCCACATCCTGGCCAGCACCTGCTGTCACCTGAGTTTTTGATCTTGGCCATTCTGACTGGTGTGAGATGGAATCTCAGGGTTGTTTTGATTTGCATTTCCCTAATGACTGCGGATGTTGAACATTTCTTTAGGTGCTTCCCAGCCATTTGATATTCCTCAGTTGAGAATTCTTTGTTTAGCTCTGCACCCCATTTTTTAATAGGGTTATTTGATTCTCTGGAGTCTAACTTCTTGAATTCTTTGTTTGTTTGTTTGTTTGTTTAGTGTAAATGATTACACTGTAGGTGTATTGATGGTTCTGGGTCATGGTTGCTGGGAATTTTGAATTCAGGACCTCTGCTCACTCCGGAACCAGTTGGCCCCACTCACTACTTATTATTATATCTAAGTACACTGTAGCTGTCTTCAGACACACCAGAAGGGAGCGTCAGATCTCTTTACGGATGGTTGTGAGCCACCATGTGGTTGCTGGGAATTAAACTCAGGACCTCTGGAAGTGTAGCCAGTGCTCTTTACTGCTGAGCCATCTCTCCAGCCCCCATCTCTCCAATTTGTAATTCTGTCTTTACAAAAGAAATTTCAAACCTGGTGGTGGCACCCACCTTTAATCCCAGGGCTTAGGAGGCAGAGGTAGGCAGATCTCTGAGTTTGAGACAAACTTGGTCTATAAATTAAATTCCAGGACAGCCAGGGTTATAAAGAGAAACTGTTTCAAAGTAAAAAAACAAAACAAAAAAACAGAACAAAACAAACAAACGGAGGAAGAGGAGGAGGAGGAGGAAGAGGAGGAAATTTCAATCATGTATGTTGGTGCACACCTTTAATTCCAGCACTCGAGTGGCAGAGGTAAGTGGATATCTGGGAGCCTGAGGCCAACCTAATCTACATAGTGAGTTCCAGGACAGCAAGGGAGAGGTAGGATGGATTTCAGGGCTGAGATGTCTCAAAGGTGCCTGAGTTCAATCCCAAGGACCTAGAGACCAGGGAGAGAGACCTGATTCCTGCAAATTTTCTGACCTCCACATGCAGTGCCTAGAGGGTATGTGCTCACAAACACACACCCAATAAAAATGTTCTAATGTCTAAAACATTTTAAAAGATAGCTAGAAAATTAGCTCAGAGGTCAAAAGCATGTATAGTTCTTGCAGAGGACCAGAGTTCAGTTCCCAGCCCCAGCATAAGGGCCTGTGACTTCACATCCAGGGGGATCCCATGCCTTTGGCCAGTTTTTATCACTATTGCTCTGTAATACAGCTTGATGTCAGGGATGGTGATTCCCGCAGAAGTTCTTTTTTTTTTTTTAAAGATTTATTTATTTATTTTATGTAAGTACACCATAGCTGTCTTCAGACACCCCAGAAGAGGGCAGCAGATCTCATTACAGATGGTTGGGAGCCACCATGTGGTTACCGGGATTTGAACTCAGGATCTTCAGAAAAGCAGTCAATGCTCTTAACCGCTGAGCCATCTCTCCAGCCCAGAAGTTCTTTCATTGTTGAGAATAGTGACCATTGGACTGAGTGCGGGGTCCCCAATGGAGGAGCTAGAGAAAGGACTGAAGGAGCTGAAGGGGTTTGCAACCCCATAGGAAGAACAACAATATCAACCAACCAGACCCCCCCCCCGAGCTCCCAGGGACTAAGCCACCAGCCAAGGAGTACACATGGAGGGACCTATGGCTCCAGCTGGATATGTAGCAGAGGATTGCCTTGTTTGGCATCAATGGGAGGAGAGGCCCTTGGTCCTTTGAAGGCTAAATAGATGCCCCAGTGTAGGGGAATCGAGGGTGGGGAGGCGGGAGTGGGTGGGTGTAGAGAAACACCCTCATAGAAGCAGGGGGAGGGGGGATGGGATAGGGGGCTTTCAGGAGGGGGGAAACCAGGAAAGGGGATAACATTTGAAATGTAAATTAAAAAATCCAATTTAAAAAATATATATATACACATACATACATATATGTCTCAAAGCCCAGACTTCCTCTAACAAGGCCACACCTACTCCAACAAGGCCACACTTCCTAACTCTGCCACTTCCCATGGGCCAGGCGTATTCAAACCATCACATGGGGAAAGCTGCTGCTAGCTGGTAGAACTGAGTCCACTTTAAATCGCTGCTGGTATCAGTGCCCCCTGTGCTGAGGTTTGCTGCTGCCGTTGAGCAGCGTCCCTCCTGGGACCTTCACTAACTAGATCCAAGGAGCCTTCCAGGAACCACTTCTGGGGTGATGGGGTCTGACCGCCAGCCTCTTCCCAGAGGCGTTTCCTGTCAACCTGCCTACCATTGCTCTGTGTAACAGATTCTCTGCACGAGGTAGACAGTGCCATTTTCATGCAGCAAACGAGCCCCCTCGGTGGGTCTGATGACTATGGGCCCATGAGCAAGGTGGAGGCTGTACCTGATGTCTACAGAGATCCTGAAGACGGAGAAGGAAGAAGCAGCTGCCACAGAGAAGGCTGTGACCAAGGAGGAATCTCAGGATGAATGGACTGCGCCAGTGCCTGAGATAGCTGCTCAGGGAGGGGTGGCAGACACATCTGAGTGTTCAGGTGCCCTTCCTGCCTGTCTGGCAGAGCCTTACTGAAGACCGGAGTGGCAGCCACTGAGGGCTGGACCGCAGCTGCCGCTGGTCAGCCACTGAATGGAACCCAACAGCTATCAAGCAGCCACAGGAAGGTCAGCAACCGTTCGGTCTTTAATTTATGGGGGTAAAACCCTGCGGAGTGAGATCTCTAAGACTCAGAGTCCACAGTACTTGCAGTCTGGGATAGTTACAGTCCAGAAAGGTGGGGGCCCAGATGGAGGGTAAAGAGTTCCCTTTTTTAACCACATTTGACCGTTGCTCGGGATTAGAGCAGTGGTTCTCAACCTTCCTGATGCTGTGACCCTTTAATACAGTTCTTCAAGATGTGGTGACCCCCCCAACCATAAATTATTTCTTTACTACTTCATAACTAATTTTGCTACTGTTATGAATCATAAGTATCTGTTTTCCAGTGGTCTTAGTCAACTACCGTGAAAAGGTTATTTGAAGGGTCGTGACCCACAGGTTGAGAAACATAGGATTAGAGCATCATTAAAAAAATATCAGGTTATCAATATACATCTTTCCTTTCTGTCCATTACTAGGGTCCCCAGGGCAGGACAGTCAAGAATCTAGAGAGAGAAATTGGTTTACTTTTAAAAACTGAATTACCGTAATTAACCATAGCTGTTCTCCAGCCACTTCAAAGTGGAAAGAAGGTGGATGGGGAACAGTTTATAACTAAAAATAAACTATATAAAGCATGGTATAAAATTAGACATGGTGGCACATATGTGTCACCCTCAAGAGATGGAGGCAGGAAGAACTGGAGTCCAAGGCTAGTCTGATACCTTATCTCAAAAAAAAAAAGGTAAAAATAAGTAGAAATGCATCTTAGTATTATAAGGAGGTAGTTTGTTTGTTTGTTTGTTTTAAATCTGAATGCCTAGTATATAACAGACATTGAGTATATTCCTGACATTCTTTCAAAGAAGGGAAAATGCCCAGAAAACATAGAAATACTCAACACCACACCGTTCAGGAGGGAGATGGGATCAGCCAGTTTGAATTCACCTCTCCTCCACTGGGGTGATGGTTTTCATAAGATCAGGCGATAACAAGTGTTGGTGAATATGGGGAGAAATTGGAGTCGTCATAAGTTGCTGGTGAGGCTTTCTCGCAGAGTCCAATACATTATTATAGCCATCTCTCCTAGGTCTAGACCCAAGAAAACAGAACAAATGTCCATGCAGAAACTTGTGTGCAGCACCGTTACCCACAGCAGCAAACATGTGGGAACCCAGGTGTCCATTACTAGTGAACGGATGAAATGTGCAGACAAGTCCCCTTGGACAGAAAGTGGGTTAGTGGTTGCTTGGGACGTGGGCATGAGGTAGGAAGTGGATATGGAACTACAGGGTTTCTTTGAGGTGATGAACATGTTCTAAAATCAACTAAGTTGTTCGCATAACCGTTATCAGGTCATATAGTTGTTTACTGTGTGAGGGTGAATGGTATGAAGTTAGAATTATACTTTATTGATAATAGCTTTTCAAATGTTAGAAGAGAAGAAGGTAAATGGTGTCCATTCTACATTGTTGATAGTATATCTCTTGCTCTCACCCTGCTTGGACTCTCATAACAGACTAAATACTGGAAGTGTATTTTCTCAGGTCTGGAAGAACAAGTTCTAAGTTTGGAGACAGTTGAGCTTCACGATGCTGGCTTGCGGAGCACAGCCTGTCTTATCCTGCGTCCTCATGGGCGTTCCTTACTGTGCACACAGAGAAGGAGTCAACTTGTGCCTTTAATGAGGACACCAGACCTACTGGATCAGGAAACTGCCCTTGTGACCTCATTTACCCTTAATTACTTCCTTAGAGACCTTCTTTCCAAACACAGCTGCCCTGGGGTCCGTGTATAAACACACCAGCTGGGGTATGTAAACATTCCGACACAGATACAGAAGTTATGTTCGGTAGGTTCACTCTGAGACCAACCTTGATTTCCCTGGCGCTCCAGGTCTGTACAGCAGTTGACTTGATGACACATTCCAGCTGTGATGCAGTTGAAGGCAGCTGTGGTTCTCTGTACCTGAAGATTCATCTCCAAACTTTCCAGGATGCCCTTTGGGCAAAGCCCAGGAATTACTCAAGATAAAGAAGAGTAAGCTTTTGAGTAAACCCAGAGGGGTCAGAAGGAGGATGCTCTCAAGTTTGTAGAGATATACAAAGTAGCCAGTGTATACAAGGAGAGAGGCAGCCTATTGCAGCACTGTTCAGAAGTCGCGCCAGGCACAGACAAGAGAAAATAGACAGTCCAGTGACTGTTGCATAGCACTGAGTTGTTGGTCCAGAGGCCCACGTACCAACTGGTGAGCCCAGTACAGCAAACAGCAAGATACAGAAGGCTGTAGGATGCCTGTGCAGTCTTAGAGCATTCAAGACAAAGACCTCATGTATGAACATATTGTTTTCATCCTGTCCATTTCGGAGCCCTGAGGGTAGGCACCCCTGACTGCTCTAGACCCACAGAGAAGGCATGGCAGATACAACCCAGCACACAGCACAGGAGAAGGTTAAAGTATGGGGGAATCCCTTGGTGGGGGGGCGGGTAATCCCATCTCTAATTAAATTTTCAACTGATTAAAAACATAAAAAATATATACATACATACATATATACATATATACATACATACATACATACATACACATATATTACTTTGGAGACAGAATCTAACCCCTTAGCCCTGGCTAGCTTAGAACTCACTAAGTAGACCAGGCTACTCAAACTCACAGAGACCTCCCTGCCTCTGTCTCCTACATGCTAGGATTAAAGGCAACCCCCACGGGCCCTTAATTTTAAATTAAACCCAAAGGTAGCGTTCAGAAGGTAAGCTGGCCGAACATGCAAAGGCTCGTGGAAGGCCAATGAGAACTCATTCATTTGTTCATTTTTGTTTGCTCTTGGTTTTGAGACAGGTATCTGTCATTGTGCCAAGGCTGGCCTCAAACTCATGATCTCCCTGCCTCTGCTTCCCTGTCACAGAGATTGCAGGTATGCGCCACGCACTGCCAGGTTCTTGTGATTCTGATGAGTCTCAGATCTGTATGACTCACTTCAAACATCCACTGTGACTCTGCTAAAATTACAGTTATGACCAAGATGCTTTGAAATTTAGCACCCAGCCAAATATCACTGCCATTATTTCAAACCACCAGGATCATCAAGATTGAATGATCCGATTTAAGGCACACATTTGAAGATCAAAAGATGTCCACCATCATTGGGTGGCACTTCCTTTCTTAGGTATGTTTGGTGGAATGCTGTGGGCTTAGTAAAACTCCTGGCTTGCTGAGGGTTGTTGGGTAATTTCTCACAATAACATTAATAATGTCTTGAAATCAAGTAATGATCACAATGTCCTAGAACTAGTAAACCTTTAGCTGTCTAGATGACTATTGCCATATACTGGAATATTAGACAGCCACTTGGGAGGTAATGTGTGAACTTTTCACATGGGACAATGTTATGGTAGGTAAAGAGAATAGATTATTAAATTATAGGGAACAAGATTGAATATATTAAACTCTATAGGACAAGTGTCTTCAGAGCCAATTAGAGGTAGAACTGGGGTGATTTTAACTTTATATTATGTAGGAAGGAATACCTTTTTATAAACAAGAGACCCTTTAGACGACAACAGTTATTTTACACTGGTTTGAGTAACTATTGAAAGGCTAAGAAGCCATCGAATTATCTTGACTTGGTTTTATCCCACAGTGATTCCTTGATGGGGTGAATTTCACTCCAAGGCACAGGAAAACTCCCTGGCCCCCAAGGTGAGAGATGAAGCAGTCTGGTTGCCATAGAACAGCTTGCTTTCTAGTTCCTATGTGCTGAGTTGGCTCAGCTCTGAGGTTGTCAGTTGGTAGAACAGTTGCTCCTGGGTTTTCTTAGCCTGGTTATGTTAGGTTGAGTCTTGGAGGCAGGAGTGAGTGACAGGAGGGAGCTACAGTAGTTATGGGAAAACGGATATACATGGGACGATAGAGATGGCTTTGTGGCATTGATTGTTCTTCCTGAGGGCCTGGATTAGATTCCCAGCAGCCACGTGGTTGCTAACAACCAACTTTTACTCCAGTTTCATGAAATCTAACACCCTCTTCTGGCCTCTGAAGACATGGCACATAGATGCATAGGCATACATGCAAGCAAAGCCTCCGTACACATGTTTTTTTTAAAAATTAAAAAATATATTAGCAGGCTCATATGCTTAAAAGAGCATATTGGCCAGGTGGTGGTGGCACACACCTTTAATCCCAGCACTCAGGAAGCAGAGATAGGCATATCTCTGGGTTTGAGGCTACCCTGGTCTACAGAGCTAGTCCCAGGACAGCCAGAACTACACGAAGAATCCCGTCTCGAAAAATGGCGGGAAAAAAAAGAAAGAAAGAAAACCATGAAACTGGGAGAGTGGGGAGGGAAGGGTATGAGAGGAGTTGGGGGAGAGAATATGATAAAATATATTGTGCGAAAAATTCAAAATACAAAAAATAAAAGTAACTAAAAGCACTTATATCAGAAGTGCTATGATTCCTTTTAAAGCCAAGTAAAAATTTAATTTGGACTATGTGTGAACTCATAGAGTATATGCTTTTCTTCCAGGATTTGTGAATATGCACTGAACAATAATTTGTCTTTTCTCACAAATCTCATCTTTGGTAAATAGTTACCTTGTGGATTATGTTATTATTTTATTGCTTTTGTTTTCATTTTGTTTGTCTGTGTAGCCCTGACTGTTCTGGAACTCACTCTGTAGATCAGGCTGGCTGCACGCCTCTGCCACCCACGAGCTGGGGCTAAAGGCATGTGCCATTATGGCCCAGCTTTGTTCTTTATTTGGTAAAATGAATGTTAGTTCTCAGGGGGTTAGCGTGTAGCTCGTTGGTAGCCACTTGCCTATATTTTAGGCCCTGGGTTTAATTTCAAGTGTCCAAAAATAAAAACAAATTAAAATTAAAAAATGAACATCAACACTTATACTGCATAGATTATTATTACTCAAACATATAGTATAGTTTTCATTTTAGCAATTTCACATGACTCGTTTGACATCTTCAGGTCTGAAAGAGAACTTTGAAAGACATTAGTTTATTTGCACGGCTTATATACCAATTAATTAATGTTCAGCTAAATAAATTTAATTGTAGTTTTCAATAAAATTCCATGATTACCAGTAATTGTTAAACATGTATATACAGGCAAAATCCAATATAGAGAGATTCTTAAATGATAGATTGTCCTTTTCTTCAGGTAAGAGTCATTGCGTATCCAGAGCTCGTAGTGCATGAACAGCATGCACTTTGCAGGCAGTGGAGCAGCAGCATGGACCTAGGGTCTGTCTCTATGACTAACCACCCTCAACTCACTGTCCTCTGGGGTGTAGAGAATAGGCACTCCCCAGGCAGCATTCTGCATTTAATACATGCAGAAAAGACTGTACAATTTAGAAGTGCAGATAAAGCACGACTCCATCAAATACAAGGGTTTCGGTAAGGGTATAGGATGTCTCCCCAATAGTTGCCAAATTTTTAATGTGAAACCCCCAGTCGAGAGAGAGCACAAGCTGGGGCAAGTATTCTAATTATGTAGGTCTTTAATCTGGAAGATTTTTTAACAGCGTTTAAATAAACTTTAAATAAGGTCTAAACCAAGTTGCATTTGGTGACTGCATATGGAGGAAGCAAATGTTTGACAATTACTTAACCACTCAGTGTGACACCTAAGCCTACTCTAGTCCGTTTTTAAATCAACTGGACACAAAAGCCAGAGCTTGGGGAGTTCACCCTGCTGGGTGACTGCCAGAGAAGCACTCAAGCCAGTGCACCATGGAGACCAGGCCTGCTGGTTCCTGCTGTCTATTGCCCTGGTCTCAAAAGATGAGAATTTGACAAGGTAGGGGGTGGGAGGGTAGGAGGCTTGGAGTCCACAGTGCCTGGAGGCACCTGGGTGAGTGGGACATGTCTGATAGAACTTTTGTAAGTAAAGCTGCATGCTTTGCCTACAGTCAGAAATTTTATTTTTATTTTGTTGTTTTGAGATTTGGAATGGGATCTCCCTATGTTGTCTGTGCTTGTTTCTCCAGTGGTTTGAAGCTAGTGATTTGCATATTCATGTGTCATTAAGAGGTGACCCAGCTCTGATTTAGCTGGATAAGTAGGGGTAATTTGCCATAAATTGATTGTGAGAGAGAAGTAAACAAAGGTATTTAAACTGTTCAATGTCCATGGGAGGGTGTGGGAAACAGCAGTTGGAAGTTGGGGTTGGGGGTGGGGGTGGGGGGAATAGAAGAGACTAGAATGTCGTGTGTGTGTGTGTGTGTGTGTGTGTGTGTGTGTGTGTGTGTGTGTGTGTGTAAAACAGTGCCATAATGGGGCAGGGGGGATGGCTCCACGTGAGGGTGCTTGCTACCCTGCCTGATGATCCAAGTCAGCTTCCTAGTGTCACATGGTAGAAGAGAAGCAGCTTCTACGAGTTGTCTGTTCTTATACTTGCATGTAAAAATACTTACACACATGTTGGAACTAAAGAAATAAAATGCCATAATGCTAATGTATGCTAATATAAAAATGCTATGACGGCTCAGTGGTTAAGAGCACTGACTGCTCTTCCAGAGGTCCTGAGTTAAATTCCCAACAACCACATGGTGGGTCACAACCATCTGTAATGGAATCTGATGCCCTCTTCTGGTGTGTCTGAAGACAGCTATAGTGTACTCATATAAATAAAATAAATGAATAATCTTAAAAAACTATTTAAAAAATGCTCATTGAGACCTTGTATGCAGTCAGAAGACCATGTCATAACATGCCTAAGAATTTGATAAACTGTGTCACTATGTATGACACATGGGCACATAATATACACAGCCTAAGCCTAAACCAGGATTTATTTGTTCCTTAAGACTGAAATTCTGGGGCTGAAGAGAATGGCTCAGTGGTTAAGAGCACTGACTGATCTTCCAGAGGTCCTGAGTTCAATTCCCAGCAACCACATGGTGGCTCACAACCATCTGTAATGGGGTCCAATGCTCTCTTCTGGTGTGTGTCTGAAGACAGCTACAGTGAACTCATATACATAAAATAAATAAATGAATCTTAAAAATAAAAAGACTGAAATTCCATAGAAAGAGAATGCTGATGCTGAGAGTCTCCCTCTGGGCTGCTCATGGGATAGAATAGGGTTCAATATGTTGTGATCAAACAACATATGTCATTATTTAAATAATTAAACAAATATATTATCTAAGACAGGAATGACCAGCCATGGTTCCAGCCTTACATTCATTATAATTTATATTGTGGTTAAAAACAGACTCAAGGAGTAAAGGTGAAGAATATTTACTATAATCTGATTTTTAGATGAGAGTTTTCATTTGAAATATGTATCTTTTCGGGAATCATGACCATGCTTTAGCTGTAAAAGAGCACCTGGGAGCATTTCTCATTGGCACCAACGGCTCTTCACTTAATAATCAAGGACAGTGATTTACTAGTGAAGAAAGAAGCAGAAACACCGGACAGGTGCTGCCATAACGATGGCCTTACCGGTGGCTCTGTGATAGAATTCTCGATCCCGGCCTGAACCATTAGGGCATCCACATTCCTCTGTAAGTCCTCGATGCGACTTCCCATTTCTTCCAGTACAATGTCAAGGAGAACGCCTATGTGGTCCAATGAGCCCAGCTCATGGAGGAATCCTGCTTCAACATGCGCCTGCCCTGCCCAGGCCCCTGGACATGTGGCCGGGCAGCTTTCACAGTGAGGGAGTCGAGCTGTCCCGAGTCAGAGCATAACCTTCCCTCAGCTTTTGATAGCACGTTTTCCTTAACCTTCAGCTGTGGATCAAGTTTTGAAAACATCTCTCTTTGCTGCACTTAGGCTCCAGGACCTGAGTTTGGTAATTTTTTTTTTGCTAAACTCTGAGTTTAAATACAATGGAATCAGCTCTGTTTAAGACCAACTTTCTCATGGTTTAATTTTTTAAAAATATATTTAGTGTGTGTGATGTGTATGTGTTTGTGTGTTTGTGGTGAGTATGTGGTGTGTATTGTTTGTGTGTGTGTATGTGTTTGTGTGTTTGTGGTGAATGTGTTTGTTTGTGTGTGTGTGGTGAGTGTGTGCTGTGTATGTGTGTATGTGTGTGTATGTGTGCGTGTGTTTGTGTGTGTGTTTGTATGTGTGGTGAGTGTGTGATGTGTATGTGTTTGTGTGTGTGTGTATGGTGAGTGTATGCTGTGTATGTGTATGTGTGTGTATGTGTTTGTGTGTATGTGGTGTATATGTGTTTGTATGTGTGTGTGTTTGTGTGTGTGTTTGTATGTGTGGTGAGTGTGTGGTGTGTATGTGTTTGTGTGTGTGGTGAATGTGTGTTTGTGTGTGTGGTGAGTGTGTACTGTGTATTTATGTGTGTATGTGTTTGTGTGTGTGTGGTGTGTATGAGGTGTGTGTGTGTGTGTATGTGTATGTGTGTGTACACAATGACCCAGGTTTAAGGTCAGGTGACAACATTCTGGAGGCTGTCCTCTCTCTTCGGGATGGGTCCCATGAACTGAACTAAGGCCTGGCAGCAGGCATCCTTACAGGCTCAGTCATCTTCACGGTTAACTTCAATTGATTTATTATTTAAGATTTATTTTATTATATAATTGTTTTGCCTGGATGTATTTATATTCACCACAAACATGCCTGGGGCCTGAGGAGACCAAAGGGTTTATGGGATCCCTTGAAACTGGAGTTACAGATGGTTGTGAGCCAGTGTGGGTTCCGGGAACCAAACCTGGTCTCTGCAAGGGCAGCAACTGCTCTCAACTGCTGGGCGTCTCTCAGCCCCTTCTTATGATTTTTCTGAAAAGTGAATTTAATCATGTAAAAAAAAACCCTTAGATTAGGCAAGTGTTGGGGCAATTTAACCTAGACTTAACATCAACTGTAAAATCTATTTAATTTTTTTTAAAGATTCATTTATTTATTATATGTAAGTACACTGTAGCTGTCTTCAGACACTCCAGAAAAGGGCATCAGATCTTGTTACGAATGATTGTGAGTCACCATGTGGTTGCCGGGATTTGAACTTAGGACCTTTGGAAGAGCAGTCAGTGTTCTTAATCACTGAGCCATCTCTCCAGCCCCCCTATTTAATTTTAAAATCTTATAAAATAACTGTATTCTAATGAACTCACAAGTAAAGACATCACACAGTCACTCATTGCCCAGTCCCAACTGGCCATTCTAAATATATAGAAGTTCACTGACATGTAGAGTTTGGGACTGAACATTTTATTCTAATTGTTTGATTTCATTTTTCTGAGACAAAACACTAAATTGCTCATTCTGGCCAAACTGAAGTAGAGAGAACCATGTCCTTCCTGGCTAGAGACCATCCGCTCTGCTCTCTAAGGTTCCTGATGGCTGTGGAGTCTGTGTTGCAAACCAGACTTGTTCAATTAGGCTTGCAGGGCTGCCCCTCAGCCGGTGTGGTGCATCTGTTCCCTGAGCTGTGGACCATCCGTTCAGATGCCCTGCACTCCAGTAAACAGTCATACACTCATACAGAGAACAAGAAGCTACCCCACAGTAATCGACAACCAACGGCTTTAGGGTGTTCAGTAAGAACAGGAAAGGATATTTCTGAGGTTTAATGTTGTAGTCAGAGCTCGGAAATGTTCTTCAACCTCTTGAAGTAGATTTTCGGCCTGAAAAATGAATTTTAGGTAACTAAATAAATAAGGTATTTACTATTCATGTAGGATGTTGTAAATACCATGGAATAACCTAAACAAACACACCCATTAATTTTGTTGTTATTGAGACAGGGCCTCGCTATGTAGCCCTGACTGGACTGGAATTCACTGTATGAACCCAGCTGGCCTCCAACTTGCATTGATTTCCTTTTGCCTTGACCTGGAACTCAGATCTGCCTGCCTCTGCTCTGGAGCCCTGGTATTACAGGCAGTTACCTCCCTAGGAACAAATTGTCCCTATGATGGACATATCTAAAGAATAAACAGAGCTGTAAACTCCACCATCAAAGCAGGAAACAGTCACCCTGTCGTTACAGTCCACTGAGTACGTATCAAAGGCCCGTGGGCTCTTTGTATTCGCTTTGGCCATGTAATAGCGCACGACACAAACGATACAGAAATGCCACTGTGGTGACTGCGAGGCTTCGGTTTGATGCTTTATAGTCTACACATCTTGCATGAGTCTTCCCTAGGTAATCTTTGTCCTAACGCCTGCGGTGCCCACACAGATGGAAGCGCAAGTCCTCGAACCCGGACCCTGTGCTCCTCTGTGCAGGTTCCCTGTGGCAGGCGGCCTTTCAGAAGAATGTAAATTATGTGGACTCTTTTAACAGATTCTTTTAAACGTAACGACCTGCCATGGTGACAACTTGCTTTGGCGGGGGCTGGAGAAGACAGGCAGGGAAGGAATGGGCGGTGCTTGGGCTTTAGGAGGGAAAGGAGGGGTGGGCGGGATCTGGGACATGGGGCGGGACTTGGAGAAAGGGAAAGACGCTCTCAGAAGGGACAAGGAATAGGACCAAAGGGTGGGGTGGGAGGAGGGGAAAGCGGATGAGCCAGCTATGGGACAAGGGTCCAGGCTCTGTAGGAACAAGTTGCATCCCCAACTGCCCAGCGTCCGCCATCACGCCTTTGGCTCAGGACTTTAGTTCCTTAGCATCTCCAAGGCTGCGGCCAAGATCCCTTCCAGTACCCTAAAGCCGGCGACCTTGGTCCTCGGAGCCCTAGGGCGCGCGTCACTCACCGCGTTCTGCAGCAAGTCCCCACAGGGAACTTCCGGCGTCCGGGCGTCCATCCACACCAGCTTAACAGTCTGGGGTCCTGGATCTTAAGTGGACCCAGCAAGTGTCGCGCTTGAGTCTGGCCAAGTGTAAACCCGGAGAGCGAGCGCGGGGGCAGGTGCGGACCAGACCAGCAGCTGGCCAATCCGGCTTTGCTGGGTGTTTTCATCCTTCAGAGTAGGTGACCTGGGAGGAACCCTGTCGGTAGTTATTCATTCTTGTGCCGCAGCGCAATAAACACAACTGGATAGTGAGCACCCGGGCCACTTCTGAATGCACAGAGCAAATGCATTAAGCACACCCACCCTGTCCCTCCATTGCTAGAGCGTCTGTCTCACACTAAAAGTCAACAGTACATCAAACAGTAAGTGACTCTCCTGTCTTGCTCTTCGGACTCAAAGCCCTTCTAGCTTTTGTTTAGGTACAAACTTCCATATGATGTGTCTCCTCTTACTGGGACCCCACAGCTGCCAACAGCCGACTGGCACACCACACTGGGCAACTGAATCTGTTACAGTAAATTTGTCATTTCTGAAGATCTAAGAATGTCAGCTTCAGAGTTGAGTGTCTTTAACTGCTCAATGCCCAGACCTCCAAGACTAAGCTGTTCTCACTGTGGGAAACAAGACCTCAAGACCCTTTTCCATTTTCGATCTGAGTCGTGGCTCATAGGTCACCTTGTGGTGGATTTCCCAGGACCACGCTTTTGTGTTTACACATCTGCACTCCTTGGGCTGAAGACTGAAGACTGTCTCTTTTTGGTCACTGCAGTTCCCCGAGAGCCTGACCCAGAGATAGCTAGTGCATTGAGTCACCTGTGCTGCAGGTGTGTTTAAATAGATGGGGCAGGGCCGCGGAAGAGATGGTTCTTTGGTCCTTGCTGCTTTTGCAGAGGATTAGGGTTTGGTTTCCATAATTCCCACATGGCTCCTCAATAACTCCAGTTCCAGGAGATCTAATGCCTTCTTCTGGCCTCCACAGGCATTACATATACGTAGTTTGAAAGCATGAAAACATTCCCATACACAAAATAAAACATAAATTAAAAAAACAAACAGAACATGGTCTTTTTTAAGATTTATTTATTATATGTACACTGTATTTATTTATTTATTATATATTTATTATATGTACACTGTAGCTGTCTTCAGACAACAGAAGAGGGCATCAGATCTCTCTGTGAGATGGTTGTGAGCCACCATGTGGTTGCTGGGATTTGAACTCAGGACCTCTGGAAGAGCAGTCAGTGCTCTTAACCGCTGAGCCATCTCTCCAGCCCCAGAACATGGTCTTAAACAGAACAGGCAAAGGCACCCAACCATATGAGTACCCACAATAAGCCCCTGCTTCACCCCTCTGGGGATGCCAGGAGGAACAACAATTGTTCAGTCCCTTTGGAAAATACAGGTAAACAGTGTTCACCACATGACTACATTCCACTCCTAGGTGTGTGCAAGAAACAGCAGCATACACCCACGCAGACATGTGCACGCCCTTTATAGCAGTACTCAGTCATCACAGCAGTCAAGGAGGAAACAACCCGATGGACAGACAGACAGACAGACAGACAGACAGACAGAGGATGTATGTACACATTTGACTGCTATGCAACAACAGAAGGCTTGTAATACTGGTATATACAACAAGAGTGAACTTCAAAGACATCAAAGGAAGGACAGTGCCTTAGGGTTTCATTGCTGCGAAGAGATACCAGGACTAAGGCAACTCTTATAAAGGCTAACATTTAATTGGGGTTCACTCACAGGCTCAGAGGTTCAGTTCATTATCATCATGGTGGGAAGCATGGCAGCATCCAGGCAGGCATGGTGCAGGGGGAGCCAAAGGTTCTACATCTTGATCCATAGGCTGCCAGGAGGAGACTCCTGGGGAAGGGAGGAGGGGAGCTGCTTCATAGGTAAGGGGTTCCTTCTTGAGGAACAAGTTCCCTGACATTAGATTGCTGCCATGGCTGCACAGCCTGTATATATATACTAAAAAAACATTGAATTACTTAATTTGAGTGAATTTTATAGTATGTGAATTATATATCAATGGGTTTAAATGATACATTTTGAAAGTATGGACATTTTGCCTTTTGGATCTCTGGTGGTTTGAATAAGAATGACCTCCATAGGATAGGCTCCTACATTTGATTAAGTGCTTAGTCACCAGGGAATAGAACTCTTTAAAAGGATTAGAAGGATTAGGAGGTGTGGTCTTGTTGGAGGAAGTGTGTTCCTGGGGGTGGGGTGGACTTTGAGGTTTTAAAAGGCCATGTTAGCCTCCCTCATTCCTCCCCCCCCCCGTGTGTGTGTGTGTGTGTGTGTGTGTGTGTGTGTCCTCCCCCATCAGATCAGGATGTTCCTCTCAGCTACTTCTCCAGAGCCATATGTGTCACCATGGTAGGGACACCATGATAATGGACTAGCCCTCTGAAGTTGTAAGCAAGCCCCCATTTAAATTCTGGTGATGATGCCTCTTCACAGCAATGGAACAGTGACTAAGACATGGTCCTTCACGTGTCTTTCTCTGCTTTTCTTTCTCTGAGAAGGACTGAGGCAGAAACTGTTGTGACTAGTACTGCCTGAACTCTAAGAGTAGGGAGGGGTATGAGAGCTGGCCCTGCCTGGCCCCAGTCAGCCTCGACAGTCAGCCTGTGCAGCAGTGTCTGATTTCTTGCAGACAGCTGTGAGGAGATTAGGGGAGAAAAGGCAGTGGCCTCCCACAGGAGACTCTAATCCAGGGTATCCTATCAGTAGCATACCACAGTTTCAAAGCCCAGGACTCAATAGAGTCAGTTTAAGGAGGAAAGGGAAATATTTCTGGAGAGATAAGGCCAAGGCTTTGGCAGGCCTGGCTTCACCTAGTTGGCCTGACTTCAGTCTATCACAGACCAGAACACACGGACTTCCAGTTGCCTAAAATACATGAGACTGTTTCAAAATGGTGTCCTCTCTTGCTTGAGCCTTATCAAGTTACAGAATGGTGTTTCTGACATCCATTGCCAGCATAGTGAGCCTCAAGGAAGGCATCAGAGAGCTGGTAGACACCATGAGACAGATTTATTTCAATCCAAGCAGGGACAGGGCTTTGGTGTGTCTCAGGCTGATGGCTGCATACATCCTTCACACATTTTGCTTTTCAAATCACAGACAGCATAAGCAGACTGAGCAGAGCCCAGGCCACAGAGGCCTGGGACTAGAAATTAAGTCTAGCAGAGTCTGCCCCCACCAGCAAGGTCAGGAGGCTCCCATGTGTGGCTCTGTGTCCAGTCCAGCCAGAGCAGAGCCAAGTGACATCTAGATAAAGCATAGGTTCAGTAGGTTATGAAGGCAAGGACCCTGGGCTCCACCAGAGACTCAGAAGGTCTGTTCCTTGGGGGTTCTGTTGGAGAAAACTTAGGGCCACCCCTTAGAAAACCTGACAGGCTTCCCAAGAGTGGAGTAAGAGCCCAGGGATTGAGGGGGGGATGGGGGAAGGGAAGGAATGGGGGGGGAAGGGGGTCCATGATCCCCTCTAATCTAAAAGTGGGAAGCAGAGGAGTTACCAGTCAAGAGAACCAACTGTGCAATCATGAAATATTTCAGAGGAACTTTCCAGAAGTAGGACCAGTGCAGAGAATAGCAATGTTCTCGACGCAGTTGGCGTGGGACAGAAACAGTTCTTAGGGTCTATTGTCTACAGGGTTGTCAGAAATATAATCTGGACAAGCTCTCCTTCTTTGACAAGAGATATCATGTGTAGAAGATTGAGCTATTTGCTTATTTCTCATGCTATTTAAAAAATCAAAAGGGATCAAAAAATCTTCATGTAAGAACTAAAATTTCACAATGTTTATAAGAAAACAAGAAACATTTCAAGAGAGACAGTCGTAGTGTATGCTTATAATCCAAGTATTCAGGAGGCAGAGGCAGGTGGATCTCTGTGAGATCGAGGCTAGCCTGGTCCAGAGAGTGAGTTCCAGGATAGCCAGAACTACTCAGAGAGACCCTGTATCAGAAAAACAAAACAAAACACCCCAAAAAAACCAAAAAACCTCCACCACCAAAACAACAACAACAACAACAACAAAAAACAAACAAAAAGGGGGAAAAAAGAGACATTTTAAGATACAGGTACAGTCGAGGATTTCCTAAAAGGGATTCCCATAGCCCAGGGACTAATTCAAGAAATGACAAGGGTGTGTGTGTGTGTGTGTTGAGAGATGGCTCAGTGGTTAAGAGCACTGACTGCTCTTCCAGAGGTCCTGAGTTCAATTCTCAGTAACCACATGGTGGCTCACAACCATCTGTAATGGAGTCCGATGCCCTCTTCTGGTGTGTACAGAAGCTACAGTGTACTCATATGCATAAAATAAATAAATAAATCCTTAAAAAAAAGAAATGACAAAGGTAATTGTGTAAAATTGGAAGGTAATCAGTGATCAGAAGAAAAGATAGACCACAGAGAGGGGTGGAAATTCCACTAGAAAATTAATATCTAGAATATATAAATAGCTAAACATATTTCAAAATCAAGCAACTCAATCAGTAAAGGGCAAATGACCTGAATAGATTCTCCTCAAAAGAATAAGAAGAAAAAGCAATAAATAGAATCCAGCTATACCACTTCTGGGTATCCGTCAGAAGGAACCGAAGTTATCATGCAAAAGAGAAAAGAAATGTTTACACATCTAGGTTTATTTTGGACACTCACGATAGCCAAGAGGGACTCAGCCCAGGTCCTAGGTATGTCTGTGCACACAATGGAATTTATTTAGCTGAGAAGAAGAATGGAGCATTTGTCATTTGCAGAAAGTGGGAGCTAGAGGTCAGCATGCTGAGCAAAATAAACCAGACACACGAGGACAAATACAGTGTGCTTGCTCTCATGTTCAGAACCCCAGAAATGTCGAAGGTCAGCTTCAACACCACAGGGTAAAACCAAGGAGGGCCGAGTGTGGTGAAAAGTCACTCAGCAGACTTCTTCTGAGGGAGCAAAACTTAATTCTCTGGGGCCAGTGAGAAAGGGGGAAAAAAATCACACACACACACACACACACACACGGTAGATGAAGCAAGTTCCAACTTCATGCATGCATACATACATACATACATACATACAGACATACAGACATTATACACATTCACACATTCACATATACATGCACATACACACATTACTTTTGGGCGGAGGGAGTAAACTAAACTCCGACGACCAGGCTCAAATCATGTATATTTTCCCTTAGCCCTTTTATACCACCTAAGACAAAGTTTTCTGTGAAAGAAGAAATCTACCTCATAGTCACAAGTTACATATTCTTTAAAAACAAATCACCACCAAAACATAGTCTTTAGAAACAGATTAAAATCATTACGCAAAAGGGAATTACAACAGGATTATTGATTACATATTCTTCTTTTGAAACATATACCTAACTCTACATCCCTCATCTATCTTTCTCTCCACAAGTTTATTGTAACTCCAAACCAATAATTCTCTTGTTATAAAAAGCCAAGTCTGTAGTAGCAAGTTTTTCCCTGTGCTTATCTGACAACAATCTGTATTTACTAAGGAATAGGTCATCTATGTCTTATGTCTTATTTATGAAGTCTTGATCAGCTAGCCTGACTGACTGATCACCCGTCTTCTGTTCTTACATTCACAATGGAATCACCTGCTCTTTGTGCATGACCTGCCTTGTCATGGTGCACACCAAAACCTGTGACCACATCCCTAGATCACAAGATCAAGGAACTCAGGCCCAACCTAGAGGGAATGTTTTCTTTGATCATTAACGTGTCCCAAGCCTATTTTTCTTGCTGGTACAATTATGTGCTTGTAACGCATGGAAGCTGCCTGTATCCCTTTCCTACCCTATGAAGCCCTTGCTAGTCTATGAGGAAGGGCACATTCTATTCTTGATTCTAACTTCAAACTTTCTATCAATTACTCTAACTTCCCCAAACTCTTAAGTTCAAACTAACTTCTAAAACTACTTAAATCAAATCAGGAACTCCATAAAATCATTAATATATCTAAGCAGTAGTATTTCAAGAACATCCATTTTCATATTGATCTGCAGGAAACTTGCCCAACAGAGTGGGCTATCGCTCAGGAAATAATCACACCAGGCCCCGGCATTGAGGCTCTCCCCATGCTCAGTCACACGTGCCACATACATGAGGGATATAGTGACAACAAACACGAGAAAGCACATCAGAAGCAAGAAGCAGCCCTGGGACAAAGCCCCGGGCTCACACCGCTCCAGGGCAATGCCCACTGCGGCTGAGCAACATGGCAGCCCATCTCCAGGAAGCTCACTTGCCCATTGTAGCTCTTCCTGCATGGCTTCTGCTACAGAAAAGAAGGCTTGTGAGTCTGAGGGACTGTGAAGGCCTGGAGAAGAGAGGAAAGGCAGGGTCACTGTATGCTAAAAGAACCTGTGGAAATGTTATGTATCCATTTGTATAATGCAGGTTAATAAAAAAGGAAATCGTATAGCTTGCATGTGACTCAACAAATATGAGACTGTTGGACATCGGTGGGGATTAATAAATGACCTCGCAAATGGACATTAAATATTAAAGAACATTAAAGTGCACTGTAGAGAGATAGAAACCAAGCACCATCTCCCTGGGGTGGAGACAGCTGATCTCAAGAAAATAGTCCAAGACTGAAGTTTCTGTATGCAATCAAAGATGCAGACCACTGCCCAGAAGGATAATGAGGAGCTAACTCTAAATTAGAAAACACATTTCATCTGGGTGGGTAAGTGCTTCACACGACCAAGGCAGGAAGAAGCAGAGAGGGGGGTGCTCTCTGGCAAACCCAGCTGCTACCCTGCCCTCTGGACCTCAGAAGTGGCTCCAGTTCCAGAGCCTGGTAACAGACTACAGCAGCCTATAGGCAGCTGGGTGCTCACTTACACCCATGTATAACTATTGCTGACATATTCAGGAGACTCTCATGCAACCTTAAACATGTTTTTGGTAATTCTAATTTTAGAATTTTACCATTTTATACTATAGACTTTTATCATTCATTCTCCTCTCCAGCTCCTACCAGAGCCTCCCCCACCTTTCTACCTACCCAATTTCATGTTATCTCTCAAAAGAAAGGAAGGAAGGAGGGAGGTAGGGAGGAAGAAACTTACGGAGTTCAGGTTGTGTTGGCCGACTATTCCTGGACATGGGGCCTGCACTGGAGTATGGTTGATATACCAGTGTCGCTCCACTGAAGAAAACTGACTTTCCCTCACCCAGCAGCTATCAAATGTCAAGGCCTCCTTGACAAGGGGCAGGACTTCCTGCCTACTTCCCTTCTCTGTCCTGGCATTTTGTCTAACTTGGGTTTATAAAGGTCTTTTGCATGTTGTCACAGTCTGAGTTCATATGTGCATCAGTCCTCCAGGGTCAGGAAAATACTGCTTCCTTGAAGTCATCCACTGCATCTAGTTCTTACTCTCTTCCCAGCCCTCGTCCCCAGAGATCTCTGAACCTTGAGGGGAGGCATATAATGCAGACAACCCATTCAGGGCTGAACATACATTCCTATTCTCTACATGTTGACCAGTTGTGAGTTTCTATGTTAATCGGGATCTACTGCAAGAATGTGCTGACCTAAGGTTATAGTAATATGTCTCTAGAAATCATTTTATACCATGTTCTTTAAGCATAATGGTTCTCAACCTTCCTAATGCTGCGACCCTTTAATACAGTTCCTCATGTTGTGGTGACCCCTCAACTATAAAATTATTTTCCTTGCTACTTCATTACTGTGATTTTGCTAGTGTTATGAATATTATAATGTAAATATGTGTTTTCTGATGGTCTTAGGTAATCCCTGTGAGGAGATCATTTGACCTCCATGGAGGTCGAGACCCAAAGGTTGAGAACCACTGTAAATTTAGCAGACTAATAGTAGTAGTTTTTCCATAGGGTTCATGACCTCTCTAGCCTCAGATTTCTTTTTTTCAGAGCTGAGGACCAAACCCAGAGCCTTGCGCTTGCTAGGCGAGTGCTGTACCACTGAGCTAAATCCCCAACCCCTAATCTCAGATTCTTGACCTCATTAACAGTGTTAGGTATGGGTTCCATCTCATGGAGTAGGCTTTAAATCCAATCAAAACATGATTGGCTACTGGGTCAATCCATTATTACAAAAATATCTTTTACATTCTAAAAGCCAGGTTAATATACTTTGAGATCACTTAAGACTTAAGACTGCTCATCTACTCTGTACTCAGCGGGTTCTCTACCCTGCTGTCTTAGGGGTTCTATTGATGAGACGCCATGACACAGCGAGACTTATAAAGGAAAGCGTTTGGCTGGGGCTGGCATACAGTTCAGAGCAAGGTGCCACACAGGCGGACATGGTGTTTGAGGGAAGCTGAGAGGTTTACATCTAGCAAAAAGTGACTGTGATGCACTGGTCAGGCTTGAGCTTCTGAGAGCTCAAGGCCCACCCCCAGTGACACATCTCCTCTAGCAAAGCCACACCTCTTTCAACAAGGCCACATCTAATAGCACCACTACCTATGACCCTGTGGTGGCCATTTTATTCAAACCACCATACCTACCCTTAAGAGAACAATATAACCAGCCTCACTTGCTGTGGATTTCTCATGGAATCAGCTTTCACAACCTAAGCTAAAGAAGAGCTTTAATCTTTTGTTTGGTTTGTTTTTCAAGACAGGGTTTCTATGCAGCTCTCTGGGTATCTTGGATCTCACTATCTAGATAAGGCTGACCTCGAATGCAGAGAGAGATCCACCTGCCTCTGCCTCTGCCTCTGGTGTTGGGATTAAAGGCAAGTGCCACCACACTGAGCTTTAATCTTAAATTATGTCCTTCAAGTCCTTCACCCACCATGTCCTTCACCCAGAGTAATGCATGTGTGTACGATTGTGTTGTAGTGACAGGAATGTTGTAAAGCCCATAAGTTGAAAGCAACCTAATACAGTGACTAATACAGTAAATACCTAATACAGTAAATACCCACCATAAATGCTGGAAGAGCATACAGATGTCATTTACAGTGCTGTTTGTAATAGTTTGCTATCTGGGTCAGTTGGAGTCAGTAAAGTTTTACTCCTTATACAAACCTTATTAAGGACTTCCCATAAGTGGGCTAGAGAGATGGCTCAGTGATTAAGAGCACTGACTGCTCTTCCAGAGGACCCAGGTTGAATTCCTAGTGCCTACATGGTGACTAAGAACTGTCTGTAACTTCCAGTTTCAAGGGGATCCAGTACCGTTTTCTGGACTCCTCAGGCACTGCTCACACACGGTTCATAGACATGCATGCAGGCAAAATACCCACTCACATAAAATAAAAATAAGCAAAACTAAAACATGTTTCTGTAAAGTATCTTATTCCTTTTCAATGTAATTCTTACATATAGGGCAAAAGCCCTTTGTTAGGGACTCAGACTCAGAGTCGCAAGACAGCTTTCACGTGGGCACAGAGTCAGACTCATACAACAGCAGACAGGAGAGGGAGGAAAGGCATGGGAGAGAAGTAGAGAACTCAAATATGAGCTTGCTCCTGGCCAAACTACTCCAAAGGCCAATACTCTGACTTCCCTTGACGCAGCACTGAAGGGCTCACACAGGCCTGAGCATGGCACACATTACAGACAGATTCTGCCCTTTTACCCTTTTCCTCTCCCTTGCTAAAAAGGAGTTACATTACTAAAGCTTGCCCCCAAGCTCTATGCCCTTATTTGGCCACTGACTCATTCCTGAGACAAAACACCAAGGTCTAATAATCAGAATTCACTATTTGTTGAACCTGTCCAATCAGGATTCACCAACTCACCCTAGCACAGACTCCCCCTTCTCCCCTTCAAAACCCAACTCCTGCAGAAATACCCTCTCCTGTTCTTGCTTCTTTTGGTCTCTTGCTTTTCTTGCTTGCACTTGCTGCCTTTGTAGCTCCCACCCCTACCCCATCCCCTCATTTGGCCCTCTTGGGTAATAAATCTTCATACTGAGAATTTGGGGTCTGGATAAGTCCTGTACCTATTTGGGGCAGAGAAGGGCTGACTTCCCTTTCAAACACTGATGAAATTTGGATACTGTAACACTCATGTCATTAGCACCAGTGTGCATGTCTGGCCTTGCAGGTGTTTATCATAGTTTGTGGGGTTCATAACACTATGATTACTAGCCAGTAGGGATGAAGCTTTCAACAGCTAGATTCTTTATGTTCTATGACATGATATGTGATGTCTTACTAGTAGGTTCTGGAGGGTAACCAATGGTATCAGCAAATAGCCTTTAATGTTGGGGGAGGGTGTCTACCGGACCACATTGGCCAACTACTCAAAAAGAAGTACCAGTTTCCTGGCAATTAGAGTTTTATTTTGTAGTGTATGATGTCTGGTTGTAATATGGAACTACCATAGGATAACTCCATTTAAGTTTTTATACATGTATACATTTTAGGAAGCTTCTATACTCCAGTAAGTTTCCACATGACTTTTCAAAAGGCCTTTAGCATCAGTTACTCTTCCCCATGTTTCCTCTTCCACCCTCCCTGCCCTCCCATCCCCTCCTGCTATCTCCTTCTCTCTCTGTATTATTGAAAATTATCACTCAAAAGTTTTGGAAGAGAACTCTTTTTGGGGGCTAATATTTGAGAGTGTAGATTTAAGTAATTTTCTTTCTTTTCATTCATCCTAAAACAGTTGAAATATCTTCATAATGTATGCCTGTTATATTTTTGATTTTTCAAGACAGGGTTTCTTAGGCTGGAGAGATGGCGTATCAGTTAAGAACACTGACTGATCTTCCAGAGGTCTTGAGTTCAATTCCCAGCAACCACATGGTGGCTCACAACCATCTGTAATGGGATCTGATGCACTCTTCTGATGTGTATAGACACACAACATACATTGCTGTGAAGACAGCAATGGTGTACTCATATAAATAAAAATAAATCTTTAATAAAAAGAAAAAAGAAAAAGAGAAAGACAGGGTTTCTCTGTGTGGCTTTGGCTGTCTTGGTACTCGCTCTGTAGATCAGGTTGACCTGGAACTCACAGAGATCCACCTGCTTCTGCCTCCTGAGTGCTGGAGTTAAAGGTGTGAGCCACCACTGCCCAGCAATGTGTGTGTTCTTAAATGCAGTGTTCAGAGTTAAAGGCAGCCTCCCAATATAGGTAATCCATGACTCAGTTCAGCTTCTGAGGCTGCATTTTGAGCTAGCACTCTCTCTCTCTCTCTCTCTCTCCTTCTCCCTTTCCCTCCTTCCCTCTCCCTCCCTCCCTCCCTCCCTCCCTCCCTCCCTCCCTCCCTCCCTCCCTCTCTCCCTCTCCCTCCCTCCCTCTCTCCCTCCCTCCCTCCCTCCCTCTCTCCCTCCCTCCCTCCCTCCCTCTCTCCCTCCCTCCCTCCCTCTCTCCCTCCCTCCCTCCCTCCCTCCGTTCCATCTTCTCTGGCTTTCTCTTCTGTTTGTCCTTAAATCTGTTCTCTCCGGTGAAGACGCTTGTGATGGTTGTTAAAGGCTCCATGGATGATACCCAAGCTTGAGTGGAGCCAGCTCCAGATGCTCAATGCAATCACATCTGCACAAACAAGATTCCCCTACATGTGATAGCACGGACAGCTGTCAGAAATCAGGGGACAGCATCTCTGGAGGCTGTCCTTCAACCTGCACAGCTCTGTTGGCTTCCTTCTTTGGGGACGTGGGGATTCTGGTGCCAGTGGAGCATCTGTGAAGAATTGAAGGTCGTTGCACAACAGATACTCTAGAGTCTAGACCAAAGCTCAGAACCCAGATATGGTGATGTTAAAAAGCACCCACAGCTCTACAGATGGTAGCTTGCCTTACCAGAGATTACTATGGTGTGCAGTTCTGGACCAGAAAATGCAGGATTGTGCACATTTGTCTGGGCTCCTGGAGGTGCCTCTGGCATATGCTGAGCCGCAAAGCCCCCATTTGTGTGTGCACAGCCCGTGGAATATTCAGGATAAGTGAGGTGGCCATATGTTACTTCTAACATGCATCTTGAGAACCAGGAGAGGCAGTGGGATCCTGGAGACTCTGGAGTCTTGGGCAGGGGTGTGGGTGTGGGTGGGGTGAGGTGTGTAAGAGGGTGGAGGTGTGTGCTAAATGAGAACACCTACTTCCCCTTCACCCAGTCCTGCCAGAGCTTCCTTGTGTTTATTCATCTTCCTGTTCCTTCCTGGTGTTGAGCATTGAGTGTGTTGATTAAGGAAGTGGCTAGGAGGGTTGGGGAGGAGAAGCTTTTCCTGTCTTTTCCAGGCCCCAGGACAATCAAGCTTGTTTGGAATTCATCTTAGGTGAGTCTTAAAATGATCTCCCAAAAACCCGCAAAACCAGGGCCAGACCTGGTGAAAAGGGGCTAACCTGGTGAGATGGGTGGGGGTCAATTGTGTTCTGGGGACGGGGCCGGGGGGCGGGCGGTGCTCTGCCCATGTCCAGCACAGGAGAAAGCCAGGCAGAGTTCGATGTGTTTTCTGTTGTCACCTTGTCTGGCACCTCACTGCAAAGGTCCCTACTGTCTGGTAGGGCAGCTCGTTCTTCTGGTTCAACTTGCTCAGCCCAGCAGGGTCTATCTGAGGTTAGACGCGTACTCGGGAATTCCTATGCTCTTTTCCTGTAAATGATGCGCACCCAGTGGAGGACTGACCTCACAGATGGAGGAGGAGGCTGATCAATTGTGGCGTGCTGATGCCAGCCCTGTAGTCGCCTAGGGCAGTCAGAGGGTAGTTCAGCGAACTCCCGAGCTCCAGTCCTTGGTAAGAGTTGCCAGTTCCTCATAGGCTGGTTCAGAGACTTTCAAAGACCCCTGGAACACCAGGGAGGGTGGAGTCCTAGGCCTACAGCTGGCCGTTGTGACAGCTTTTTTCCACAGCCAGTATTTCATCTTCAGCTGCTAGTGACTCTGTAAGGCATCTATCCTGTGCCCTGCGCGCGGCGCTAGCTAGAGATGGTTCACGTGGTCACTTGGCCTGAAAGCGCCTCCCCCTAGGTTTTTCCTAATCTGGGACACACGCCGAACTGAGATGAGTGCCCGCCACCTCTTCTGTCTCACCCGGTCGTGAGCGCGCGCGCACGCGTTCGCGCGCGTTAGGACCCAGCGGGGTAGCCGCGGGACCCTGGAGTGGGCGTGACCTCCATTGTGACGCCACGGGGCGGGGCTTCCTCTGGCTGGGACTGAGGGACAGAAAGACCGACTGGCGCGGCGTGGCTGGTAAGGGACGCGGATTCCCCTCGTTTTGGTTGCTCTTCGCTGTCGGGCGGAGCCTCCCTGGGGAACCTGAGGACTTAGGGTCCGAGTTGCTATGCTTCCCTCTAGACCACGCGTTCACCCCTCCCCCACTAGCTGAACCCATTTTGGGGCGGTGTCACCCCCCGTGGCTATCGCGCCGAAGCGGTGCGCCCTTTCCTTCACCTAACCCGGCGGGGTGCACTCCTCCCTGAACCTGGGCGGCCGGCCGCACGCGTCGCCAGCTCTTTAGCCTTTCTGGGAGCAGGACGGGTCCTGGCTGTGCAGAGAGCCCCCCAACCCCCCCCGACGCCGCCGCACACCCTGGGGAGCCTGAGCTTCCGAAGCTGTAGGTGCGGAGCGCTGTGCTCGCAGTCCCTGCCTAGACTCCGGGTCCGGCACAGGTGCGCCCTGGTCCAGCTCCTGTCACTGCTTTACCTTTGTTTCTCCTTCCAGGTCAGGATGGTGGCTGACTGCGCAGGATAGCGGCGGCCATGTGGAGGTGACAGTCAGCTTGCGGACTCTGAGAGCCCAAAGGAGCTTGGCCCAGGTGGACATTGCTGGCTGGCAGCGCGGCCTCGGTGCTGGCGATGGAAGCGGAAGGCTTGGGTTGGCTTCTGGTCCCGCTGCACCAGCTGGTTTCCTGGGTGGCCGCTGGGGCCATGGTCTTCGGAGGGGTGGTACCGTACATACCCCAATACAGGGACATCCGGAGGACTCAGAACGCCGACGGTTTCTCCACTCACGTGTGCCTGGTGCTATTGGTGGCCAATATTTTACGGATACTCTTCTGGTAAGTTCAGACTTTCCTACCTGGGAGTGCTGCTGGAGAGATGGCTTTGTTCTCACGGTTTTCAAGTGGCAGCGACTGGAGCTATCTATCTACTTCCCCCAAAGATCTCTGGAAGAGCAGGCTCTTATTCTTCAACGGTGGTGGTTGAGTAGCCTGAGCCATTACTGAATTTACTAGGACGCGGCATTTCCACGAAGACTGGCAGGGCTGGAGCAGAGAGCCAAATATAATCTCCGGAACTGCTAGTCTGTTTACTGTGTCTTTACCTTTGTCTGATACATCCTGGAGCCTCCCTGTGGGCACAGTTTCTGGATCCCTGCCTTTTCTTTCTCGTGTATGGAGTGGGGTGCCAGGGTAAGAAAGTAATAAAGCAAGTTAGTAACAGGAAGGTTCCCCTGGCTTGCTTGTGGGAAAGCCTTCTGCTGTCTTTTTCCTGACTATTTGTTTGTTTGTTTTGACATAGGTTTCTCTGTGTAGCCCTAGTTGTCCTGGAACTTGCTTTGTAGACCAGGCTGGCCTCGAACTCACAGAGATCCTCCCGCCTTTGCCTCCCAAGCGCTGGCATCAAATGTGTGTGCCACCATTGCTAGTGTCCTCTGGACTTCTTAGGTGGCTTGTGTCTTAGGTGGGAAGTCAGACTTTTCCCTGTAAACTCAGGTGGAGTCTGGTTTTCTAACCCCCCTTGAGCCAACTTCCTCTTGTTCATTGGCTTTCTGTTGAGGAAGTTGAAGTTTATTTTAACAATTGTTGAAACCATACATATTTGAGGGTTTTGTGACTGGTTTGAGACTGGGTTTCACTATGTAGCTCTTCCTGTTCTGGAATTCACTATGTTGTTGGCTTTAAACTCAGACATCCAGCCGGGCGGTGGTGGCGCACGCCTTTAATCCCAGCACTTGGGAGGCAAAGGCAGGAGGATTTCTGAGTTCGAGGCCAGCCTGGTCTACAAAGTGAGTTCCAGGACAACCAAGGCTACACAGAGCAACCCTGTCTCGAAAAAACCAAAAATAAATAAATAAATAAATAAAAAGAGATAAATAAACTCAGACATCCTCCTGCTTCCGCCTCCTGAGTGCCTCCTGAGTGCTCAGACGCCACCATGGCCGGATGAATTTTCAAAGGAAATTTAAAAAAAAAAAAAAGTTTTCCTCACTGCATGCTAAGATAAAACATGTCTGTAATTTTCCTTCTGGGCCAATCCCAAGTCCTCTGTGCACATATGAAGACTATTGATGCCATTCTCCTAGTTGCCTGCAGAAGCCAGGGAGAAAAGATCCAGAGAGCTGGTGTCAGAGTTCTTTGCTTTTGACTTAGTGTTTACTGTTGGAAATGGCCTGAGTTTCTACTAGTTAGTGTTAAAATTAATTTGATTGATGGGTCAGCAAGATGGCTCAAAGGGTAAAGGAACTTGCTGCCAACCCCTGAGTTCAGTCTCATGGTAGAAGGAGAGAATCAACTCCTGTTGATTTTCCTCTGACCTCCACATATGCACATACGACACATGTCCACATACACATAAAGAAATGTCGTAAATCTACATTAAATGAAACACACCCGTTTTGTACAGTTCAGTGAGCTGTGTCAAGGTTGTCCACTCTGAATTTGTGAGTAGGGAATTCGCTTGGCTCTTTTTCGTTCTGTTCCAGCTTGCCTGTTAGGAGGTTGGCTAGTGAGCTGACTCTGAAGAGGAGTAAGTTGGCAGCATTGAACGATGCCACCTCACTGTTTGCCTGGGGTCAGGTGACTTCTGAGGAAAGGGTCATTGAGATCTCACAAAAAAAAAAAAAAAAGCTGGGTACTTGCATTTCAAAGATTCCATCCTTGTCCTTTCCCCTGAGAGGAAGGTGGAGGTCCACAGCTGGGCTGTGTCTGGCTGGGCTCTGTGAAGGAGCCTTAATTAAATCTAAGGTTGAATGGAAGCAGATACTTCATTATAACTGTGTTCATACTATTGGTTGCTCTGGGTGCACAGGATAGACCTTTGATTTCAGGCAAGCTGCCCAGTGTAGCCTAGCTTCACTGTTTAACTTACGTAGGGACAGGATATTCACTTTTAGGATTGAAGAATAAATTTTCTCCAAGTACTGAGGCAAGACTACTGACATGGTTTGGAGATACCAGAAGTGAGGCCATTTTCCTTGTGTGCACTAGCAGAGGGGGAAACCAAGACTGGTCTGCTCACCTTTTGTGCTGGGGCCTCTGAGAAGACCTCACTTTTCACTGTGGGGGCTGGGCTACCTTCTGTGCATGCCAAGACTTGCCCACAAATGGTCTCTTCGGTACAACCCATGTCCCAAAATGTCCTGTGCCACCCAGGGTTCCTGTGGGCACTGTACATAGGGACTCAGTTTCCCAGTACATTCTAGAAGACTGTGAGGAAGGGAGGAGATGAGTGAGGGTCATGGCCCTCCTGAGTGTTTCCTTTGGGGAAGTATCTTTCCAGATCTTCACAGGATGAAAGCCAGAGGTCTGGACTGTGTCTGGGACACGGCTGCCCATCTGTAGAGACACTGCTGCTCCGAAATGATGTGCTGGTCCTTCTGTGCTTCTCCACAGTGCCTTCTGCAGCCCCGGTCTAGGCTTCCCTCTTAAGGTTCTACCACTCAGCATCCTCTTAGATTTCACATAGCCAAAGACACTAGTGAACTAGAAGTATCAGTTCTTCATTGGAAACAATGACTGGAACATAAACCCCTTCTCCATTTACATAACTCCTCCCTCAGTGTGGAGAGCAGGTCCTGGAGAAGGGAGCCTTCCAAACTATGAAAGGTTAGAATTTTCAGCAGTTTTCCAGTACTAACTGGGACACAGACCTCTGAACTCATTAGAGGTTTGCGGTAGATCATCTCTTCTTCATCGTTGTCGTTGTCATCGTCTTCTTCCTCCTTTTCTTTTCTTTCTGTCTCTTTCTTTCTTGCTTGCTTGCTTGCTTGCTTGCAGGAAGAGACTGATTTCACTGTAAACCTAGGGATTCTGCAGCCTGTGAAACTCTCATGTGAAACCCTTATTTCTTTCAATCCTCGCCATGTTTCAGAATTCACCTTTAGCAAGCTGCTCTCAATGGAATGTGGGTTACAGAATTTTGCAATTTTGATGTTGGAAGCTGGGGCCATGTGACCCTTTAATGTTTGCAGGCTTTTTTTTTTTCTCTTATATCTAAGAAGGGCCAGAGTGGGGCTGGAAGACTGGTGCCCAGGTTCTACTTGAGCAAAGTTCTCCACCCTGGCCTGGAGATCTGAGGATGGAGATGCTCAGTCTCTACCAGTGCTGGCAGCAGGTCTTGGCTGTGATCTTGAAACATTGTATCTGAGAGGTGGTAACATTCTGCTACTCTGGTGATAACGTTTTCATTGATATGTAGGGAGTAGCTGTAGAGGTGTGTACCCTCCTCCATGAGCGCTTTTCCGTTACTGTGGGACTTGGAGAAGTTGTCCATAGAACCAGTTGCTGGACGTGGTCAACCTTGTGTACCCCATTCCTGCATATGTTTCTCATGATGAGTGCTGGCTTTCATTCCTTTTTTTTTAAAGATTTATTTATTATTATATGTACATACAGTGTAGCTGTCTTCAGACACACCAGAAGAGGGGGATCAGATTCCATTACAGATGGTTATGAGCCACCATGTGGTTACTGGAATTTGAACTCAGGATCTTTGGAAGAGCAGTCAGTGCTCTTAACTGCTGAGCCATCTCTCCAGCCCCCTGGCTTTCATTCCCATGAGAATCCTTGGACACACCACCCATAGCTGTGTAGTGGCACCTGTCACTTCTCCTAAGAAGAATTCTGCTAACTTACAGTCTGGAGCAGGAGAGGAGCCATATGCTCAATAGCAGACTGCCTCAAGGAAATCTAATTTCTTCTTCTTCTTTGAGCATGACTATTTAACAAACCATGACCAACAGCAACTAACCAACAGCCTATCTCAATTCTCGGGGTCTCTTATTTATATACCCTCTGAAAAGTCCCCATATTCTAAATGTCACAGAATCACAGAAAACGATCTGCTGCTAGCAAAATCTTGCTGCTGTGGACAGTTGGAAGCAGCCCCCTATCCCACACCTGGGATTAAAACAAAAACATTCTTAGATGTCTGTGTTTTTAAAGAAACCAATTCGAGGCCAGCCTGGTCTACAGAGTGAGTTCCAGGACAGCCAGGGCTACACAGAGAAACCCTGTGTCAAAAAACAAAACACACACACACACACACACACACACACACACACAAACCCAAAATTCCAAAATTGTCACTAAAGCAGACTGTTGGTATTAATTTGCTAAGAAATGGCACTTCTTTTAAAATAGCTTTAAAAATTATGTTAAACAATGTTATTTGTCCCTTATGTCATTTGGAGTTGTGCTTTTTGAAAGTTTGTGTCCTGTTTTGACGTCTCATAAATAAAGCCAGCCAGGTCTTCCGCTCTGCTTGCTGGAACTCTGCTATCACCTCCCTTATTGTGACCGTCACGCTCACTAGGACTGAATGTGATGTGGCACCTGGGAACGTAAACGTTGACTTTTTTCTCTGCAGTCTTCCTAGTAATGGGTGTCAGTTTGTCTGGGAACTTATGCCTTCAGTCTCATGGCTTCATGGTGCTGAGGTGGCACTTTTCCCATGTTAACCTTCTCATGTGATCTCTGTGAGCACATTGCCAGCTAGATAGCCAGAGAGGAAGAATGGTTTCCAGGAGTGGAGCAACTAAGGGCTTGGTTCTGTCTACCAGGAGCTTTGAGGTTGATTTACACATTTTTGCAGGAAAACACAAAGGTTCCAAGATGGTGGTGGCTCGTGATCTGGGGTCAGTGTGGTAACTACAGGATTCAGGGACATGTCCTAGGAACAGAACATGTCTGCCTGTGCCAGCTCCTGTCTCCACTCCGAGCCTAGGCGACCCTTTCCTTTGTCTTCCCACTTCCTCACGCAACTGCTTAGTTCTGTGGAGTTTATGAACTCACGGGGGACATTCCAGCCTTGAAACCTGCACTTGGAATTTCCAGTCTTGGCTTGCCACCCCGCAGGAAGCTGAGACTTGCCCTGATTGCAGAGGGTGGCTGCAGCATGCCCTCCCTGTGTAACCCTGACTCCTGGTTCTGCTTATCTGGGGAGTGGCATACCCCATGGACAATTGCTTAGAAAATGGCCAGAGCTCTAGGAAGCCTCTCAAGCTGGTCAGGATTCTCTCTGATTGTGAATTGTTTGTAGACATAACTTTCAGGAACAGAAGGGGGATTTCAGGTTAGTTAAAGGAGCTGTGTGCTTTAGATGTGCTACAGCTTACATACAGCCTTTCCTCACAGAATGGGCAGGCCTGGCAGACACACTGTTTGAAACACAGGCAAGGTTGTTTCCCTGTCTCTAACTGGTCTTTTACCAATTGCTGTCACAGTAGAGTTCTGTGAAATGCTTTTCTCTTAAAACTTTATTGACAGACCTAGCTTGGAACTTTCTATGTAGCCCGAGCTAGCCATGACCTTATGATTCTCCCCCTTCAGTCTCCCAAGCGTGGGTGTATAGGAGTGCACCATACACCCACCATGTGAAATACTGCTTGGTTTTCATTTGCGGATTGATTTTTAGCAAGTTCCTACTGTAGTAGTAACTACATGGGTGCTAGGTTTGGTGCCGGCTATGAATCAGTACTACCATTTCCCCTGTGTCCATCCTGTGTACGGGCTCAGGAGCTGCAAGTTTTACTGGCTGCCCTCCTTAGCCCCGGAGGTAACTTCTGTCCCAAGAGACCAGTGTAGCGAGGGGCCACAGACATGGTGGAGAAGGCTGGGACCATTGCTTACACTCACAGCTTTCAGGAGGTAGAGCTACTAGGCTGCAGTGTAGAATCTTTTGATTTTCCTGTGCTAACCACCAATTAAGGTCTTGGAAATAACTTTCAGGCCAAACAAAGTCTTTGGCCAATTCCAGCCTGCATTTGTGCTTTACGGAGCAGGGGTTACGGCTGCGATGGAACCTGCCTTTGGAGATGAGCTGTGTCGGCTTGTCTGTGTGCTGCAGTCTGGTGGTATTCTGATCTGCCAAGGGTGTTAGCCACAGACCCTGTCAGTTGCTGAATTGCAGTTCTACCCTCCATAGCTGGCCCAGCTGATGAAATATTCAACACTAGTGGGAGCCACTAGAGTGGCTGGGGGAGGGGTAGCCAGGGAAGGAAAGAGGCCCTGGGCTAGGAGGCCTGGGGTGGAGGAAGGATCTTTGGTGGGGCTAGCTCTGGCTGCCCTTTCTTGTTAGTGGAGGATGTATATAAAAATTTAGCACCAGGTTACATGTCTTCCACAGATCCTTGCTCACTAGGTAGGAAGCAGACCTACTGTGGTCTGGAAATAGTCTCTTGCCTTGTTAAGATTAGACTTTGACAGGAGGGTAGGTGTGTTGGGTCCTTTCATAGCAGTATGTGGCCCTGAGTGGGGCATCTGTGACTAGGTCACAGAGTCCATAGAGGGCAGGCACGGGCTTTGGAAAAGCCTCACGTGAGCTTAGACCTCTAGGGTCCTTGCTGAGTCTGACCTTGGTCCCTTGGCCCTTCCCCAGTCCCACGCAAACCCTGGAAGACTAGGGCAAGCAAATCCCAAAACTGTGATGCATGCACAAGACCCTCCTCCGGGCTTTCCATGGTGCAGCTCAGGCCTGGTTGAGGAGAGGAGGTCCTGGCAGGGGCTGGCTGGCGGCTGCCTCCTTCCTGATGCGGGCTCTCTCCCTCCCTTAGGTTTGGGAGGCACTTCGAGTCCCCGCTGCTGTGGCAGAGCATAGTCATGATCCTTACGATGCTGCTGATGCTGAAGCTCTGCACCGAGGTCCGCGTGGCCAACGAGCTGAACGCCAGGCGCCGCGCCTTCGCAGGTGGGTGTGCCATCTTCTGGAAGCTGTGCTCAGCGTCGGCTCTTGTGAAGCTGGAGCCACTTCAGTGAACCCGAGCAGCTTTCAGTTCACTGAATGGTGACTCTCTGCAACTGATTCTGTATATTGTAATTGTATTTTCCCATATTGCAATGGACTAACCATTTCACATCCTCAAACAATTAAGGACTTCTTTCCTGGAATATGGGTGAGGTTTTAACTCATCTTCTGGACTCTTTTGCTCACACCCTGACTGCGCGTTGTCACAAGACCCAGAGAAGGCAGAGTCATTGCTGTGTGCCCTGCCAGGTGACTCAAACCCCAGGAGTGTGCTTCACACTACCTACCTAAGGTGTGACACATCCAGGTCTGTGTGTTCTGTGGTCTGAGGATCCCGGACAACATCTGTCACATCCTTGACCCTGGAAGGCTCAGAAAACACTAACCACTTGCTGTCGTTGGCCTCTCTTTCACAGATGCTTTATGATGTGGTATCTGTGTGGGCTGGCAGGCTTACAGGAGAGTTAAATTCTACCCCCTCCTCATTCTAAGTCTCTTCCTCCTCCTCTCTCTTTTTTCCTTTCTTTGACACTAATTCTCGCTCTATAACTCATGCAGGCCTTTAAACTCTCAATCCTCCTGCATCATCTTCCTTGGTGCTAAGTAGGCACACACCTCCATACCCAGCAAAAGCCTTTCTTTTTGTCTTTCCATTAATGAACTAGTAGCGCTATCTCTGGAGTGTGTGTGTGTGTTGAATCTTGCTTATAGAAGAAGTATTTAGTGCTTAGTTTGGGGACTACCCAGGAGGTGGTTTTAACTATATCTTTGATCATTATTTTTTTCCCCATTAACAGGATCCTTCTGTGTTTCTGTTTCCTCCTAGTTTTAGTTCAACAGGTGATGCCATCTGGGTTGTCATAGAGAGTGGCCACACCTGGTTTTGGGGAGAAGCCTGTAAGGATGATAGCTCATGTATCTCTTCTGGTGTGTTCTCAACTATTCTTCCTATTGGTATCATCATTCCTAGTCTCCCCTGAGTGTCTATTCCTTGCTTTCGGTGTGAACTTAAATGACACCAGTGTTGGTGTGGATAATACTGAGAATCCTACCAAGACAGGATATCGTAGAGGAACTGAGGCTTTGTGGCTCTACTTGGTGCTATGGGCTTGCTTCCTAGAAGCATGACCTGCCCTTCTCTATGCTCCAAGTTCCACATAGCAAGCTCTGAGCCCCTCTGAGCTTCAGCCTGCACTGGGAACAGGATGTCATCCTGACTACAGGATGGTGGGTCCCTCACCACGCTCACACATTAGAATATCAAAAGGCTAAGGATAGACTGTTATATACAGGATTCCAGAGGTTCCCTGTAGGTTTGTACTGCTTCTGGGCTGTAAATATAAGGACAGGTTTGTGACTTCCATTGCCCTGGGTGTTGGCTCTGATGGTGGCCCATGTCAGCTGTCAGGTACAAAGGGCTTACACACAATGTGGCAGCCTTTAGAGCACCGCATTTATTTATTGAGAACCACATTGTACAAGTCCCTTTACCTCAGGTAATGGCGAGTTAAGGGAGCTGTAAGATTATACCTGAGTGCTGTAGCACAACATGGTCTAGACCAGAGAGTGCGTGGGTCGTGGAGTCTCAACTGTTCTCTTGTGTGGTGGTGGTCTATGTAAAATTTTCAATGCACTACTTATATGTTGGTAACTAGGATTGAGCTAAAACAGTTTGCAGGGTTAGGACTGGGATATGAATTTTTATCAGGGGCTCCTTAAGGGCATAATAGGGACCCCAGAGATGTCCTCTACTTTAGGAAGGACCTCTGCATATGTGATTAAGAGTGGTGATCTTGAGGAAGAACATTATTCGTGGTCCCCTTGTGGCTAATTTAATTTCAAGGGATAGAGGACCCACCCCTGGCCCCAAGTTACTGGGCCTTAAACCTCTCCACCTACCATGGGGCAATGGTGCTTGTTGGAGAATTATTTATTTTTGCTGTTGTTGTTATTGTTGTTGTTATTTTTAGATAGGTTCTTAGATGTCTTAGAACTCACCGTGTAGACCAGGCTAACCTAGAACTCACAGAGATCCTCCTGCCTCAGCCTCCCAAATGCTGGAACTAAAGGCATATGCTACCACACACTCCTGAGAATTCTTGATATTTTCATCTTTAGCACTTTTAGTTTTGAGTCCAGTTCATATTTACAGGGCTTCAAGTCTGCTTTGTTTAAGACATAGCTTTAATGACATGTGTGGGTCCATTTCCTACCATCTGTCAGAACGGCTGATGAGGGTGGTGTGTGTGGAAAAAAACAGAATGCACTCTGGTGCCAGCACACAGCCACCCAGTCCTGCAGCTGCCGAGGTCCTGGGGCCCAAGAGAGACACCTCACTTTCTTGCCAGCAGCTGTGTTTTACACAGAAGGTCGGTGACTTCTAACAGACCTTTGAGCACCATCCCAAGAATAAATATGGACTGGTAGCACTGTGAGTCTCATGAGCACGATTCAGATAGTTTATGATTAGGAAGATGATTTATGACGAGCTATCAAGCTTGCTGTCAAGCTTGACAAGGTGAGTTTGATCCCCTGGGGCCCATACGGTAGAAGGAGAGAACTGACCCCTCTGAATTCCGCATGTGTGCCATACTGCACATATGCATACGCGTACACAGATAAATGTTAAAAAGTTGAAAAACTTTGCATATGTGTTATATGTATGTGTACACGTGTGTTATACGTGCATATCATGCAGAGGTCAGTGGAGGACTTTGAATGTTGTCTTAGTTAAGGGTTACTATTGCTATGATGAAATACCATGACCATAAAGCAAGTTGGGAAGGAAAAGGTGTATTCTGCATCACAGTTTACTATCAAAGGAAGTCAGGACTGGAACTCGAGCAGGTCAGGAGGCAGAAGCTGATGCAGAGACCATGGAGGGATGTTACTTGCTGGCTTGCTTCCCCTGGCTTGCTCAGCTTACTTTCTTATAGAACCCAAGACTACCAGTCCAGGGATGGTACCGCTCACAATGGACTGGGCCCTCCCCAATCCATCACTATTTAAGAAAACGTCTTACAGCCAGATCTAATGGAGGCATTTTCTCAGTTGAGGCTCCCTCCTTTCGATGACTCTAGCTTGTGTCAAGTTGACATAAAAGAAGCTAGGGCAGGTGTCTTCTGTTGCACTTGGCCTTGATACCTTGAGGCAGGATCTCCTAGTGAACCTGGAGCTCACCATTTTCAGCTTGGCTGGCACAGCCATGACACATTCCTGTGTGCACTGGAGAACAGAACTCAGGTCCTCACGTTTGCACAGAAAATGCTTGCACCCACTGGGCATTTCCCTAGCCTTATGAAGATATTTTTAGTTTGAGACGGAATCCCTCTATCTAGTCCTGGCTGTTTTGGAACTCACTGTGTAGACTAGGCTGGCCTTGAACTCACAGAGATCCTCCTGCCTCTACCTCCCAAGAAAGACATGTGCTACTATACCTCGGTGAGGACACTGTAAAATAGTTCTAACTTAATGTTCCCATCTACCAAAACAAAAAACAAAAACAACCCAGAAAGCTTAAAATTTTTCCAGTTTTCTTAATATTATACTTTTAATTTTAGTGGTAACCAATTCAATTTGCCAGTTAAGATTAAAAGTAAAACAAAACAACGAAACAAATGAAAGAAGCTGGACGTGCCTTTAACATGCCTTCAATCCTAGCACTTGGGAGGCTAAGTCAGGTAAATATGAGTTCAAGGCTAGCTTGGTCTACATAGCAAATTGCAGGCCAGCCAGGACTACACAGTAAACTCCTTTATCAAAACATTTGATTGGGGGGGGGGGAGGGAGGGAGAGAGAAGAGCGATCTTAAATCATTGCAAGACCCATTGTCTGGCTATAAAGAACATGCACTATGTAGACTCACCATAGACTTGGAGGAAGACTGAAGTAAATGAAGTAAAACTGACCCCCTGTGACTATTTTGAACATTTTGGCACACTTTCCAAGGTTTTTCTTTTACTGGCAGTGGCTTATCACAAAATCTGTGTAATTTCCAAAAGTAGAATCAAACTTAAAAATTCCACACATTCCCTGAGACTTTTTTTCCAGCCTCCCTCTGCTCATTAGAATGAGGGCTCTGAGTACTGGGGGAGGCGGGGAGCAAGGGTGGTCCCGTGGGACAGTGTCAAATCCCTTCCTGCCAGGCACATGCTCTGTGCTTCTGGGGCCCGTGGGGGGTGGGTGGGCGTGTTCTGTGGGTGCTGGGTGTATTTTGGTTTTCAGTTTCAGCTTTTAGTATGTAAAATCACTAACATTTTTAAAAGTGGAGAGAAAAATCTAAGAAAGCCCGTTTGTGATTGAGCTCACACCGTGAACCTACCCTGACCCTCTCATCCAAGCCTACACCCTGACCCCCAACCCCACTAGGATTTGAACCCAGGTCTGTTCATGCTAGACAGATCCTCTGCTATTAAGTGACTTCCCAGCTCAGTTCAGCATGTTTCAAGGCAAACCCTAGACATCATTGCATTTATAAATGAATCAAATGTATTTCTTGAACAGCAGTTCTGAACGTGTGATTTGTGACCTCTTGGGGGTCAAAGGACTCTTTCACAGGAGTTGGCTAAGACCATGGGAAAATACAGATATTTACATTACAATTTATAACAGTAGCAAAGTTACAATTATGAAGTAACAATGAAGATGACTTTATGTTGGGGGGTGGGGGTCACCTCGACATGAGGAACTGTATTGAAGGATCTCAGCATTGGAAGATTGCGATCCACCACTCCTGAAGGTAATGGAAACAGCCAGAATGCCCACACCATCCGAGCACATGCACTATTCTGTACAGCCAAACGTTTAGTTTGTGTGGAAGTTTCTGGTGATTTATTCTGACTTTTGGCTACTTGAATCAGGGTCTGAGCACAGGCATTCTGTGAGGGCTGGTGGCCTGTGTGACTCAGTAGTTGGACTGATGTGTTTGCCTTTCTCTTCTTTTTAACATTAATGACTTGATTTCAAACCCCTCCCCAGCCCCCTTTTCCCCACACTGTCCACCGTGGTGAACTGTGGTTTATCTGTTGGTGCCCAACTCCATGTGGACCTCCAGCATACTGCAGCAACAGCAGGCCAGAGCTGGAGACTCCTGAAGGCCCCCAGGAGGTTCTGAGGTAGATACTTCAGTAGGCATCCATAGCAATTGATGCCTCTTGGTCTTTTTTGCCCTGGAAAATAATTTTAAAAGTAACTGGATCCAGAGGTTGATTGGTCCCAGGAGGTCTTTTTGGTCTTTCAGGACACAGATGTCAGGGTTGTTGGCACTGGAGGAGACCCTTTATCATTGAGGACTGCACTGTGTTTGTGCATGTGTTTGCTAGAGCACCTCTGGGCAGAGGCTCCATGTCCACTCCCTGAGTTACCAGGAATTTGGTGTGTGGAGGAAATGGAAGTCTCCATCAGTGTGCAGCTGACATCCTAGGAGCTGCAATGGTGACATTAAGTTGAAGTATAAATTCCAGTGTGGTTGTTGGCATGATGTGTTCCACTTGGCTTCTTGTGTTATATGTGCTGGTGCCCACTTGTTCAGTGGGAGCCCTTGGAGTGGAAACACTAGGTCTTTCATCACTAAAGGAAGTCAGGACTGAACTCAAGCAGGTCAGGAAGCAGGGGCTGATGCAGAGGTCATGGAGGGATGTTCCTTACTGGCTTGCTTCCCCTGGTTTGCTTAGCTTGCTTTCTTATAGAACCCAAGACCACCAGCCCAGGGATGGCACCACCCACAAGGGCCCCCCCCCCGCCCATCTCTAATTGAGAAAATGCCTTACAGCTGAATCTCATGGAGGCATTTCCGCCACTGAAGCTCCTTTGTCTGTGATAACTCCAGCCTGTGTCGAGTTGACACACAAACCAGCCAGTACAGGTGTCATCTGGCGTTTTCAGTGGGTCGGGGCAGGAGGTGGAGCCCCTTGTTAGAGCACGCGTTCTTCCTGCTGAGCCTTTGTGGCGAGAGCATCTGAGCCTCGAACCTGGCTCTGCTCTTCTACCACCTGTGTCCCGACAGTGTTTCTCAGGAACCCAAAGCATTTGGGATGTGTGCCATCACCCACCCACGCTGCTTTGGCAAGTGAGAATAACAATGCCAGCAATGTGATTGCTAGAACAGTGGGTAGCTCGGAGGGTCACACACTCAGGGTTGAGTGACCTTAGGCCATCTTCTGGCAGAGAAGAACTCTCAGGAGTCTTTTCCCAGATGCTCCACTGACTGGATACGTCTGTTCATTTGAGTCATTTTGTTTCTAATTTACTTTTTTTTTTAATTTAAATTTTGCTTTATAGTGCATTTTCCATTTTAAATGTCTCTTAGTAGTTATTTGACAGAATTGTGCCTCAGAGTCAGGTTGAATTTATCTGACATGTGTCTCCGCTCTTAGTGCCCCAGAGCTCCAGACTGGGACTTTCTGGGGTAGATGGGTAGTATCTATTTATGGGTAAAGGTTTCTTTCATTGTGATGAAAATGTTCTAAATTGGTAGTCATGGTGATTGCCCATCTGTGAGTGTGTCAGGGCCATTGAGCTGTAAACCTTACAAGGTAAATTGTTACTGGGTGTTGTGTGAGAAAGTCACCTTCCCAATGGCTTTGCTGCTGTGCTGCCTGTCACAGCAGGAACGTGTTTGTTAGGCCTGTATCTCACCCCAGTTCTAAGCTTAGCTCGCCTCAGTTTTATCTCCTGAGCTGCCCTCTCTATCTGTCCCACCTGCAGCCATTGTCCGAAGCCTGTTATTCGAGTGCCAACTTGGGTGGTCCCGCTGTGCAGCTCTGCCTCTCCCAGAGCCTTGGGAAACAGTGTTTTCAGAATTCCCACATGAGCACTAGGCCACCCCTTCACAGGTTACCCTAAATCCCAGGTAGGGAGATAACAACCTGGGCTGTGTCTTTCTTGCCATCTGGCCTTAGAAGTCACATAGCCATCTGAGGATGGGGGGGGGTTGGGGGCAGGGAGACAGCCACAGACACAGACAAGACACAACACAATTTCTCAAGTTACACTCCACACAAGTTACACTTCCTGATGCAGCGCATCCAGCCATTTCTGGGGCCACATCCAGACCCCTGATGCCTGTACAGAAGGGAACAAATCTGTGGAGATGAGGGATGGTTGCAAATGTTTCATGCTTTCCTCCACATGGGACTTTCTCCCATCTGCCTGCTCTATTCACAGCAGTTTTCAACGCTAAGCCTGGCTGATGTGGAGACAGGAGACCTTAGGAGCTTTGGGTGCCCAGGACCATGACAGGCCTTGCACAACTCTGTCCAGGGTCACCATTACTGTGCCCACACTTTGTGTCCAAATGTTCCAGCATGTTCTCTCTCGAGTCCTGCATTCATGGATCTTGATCCTTAAAAGAGACTTGAATAAAATTGGTTGGAATCACAGTGGGCGCTAGGAGGCATGGTGCCTGTGGCCTGCAATCCACAGATTCGGTGACAGGTTCCCACTCCTCCTCAGCAGCGCCTCACAGGAAAAGATCCTCTCCTGTTAGCCCTGAGCCGTTTACTGCCAGACAATGCTGGTAGGGACTCAGCCTGTGATGACCTCAGATCGGCTTCAACAATTTAAACCCCAGAAAGGGAGAGAGTGCCAGCTGACCCGAGGCGCCCTGGCGCGGAGCGCTATGGGCTGTTGACCCGGTGCAGGGCTAGCTGGGAGGTTAAAATATAACCTGTTGATGGCTTTTGATGTCCTGCCTGTTCTGGGTGAGATGTCTGCCCAGGGAGGCTGAGTGTCTTCATCATGATGTCTCTGCCACACACCCGTCACATTCTCTGTTAAACTGGCTACCCTTTGGCAGTGGACCTGTTGCTTTGTGAACTCTAGAACTACTGTGCCATGCAGCCTGAGAGACCATTTCAGCCCCGGATTAACTGTTCTCAACTCCAGGCTGCCTGAGTTTCTGGGGATCTGAGAATTGGGGCCTGTCCTAAAGTGGTTGTTAATGTCCCTTGACTATAGGAAAGAAGTGAGAATGTGTGGGCTTAAATTTTGGTGGGCTTTTTCCCCTCCCCTCACCATCCCCTTCCCCCTCCCCCTCACCAACCCTCTCCCCATCACTCCCTCCCCCCCACTAGCTCCTCCCCACCCTGTACTTCTGTTCACTGTCCCAAGATATTATTAGAAGAGGGTAGATTGGAGAACAGTTCAGCAAGTGGATTTTGGAACGCAAAGTAACAAAAATCTTCCTCCCTGCTCTGATGTTGTTTTGATGTTGTCCTTTGTGTGTTTGTTTGTTTGTTTGAAGAAGCGCAACAGCTTGATTAGGAAATCCCCGCTTCCCAGTGTTAAAACCAGTCTGTTTTTGTCTCCTTTCTTTGTTTTTTCTCTCTTTAAATGTAGCTACAGACAGTAAGGATGAAGAACTCAGAGTGCCCCCCAGGCGGCCCTACCTGGGTATGTACTACTGAGACCCTGGCTCCATTTCACCCTGCAGTCTCTCCCTCTACCAACACGTCCACCTCACGAGTCGCTTCTCCACGCATGGCCTGTTCACAGCAGGACACACTTTTAGCCCACAGCCCTCCGCTCTCGGCCTGGACTATTTAGAACCTGCTGATTTCAAGGGAGGGGTGGACCAAAGGAAAGAAGAATGGATGTGGAGAATTCAAGAATACAAGCTTCGCGCTTATCACAAGCTATTCCTACTGATGGTGTGCTAGTGGAGTTACTGCCCTCGTCCCCACTTCAAGTGTTCATTGCTAGTCTGTAGAAGGAACACTGGCTTTGCTGGTGTGACCTCTGCTGCAGCCTTACTGAACTCTGTCAGCTCTAGCACCGGTTCCTATACTTCTAAGCCTCTAGAGATTGTCCACCTGAAAGGTCACATCACCTGCAAGAAGAGACAGCACTTTGCTTCTTCCTTCCAGTCTTCCCAATGCCCTAACTGGACAGAGATGAGACAAGATGTGTGCGTTCTGCTCTTGACTTTACTGAGGACTTTTGGGGGTTTTTTGCAGTTGCTCTTAATGCGAGCTGAGGGGCTTGAATTTACTATCATGAATGGCACTGACCCTGGCTCAACACTGTGCAGTCTGTGGACATGACTGTGTGAGTTCTAGGCACTGTGCAGTGTCTGTGGATGTGACTGTGGACGTGACTGTGTGAGTTCTAGGCACTGTGCAGTGTCTGTGGATGTGACTGTGTGAGTTCTAGGCACTGTGCAGTGTCTGTGGATGTGACTGTGTGAGTTCTAGGCACTGTGCAGTGTCTGTGGATGTGACTGTGTGAGTTCTAGGCACTGTGCAGTGTCTGTGGATGTGACTGTGTGAGTTCTAGGCACTGTGCAGTGTCTGTGGATGTGACTGTGTGAGTTCTAGGCACTGTGCAGTGTCTGTGGATGTGACTGTGTGAGTTCTAGGCACTGTGCAGTGTCTGTGGATGTGACTGTGTGAGTTCTAGGCACTGTACTGTCTGTGGATGTGACTGTGTGAATTCTAGGCTCTGTGCAGTGTCTGTGGACGTGACTGTGTGAGTTCTAGGCACTGTGCTGTCTGTGGACATGACTGTGTGAGTTCTAGGCACTGTGCTGTCTGTGGACGTGACTGTGTGAGTTCTAGGCACTGTGCAGTGTCTGTGGATGTGACTGTGTGAGTTCTAGGCACTGTGCAGTCTGTGGACATGACTGTGTGAGTTCTAGGCACTGTGCTGTCTGTGGATGTGACTGTGTGAGTTCTAGGCACTGTGCAGTCTGTGGACATGACTGTGTGAGTTCTAGGCACTGTGCTGTCTGTGGACGTGACTGTGTGAGTTCTAGGCACTGTGCTGTCTGTGGACATGACTGTGTGAGTTCTAGGCACTGTGCAGTCTGTGGACATGACTGTGTGAGTTCTAGGCACTGTGCAGTCTGTGGACATGACTGTGTGAGTTCTAGGCACTGTGCTGTCTGTGGACATGACTGTGTGAGTTCTAGGCACTGTGCAGTCTGTGGACATGACTGTGTGAGTTCTAGGCACTGTGCAGTCTGTGGACATGACTGTGTGAGTTCTAGGCACTGTGCAGTCTGTGGACATGACTGTGTGAGTTCTAGGCACTGTGCTGTCTGTGGACATGACTGTGTGAGTTCTAGGCACTGTGCAGTCTGTGGACATGACTGTGTGAGTCCTAGGCACTGTGAGTTTCTGTGGACATGACTACCTTTATTCTGCTTTTATGGGGCTTTGTGGGGGGTGATATTTGTGTGTGAAGCTAAGTTCTGTTTGATTATGGTGTCTAGTTACCTCTTAACTGCTGGGTGCTGTTTGCTGATATTATGCTGAGGACTTTTAACGTCCATACTCACGAACGTTTTGGTCTGGAGTCCTTTTTTCTTGATGATTTTGGTTTTAGACTATCCTAAATATAAGCCGGTATTATTCTGAATACTGGTTGGTGAAGTAAGTTCCTAAGTGTTTGGGAAGGATTGCTTTCAAGTCCTCTTTAAAATTTTGGTTTGGTTTCCTTGTAGGCTGGTTTCACCTGGGCTGCTTCTCTAACAGTGTCAGCTCCACCTTGTTCTGAACCCGCCTAGTCTCTGTCGCCTCCTTCACCCATCTTGGCTCATCTGCACTGTGGCTTGGTTTCACATTCGTCCCAACAAATGTCTCCAGGTGTGGGGAAATCACCCTTCTTAGTGTTCTTTTTAAATCCTTTTCACTGGCCCTGGGCACTGGTGTTTTTATTCTTTATTCTGGTGATTTTAGTCCCATCTCTACCCTTCCCTTCTCTCCTTATGGCTTTGTCAATTTTACTGAACTTTTCGAAGAACCATCTTTTTGTTTTGTTGATTTTTCTTTATCTAGTTTGCTTAATTCCATTTTAACCGCACCCCTACCCCCCCCCCACCTGATTATTTGTTTTCTGCCTGCTTTTGCCTTAGGTAGCACTTTCTTCTGGGTCCTTTGCATGGAGGGAGTATTGATTTCAGTTTTTTTCCTATTGTACTTTGCACCATCTGTGTTTACAGCCGTGAATCCACTCTGTGGTGGTGGACTGACCTCCTGTGTGTTTTGGCCCACTGTGCTTTTTCTTTTTTTTCTGTCTTAAAGTGTTTTCTTCAAAATTTCTTTGACCCACACACAGTTGAATAATACATGACAACCTTTGAGCTTGTGAATCCCTCAAATCTCTCCGTCAGCTTGTTATAATCCACAGTCATTGTAGAGAATGCTTCCATTCAGATCCTCCAAAGTGAAGCTAGTTCTGGGACCTCTCCTGAGGGGTCTCTCCAGGAGACGGTCCTTGCTGCCATAGGAGTGTCTCACTGTTGAGGGGAGGTGGTGTTGTTGGGTCGAGGTTGACAGCCAATGCTGTGGTCTTCTCCAAACTCCTGTTTGGTCTACTCAGTTGTATCCATCTTGAAAGCTGGCATCGAAACTTCCAAATACTTGTTAATTCGTTCATATCTGTCAGGTGTTGCTTTCTTGATTCCAGAGAGCAGTTGTTAGGTGTGTGTGTCGTTGTTAGAGACTGGCCCTTCTGCTATTATAAAATGCTGTCTATGGCATTTTTGTTGTTTGAAGGACCCCTGCCTGCCCAGTATTGAACCCAGGGCCTCATGCATGGGACACACTACCTCTAAGTTACCTCCCCAGCCTTCTTTTCCCTTTTCTCTTGAGACTGGGTTCACTATGTTGCTTAGGCCTTGAACTGACTTTGCAGCTCATGCAGGCCTCGAAAGGTTGACCCTTTGCCTCAGCCTCTCCACAGCTGTGCTTGCGGCTTCCTCTAATATTAGCACAGCCTCTGTGGATCCCTGTCTTAGGCTCTGAAGAGCAGCAGGCAGATAGCAAGTTCAAGGACATCCTGAGCTGCATTGCAAGATCTTGTCTCAAACAAAAACAAAAAACAGAAAACCCATAGGGCCAGTGAGGCCATTAAGCTGGGATTAGGTGCTTGCTGTTGAGCCTGGCAACCTGAGCTTGATCCTCGAAGCCCATGAGATGGAAGGAAAGAGCCAACTCCTACATCCTGATGACTGGTCCTCACCGGGCCATTCACATTTAGGAAGGAGTAAATAAATAAACGTTGTACTAAAATCAAACAATCTCTGCCCTATTGTCTGACTAATGTTTGCTGGTTTTGATCTATGTCATTCTTTTTGTTGTTTGTGTGTACCTGCTCTTTTACAGTTTTTAATACTAAGTGAATATTAAACTGTGATGTTTTAGTTCCTTTAGTGATTTTTAACTATATAGTGATAACCATTTTTCTTGCTGGGTTTTCCGAGGCTAACAGTACAGATTTGAACTTGTCAGAATCTTTTAAATTTGTACTAACTTCGTTTTGGTGAGATACAGATATCCTTGTGTAATTCCTCCCTCCCTCTTCTGGTGGTATGAGGACTGTGTATGCATTTTGTTTACGGGTGTTACAAGTCTAACCATGTATCTTTGAATTGTTACTTTGTATATATTTTACTTCTTTCAGAGAGGATGAGGGAAGAAAGGAGAAGTTACTGGGCGACCTTCTTTATGAGTTTTGGCTATCTTCTTTTCTGTCTGTGGAATTGTTACCACAGCCAGGCCTTACTCTTCTCCTGTGTTGCTTTGGTGGTTGTATTATGGAAGGCATGTTAAAACACCCCAAATAGCACCATACACTCTTTTGCGCACATAGGGAATGTTTTTTCTTGAACATTGTTTTCCAGTGCGGCCCAGGCTGTCCTCAGCTTCCCACCTCGTCCTCTGCTAGAATTACAGGTAGGACCCACCATGCCCAGCACCCTCATATGTTTTTGGAACAATGTACATAATTTCCCTTATGTGTACTTCATTCTTGTTATGTCATTCACAGGACCTCTGATGTCACTTGATTTCCACATGGAAAGCAACAGTTTCCCCAGTTCTTGTTTATCTGGGGACTTTGTTTTTCCCTTGTGTAAAAAGCTTTCTTAGAGGCTGCCTCTGGCTGACAGTTATTCTTCCTTTCAGCACTTTGAATGTCATCTCTCTGCCTTCTGAACTCCGTTGTGTCTGATGAGAAGTCAGTGACCCATCTTACTGGGGCCCCCTGTAAGTGACATCATTGTTCTCCTGCTGCTTCTAAGATTTTTGTCTTTGTCTCTGACTTTTAGCCATAAACTGGTGAGGTATTGGGATCTGTGTTTCTGTACTGGAGGTAAGGGAACTCTTGGATAGGCAGGTCTGTTTGGAGCTTGTGGTCACAATCTGAGTCCTTTGCACGTTCCTTTCTCTCCTCCTCTTCAGAATGCTCACTGTGCCTGTGGAGCTGCACTTGGTGCTGTCTGTCTCTCAGAAGCACTGTTGATTTTCCTTCTTTAGGCAGCATAATCTCCACGGAATTATCTTGAAGTTCGCTGACCCTTCCATCGGCTCAGATCTCTTTATATGAGCACACTGGAGCTCTCTTCAGACACACCAGAAGAGGGCATCAGATCCCATTACTGATGGTTGTGAACCACCATGTGGTTGCTGGGAATTGAACTCGACCTCTGGAAGAGCAGTCAGTGCTCTTAACCGCTGAGCCATCTCTCCAGCCAGGGCTCAGATCTCTTGTTGAGCACCAACAATGCCTCTTCCTTCAGTCACAGCCTGCAGCTGGCGCCAGCTTCTCCTCAGTGATTTCCCTCTAGAAACGTTCTGCTACTGGGGGAGATGACCTTCTTGTACCTTTGTTGGTTCTTTATATAAATTCTTTGGATTCCTTTATAACACCGTCTATTTACAATATTATTTTGAAGTTTTTTATTTTGTTTTTCCTGCATAGTCTAACATCTCTTCACAAATAGTTTCTTGCTTTTTGTTGTTACACCCTCCATGTAAAGGCTACATCTCCCTGTTTGTTTGCATACTGGACACTGAAAATTAATACTGTGGTAGCCATGGCACTAATCTCATACCTGGGGAGGAGGGTGTCTTATTTGCCGGTATCCTGGTGTCCTCGTTTGGTTGAACGGGACAGTCTGAGCCCACTGTTTTGCAGGTCTGATGGCACTGGCTGCTGTGCTTCTCCCTGGTCACCTTTGAGCTCTTAAATGTTCTGCCCTCACTGGACCACACTGGACCTCCACTGCCTGCAGTGCTGACTCTGTTGGCGTAGCGTTCTGGGTGATGCTCCACCAGCAGCCGGCGCCGGGGTCATGAAGGCCAGTCTAAAAGTTGCTCTGCTTTCAGGAGAGCTCTTAGCTGCCTGCTTCTTTCCCCTCTGCTGCCCATGGAGCCACTGGCTGATGCTTCTTTCTTGTTGCTTCCCCTCTCCTTCAAAACAGGTTGGTTATGTAGCCCAGGCTAGCCTGGTATCCACTATCTTTCTGTCTCAGTTCTCCAAGTGTAAAAATCATGGGTGTCCGACCATACCTGACTCAACTTCCTCCAGGTCCCGCTCTTCCTTCTTTTGCTAGGACCCTTGAGCCCGAGCTTGCCCATGCTCGCCTCTGAGCATCCTTCTCTTAGGGAGGGCTTTGAACTCTTTGCTCCCATCCCTGTCCCTAGGGCAGAACCTCAGATGCTGCTCTGAGCTGGTGGCAACAACTTGCTCTGAGGACAGGTCCCGGAAGGTGACCACTGCTCTTCTCAGCCATCTCCCTCTGGTATGGAGTCCCTACCCTGTGTAAGGTGCTGTAGTGTCTGTCACCCAGGATTCTCAGCCTTACCCCTGTGTGGGGCCCCAGCCCGGAGTGGGCTGGCTGGGGTGGAGCCCAGAGCAGAGGAGCTCAGCAGGTGAAGGCCATGCTGGCTGTGACAAGTTAGCCCTCATCCTGCCCCTGTGCTGGGAGCATAGCCCCCCCCCCCGTCCCCCGTCCCCCCCCCCCCGTCAGATTTCTGCTATGGTTTCCCAAGACCTCCTGCCCCCTTTCTACAAGTGCTTACCTGACTTTTGTTTAACTTGAACCCCTGGGGCTAGAATTAGGGAAGATGGTTCAAAAAGGCCGGCCACATGCTTCAGTGTTGTTCTGTCAGTAGCGTTGAGGAATAAACTTGAGCTCGAGTGTTCCACGGTAACTTACAGTTGGAACTGAGCAGTGTTTGTAAGACTGCCGGGGAGCAGGAACCTTGAAACCTCTTTCAAATGAAGGCACCATTTTGGATGGTAAAACTGTTTATTCTGGTGCTTGCTGGGCCAGAGCCTTGCTGGGCTCTTTCTGTTATTTTTAAGCTGTGTTGTCAAGAACTTGAACCCTTCAGAGCAGAGATTGCTATCCTCTCAGCTACAATGATGGTGACACTGAAGAGTGCTCTGCAGGGTGACATGTCAGGTGTGGGCCACTGTACCCCATCTCCCCTGGCTTATTGCTCCATTGAAGGGAACCCTGCTAAGAAAAAAATGCTTCAGGACAGGCTGACCACATGGGTCAGTGTTGTGTGTCCATGTCATTGATGGAGAAACTTGGAGTTGAGTGTTCCAGTCCTTTGTTGGTAGGATAGAGTCAGAGAGGACTCCTGAAATGAGAGACAGAGAATCACCAGCCCTGAGAGTCCATATATAACCAACACTACTCACCCTAGCTTCCCTGACTCTCAGAGTAGCTGCCACAGCGATGTGGTACCACCACTAGCAGCAGTACCATGACGGCCTTATTTGTGTAACCTCAAATCCTAGTGGGAGGCTGGCCTCAGTGGTTGCTTGGTGTTTTGGCCAAGCAGTGGGTGCTCCCAGTCAGTTTCCTGGGGCACCCTGTCCAGACGCTGGGAGAGGGGACTGAACATGTACAGCACCAGTGCTGCCACCCAGCTTCCTTGGTGGGCTAGGGCTGTGTTCCCAGAACATTGATTCTGGGTCTCCGAGCCGCAGGCTGTCCTGTCCCTCGTCGATTGTGGGTGAGGGCCATGCTAGGCTGAGAAGGCCAGGAAGATCATTTCAGAGGTTGCAGGAGGTCTTGGCTGTTCTCTTAAAGTCTGTTGATGTATCTGACCTTCAGTCAGGTTAAAACCTGGTGCTGCATAGGCCATATGACTCCTGTCATCTTTCCAGGTGAGTTGCCATGCCCTGGAGGCTTCCTGCAGGTTTCCTGGGACTTGGGTTCTACCTCGAAGTCTGAGTTCTTGTGCGCATTAGGTGCAGGGAGGAAGGCTGTGCTTGAATCTGAGCCAGGCTGGCCAGGATCAGACCTGTTTCTTTGTTTTCTCACGCAGGTTAATTTTTTTGTATAGACATCATCACCAAGTTAAGTTTGGACCATGATGATTTTTTTTCTTGAGCTGTTTGAAGTTGAATGTTTTTCCATAGCTACCCAGAACATTGCTGTCAGCAGGCCTCAGTGTCCTCCAGACAAAGAGCTCAAATAAGTCGCAGAGCACTTTATTGTCTTACGTCCAGGAGCAACCTGGTCTGCTCTTGACTTTGGTAAGCATGTGCTGGGCCTTCCCCTGGTCCTCACCTGGGAGGCTCTGGCTCAGCTGATTTTCTGACCAGGGGTCTGGCCAGGCTGGGAGTCTCAAGGCCGACAGTCTAAGGAAGATAACTGTCTCAGAATCTCAGGTGATCTGGGCAGATAGTCCCGCTAGGCTGTAGTGAGAGTCAGACGTTGCTGCTGAAGAAACAGAATGCAGCCAGTGTGTGAGCCACAGAGAAAAGTGTGGAGTTTTCAACAGTTCCTCAAAGAAGATGAAAAAGCCAGGTGGAGGGGCCATACCTGGAGCCCCACTATTCAGGAGGCCCCCGAGTCTGAGAGCAGCCTGGATGGACTAAAGCCCCACCTCCCAGACAAATGAATGAAGTTACCCTTTATCTTTATTTTACAAAACATCCTTCCAGTGCAGTCAACACAGACTTTGTAGACCTAGTCTTTGTACTGAGCCTTTGGAGTCGGCCATGAACCACGTTCCATGCCTATTGGGATGGGTGGCGTACCGTGCTGGTGGGAAAAGGAGGAAGACGCTCTGTCATGGCTGTCTATGAAGGGCCTTTGGGGCGGGAGGCAGCTCTGCCTGTGCTGCTGAGACAGAGTCTTCATGAGTTCTGTGCGGAGCCTTGCTCTGTCCTTGACTTGCCCAGCTCAGGGTTTCTTCTGATTGGTTAAGGACATCTCCCTTGATGCTGGTGTCCCCAGGATGGTGAGAGCTGTTCTAGATTACTGACCTAGAGGCTTGATGACTGCAGGGCGTGGGATGCTCTTTTTGTGGCTCCCTGTTTGGCCTTGCTCAGTGGCCGGTGTTAGCCGCATCCGATGTAAATTTCTCTCTGCTCTCTCAGCTTCACAGACCGAGGGTTTCCTTCTGGGTGGCTAGATTGGTTCCTGCCATTTCTGGCCCACAGTCCAGACTTGTGTGTCTGCCACAAGGGCATGTGGAACAGCATGACACAGCCACAGAGACCTTTCTGGAGTTTGGAGGCTGTGTCTGTGGCTCCCCCATGGTAGTGCTGAGTACTTTAGGGAGCTGGAGAGAAGCATTGCGTAGTCCCACTTGCCAGGTGGAGCTGTGAAGATTACGTGTCCTGCCATGCTGTCATTGGGGTGGTCTGTTCTCACCCAGCTCATCGGCTTTGATAGCTCAGTCTCCTGAGCCCCTACTTCATGTTACTGTCAAGTATCAACTGCCTCTTTCTGTGCATCTTCTCAGAGGTGAGTCCTACTGCTGGTGCGGGCAGGACCTGACCCGCTAGCCTGGAGCAGAGCTGTCATTTCTGAGGACTCACTTCTAAGTTAGAGAGCCCTGTACCTTGTTCCTCACTGGTTTTGAAGTTCACTCTGCCTTTTTGGTGGCCGGATGTCACTGGCTTAAACACTAGGCGGGGAGCTGAGAGAATCCAGGTGCTAACTGCCAGGGTTCCTGACACTGCAGAGTACATGGCCTGTTCTCTGGAGAATGTGATTTCTTCTTCCCTTGCTTCTGAGGGAGTAGGAAGGCTTTGCCTGAATTGGCACAGACAAGCCACACGAGGGTGCTGGTGGGCTGCCGTAGGAACATAGGTTGTACACCACAGGCATCAAAGCTGCCCCAGGTAATTGTGGGGCCTCAAGGTGGTATCCACCACTGCTCCAGAGATGGGCTGTTAAGGGAGAACAAAAACAAAAACAAAACCCTGGCCTAGACTTGGTTTCTTTGTGCTGTCCATGCTGTGATGGACCCAGGATCTTTTCCTCCTTACAGTAGTGTTAGGGCTACTCTGACCTCAGGGAGTCCAGGAGGACTTGACCTTAAGACTTGAGGATGTTGGGTTTTCTTCCATGTGTTTTTTGACCACTTTCTGTCTATTTCTTTTGCCTGCTTATGTATTGGGCCATCCATCCTGTTGTACATCATAGATTCAGAAGGACATTAGGGCTTTCAGATGTGTTCGTCGTAGGTTATTAATGTATGTAAGCTTCTGCAGCGCTCTTTACCTTTCTGTCTCCAGGAGGAAACTTGGGGTGCTGTGTCTTACCTGTTCCCTCTCCATATCTTCTCACCACCTTTCAGGAACCAGGTATCCTGGGAGCCATGCTTGTCCCTCATCTGACCCTTGCTACCTGTTGATGAAGGGCTGCCCCTGGCCTCCGGTCCCAGTCACCACACGCCACACAATGTGACAATGTTGCATTGGGCTGATGGCCTCTTTCTGTGCTCTGATGGGCATCTGTTGGTCTCTGAGGGTCAGTAGCACTCCCTCAAGGTGCTGAACACACAGAGAGTCAGTGTGTGGGCCCCTGTATTGTAGACCAGCTCTGCTTACCCTTGCTCCCCAAAGAAAGCTCCTTTCGGGATTGGGCTTCTCGTCTGAGAGGTCAGCACCTGCTCCTTAAGCCATGATCAGGATGCGTGGGAACTGTGAGTGAGTCCAGGCTAGACTGGCGTCTAGAAGGCTCTAGAATGGACCAAGTGGAGATAAAGCTAAACATAGTAGATAGGCAGCTAACACTTGAGGCCTTAGCTATAGATGGCGAAGGCGGCATTTCCACTTCCCCTCACATGGCTTTAGCCCTGTCATATTCCATTGATGTATTGATAACACATTTAGGCCTTTGGGCCACATGCCTGTTGCTGAGACTGGAGATGGGGGATGGGGCACCCCAGAGACCCAAACTCAGGAAGGCAACTTGCGTTGTAGAGTTTCTCCTGGGTCCAGGCTTTAATGAGATTTGTAATCTCTGACAGGGTGACTCCTTTGTGTCTCTGAGTCTAGTGAGTAGAGTGGGCCTGGGTCAACGTCCTGCAGGGCTAGATAGTATGTGACACAGTAAAGTGCCACTGACACAGGCCACCTGGTCTCTGCTCTCTGGGGCTTCTCCTGGCTACTCCTTTTTGTCCTGGCCTACTCCCCAGAGACAAAAAAATAGCTTCCTTAGATAAGTGAACTCCTTGGGTATATTAGAAATGGTGTGTGTGTGTGTGTGTGTGTGTGTGTGTGTGGTGTTAGATGCACAGCCCCCCCCACACACACACACATACTTTTTATTGTGTGCCACACCAGCATGTCTTGATTTCCTCTGGAGCAGAGGGAGATGGCAACCCACTCATTCAGATGCAGAAATGCTGATGCAGGGCAGGCTGGGCCTCTGAAAACCCCAGGGCTGCAGATTTACTGCAGTGCGCATGTTAAAGTTGGTCCAGTTTTCATTACAATGAAATTACATTACATTACCATGGCTATTGTGCTACCTGTCCATCGACCCGGCCCTGTTTGTGGAGACGCTGGGCTTCCTGGCCGTGCTGACGGAAGCCATGTTGGGTGTGCCACAGCTGTACCATTACAAACAGGGATACCAGGCTGATGATGTGTTAGCTGCTTTCCTTACTACAGAATGTACTCAGTGGGCTGGGGTGTGGCTCGTTGGTAGAATACTTGCCTAGGATGTGTGAGAACTTTTTCTTTCCCAGCCCCCAAAGTAAAATAACAAAAATAGAAAAGAAAAAAAAAACCATCCCACCTCCCCCTAAAAGCAGCCATCCTTAGAAGAGTTTAGCATCCTTGGCATCTCTTGGCCCTGCCCACCTACACCTGCTGGAATTTCCTGAATTGGACTTGTGATCTAAGAGCCAGGTCAGGCATAGCCATGCCTCCTCCCATACGGTGGGTTCCCTTCTCACCAGAAGCTCCCACCCCCCCAACACCCCCCCACACCCCCACACCCGCAGCTTCCACGGTCTCTGGCGAAGCATCTTCCACAGAATCCACCCTCAGGCACCATGGCTATTGTGCTGGTGACCGAGTATGTAGTAATAGTGCTGTGTGCTGACTGAGTCCCTCTCATGGGCAGGAAAACAGTTAAGACTTGTAGAACTGATCCATTGACCATTAGATCAGTCCCAGGAGGTGGGTTCATTAACCCGAGTGAATGGAGACCCAGAGTTACAGAGGGCAGGGCTGTCCCTCTAATCCAGGCGTCAGGTCCCAGAGGCTGTGATACAGACTGTGTTCCTTCCTAGAACTACTGGAATTAACCTGAATGACTTAATATTTGGTACCAAGAGTCCCTAGAATTGCTCCTGTTGGAATACTCTCATCTGCCCTGCCCACACTGAACTGACCTCTACCTGCTAGCATCTCCTCCTCACTGATTGGCTTGCTCCCATCTCTCCTCACTGAATTGAACCATCCGCATCTCCCACAATGACTTTGACCTGCTCGATTCCTCCCGCACTGGCCTTGCGGTACTCTGTTTGTACTTCTTCACCACACTAACTTTGGCTGACCCCATTCATTTCTCCTCACAATGACCTTGCCTTGTCCCATGGTTCAACTCCCTTACGCTGACTGGACCTACCCATGCCTTGTGGGTATCTCTCTCCCCGTGAACTGCAGTTTGCTCTCTGGACTAAGGCGCCTCTCTTCCTCTCCCTCTCCTTCTAGACTTCGATCCTCATCACTTCTGGCACTGGAGCAGCTTTGCAGACTATGTGCAGTGTGTCCTGGCCTTCACCGGTGTGGCAGGCTATATCACCTACCTGTCCATCGACTCGGCCCTGTTTGTGGAGACTCTGGGCTTCCTGGCCGTGCTGACGGAAGCCATGTTGGGCGTGCCACAGCTGTACCGAAACTACCGCCACCACTCCACGGAGGGCATGAGGTAGGAGTGTTCCCGTGGCACTCGCTGGGGTCAGAGAGCTCTGGCAGTATGGGGAAAATCATGCTGCTTAAACACATTGGGCCTTTGATTCTTGTCTAAGCAGATATGTTTAGAGGGGCCCAGGGAGGGAAGCAGAAACTTCCTGTGGAGGCCACGGCCCATCAGGAACTGCAGAGCTTTGACTCAGGACCAGGGATTGAGGAACCTAGTACCTATACATTTGGATGTGGCAGGGCATATGACCCTGCCAAAGGTACCCCAACTCTGACTTTTTCACAGTGGGACTCGCCAAAGGTACCCCAACTCTGACTTTTTCACAGTGGGACTAGCCTACCAAAGCTACAGTGTCTGGCAGACGAGGATAGGCTGTTGTCAGGATCGTACTGAGAAGTGTCTGGAGACATCTGTCTAGCACAGGACGGTTCCATAGACCATTGGAAAGTCTTGAAGAAAACAGCGTTTATTCAGCACAGGTCAGCTGGTGAGGAAGAAGGAAGAACACAGCCATGCATTTAATTTGGCACCATCCTTAAGGAAGCCACTTGACACTGAGAGCCTGCCCGCTTCTCAGAGACCCCAAGCACTTCTAAGACTCTATCATCCTTCTCCCCGAGACCCTGTCCATTTCTCCCTACCCACTCCCCACGAAAGTCCATCCCACCTCTGGTGTCCTCCTTTCTCTGAAGGTTCGTGCCATCCTTGTGCACTCTTGTGTGTCCTGGTGATACTTTGTTGTCACTGGAATCACAGGGTCCTGTTTTATTGAGATAAGCAAGTCCTGGTAAGAAGGGATAGTGGATAGTGCAGAGGGTTGGGATTGTGCCAGATACCAGGTTTTAATATCCCTCTGTAGTTCTTTTTCTTGAGGGCAGGGTTGTAGGGTGATGCTTGTGTGCACTTGTAGAGTGTCAGTACAAGTGTGAGGTGTAGAAGTTAGTCCAGGGTAGGTTCGAACATGATGCTTACACAGGAAGGGCAGAGATAGGCTGGCAGTTGTGACCAGAGTGGAACATGTTTCTCTAGTGAGGATGGGTGGAGCCCTGAATTTGGGTCTGGATTTTTTTATTTTTTCACATCTGGTGGAGCTGGAGCCATGACAATCCCACAGCTCTGGTTTGGGGTTGGTGGATGTGCAGGAGAGCACCAGCTCTGGGTCCATGTCAATGCAGATCATGGAGGAAAACCACAGGGTGATTTCTGGAGGCCACTAACTTGTGGCTCCAAAACTCAAGTATTGGGTGAGTCATTTTCTCCTGACAGCAGAGATGTTTTAGATTCGGTGTGGAGCCAAGGAGAGGAGCCAGTGTTTGGAGATATTAGGGCTCCCTGCTGGGGCATCTTCTAGGACCAGGTGCTAGGTGCCTTCATGTGCACAGAGGCATTTGCTGACCAAGCTCCCAATACTGCAGGACTGGTTCCTTTATTATTAGGATTGCCCGCTAGGAATCCTAGTTGGGGATGTCATAGGTCCTGCTGTGTCTCAGTGGAGTGCTGGACTACCACAGATCTAAAGGATTGTGACTCTTGAAGTCATGGAAAGAGCTGTTTCAAATAAATTTGATAGAGTGCAGGTACTTTGTGTGATTGGTTGAAAACATGTGGGTGCACACACACAGACACTCCAACACACATAGGAACCAGAGGTTGCTGACAGTCGGAAACGAGACCGTGTAGGTTTTATTCCCTTTCTCTAAGGACCTACTCATACTATTGCACAGTGATGGGGAGAAATCTACATGGGGACTTTAGTTCACTTGTACTTTACTTATGGATTTCTGGGGCTGGGAATAGGAGATGGGAGGTGGGTGGTGTGGGGAATGATTAAGAATTGAGAGGAACTTGCATTCGTTCCTTTTTGACTAATTTTAATATCTTCAGATCAGATTTCCTGGAAAGTCTTACTCTACTGTACACATGTGTACAAATGAGTGTGTATACACACATCTACCCATACACACACACACACACACACACACACACACACACACACACACACAGCCCCACAGGCACATACACATTTCCTATCTTGGAGCTATTTTGAATAGTTTCCCTCTTGAAAAATATTAACCGACCATGGCTTTGGAGCCGGTGATGAATGATGACGCTTTTGGAATAACTTTACTAATTAATGCAGCAGACCTCTGCAAGGCAGATCTCGTGTGTGTGTGGGGGGGAGGGGGGTGTTTGCAGTCTTCTTCCTCCAGGTTTTACTAGAATTGAAGACTGTTCCCTAACAAGTAATTACTGGAGGGTGGGGGTGGGGGTAAAGAGGGAGGAAGCCAAGCCTTCAGCAGCCTTCAGCAGCAGGGAACAGGAGGGGGTAGCTGGGGAAGGCACTGGAAGCGCAGAATGGGGAGGGAGAGGCATGGCAGAGTCTGAGGAATCTAGCAAGGAAGGAGGACCCTCGGGAATAAAATGGAGGCCAAGTGAGAACAGGAAGACAGAGGCAGGCAAGCTTAGCCCATGGACCGAGGCTGAGCTTCAGGCCCCTGAACGGGACCACTCTGCAGGATCTGTCTGGGACTCTGGGCTCTCTTGCCATAGTAAGATGCTCCCAGAAACTGGGCTCTGCTTATCCTATGATCTACAGGTCTAGCTGTGGTCCCTGAACAGGCCCCTCACATTCAGATCCTTTTGGGAACCCAGCATGCGGCTTCTAGCACATGTCTTGGTCACTACCAGACCTCTATAGTCAACCTGCGCTGTTTGCTCTATGAGAGGAAAAAGTGCTTCTCATAGTGCTCAGAGTAGAAAGGCCAGGTACCACCCTGGCTAGGTACTGTGCTTGCAGAATATAGCCTGTTTGCATAGTACCCAGTGGGGCATGTTAGTGCATGCACAGGCTCTGCGAGAAGCATTATGTTCTAATTTTAGCATCATCTCTCCAATAAAAGTTGAGAAACTTGAACTCATTAGCAGCCTTGACCATCTGACCCAGACTCCTCCACACCACTTACTCGCTTTCTGTCTTCCCTGACTACTTGCCTGTTCTGGTCATTACCTGTCTGTGGAATCTTATACTGTGTGGCCTTCTGTGTCTGACCTGAGCATCGTTCCTTTATATGACTTCATGATGTGGATGTTCCAGGTGTTTGTCTGTCTTCAGTTGACTCATGCCATCCTGATTTCATAGATAATTTCTTCTGGACATACTGTTTTCTCCTTCATAGAGAGAGCATGTAGGCATAGAATAGCCAGATGGCTTGGGGTGTGATCTTCTGTGGAACGCCTGCCTGTATTCCAGGGAGCACACCTTCACACTCCAGTAGTTGTACAGGGTGGGGGGTTGGGAGGTAGGGTGGGGGGTAGGTGTGTGTGTGGGGGTGGGTTCCTGATTCCTCACAGCTACTCTTAATTGCTGTTCAGCTCCAACCTCCTGGTGTGTGTGAAGTGCTTGACTCAGGATGGTCTGGTTTGCATTTCACTGACAACTAAATGACAGTGAACATCTTCTGGGGCCTTAGCTCTGTCCTTGAAGAACTATGTTTTCATGATCTCTGCCATTTTAGAATGTGGACTTGTAGTATCTTATTACTGAATGGTAAGAATTAAAAAAATTCTGTTTAGGGCATTAAAATCATATCAAATATATGATTTGTAAATGTTTCTCATACATCCCACTCTGGCTTACCTTCCTGCGTTTTCAATGTTTTCTATTCAACACCCGAGCTTCAACTCTAGGGGTGAAGATGGCTCAGTGGGTAGTGTGTGCTTGCCTAGCGTGCTCTGGAGGTTTGATTCTCAGCACCACATAAACTAGGCATCGGGTACACACCTGTAATCCCAGCATCTAGGGATTACAGGAGGCTTATGAATTCACGGTCATCCCCAGCTAGGTTGGGAATGTAGTGCCAGCCTAGGACTTTACGACGCTGTCTCAAACAAATGAAAAGCTTTCAGCTCCAAGGACATTGGATGGATCTGCTTTTCCTTTTTGCTTTTGTTTTTCATGTCTCATTTAAGAGAACATTGCCTAACCCAGGTACCAAGGGGACACGATTTGGGTAGGTTTCTGCCTTGGGGGCAGGGTTTTTGGCCTTGGGGGTAGGGTGGGGCTTTTGTAGGTGGTAGTGGTGACCTGGTCCTGGGCTGAGGTCAGCATGGCCAGCATGCCAGTGGGCTGAATCTGGGAGGCATGCTGAGCAGGTGCAGCAGTTGGCTTTCCAGGCCTGGGTGCCAGAGAGAGGCATTCCTGTCGGCCGCCCAGGACAAGGATGAGGTGAGGGGTATTTTAAGAGCAGTGATCTGGCAGCCTGGTTGGGAAGAGAAACGCTGGAGCCAAGAGTGAGGTAATGGGAGCCTAGATTAAAACAGTAGGGAGGCCAGGAGGGGTCAGGCCAGGAGGCCTGCTGAAGAGACAGCAGTCAGCACCAGGCAGAGGCAGAGGAGACGGATGGAAGACAGAAGAACTACAGCCGTGCCTAGGCCACCAGCTACAGTGTGATCTTGAAGCAGAAAATCTAGGCCTCAGTGATGACAGTCTGCTCCACACCCACACTGATTTCAGTGCAAGGCTATCCTACAGGAGAGCGGATATCCTGTACTGTGGGAATCTCTTGGTTAGAGACCCTAGGCCAGCTGTTTCCTCTGTCCAAGGACAAGAGAAGAACTTCTTGGGATGTGGTATATTTATACCAAACTCCCACACCCCCAGAATGCCCTTGAACTCTTCTTTCATTCCATTTTTTTGTTGTTGTTTGAGACAGGGTCTCTCTATGTAGTCCTAGAACTTGATAATGTAGACCAGGCCAGCCTTGAACTCACAGAGCTCCACTTGCCTCTGCCTCCCAGTACTGGGATTAAAGGCATATACCATCATACCTGGCCCAATGAACATATGATCCTCCTGCCTCAGCCTCCTGAGTACTGGGATTTCATGGGTGGTGCTCACTGTTTGCTCATGAAGATGGCACTGATGAGGAACATCCTGGTGTGGAGGAGAACTAGCGCCCATTGCCTCAGAGCAAACAAACCAGTCACAGTCCCAGGAAAACCAATTTGAGTTTGTCCTGTGTGCAGTAGCCCTGTAGCCCCTGATGTGTGTGACTGTGGTCTCCTTTCCCTCTGTTAACTCTCTGAGCAATTCAGAGCATGTCAGGACCTCGGCATGGTTAGATTCCTGTCCCCGGAGCAGAATGGTATTGACATTACCAGTGAGCTATCTTTCCTGGAGGATAGAGGCTATCCGAAGGAAGACTCCCGGTGGCTAAGAATATCCCCGAGCCCCGGGTAGTGCCATGCTCTAGTAATTACTTCATGTCTCCATTTGCTGTTACAGACACAACTATGTACTTGGGGCCAATGGGATGTTAACAGTGAGGGCCCTGGGCAGGTGGCCTGAACAGGGACAGGTGGTCTGGGACACAGGGGTACAGCTGTATGTCCTGTGCTGCAGACCTGTCTCTACCAGACTTGGAGTCAAGCCCTTGGGATCCCACACCCACTTAGTGTTAACACTGGATGAATTGTTGAAGCACCCTCTCCCTAAGTCTAACCAGGTCCCATAGGTCACCTCTGCATGTTTTGTCCCACCAGACATCTGTAACTTTGAGGGGCAAGTTGGTCATCTTTGCCTGCAGGTCTTTCTTGGTTTCGGTTGGTTTGCTTCAAATCTACATGAGTCACAGCTAGATCTAGTCTCTTTTTAGGCTATGCCATATCCCTGTACAGCCCACTTGCTGTCTGACCAGGGCTTTAAGCCACTGACTATAGGGCTGGAACCTGAGTTCAGTGCCTGCTTTCTGTTTGTGATAAGGGTATAGACAAGGCTGTCCAGGCATTTCCTGAGGGCCTGGGCAGGTGTGAGTGTCGCAGAGGCCTTCTGGAAGTTTGGTGGGTATGACTGACTGTCCTAGGAGAATCCTGGGCCCTGTCTGAGAGGTACTGAGTCGATGCAGCCCCACCTAGGCAGTGGAGGGACCCCAGCCCTCCCTACATGCTCTGCTCCTCTATGAGGGACCGAAGCTCAAGTGTGAGGTTGTTGCACAGGTGACCCATATTTTGTTCGCACTCCCTTATCTATCACCCTAGGCATTTTGAGTCCAGCAGTGTGGCTTTGCCTGGTTTTAAAATGAGAACTAAAGGCCTTCTTTCTGGGCTTTGCTCTCTTAGAATACCCTGTGGAAGTTGTTTCCTGTTAACTTAGTGTTGTTGGATTATGAGGGGCACTGTCTTCTGAGAAGTGAACTCTGGGGCTCCTGTCACATCATATAGACTGGTTCTATCCACCTACAGCCTCAGACTTGTCTGACCATGTGTGAAACACCAGCCAATGGCAACCTCCACATGACCCCACATTTGCATACCCTACAGAGGTTCTTTACCTGGGTTGTGTATGTGTGTGGTGGTGTCTTCTCATAATTTGTTTTTCCAGTAATGTGATTGGTTTGTTTTGAGGCTAAGTCTTGTAGCTGAGGCTGGTCTTGAGTTCCCTATCCTTCTGCCTCCACCGCCCCAAGTGCCAACACACCTGGCTACAGTAAGGTGACATTGAAGTTAAATGACAACTTAGCCATTGCTTAAGTCACAGTTCAAGAGTAGCAGCAGAACATTTCCTAAGTGTTAAAGAAAACCTTAGGAGGACCTGGAGCCGGAGTGGAGGGCCAGGGTGCAAAATTCTGTGTTCAGATCTCCAGAACCTCGGCTGTGATGGTTAACACGGTCAGCTTATCACCTAGGGGACAGACTTCTTGGCATGTTTATAAGGGAGTTTCTCGATTGGTTAATTGGAGTAGAGAGATCCACCCTCACTGTGGACAGCTGGGGTTCTGGTTAGGATAAAAAAGAAGCAGAAAACTGAGGACAGGCATTTCCTGCTTTCTGAATATGGACAGGGACAGGAACAGGGATGAGCCGTCTCATTCTCTTGCTGCTATGCCCTCCCCAAACTGTGAGCCAAATGAACCATTCCGTGTATGGGCACTTTATCCAGTAGTGGGAAGAGTACAGTACCTAAGCCACTGAGTGGGCTACCTCTGCTCTTCCCATCACTCCAGGGAAGGCCTGGGCCAGGCATTTCTCATAACCCCAGGCTTGCAGATTCAGGACCAGGAGACGAGCGTGTGCTTCTTCCTTTGTTCTGGGGCATCTGAGCCACAGCACTGTTTGGCATAAAGAGAGCCATTTTAGGAAGGACTAAGCTGGGGACCCCAAAGGACGGGAAGCTTGAATACTGCAGAGAGGTGGCCAAAGAAAGTGACTATGTCTTCTTCAGCTTGTGGGATTTCTCCTCTGCATTGTGCCATCAGCTGCAGCCTCGACTCTTGGGCTGCGTGTGGCTTTAGTACTACAGGCTTATTCTGCCAAGAAAGCTAGGCTTCTTCGTACCCATTGTGGCCGTGCACCAGTTATGCCTGTGTCCCCTAACACCATGTGAGAACCAGGCATGTATGGGACAACAGGAAGGATCCTGTTTCTCTTATAACTCTCTCTTGAAGGGAGGCCCCAGGACAGCTGCTTTCTGCTTGGCACGTTGTCTCTGCCTTCTCCATTCCCCTCCCACATCTGCAGAACCCAGTGTGTGGACCTAATAGGCCAGACTGAAGAACCTTGGGGTCCTGGTCTCCCTGGATACCAACCCTTGTGGCTGTCTGTGACCAGACCGTTCTGATCACATGGGGGTCAGAACTCACAGGCCCTGGTGTGTGATAGACTGTCCTTTGTCATTAAGACCAGAGAAAGGTGCAAGGCGGTAGGTAGGACAGGGTGCTCCATCTCCTCCTGTGCCCTCTATCTCTTAATGTGCCTGCTAATCCTTTGGGTCACACTCCTGACCTCTACACATACCCCATTCTTGGGTCAATACTGACTGTCCCTTTCTGTTCTTGCAGCCTCAAGATGGTGCTCATGTGGACAAGTGGTGACACCTTCAAGACAGCCTACTTCTTGCTCAATGGCGCACCTCTGCAGTTCTCAGTCTGTGGTCTACTACAGGTCATGGTGGACCTGGCCATCCTGGGGCAGGCCTATGCCTTTGCTCACCGCCCCCAGAAGCCAGCAGCCCATGCAGTGCACCCTGCCAGTGCCAAGGCTCTCTGAGGAATCTAGGGAGGACAAGGACATGTGACCAATCAGCCATGGGTGCTGAGTTCCAATCTGTGCTTCTGCGCCAGGGAGGCTGGCCCTGTGCACTCCACAGATGGGCCAGGTGTAGGCAGAGATTAAGTTGAGTGCTGTGTCCCCATCAGCCTTCAGGTGGGGGACTCAGGGTCAGTGGAGCTAGGGCTGGCTCCGTGGTGTTTTCAAGGTGATAGAAAAGGCAGGTGTCTTTCCTTACCTCCTCCAGAAAAACCCTGGCCTGATCCTGAAATAGGTTCATGCCACTGAGCAAGATGCCAGGCACAGCAAGCAGCTGAGTCCCTTCCTCTCAGCCAGCTTCCCTCAGTGAGCCACTGGTCTCCTAGCAGGGCCTGTGGCGCTCTAGAGACTGTGTAGTCATGGCTGCAGGTGGCTTGTCTGTCCTCAAGTTCTGCCCTGTCCTGCCCTTGTATGCCATAGGTATGTCTGTTGCACCTGTGGGGGATGGAAGCTGCTGGTCTGAGATCATGCTTGGCAGTCTTGTGCTGACCTGGCTGGCTCCTGGGTCCAGAATGCTCTAGATGCTTCTGTATAACAGTATCTTCCCTTCTGCTGGGCAGAAGAACTTCTTGTGCACACGATGATGCCATCCAGTTAGCACAATAGCCCTGACAGTTGTGGTGGCTCGACAGACGCCCTAAGAGTCCGTACTGTGCTGCCCTCAAGCTGCCCTTGGATATTCTAAGTGTGCGAGCGAGATTCTTGCTGACTCTCTGGCCTGTAAGATGTTTATTTTTTAAAAATGAAGGGAGATGTCTGTAGTGGCGATTACCTACAAAATAAATGCCATTGATGGCAGCCCCAGCTGCTGAATGAACATGCTCTATGTGGTGTATGTAAGTCAGTAAACAGCATGTGGGTCCAGGAGGGAGGGTGAATCACAGTGGGGCGTGGGGCAAGAGGCAGTGAGATACTGGGTGAAGGGTGGTGGTACAAGTTGTGGGGAGAAGGTAACTTGTAGTAGTTGGGGAGATGGGAGCTGGTATGGGTTCTGGTGGGGGATCCAGGGTTGCATTGGGTTGGAAGGCTCACGTAGTTCATAGGGATGTGGTCCAGGTCTGGGTGGGTGAGGACATCTCTCTGGCACTTGAGGAAATGAATATCTGAGATGAACAGACTCAGATTGTCCTCTGTGAGCACCACAGAGGGTACCAGGTAAGCCACAGATACAGAGTCATGACTGGATTAGTTTCCTAAGCTGTCAAAGCAGAGGGTTTGGGGATCACTCTGCACCAATGGGGAGGAAACAGAGCAGGAGTGAGGCAGTGACTGGCTCTCGTGTACCGACCTCTGTTCTTCAGCCTGTCAGGGTGGTGGTAGAGTGTGGGGTCATTGCTTGCATGGCTGAGGCTAGACCTCACTTCAGTTCTTAGCACACAAGCTTAGCCCAGCTCTTGGGATGTGAGAAAGAGCTGCTTTCCTCAGCCAATGGTTCCTGTGGTTGTGGTAACTGTGAGCATCATGTGCACCAAGAGTGCAGCCAGGGCACTGTGGGCACCTTGCCAAGTGTTTCCATGTGGACTTCATCTATGTCCTAAGGGGCTGGCTGAAATCTGGGAAATACATGTTCCCTGAAAGCAAACAGGAAGCTGAGGCCACAGCATGCCCAAGCCCTGTTTCCTTCCCAGAAGGTTTTTGTAGGGGAGTCCTCCTGGTCTGTATAGGCAGAGGAGCTGGTGGTCTGCTTGTTCAGAAGAACTGTGTCCTTCCCTGCCCCCATTCTAACAGAGATAGCTGTCAGCCCTTGCCACATGGTAACCCAGGGTGGCTTCTGGTGACCTGGTGAGGGTGCTCTCGAGCGCTGGCTAGAATGACCGAATCCTTTGCTCTTGCTTCCCTGACTTCCAAGGGACAGCAACCTGGAATTCCTTCTGGGATCTTCAGGGAGGAGGTCACTGCCCCTCCCTAGCGGGTGTCCATACCATTCCTTGAGAGAAGGCCCGCCTTGAATGCCAGCCTGTTGTGGCCTAAACAAGTCCAAGGTCATTCCTACATGAAGGGCAGTTTGCCTTGAAAGTCCCAGGTCCACCTTGAGCATGTGGTCAGGGTCTACCCATGTTCTTACACATGCTGGGGAGCCAGGCCTGAGCCCAAGGTACACTCGGTTAACTTCTAGCTCTGCCTCCCCTTAGAGGAAAGCTGTAGCTTTTCCTGTCCCTGCACTTCCCCATTCCTTCACTACAAGCGCCTTAAAAGACCCTGCTGGACTGGGCCTTGGTGGATGTGGGCGCCAACAGTAAGGAGGAAGCTCTGCTCTCAGGAGAGCTGCAAGCAAGGGCTAAAGCAAATCCCATACCAGGCTCCAGGTTTCAGCCAGGCTTGGCCAGGCCCATCCTTAGTAGCTGTTTCCACACCTGAAAGAACATCCCTTTTGCCCCAAAGAGCTTGTGCAAAGATCCCAGAGAAGGGTGGATTCACGGAAGAAAAATGAGAGATGTTCTTGTGAGGTTCACTGGCCTCCATCTCTTGCTTGGTCTAGGAGCGATGCTACTGGCAAGCCGAAGTACCTTTTTGCTTTCCAGGATCCTTATCTCTCAGGCCGTGCCTTGACAGGTGCCGCCCACTTGTGTGCACGTCCACCCTGAATATCCAAGATCTGAGTCTTGCATTCAGTTCTCTACCTGCCACCCTGAAATGACCCATCTGCCCTGGGAGTGAGGACCATGTGTCATGGAGCTTACTCAACTGTTGGGGAAAGGATGCTAGCAAAGTTGGGGTGCTCTATCCCTCCTGTGTGTTTCCCAACCTTCCAAACCACAGGAAACCCCCTTCTCTAGCTCTAGGAGCCACAGGTTCAGCATGGACCCCACAAAACATAAATGATACCCAAGTGAGAGGAACTCAGCCTGCTGCTGTGAGGAGGGGCTGGCAATTTTTTATTTGGTTGCAGTAGGTTCTTGCAAAGCCTGTGGTGCAAGGGCCCCAAATGGGCCTGTGCTGAGCTCACATAGGTGCCTTGCTGAAAGCGACCATGTAATAGGCAATGATGGTGGCCTGCAGACCGAGGGTGGGGTCTATGACTATCTTGGGTGTGGTGGTGGGGCTCCCTGAACTCTGATCTTCCTGTATCCACTTCCCAAGTGCCTCAGTTGCAGGCATATGCCACCGCCTGAGGCTTGCTGAAACAGGGCAAAGCAACACAACTTGGAAAGTTCCATTTCCCTTGCCTCCATGGAGTAGAGAAAGGCCATGCTTCCTCCTGGCAGTGCCCTCACCGTCCTCTCCCTGAACTGCCTCCTCACCCCACTAGCCTGTTCAAGGTTTTTGGTTTTCACTTGAGCAATGTCTGAAGGAAACGTCACAGCAGAAGAGACACCAACATCCCCTGGAGACAGGCAACCTTCCTGCAGACCAGGGAGGGCAGGAAAGGGGTTTAAAGGCCACTTTGCAAGAGATCTGATTGAGATGGTATGGGGGAACGGAGGTCAGCTCTGAGATTTCTTTCTCCCTGCAATAGGCAGAACTAGGGGGCTAAGTGTCCCATCAACTACCCCAACACTTGGCAGGTGATGTGGACGCTGGCAGTGACAGATGCCAGCTGACACCAACTTTTATATGGGGGTATTGCCCACTAAGGGTCACCAGTTAGACGCCATCCTCTGTTCCCTGGAGCTGCCTGAGATTTGGAGCAAGGAAGGGCAAAATTTAGTCCAGGGTGGCTGATATTTGCTTTAGACTTGAAATTTTGGGACTCAATTACTTTTAATTAACCATAGAAAATTTAAAACTGGAGGGAAAATAAAAGGAAAAAGACCAGGTTGCTATATCCTCCAGGTTATGCGAAGCTCAGGGGTTGCTTGGGGAGACAGTTGCAACGATGTAGCAGACCACGTTTGAGCGCTTGCTGTCCTCAGAGGCTTTGACTTAGTAGAGCTCAGGGTCCCACTCGGCTAGGCGAGCTCCCTGCCGCGCATGCGGTCTCGGGGTCCTGAGAGCTGTCCTCAGTGGCGCTGGCTGAACGCGTGCTGTCATCACGCGTGCTGTCCTCGCGAAGGACTGGTTCAGGACTGGCCGCGCGCTGTTGCTGCTCCTTGAGCTCCGAGTAGGAGCGCGAGAAGGTGTGGAAGATGGAGGTGACAGGGAAGGCCATGAGCAGGATGCCGCTGAGGATGCTGCTCAGCGCCACCACCTGGCCCGGAAGGCTGCGCGGCACCATGTCCCCATAGCCCACAGTGGTCATGGAGATGACTGCCCACCAGTAGCTGGCGGGGACGCTGGAGAAGTCGCGGTGAGCGCCCAGCTCGCGCTCAGCCAGGTGTACGAGTGGCGCGAAGAGCGCCATGGCCACGCAGAGGAAGAGCAGCAGCAGTCCGAACTCGCGTGCGCAGCGGCGCACGGTGAGGCCAAGCGAGCGCAGCCCCAGCGAGTGGCGCGCCAGGCGCATCACGTAGAGCACACGCAGCGCCCGCAGCAGCCGCAGCACCAGCCCCGCACGCTCCAGCACCTTGCTGCCCGTGGGTCCTGCCGCCAGTCCCGCGAGCAGCGACACGTAGAAGGGTAGGATGGCCAGGATGTCGATGATGGCAAGCGGCGTCCGGAGGAAGGCGCACTTGCTCTCAGCTTGCAGAGAGCGCAGCAGGAACTCGAAGGAGAACCAGGCCACACACACTGTCTCCAGCACAAACAGGTTGCGGCACTTTGTGGAGCACTCGCCCTATGGAGGAGAGGAACATCGAGTTGGCGGATGGGCGGTGGCCAGGAGGAAGTCAGGAAGGGAAGCAGGACGTCACACAGACCCGCACCAGGGGCATCTGGGAATGGGGAAAGGGTATGGAAGAATTTGGCTGAAAAGGCCCAATCTGCCCCACTATTCTCTTGAAGATTTATTTGACACCATTTTTATATGTGAGCTGATGAGCAGGCTAACTCAGGAAACTGGAAAGGCATTTAAGACCTGGGGCAACTGACCACGGAGTATCTCTGACTTGATCTGTGAGATGCCTACAAAAAAATTCTGCACGAGTAACCTAACTTTCCACTCGTAGACAGCTGGGAAAGGAGAGGAAAAGGAATCCCAGTGCACAGAAAGGTGAGAGCAGGGATGCCTAAACAGAGGGCAGACCTGAGACCCTGATTCTTAAACAGACTGAACTCATTTCAGACTAGAACAGGAAATGCAGATGGGGGCACGGCTATGGCCACCAACAAGGAAAAGGCTACACTGTGATGAATATAGTGTGCCTGCAACTTGAATTATTTGGATGCAATGGATGAATTCTAGAATGGTAAAACAGAAAGGGACTTGCATCTGAAGCAAGCCTAGAGAAGAGTTCGCGGCGGGGAGGTTAAAGAGCAGTGAGCCCACACAGATATCAGCGGTCTAGACTGCCCTACATAGCGTCCCATATTAACATCATTAACACTGAGTTAACACCAACTACAACAAAACAAGAGTAAAGGAGACACATCTGAGAGACACAAAACCCAGTGTGATCTTCAGAAAACTACAGAAACAGAAGAAAAACAGGGTCTCAGGTCTACCCTCTAACCCCAGCTGTTGGGAGACAGAGGCAGGAGAATCAGGAATTCAAGCCCATTTTCAACTATATTTGCAGTTGAGGCTAGACTCAGCTATACTAGACCATCTCAGAAACAAAAGTGAAAACAGCAACAATAAAGTTTAATAACGGAAGCCAGCAGCAGACAGAAGACTTAGAAACCACGGTGGAGGAGGGGCTCTGAGACAGAGCAGCAGGCACACACACTAGCCAGCAAGACTTAAGACCCGAGTTTGGTTCCTAAGGGCTACATAGTGGAAGGAGAGAACCAACGTCTGCAAGTTAACTGCACATGGGGGCCAGGCACATGCATGCCCTCCTAATAAATAGATATATGAACTAATTTAAAAAATCAAGATGAAGAAAGGTTTTTGCTAGGGAGGCAGGGCTGACTTAGTTAATTCACAATAAAAGCATCATTAAAAAGTAAGATCAGATAATCAGGTCTTGTTACTCCTACCCAAGAAGTTCTAAAGACTCCTCCCACCCACCCCCTAAAAAAGATCTAGTTTAGAAAGGAATAAACCTATATTCACAGGTGACCTGTGATACAGAAAAGCCCTAAGAATTCACTAAAATAACACATTAGAGTTGAATAACTAATTCAGTAATACTGAAGGATAGATACACAAAAGTCGATTTTATCTCTATATAAACTTGCAATAATATGAAAATCTCATTCACAATACCATGAAAGCATACAAATAGTTCATACATACATAACTCACGTATGCAGCTATACACATATATACATTCACATACATATATACACACACATACACATATACACACATTCACACATATACACATACATACCCACAGACATACATATACACATGAATATATATACACACATACACACTCACACATATACTCACACTTGCACACACACACACACACACACACACACACACACACACACAGTTATTTGATGCCATTATTTTTGAAGGAAATGCCGCAAAGTAAGATAGAGCCAAGGAGTCTGACAGAGACAAGCGTCAGTGAGAATATGGAGAAACTGGAACTCTCAAACGCTGCTGATGGGAATACAAAATGGTCCAGTCACTCTAGAGAGCATTCTGGCAGCTCCTCAAATAAGTACAGTTACCATCAGACTCTACAGTGTATGCATGGGTCTCTGCTGGAGAAAACATGTCTCCACAGAAATTCTACACGACTCTACATCAGGAGGCAAAGTAATCCAAATGTGAGTCTATGGATGAAGGATAAACAAAATAAAGGTTCACATGTCAGAATATTTAGTCATCAGCTGACCCCGGTGTAAGTGGACCCTGAACACATGATGTAAGCGAAGTCAGGCACAGAAGACATATTTGACACTTAATTCATATCAAAGTTCAAGATAGTGATCTACAGGAAAGTGAATTAGTGGGTGCCAGGGGTTGGTGTTACAGAGGCATGGTTTGGGGGACATGCCATTTCTCTGTGACGATGGACTTACTGCTGGAAATAATGGAATAGGAAGATACTACAGAAGTATTACAGGTATGATATGTGAATTATATGTGAAATATTTTTACAGAAAATACTTAATATCTAAGAAAATCCATTTAGATTTTGGCTAGCTGGGCTACAGAAAACAAATGCATAGCAACAGGCTGAGGTTGTGATGGCCATCCGACTTTTGGATATATCCTGGGGCTTATAGGTGTATCTGTCTAATAGTGTAGAAGACAGCCATCTTGCTGGGAACTGGGGCAGAGCTAGCTGGCCATGTACAACCTCAAGGCTGCCACATCTTGCTTGATGATTCCCCATCCCTCTACAAAACCACCAGGCTCACAGGCCATCCTTATTCAGAGTATTTGACTCTGTGTGATAGAATCTGTCACCTCCACTATAGAGGAAATATGCACAGTGATTCCTCCACAACTCTGTGCTCTTTTAACTTCTAGGCCCTGGTTCACCTCTTGCAAGGAGCTTCTAGGTCCACATGAGCATCTGGAGACAGGAGTTTCGTGTCTGAGGCCCGTGGACAGAGTGGTAAGGCCTGCAGCTTTTGTCTCTAGTGAAACCTCTACTCAGAAGGGGTCTGAGGCCTCAGTGGTCATTGGGTCTTGACTCAGCAATGACTTGTAGGTGTACATCCAACAATGACTCCTGCACACAGCCCTCTGTTCGGGAAGGTGGAACACTCAGGGATGTGCAGGCCATCCTGTGTGTAGCTGGGACTCTGATAGATCACTAGTCCAAAAGGGATGTAGAGACCTGGCACCTAGACATCTCTACTCAATTCTGCAAATTCTAGCGTGCCTCACGTAACTGGCCATCCATACCTAGGGTACTATGTGCAGAGCTCTCAGTTTCATCCACTCTTTTCTGCAGTAACGGGCTGCCAGGGTCCCCACCTTGACCTACACATTAGCTACCATCCTGTGGTGAGGCTGGAGGCTGCTCTGAAGCCTGAGAAAGCGCCCTGGCCCTGGCCCCACAGCCTCCTGCTCATTGAGGCCAGGGTCCCTATTTCCAGACATCTAGTACAGGCGAGACTCTAGCCTCAGCCTTGTTCAAGGAAACTCCAATGCAGATTTCAGTAAGACACTGGGTGTTCACGAAGGTCTCCTGTCTGTCTTTGTCTCCATGTCCCCTTCCCTGGGTTCCTTGGGTAGCTTGTCCAGGTCTCATACATGGAATCTGAATTGGAGGACACTACCCCAAAGTCATTCTGGAGATATGGTTGCTCCCACGGGGCAGCAGGAAACAAACCCTGTGTCCCTCCCTGATAAGCTTAAAACCACAAAATGGGGGTGGGGGGCACCAGGGGCCAGAACATATCCTTTGAGTGTCCACAGATCACTATGGCCCCCACCGGAGGAAGATCCAAATGCTGCCACCAGGCACCCAGCTTACCCCCCTGACTAGGAATTACCAGATAGAGTCAAGGTGGTATCTTCAAGCCTGAGGTTAGTGTAAGGGAGCAGTTTCTAGGAGAGCTTTCAACCCAGAAGGCAGAGCTCGATTCATCATGAGATGACATATCTGTCCTACTTGGTAAAAAAAAAAAAACAAAAACAAAAAACCAGGTCAGAAATAAGCCTGCACGCATCCTAGCTGCCCCTGGAGAGCGTCCCTCTCACTGTGTAATTTTATTTGACTTCTGCTTGTACTTTTCCTCTTTCACGTTCTGATTATTCTGCAAGCTTTCAGTGTCTGTGTGCAGTGTAAGCTGTGAAGGCCTAAGGGTTGGAAGGCTGGATGGCGTCCCCACCACAGTCAAGAGTCAACAGAACAGCAAACATGTACAGTGTCCAGATGGGTTCAGCACAGGTAGCTGTTACCAGGACTAGCCATACTCCAGTGTCCCCAGAAGCAAGAGCACTGACCAGCTTTTATACAGCAAATGTAACAATAAAAGAAATTCCAGAATCTAGATTTCTCTTTCTCTAGTCCAATGGTCTCCACTAGGCTACAGTCCTATCCCTGCCCTGTCTCTGGAACGCTCCTGACCCCTTCAGAGGCTAGCTCCTTTGGTCAGGGGAGACTGTATGGGATGTCTGTATGGAGAAGCCAGGTACTGGGCTAAGGAGCACAGAAGGGTTCCTCGCTGAAGTCAAATCTAGAAATGAATTAAAGCTGAGTGCACTGGTAAGTGTGGCCAGCCGTATCTGGATGGGTGAGAACAGATATGTTCATATTTTCATATCCACATCAGGAAGAGGGTCTTGGGGGACCAGGAGGGATTCTTAGGGGACAAGCAGAGGTTCCTAAGAGACTAGAGAGGAGCTTTGGAGGACTTGATAACGATGGGGAACCAGAAGATAGGTTCTGGGGGGAGCAAGAAGAAGGATCTGGGGGAGCAGGAGACAATCTTGGAGATTAGGAAAGGGTCCTAGGGAACAGAAGGGAGTCTGGGGAGCAGAAGTGGGCTTAAAAGGCTAGGAAGAGGGTCTTGAAGAACAGGAAGGGTCTCTGGGGATCAGGGGGAGCTTTCTTGTCTGCTAAAGAGAAGCAGGAAGAAGTGGTGGTTAGATGCAGGGTCTTGTGCAGAGAAGGGGTAGGAGAGAAAAGAGGAAGGGGTGACTTGGGTGGCCATTGGGGTCTAGCTGCTGAAGAGCCAGAGAGCAGGTGCAGCTCCAGCCCGGCTTCATACCTTACCACATTCAGCCACTCACCTGGAGGTGGGGGCTCGCACAGCTGTAACCCTGGTACTAGCGATCTCAGTCTGCCTGGCCCTCCTGGGCTAGCCAGTGCAATCTCTCCATGGGCCTGATAGCAGTGGATACATGGCGTCTTCTCTCCTTCCTCTACCTGGTTTACCTGTTTGGACTCTAACTGTATTTGAATATTTGGTCCCATGAGCAAACACCCTCTTCAGGAAAAGGCACTGTGAGCCCTTCCCAGGTGACATCTTCCCAGGTGACACCTTCCCAGGTGACAGCTTCTGGGGTTACTTGGCCGAGGAAACCAAGGTCAGGGAAGCAGCTCCGTGAACTGTAAGTCAGAGACCACGGACACCCGTGAGAACATGGGAAGCAAGGTCTGCTCAGGTACCTTTTCCTCTATAGGTAAGAAATGCTGAGTTGAGTATGGATTTGGTGCATTTAATTAAGCCTCGTGTGGGATCATCTACAACTACCAAAACCAAAACAAAGTAAAAAACGCCCCCACCCCCAACAAAACAACTTACAAAAACTAACCTGCTGGGCATGTCCTGTGTCCACACATTAGGGGTTCTCTAGGGCTTCTGGGTGTGAGCTGTGGCTTTACAGGACACACAATTCTCTTGTTTATTAGAAACGTCTGAGTTGTTCCCTTAGCATCCATTCCCCATTACACATGGGTCAGCTGGATCCGACGTTAAGGTTTTAGAGAAGGGCAGTCCAGGTGAGGTCTAGACTGCTGGACAAAGCATGTAACGACATAAAGTCTGCAAAGATACATTTCAAAAGCTGCCAAACACTGTCCACTTTGACCTGGAAATTCCATCTGGGGCCTACACTCCTATGGAACATCAGAAATGGGTCCAAAGACTTCTGCACAAGGAGATCCCCACATAAGTTCTGTGAACTTAAGACAGTACATGAAAGCATCTTCCAGGAGGAAGGTTCACAATAATCACAACCAAAACGGATTCCTCAGGGTTGGCCAGTCCTTCCAGGCCTGATGACCCTGCCTGCTCCAGATAGGATGACAGATGACTTTGGCATCAGTGCCCACGTTCCTGCTCAAGGAGGTCTGTGGTTCACTTGTGTCACTCCATCAACATCTGTCCTTGTTTGCTCTTGACTGATGAATCCCATTCTATGATTGTGTCCATTTGTGGATACGCATTTGTGTCCTGGGGGCTTTTACAAATGAAGCTGGCATGAATGTTAATGAGTCAATCTCTGTGGGCATTTGCTTTTCTTTGGGGGTAAATCCTACAGTAGATTGCAGGGTCAGACCCTGTATATCAGAGTGTACTACTTCCCAAGGGCCATACCACTTGCCTTTCCACAGAGTGTCTGGGGAGCCAGTGCTCTGATTTGTTCCAGTTTGTTTGTTTGCTTTATCAAATCACAGCCCACCTACAATCGTGTTCTAATTCTCTCTCCCCACCTTTGCCCTTATAAATGAAGTGTGTGGTCTCTCAGTCCTTTAGTTTGTACATCCCTAGCAGTGAAGTGTCCAGATCTTCTCATGTGATGTCATTTATGTCTTCTCTGGTGATTATCTACTCAAATCTTTGGTTCCTTTGTAACCGGGTTTCCTTACAGCTGAGTTTGTACAGCTCTTTATATAGTCTAATTGCTAAGGCTTTTGTCAGATCTGTGATTTGCAAATATTTCTCCCAGTCTGAGCCGTGCCTTTTCATTCCCTTAGCAGTCTTTCATAGGCAAAGTGTTTAACTCTGATGAAGTGCAATTTACCAATTTTTTTCCCCTGTAGAGAGCTTTTGATGTAACATCTGAAGTTTCCAATCTAGACAAGCAAAGATGGTTTCCTAGGTTTTCCTGTAGAAATTCCACATTTTATATTTTATGTTTATATCTACCATCCATTTTGAGTTGATTTTTGTGTAAAACATAAGGCAAGAAGCTGGAGAGATGTCTCTGTGGTTAATAGTACTTGCAGCTCTTCCAGAGGACACAGGTTCAATTCCTAGTGCCCACCTGGTAGCTCACAAGCATCTGTAACTCCAGTCCCAGGGCATCTGATGCCCTCTTCTGGTTTTCTCAGGCACTGCCTACACATTGTATACACACACACACACACACACACACACACACACACACACACACAATGCATGCATGCATGTCTGCCCTGTATTGATTGCAGACTGCAGGTCTCATTTCTCTCACCGTGCTACAAAGCCTGGCTGGAGTTTTGTAGGAAATCCTGAAGTTAGGAGGGGTGAATCTTCCACCTAATTCTTTAAAATGCCTCCGCTGTTGTCCCACAATTTTATAATCAGCTTGATGATATTTACAAGAACCAGACTTGGAACGAGAGTCCAACTCAGCTAGGATGAATTCCATAGCAACTGATCTCCCAGCTCAGAGCAAGCATGTCTCTCTCTTCACTTTGGTCACGGATGTCTCCTCAGCGGTGCCTCTGCTTCTGTTTCTGCTTCTCTTCCCCCTCCTGCTGCTTCTTCTCATCCTCCTTCTTCTCCTTTTTGTCCTTCTTCTTACTATGTCTTCTTTCTTCTTCTTTTAGACAAAATCACATAGCCCAGGTTGGTCTTGAACTCTTCCTGCCTTTACCTTTCAAGCATTAGAATTATAGGTATATGCACTAACCTGGCTGTTTTGTAACTTGTGGCACATAGGAAATCCACACATCTGTCATTAGGCTCCTAGCTCTCTGAATGGTCTGTTGACATGTTCAGTGCAACTTTAAAACACAATTACAGTCTCATTCGTTCATTGTTCATGTGGTCACACGGTTGGGTTTTATCTGTTAATTTGAGTCCCGTGGTTGTCCTAACTCACTCACCTGTTCTCTAGGCTTTTTGTGGATTTCTTAAGTCTCAAATCACATGCTTTCCAGTTTCTTGCTTCAATTCCCTGAAGAGAATATCTAGTATATCATAGCCTGGGAAGGAGAGAACAGGCATCCAGGAGGCAACTATTCCATCTTTCACGTTTACCTAGGCTGAAGTTCTCCATGTAAAGATTAGAAATTATGCAGAAGATTGACCTGGCTAAGCCAGGCAATGTTCTACATTTTTTCTTATACGGTGTGAAGTCTTGTGGCTTTATTATAAGATTGCTTGGCTTTTTTAAGTTCTGGCACATCTTTTCTAAGTGTGCTAGCTCATGAGCCAGCAGAGGCTCCACCTCCTACCTCCTTTCCTCCCTGCTACGGTCCTGGGGATCTGACCTTTGCACAGGGCACTGAGATAGATCCCCAGTGCTTTATGTTAGAGATAGGGTCTCAACTAAGTCATTAGGATAGAGTCGGATTTTCTCTCTTCCTGTTGCAATTCCCTGACTAGAGGCTTATGGAAATGTGCCAGGAGCTGCCTGACCTATAGCTTCCCCCCCCCCCCCAGCTCTGGATTCCGGTTTCTTATGTTTCGGTGAGAGAATCTCTCTCCCACAGGTCATCTTGTTGAAGTATGCCCTCCCTCAGTTTAAAGAACAGTGGTGCGGTAGATTCCTTTTAGACTCTGCACATCTGGAAATGTTTTTCTTCTCATTTTGCTTGCTGAGCAGAAAACAATTCTCACTCAGAAGGTTGCTGATGCCAACTAGGCTGCAACTTTTGATTCTGCTGTTGAATTTCAACATTCATATTAATAAACAAAACTCAAGTATGTGGCCCACACATGCCACATCAACCAGGTGACCAGCTAATTTGGGGCCCCCAAGACTGGTCACCCTGACACACACACACACACACACACACACACACACACACACGAACGACACTGAGTGACCCTGCCCCCAGTTAATTGTGATTGGTAAGTAAAGATGCCAACAGCAAATAGCTGGGCAGAAGAGACGTAGGTGGGGGTTAGATTTTTCTGGGCTTGGGACCAAGAGTGAGAAGAACATGCAGGAGGAGTAAGGGAGCAGCCATGGGTTAAGAGAGAGGAGAGTGAGCGGGGCAGTGGTGGCGCACGCCGTTAATCCCAGCACTTGGGAGGCAGAGGCAGGCGGATTTCTGAGTTAGAGGCCAGCCTGGTCTACAGAGTGAGTTCCAGGACAGCCAGGGCTACACAGAGAAACCCTGTCTTGAAAAACCAGAGAGAGAGAGAGAGAGAGAGAGAGAGAGAGAGAGAGAGAGAGAGAGAGAGAGAGAGAGAGAGAAGAGAGAATGGTCCTGAGGGCTGGCCAATTGGAGCTAAGAGCAGCCCAGATGAAACCTAGTAAGTAATAACTTGGGTTATCAATAGGGAGGTAGAGTCTAACAACAGGGTGGGCAGCAGCTGCCCAGCCATTGTACTGCTTAAGACATATTGTAAATAAAAAGGCTGTGAGTGTGTCTTTCATCCAGGAACCTAATAACCAAAGGCAGGGTAGAAACCCCAAGCTGGGGTTTTAATAATTTCTGCTGCACCACTCACAACTAGAGAACAGGACAGGCAACCAAAGACTCCAAAAATCAAGGTCTATAGACATGGGGCCCATGCTGTCACTGGTCTTCTTCACTTTCTAATAGAAATAAAAGAATGAGTTCAGTTCACACCATGTTGAGATGTCAATCAGCAGGGGGTGGGTGTGTCCAGTTCCCATGGTAATAAGATGTCAATCAGCAGAGGGTAGATGTGCCACTAACATGCTGCCCCATCAGGCTCACTTTTGTCCTTGTGTGTGATTAAAAATTAATGATAGTAGCTTGCTAAGGAGTCCTGCAACTTTTATGTATTTCAGTCTCTGTAAATTAAGCATAGCCCCCAGACGAGGAGACAAGAGGAGGCACAGGAAGGCAGGTGTATCTTAAGACTGTCTTCCTTGGTCGGTGATTCAGTTTTTTCACGTGCCTCTGACTACAACTTGGGTACCACCTGAACTTCCTGGTGCTTCCTCAGTCTGGCCATCTGGTTAAGGTAGCTGGCTAGAATCGTCTGCAGAATAACCCATCTTCCTGCAGTCTTAGCTCGCTGTTGGCCACAGGCACATGCCATGAAGGCTGAGTCCAAGCACAACCCGTTTTTGTTAATGGCCATAATGATTTTACCTTCTCTCTCAGAAGACCCAGAACAAGATGCTTGCTGAATCATTTCACCAATGCCAAATTTGACTTCGAACTCACTTGAGGTTTGTTTATTCTTCTTAATTATCTCCAGGAAGAGTGTTCTCACACAGTCAGATGTGGTGGTGCAAGCAGAGGAAGATCAGATCTACCTAGGAGAAGCGCTCGTTCAAAAACATCACTGCAGCCATTTAAGCAGAAACGAGTTGCTCATTTCAAAAAGTCTGTGCTGAGCCCATTCGCCCGGAGACACTTTGCCACCTAGTGTGTACTATGCTGCAGAAACAAATTCTTCAAGGGCCCTGACCCCAAGTGTTGCTGGTTTCCTCTGAGAGGCATTCATAATAGGCAAGGACCTGAGGCTGGGGACTGCTAGTACCGTGAGGTGGCACACTAAGTCTGCCTGTGTGCATCCTGCAGATGTGGGACCCTTGAGTGTGTTGAGCATGCCAGCTTTGAACAGTGCACAGAGGTTCTAGGTACAGATGAACTCGGCAGGACAGAGTCCCACATCATGTACCATTTGGTTCAACAATGGCACAAAATGCTCAGCCATTTTTCTTCATTGAGCTGTTAATTTTAGCTATTTCCCAAAGGCCGTATCCCACAGCTGAAGCTGTATTTGAGGACGAGGAGGGGCTTGCGGCTCTGTGCCTGGTTCAGTCCGTTGAGTGCTTTGTGGCAGGTGGGTTGGTTTGAATGAACCCAACTGCCATTACTGGAAACAATCTCTCTCACTAAATTTTTATCTACTACAAACAACGCACCCAGGAACATCCTAAGCACGCAAAGCCCGTGGCTTCTTAGGCAGAGTTTCCAGAAAAAGGCTTCCTGTGTTTATTGAATCCTGGGCTTTACACACGCCCAGCACTGCCACTGAACCAGATAGATCCCCAGTCCTCCCACTAAGACTAACTCTCTTCTCTGGACAGGCTCACCTGTGAAGTGCCCCCTCCTCTGTGTTCCTAAAGACCTCACACACACACTGATGTGGACGTGTATTCAAGTTTCTGCCAACACAAAAGCAGCACCCTCTCCATCACTGAATGGGATGCGCCTTTCTTTTTGCCATAGAGAACATCTGCTAGAGTTTCCAGCATTGCTAACCTTCACGGCTGGCTCACAGGCGTAGTTTCCTCCTCCCTGAGGTAGTATTTGTCTTATAAATGCATTTGAATTTCTTGTATATGGAGATTATGAGCCTATTGTCACACACATTGCAATTTTATTACCTTTATGGTTTCTGACCTTTTTTTTTTTTGGAGGCTAAAATGATTTCCCCTACATCCATGTATATTTACTTACATTTTCATTTGCTGTTTATATGGGTTTTGGTTTTTTTCACCCATGATCTCCTACATATTTAGAATTTATTTAAATAGATGCTTTCAGGTAGCTCTATTAAGATAACCACTCATAAATGTGGGAAGGTTTCATCTTATACACTAAGTTGCCATATAGATTTGTTCTATTTCTGTGTGATCATCTCCAAATTGCCAGGGTGAACATGCTACTGTTACTAAGTATCTGCTTGTTTAACTTTACTTGTTACACTTTCCAATGTGTGTCTTACTAAGAACATATTTAATTTCACATATAGTATTTCTAAGGTTTGTTACTAAGTATATAATTATTTAATTTTATTTACACTATGTTCTTATATCTGATAAAGTGTGAAATATTAAGATGGTTTCCCCACAGACCCCCCCTTCCTACTCATAACAATTCTGGTGTTAGATATGTCTGCCCCCATCAAGGCTGTGGAGAAACCATGTTCTACATAGCCAGGAGATCTTCTTATTGGCGGTGAGACCAAAGACATGCTAGGTTCCTATGAGGCAGAGATGCTGCTTGGGCACAGCTGACCTCGGCTGAACACCAGCCACAGCCACTAGTAAGCCTGTATCATCATTCACATACTCCAAGTCTGGGAAGCTCTTAGACACCAAAGAGGACCCAGACTCCTGCTCAGCTGACTTCCATATTTTCTACACCTCACAGCTAGTTGAACACATGTGTGAAGAGGAAACTTCTGTTTCTTTGGGAAGTCAGTTATGTCAAATAATGGTTTGCTGGGGCATGTAGGTGAAAGGATATTTTGTTAAAGCAGACATGTGAAAGAATGTTTTTCTGAAGCAGACACAGGTGAAGGGATGTTTTACTAAGGTAGACACATGAAGAGATGGTGTGCTGAAGTGGACACAGGTGAAAGGATGTTTTGCTAAAGCAAACACCTGAAAAGATATACAATGTCAAGAAGGAATATAAATATAGTCCAACAGAAAGTGGACAACATTGGATCATATTGGTGCTCCTTTCCCTTCCTTACTGGTCATCGTTTGTCATGACTTCATAGAAAGAAATACATCAAAAAACTTCTGGTGGTGGTCTGGCAGCTTCTTGGCACATCCTCGGATCAATTGGCAGAGTGAAGTGGAAGTTTCTGGATATGTCAGCTGATACAGACTCACATGTAGTTTTGCTAAGACAGACTCACCTGGTGTTTTGCTGAGGCAAGACCTGAGGGAGGACACGTGATGTTTGGAGGGAGTATAAATTAGACAGTGACAGTGGGCTTGCAGAGTTAGCTTTACAATGCTTCGTTGGTCTTGTGTCTTCGTCTTCGCTGATCACTTCATTGAGAGAGCATGGCAGAGAACTTCTCCTGCCACCCCTGCTGGTCCTGGCCACTCCTGCTGATTTGTGCCGATTTGGCAGAGGCCTGGCAGTTTCTGCTGGGTCATGCCACCACCGTGTTTGCTATCCTGACACTACTGAACAGGACTGCTAGTCTCCTGACAATTTGAGATTGAAACCACCTCAAGGAACTACTTTTAAACAACATACAGGAGAGCCTTGCTGCTGCTTCTGGACCGACATGCCGTTGCTGACTCGTGACTGGTGTTTGTGAGTAGATAAAGTCACTGCTGATTCGTGTGAGCTGAACTGCTGATATCCTGACAACGCAAATCAGATTTGCTCCAAAGTACTCTTTCCAAACAGGTCCACATACCCCGTATCCTAATAGCCTTTCTTTTCTACTACCTCTAGTGGGTGGTGGACTAGAGGGAAGGTTAAAGTATGTAGGGCTGGATAGATGCTCAGCAGTTAAGAGCACTGACTGCTTTTCCAGAGGTCCTGAGTTCAAATCCCAGCAACCACGTGGTGGCTCACAACCATCTGTAATGGGCATCCGATGCCTTCTTCTGTGAGTCTGAAGACAGCTATAGTGTACTCACACACATAAAATAAATAAATAATTCTTTTTAAAAAAGTAGGTTTTGAAAAATCGGATCCTACACATGTGTGTCTCTAGGTCCTTAGGAACACCCTGTAGACATCCAAGGACACTCACTGGGCCTGTGACCGACAGCATCATGTATATGCATCAGTGGGGGGAGGGGCTCTTCTCCCATCCAAGCACAGAACATGCTGCCCCACCCAGCCTCATGCTGGCTTCTCTCTCTAACACAAGCCTTTCTTGCTGAGTGTATCCCTAGGCACCTCACATCTTTATTCTAATACTAACAGAACAGCTTTCCCACTATTTTTTTAAACTACTCTGATATGCATGGAAATGACTGAAATGTTCTGTTTATTTTATAGCCAGTCACCTCAGCAAATGCACTCATTGCCAGGACTCTTGCAGCTGGTTCTCTTGGATTTGTAGTGAAATCCACAGAGAAGGTGGCAACGGCCTGGGAAGAGGAAGCCTGTGTCTGGTGTCAACAGGCTGAGACTTTGGAATGCAACCACTGCCCCAGGAACCAGAAACTAGAAATGAGAGGATCTGGTGAGATAGCACATCCCAACAACAGAAGGACCAGCCCCAAATGGGTCGACTCGGGGGTAATGACTGCCAGTATACAGTCACGGCTTACGCTAATTACGTACCTGGACAATGAGTCGTAGGAGTATAAGCAAAATTTATATTTATTTAGCTATCCATATTTTACCATAGCATGTTAAATGAAGAACTTATTTATGGCAGCCTATTAAGACTAATTAGAAACAATGCTAAGTTTTACGAAATGCCCCATGAGACGTAAATGAGTTGTCTCTAGTTTCCTTGTCAGTGCACTGAGCAGCAGCACAGGGCAGAGAGCTTCTTTCAGCCTCCACGGAGGCAGGAGCATGCTCAGCACTTCTGAGTTACAAAGTGCTGATTCAATAGATGTCCACTGAGTCAGGCTCACTGTGGATCCAAGGCAAGCAAGACAGTGAGCTTCTTATGCAGGGTTGTAAATGGGAGGGCACCAGCATCCAGGGCCAGGATGGCCTGCCCCTGGCTTAAAAGGGCACACAGGCAAAGCACTGTCTTGGGTGTTTAATGAACTCAGTTGGTTTGGCATTGTCAAGGGGGTACTCAGCAGGAAGAGGACTCTGGGTCCACTGAGCTTCATGCTGAAGTAGGGGTCTGAGTGACAGGGGAAGCAAGGTGGGGAGGGCGTGCCCCTAGCAAGCAGAGGCCTAGGCAGAAATACACAAAGGATCAATGGGAAATCACTGCAGTATGCACATAGCTTCAACAACAACCAAGCACTTAAGGACAGCAATCTTTAGAGGAGTGATTAGCAGATATACACGTAAAAGCACACTGATCACCTAGTGACCAAGGAGACATAAACAGCTATGAGGTTGTGTTTGAGACAGATGGGTAAATTTGGAGAAGGGTCCTGACTTAGTTAGGGTTTTACTGTTGTATACAGACACCATGACCAAGGCAACTCTTGTAAGAACAACATTTAATTGTGGCTGGCTTACAGGTTCGGAGGTTCAGTCCATCATCATCAAGGCAGGAACATGGCAGCATCCAGGCAGGCATGGTGCAGGGGGAGCCGAGAGCTCTACATCTTCATCTCAAGGCTGCTCATGGAAGACTGACTTCCACAAAGCCAAGATGAGGGTATTAAAGCCCATGACCACAGTGACACACCTACCCCAACAAGGCCACACATATTAATAGTGCCACTCCCTGGGCCAAGCATATACAAACCACCACAGGTTCCTTCACTGGTCTGGCCCCCACAACCTTGAATGGACGTATGGATGAATAGTTCCAAGGTCATTGGCCTGACTTTTGAGGAGCAGACTGTGGAGCCACCACAGGACCCACTGAGAAGCAGGAACACACCACATGAAGAAACTCCTCAAAGTCATATGTAGACAAGAATGGCCACCCCAGAAAAAGTTACAATGAAGAGCTAGGGAACACTTAGCACTGCACTCCTCCATTGCTGTGCAGACAGGCACAGGGATGGTCAGAGAGGGCTCTGGCCACGATGCTGGGAGACCAGATGGCTGCCGGGCTGTTGTATGGGTCACCATTCTGGCAGGAAAGGGGGTTGTTGGGAGGAAGGTGACAAACAGAAGCCTATTGGCCTAGTTGGCCCTCTGCTTAAATTCCCTGATGTTCTGGGAACAGCTCTGTATTTTACAACTGTCCATAGAAACAAATGCTAACGGTAGGCATCAGGATGTGAGGCTTCAGTGCTTCCTCCAGGCTCTGCACCCATGGAGGTGGCAGCCTTATTTTTTAAGACATCCAAAGGCTGGAGAGATGACTCAGTGGGTAAGAGCACTGACTGCTCTTACAGAGGTCCTGAGTTCAATTCCCAGCAACCACAACCATTTGCAGTGGTATCTGATGCCCTCTTATGGTGTGTCTGAAGACATAGTACTCATACACATAAAATAATTTATCTTAAAAAAAAAGTCAAAGTCCACATGTAAGAGAGAAAACTGACTCTCAGTTTAGGAAGGTGTACTTTTCCAGAGTGGTGTCTGTGAAAGGACAGGCTTCCCCTAGCAGACAGGGAACCAGAGGATGCAGGTTCATCTGGGTCCTTGATGTGGAGCTCTGCTGTGAGCCACAGCAGCGCTTTCTAGGGAGCTTCCCGGGGGAACAGTTTTGGTAAAATGATGTAAGTTGGCTAGGGCTGAGTTGGTGAATTTTGACAGCTTCCCCTTTGTGCCACACTTCAATATTTCAAGCTTAGCTGGAGTCAAAAAAAAATCATCTCAGTTCCAGCTTCTTGAATGTACTGTCCCAACTGGGTAGTGCCTGATGGATTTAAGCTTAGGAGAACCGAGTTCCCTTCAAAAATACTACTCATCTGTCAAAATAATTCAATGCTATTTAGGGGAGTGCTGGGAGGCCATGAGATCATGCACACTTGGAAAAGTCTCCGATTTCCCTCAGTCCCAGCGAGTCCTCAGCACCAGAGCTGTGCTCACTGGCCGATGCAGAGGTCAGGGAGGCAGAATGATTCCTACACACAGATGGTCAACAGAAACCGGGGCACTAGGGCAGAACCGCTGGTCTTTGTGTGCCAGCCCGGCTGCCAGTGGAGGTGGAGGGGTTTCCTGGTCTGCCATTCTCACTCAGGTCTGCTGTGTCCCTGGTGTCCGTCAGAGGGGGAGGCCCAGTTCATGGGGCTGGACCCCATGTGTACCACACAAATTCCCTCTTACGGTGCTACCATGGCCCTTCCAGGTATGTTGTATTCTTGTGGGCAACAGAATAACTTGAGTCCCCCAATCCCCATGTATCATTGAGTCTGATCTCTTTTCAGGACCTACATTTGCTTCATGGAGAAATTGAGCCCTAGAGGAAAAATAAATGTGTAAAAGTCCCATAAAAGTCAGAATAGGCATTTAGGGGCAGAAGAGATGACTCAGTGGTTAAGAGCATTTGATGCTCTTCCAGAAGACCCTACATCAATTCCTAGCATTCATGTCAGGCAGCTCATAACTGTCCATAACTCCAGCTCTAGGGGATTCAACACTTCTGGCTTCCATATGTGGGCATATGCATGCACATATACTCACAATTAATAAAAATTATTCTCTTATGGTGGCAGAAGAGAGATGAAAGACCTAGGATAGACACTGGAAGGAAGAGTCATGATCTTGCGGTGTCTCTTCTGGGCATTTAGGTATATCTTTAATATAATGTTTTTCAAATGAAGGCAAAAATCCAAAACACAAATCTGGACTTTCTCTGCCACATCTATATAGGAAGCTGAGAAAGACAAATGCCTTAATTTTATCTTTACCTAGTGTCCACCAAAGTGACCAGATCCCACTGTCCCCATGCCTCTAGAAGTTCCCACAGTGCCTCACATTTCCTCACAGGCAGCAATCTTGGCCATGGGCTCCTACAGCAGCTGAGCAGTGGGGCTGGCCATAGCAGGGATGGCGGCTGCACTATATAAGGCATGAGGGCACTCACCAGGCACACGTCATAGTCCCAGCAATCTGAGGAACAAGAGAAATGCAAACAGACCGGACTCAGACCTGTGACTTCAACTCAACACTGCTGACTCACTTTGCAATGTCACTGCTGGTTTGCTGAAAGGCAGCTCAGCGAGCGGGCAGGTAAGCCAACCAAGCACACTGCTGGCTAGATAGAGCACATGGAGTCTAGAGCTCACTGACCTAACCACATAGTGGTCCTGTATGATCTGGCCTCAGGCAAGGCGAAATCTCTACCCCTAAGTTCCTGGACTGTGACAGAACCTGGTGACACTCCCTAGTGTGGGTGCCCAAGAGAGGTTCTGGGCAGTGGTCTGTCACTGTCACCAAAGGTAAAGGCTACTGACCAGGTTATGCCTCTCCTCTCAGCAAAGAGCAACCGAGGCTTTCTTTTCCCGGGTTCATAGCTGTCTGGTTATGACAATTCCACCCAGCCCCCTCTGCACTAGTGCCCTGCAGATGTCAAGAGGCCCAGCTGCTTGACTGTAGCCTCACCCCAAGTCATCTGTGCTACGTTCTTTTGCCCCTGTTAGGTGGGATGAGCAGCCTTAGAGCCTCCTGGGGACATAGAAACCACGCTGATGGCCATGCTGTTCACCCTAGATGCTGGGGTGATGGAAGGAGCCTTGATGTTGGGACTCGGGAGTAGGGCTCAGTGTCACATATAACAGCCACTTTCATACCACAGCTGGATGGGGAGCCCAGTGCTGAAGCTTCCCTGGCAGTTCCTCTACAAAAGTCCCCACCTCAGCTCTGCCCTGAGGTTCTGAGATGAGCCTTCCAGAGCTTCAGACTTCACATCCCATGAAGCCAGCCAGAGATGCTCCAGAGGTAAGAACTGCAAATGCATAGTATGCCTGTGTCAGAGGAAGGACAACAAATACACGGTATGTCTGGGTCTGTGATGGAAATGCGGTTTACCATCTGGTAGGGCTCTCGTGGGGTACCAGTGAATGGAGAACCTCCAGCCCTAAGCACTAGGGTGGGTGTGGGGCAAAGGCCAGAGCTCACGTGATAGGGAACTTGGTGTGTATGGATGAACTCTGGGGTGGCCCGAGTTGGTCAGAAGTAACTCCAGAAGTGCCTGTGAGGGTGTCTAGATAAAACCGCAGATGTTCTTCCTCTGTGACTGCCATACTCAGTCATATGGAAACATGAATGACACAGAAGGCCTCCCTCCTGGGCAGCAGAGAGTCCTACATGACTGTGGGGCCAGGACCTCAGCCTTTCCTACTCTAAGCCTATACCTAGGTCCTCTGGGATTCTGGCAGAAGCTTCAGGTCTAGGATAGCTTGGCTAGAGACTGTACACTGAGTACATACAGTGAAGCCCTGCACACATGTCCTTTCACTTACATCTCTAGGGAATGTGACTAAGCAGTCCAGAGGCCACCGAGCCCTCACTCTGCCAGCAGGCGGCAGAGCTCTGCGTTTACCCTTATGTGTTTTTGCAGCAGAAACTTTTGTCACCAGATTTCCCGGCTGCTGCAGAAACAATCTCAGTAAAGTCAAAACTGAAATCCCAGGCATGAAATCCATAGCTCATTACAAGAGCCGTAAATTAAATCACGTGATTCCAAGGAAACGCTGGCAGGTGCAGTCACACAGCCCAGTGCAAAAGGAAATGACGGATTCTGAAAAGCACCCTGCACCCCATGGGCCTTCAGCAGCGACAGGCTGTTCTCGGGCAGGCTGGCAAGCACAGCCCGTCCCCGCTGTGTGCCAGGCTCCGGCAAGCGCTTAGATCTGTCTCCAGGCAACACAGCAGCCACCACCGCACAGAAGGAACCTTGCAGCTATCTGTTGGCATAAAATTCTCTGTGCTCCACCTCTCCACACATTTGAACCACTCAAAAACAGATACTGCCACATACCCCCCTAGCTCAAAGCCTGACCTCTGTGCATTTCCTAACAACAGCAGCACCTTCAAACCCAAGAGAAGAGCACATTTCTACAGTCACCTCAACTTTGCAGATAAGTTCTCAGCAGACATCTACTTCCAAATGACTCCATATTAGTCAGGGCCAGTCATGGTCAGGGCCTGTGTTGTTATAGATTTCTGTAGCACTACAGTCCCAATGGTCCCTAAGGATTCTGATGTTATGTAGCTATTTCCTCTCAGTTGAAACATTGTCCTCTAGAGTGGGGAGACAGGCTAATAAGATTTAGGAAGTAGTTTACTTACAAGGCTCAGGAAGCTCCTGAAATTTATAGGATTCACTAAGTTCTTTTCTAATGCTCTATAAGATTTGTGACTGTTTGGGAAAGGAGAATTTGTTTGTTTGTTTATTGTATATGGGTGTTTTGCCTGCATCATATATGTGTAGCACATGTATGTGGTGTCTTCAGAAGGCAGAAGATGGTCTCTGATCCCTTGGGGTGGTTGTTACAGATGGTTGGGATCTGTCATGTGAGTTCTGAGAATTGGAGAACGGGTCCTCTGGAAGAGCAGCTAGTGCTCTTGACTGCTGAACCCAAAGCTGCCTGTAATCTAGGTAGAGAACTCCAGAGATGCGGCTTTCATGAGTTCTCACCCGCTGGGTGAGCTTTTCAGTAATAGAGCTGCCTAAGTGGTCATTCACAGTCTTATAAGTACACATAATACACTCACTGGGTAGCCATTGCTTTGGTGTCTATCTGAACAGATGTTTGTTCATGTCTCCCCAGGACAAGGCATGTAATACTGAGCATACACATTAACATTGACCTGCAGCATGGGGAATGTAGAGGAGCCGTCTCCTCCACCCCGACCTAGTGAAGGCTATAGAGTCACTGGAGACTTGAAGATATCAGCTGTGCTGGAGACTCCTGTCTCCTCTGCAGGTCTCCCACAGAAGAGGGCAAGATCTTAGACACAGTACTAAGCCTAGTCTTCATCTGCAAGACCTACTCCAGGCCCAGGCTTACCATTCCTTCCAACCTCCTTCAGCACCTGGTGATGAGACACTGATTAGTGACCCCGGAGCCACAATTTAGTATGCAAAACATGGGAAATCTGCACATGGCCACGAGGTGTCCACATGGGGATTTAGGAAACAGATATGATGGTATTTTTCCCAGAATGTACTTTTTAAGAGTCAAAGAATTCACATCAGCTATTGTGGCCATACATTTTTCAGGCTATTGGTTGGTAACTGTTTTTACGGCATGAAAATACACAGTAGGTTTGGAAAGCAATGAGATTTTTCTTCTCTAAAAGACAAAACTACTGAGTGAATGCTCTCCCAGGGATTAGGTTAAGGACACAGCCTACTGGGACTAGGAGACTGGGAGCCAGGTGTGGCAGAGGCACAGTGTCACAGCACAGTTACCTAGGGAAAGGTTGTGGGACATCTGCATAGTGTGAAGTTATGAACACAACACAAGAAATACGAGAAATAACTGATCCTATGAGAACAGTATTTTACAACCCACAGTTCTGAGGAGCTGAAAGCTTGCAGACCAGGAGACGATGTGACTCCAACTCAAAGGCTATGTGCAAACACACACATCTGCACAGTCCTTGCAGCGAGCACTGGTCCCCCAGCATTGCTGCAGAGCCAGGTCACATGACCTGAACCGCGTACCAGGTCAACAGGTGCCTGTTGAATTCTGGGGCCAGCAGGCAGGTGTGACTCCCAACCTGACAAGGCACATGGCAGAACCTGAAATCCTATGTCTGGAGGACAAGGCAGCAGGCTTACAAAGAATGCACCATGGTTTTGCTTGCTTCCAAGAAACTGTCTGAGAAAATGTCACCGCATGAGGCAAAAGGAATTTGCAGTGTGATAAAGTTGCAGGCCCTGAGAAGGGACACTGGCCTAGATACCCAGGTGGGCTTGACAAGGGTCTAGGGTTTGTGCATACAGGAGGCTGGGGTCAGTAAGACGAGATGTGTGAAAGTGAAAGTCACAGTGATGTGCACTAGTGATGAAGGACTGAAGCCATGGCCTGAAGCTAAAAGGCAAGGATAGACCCAACTGCTCCAATTGGCCAATCCCAGGGAAACATTCCACTTTCCACTTGGCAGGGCTACACCACAGTAAGGAAGGCAGGCTGTGGTTTCTGCATCAGTGGCTTATGAAACAAGTGCACCAGTCCCTGATGGAGCTCTCAACCAGTGTTATCAATGGTGCCCAGCTAGTTTTTATTATTCAACTCTCCCTGCTAACCAGGCCCTGTACTTTCCATTGTTCTTAAGAAGGTAGAGAGTCCTGGAGAAGAATGGGTAAAAACTACACACTTATGAATGTGCACGGCATTGCTACTGCATGCTGCACCGTGGCAAGGTGGCAAGTTTCATGTATGTTTTATTAAACATAAAACAGTTGATGGGATATAAGGTTTTTTTTTCTTGGGAGGTGGTCACAACACTGCCTACTTATGTGCACCTAAAGTGCAGAGCACAGACATTTCTCGAACATCTGAAGACCCCAGAGGACCATCTCTGCAGCTTCTGGATCGAGATATCCTTAGGTGTGCCAGAGGACATGGTGTAGGAGCAGCTATGGCTTCCTAGTGCCTAACCGACACACCCAGAAAGAGCTCTGTGTATACAGAAGCCCCTCTCAGGAATCCCTCACATGTGTCAAAAACTACTTTTCACAAGAACTAATGTATCCAGGCCCATGGGGGCTCCCAGAGACTGAACCACAACCAAAGAGCACGCAGGGGCTGGATCTAGGCCCCTACACATTTGTAGCAGATGTGCAGCTTGGTCTTCATGTGGGTCTCCTAACAACTGGAGCTGGGGCTGCCTCTGACTCTGCTGCCTGCCTCTGGATCCCTTTCCCCTACCTGGGCTGACTTGTTTGGCCTCAGTGGGAGAGGATGCACTTAGTCCTGTTTGGAATTGATGTGGTGTGTGTCGGGGGGGGAGGGAGGGGGTTGGTACCCATGGGGGGACTCCCCGTCTCTAAGGAGAAGGGGGTGGGGGAGGGGTGCATGAGGGTGAGACTGGGAGGAGAGCAGGAACTACAATCAGGATGTAAAGTGAATAAATAAATTAGTTAATGAAAAAAGAAAAAAAGAAAGGAAAAAGAACTAATGTATTAATAGCCACCAAAAGTGCTAGCAAGGAAATGTGAGTTATACTCATGTTGTCCCCATATGCTGAGCACCATGGTCCAAGCCACAAGTTTGGGAACTTACTCTAATCCCATTGAAGTCATGGTTTTACTACAGGGGTGATTGGCAGCTGTCTGGTTATGTTGGGCAGATCAATCTTCTAGGCGAGCTATTGACATTTCATGGCTCCCCATCTCACAGGCAGGGGACAAAAGGAATTTACCCAGCTGGCTCAGGTTGGACCACTGGACACCCCGGTGTCCATTTTGTCATTAACATTCCAGAGAGCAGATGCCAAAGCATCCTGGGGTCCTTAACATAGATTCAGTAGCCGGGCAGTGGTGGCGCACGCCTTTAATCCCAGCACTGGAGGCAGAGGCAGGCGGATTTCTGAGTTCGAGGCCAGTCTGGTCTACAGAGTGAGTTCCAGGACAGCCAGGGCTACACAGAGAAACCCTGTCTCGAAAAAAACAAAACAAAACAAAACAAAACAACAAAAAAAGAAAGAAGATAGATTCAGTAGAACTGTCTTTTTACAGTGGCAGGACAGCTTTCCAAAGAGCCGGTGTGAGCCCACACAGTATGGACACCTTGGAAGATATCTCTCTCTCTCTTCAGGGGTCACCAGTGTTTAATTGTAACTAAACTCAGAAGACAGTGCTTGGAAGCATACACAGCTTGGGTAACTGGGGGTGAGCAGATGCTTCTAGGGACTCTGAGGCACCCCTGATTTCTATTGGACAGTTTTCCCCAAATGCCTTTCTTCCTGAGCAGTACATGGAGCGATTACTATGTAAAAATCTGACACTTTGGAAGTCTCTTCCCCACCCCACCTCCACTGTATAAGCTAGCCAAATGCTTTACAACTGAGCCAAACTTCCTGCTTCAAGTATCATCTTAGAACCAGAAACTCACGACTGCTTAAAATGACTGGACTTGGCTCATGCTCGGGATGCCCACAATGAAGCCAGCCAAAGCAATTTCCTCAAGTTTACATTTAAGTTTAATTGGCAGCCAGGGCTGCCGAGCTCTTGGCAAATTCTGTTTCTCTGAATGAGTCGATCCCATTGGGTGAGTACCGGGCACGGGTGGGGACAGAATAGGACTCTAAGGAGATGGCCAGAGAGCTCTGCCCAAGGGAGGGGTGTCTGTGAGGAAGCTGGAAGTGTCTGCTCAGAAGGAAGGGACTGGAAGGGCTTGGAGTAGCACTGAGCTAAATTCAAGCGTAGAATGTCTTCTTCTGCAGGAATCCCAGCATCCCCAAACACAGACCCCAGTCGGCTACATAATATCTTTCCCCAGTTGCTTCTAGAACTTTCCATGAAGATCAATATGCACAAATGCTTTTAAGTTGGCTTGTTTTGCTTTATCTCCTCTTGCCTGTCAAGAGAATTGGCTAACCACAAATAACTGTCTCCATTTCCTGTGTTGGCATTCTAGAATTGGTGGACAAGACAGAGAAAACAGGACAAGAAACTGGTCGTTCAACAAGATCGGAGTCCGCATTTCTCCATAAAGGCCCTCTAACCCTGGGATATCCAAATTTGGCCCATTCAATTCTGTATGTAGAATTAATCTTTCTAATGCTGAGACCCTTTAATACAGTTAGTTCCTCATGTTCTGGTGAGCACCGACCATAAAATTATTTTCGTTGCTACTTCATAACTGTAATTTTGCTACTGTCGTGAATCATGATGTAAAGATCTGATACCCTATGAAAGGTTCGTTTGACCCCCAGGTTGAGAACTGCCGCTCTAGACCCTTAAGATACTGGGTACTTTTAAAGCTCTGCCTTGTCTTGATTTTGTAGACACCGCATGCTGAGCTGTTGAATACAGAGAGCCCCCCCAAAAAAGCTGTGCGTCCTTGTCCTGGAATTTAATGAGGTTTGGAGGCCCAGGCATCAACTCAGTGGACCCTCACCCCTGACCACTCAACTAGCACAGAAGAGGGGTGTGGAGCCTGGAGCTCTAGCCACTGCAGGGCATAGTGGACAACCCTAACTAGTCATCTGCACGCACTCCTAATCTCTGCATCCCATCTAGGTGCCCGATGTGGCCTTTTGTCCACACCTCCCAGATGCTGGCTCCGCCTCTGTCCCACAGTAGGCCCTGCAGGCTGCACCCACGCTCACCCGTTCCTCTTCTGCGCGGACGTCAGGCATGGTGCTCAGGCACAGGCCGACGGCCGTGACGGCCACGAAGGCCACGGAGACGTAGGCGAAGAGCTTGCCCGCCAGCCCGGAGTGCGGGTTCTCCAGCACGTCGCGCAGGCGCCGCCGGCCTCGTTCCAGCCGCCCGCTGCCCAGTGCTCGGCCCGGGCTGGTCTGCGGCCCTCGGGCGGGCGGCGCGGCGCTCGCCTCGGCGGCCTCCTCCTCGCGGCGGCGCAGGCGGCGCAGGCAGCAGCGCTCCAGGCGCGCCTCGTCGATGCCCCAGTAGGCCAGCTCGTCGCGGAAGGCCAGGGCGCACGGGCCGCGCAGCAGCCTCAGCTTGCCGGCGCGCAGCAGAGCCACGATGGCGCGGAAAGCGCACGGGCTGCGGTCGAAGAAGAACTCGTCGCGGCTCACGTCGTAGTCATCACACACGCGCAGCAGCTCGTCGTGGCCGCGACAGGCTCGCAGTCGCTCGAGGCGGGCCAGGGGACAGCGGGCCAGCGCGGCCCAGGCCAGGCGCACCCTGCAGCCCCCGACGTTGATAATGACGTGGCGCGCCCGAGCCCCGCGGCTGCCTCGGCCCCCTCGGCCCCCTCGGCCTGCGCTGCCAGGTTCCGCTCCAGGGGCCTCCGGGTGCCCCGGGAGCCGGGCCATGGCCCCATATGCCGGCCGCGTTCAGGAGACTGGGCCTGCAAAAGGAATCGCAGTGTTAGCACTGCGGGCGTCACAGAAGACCGCCTAGCTAAAGATCCCGGTTCTGGGGTTCCAGGAACTTCCCAGCCCAGCTTCACCTCTAACTCTGGCACACTTGCTGGCTCCGCCATGTCCATATTTGGGATCCCCCTAACTTTCTAGAGGACCCTGTAAAGCAGACGCCGCATCTTACCTTGCGTCACCTCCTAGAAGGCACATAAAAATTTCTCAGGCAAGGAAGGGTCGTGGGCAGAAACTAGACCCAAGTAGGGTTTGTGGCCTTTTACAAACCCATGTCTGGTCTGCCCTGGGCAGGTTAGTATTTATAAAGAGCTCAGTTACCTACCCTCCAACAAGTCAAGGATGGAAATAAAGGTGAGGTGGGGCTTGCCGTGAGTTAGAAACAGACATGAAATTCCAGCAAATGCACTGTGTGGACATGGATTTAAAGGAACCAATTATAAAGAGACATTTAAAGCCAAGTGAGAAACACTGAGCACAACGAAGGAAGTAAAAAAAAAAAAAAGGAAAGAAGAAATGATAATTGTATATGAGAAATCAGGGCAGTTTTTCATAGAGGTCCCGCCTGCATCTTCACAGATGAGGAGGGGTCCAGGCCTCCGATGGTCGCAGAGGAAACGGCCTGCATCTCACAGATATTTGCATCACACCAGGCCTTTTTATGCTTCACGCATCTTTGACATCTCTGTGATGGTGGAGGTCTGCTCTGCTCAGAACAAAGCTTCCAGGTAATTTTGCTGCACAGCTGGGGTTGGGAATCACCAATCAAGGAAGATGGAAACCCACAGTGCCCGATTTTTCAGCCAGCCTTGGTTTCTAAGTCAGAGGAACTGTTTGGTACCCACAGAAATTATTCAGATGCTCTGTGAGCCTTCTAGGTTTCTATGCCAACTGTTTGGCATACACATTTTTTTCTCCATTGGGCTCACTTGTCCTAGAGAAGTCTATATAAAAAAATGGGGGGTTATTACTAACATCAAAGACTTTGACTACACGGAGACAGCTGCTGTTTTCCAGAGGACTTCCCCCCTCCCTCCATTTTACTGTTTACAGTGCTTCTCTGCTTCCTGGACTGGAAAGGCCAGAGGTCCAGCAGAGGCATGCAGAGCTATAGTAACAGTAACAAGAGTACTTGCTGACAGGCAAGTCCCAGTTGGTCCAGGTTAGACCAACCTGCCATCGAGAACACCTTGGTTGTCTGTTGGGGGATATCCCCCCTCCACACACACTAGTATCGTCACAGTGACAAACAGACAAATGGTAATTGTCAGCACACCTACTAGGAAAGAATTTTCTCAGCCCTAATCATAGCATCCTATGTGAAAATACTGTGCACAATGAAGTGCTCTAAAATCCTTCCTCAAGGTAATGAAACATAGGTAAAAAGCTGAAGAGCTAACTTTTGTGGGACTTTGGGACTAACCAAAAACTGTCAGTGGCCATGAGGACCTTAAGAGAAAGCAACTGGGGCTGGAGAGATGGCTCAGAGTTTAAGAGCACTGTCTGCTCTTCCAAAGGTCTTGAGTTCAATTCCCAGCAACCACGTGGTGGCTCACAACCATCTGGAATGAGGTCTGGTGCCCTCTCCTGGCTTGCAGGTACAAATGCAGGCAGAACACTGTATACATAATAAATAAATAAATAAATAAATAAATAAATAAATAAATAAATCATAAAAGACAGACAGACAGACAGAAAGACAGAGACAGAGAGAGAAAGCAATTGAACAGTAACAATGGCCTTTTGCAGCAACTGGATTTTCTCTGTGTCTTTCCTATACCAGCACAGGGAAGTCACACCATATCCACCCTTGATCCCAGCTCAGAGAAGTCACCCCATATCTACCCCTGATCGAGGCTCAGGGGATTCATCTTGTCCATGTCCTGCGCCTTGTTAAGAGATCTCACTCTGTCCACCCCATGCTCCCAACCCAATGGTGTCCTTGAAAAACACAGCCTGCACTACTGACACCAACACTTTCAACAGAAGAACATACCTCACCAGGGCTCGTCGTTCCCTAAAGCTCCAGCCAACCTCCAAGAAGACTGACCCAAAGGCTTTGCTGTTATCTCCCATACCAGGAACCTGCCTGGAGCCAACGCAGCCAGCTTAAGACTGTCAAAGCATTCATAGGAGGATATAGCTGTTGTTGCCTGAGGCAATGGATGACAATTGAATGGAGAAGCGCTCAGGAGGGCAGGAGTGCTTGGGGAGTAAGGAATTGGAAGATGCTTGGGATTGGGGGGTGCAGCACATATGGTGGGGCTGTGTGTTAATTCAGTAAATATTAAAGAAGCCTCTAAGGCTGTCCCAGGCTGACCTTTAGGTATAGAAGCAGGTGAGCAGAAGAGTTATATAGGCTGTCTGGCTGAGGGCTGGCAAGGCCCCAGCTCACACAGCTCATCTGCAAAGACTGGGTTTGCTTTTCTTTCTGAGAATCTAATGGAGCAGAGCCATTACGGCCACATGAGAAAGGCATACAGGCTTTACAAAATCTACAGAATCGACCCTCCAAACCATGAGCTGTGCAAACCAACATCAGTAAGTACGACCAATCACTGGTTGGGGGGTCTGATTTCTATAACTGTTGCTTACACTGTCTAAAATGTCCAGTTTTCAACAATGAAAATTACGAAGAATATGAAGTATGAAAAAGAATAACCTCCACGCAGGAAAAGAAAAACTAAAATGAACTGTCCCTAAGGGAGCCTGCACATTGGCTTCACCAGAAAAGACTAAATAAACTAAATTAAATACGTTCAAGAAATATCCTGAGGTAATGATGCATGCCCATAATCCCAGCACTTGGGAAACTGAGGCAAAGAGGATAGTCACGAGTTTGAGGCTAGTCTGGGCTACAGAGTAAGTTCCAGGTCCATTCTGGTTACAGCGTGAGATCCTGTCTCAAACACAAAACCAACAAACAGAAAAGTTAAAGGAAGCCATACCCAAAAACCCAAAGAATTATGAGAATGTCTCTGTAAGAAGAATCGAGGAGACAGAAGTCATGAAAAGGAAGCAAGAGAATACTGGAGTTGAGAAGTGTACTAATAAGATTTGCACAACTGAGCAGGCCTCAGCATCACATGATGAAAACAAGCCTCATGAAAGGGCCCCCTTTAGGCATAGAGGGAACCTGGTACGCAGCCTTCAGGAAGCCCACTGCCCTGGGTAAGAGGCACAGCAAAGGGAGAGGAAAGAGGGAGAGGTGAAATGAACAGATGAAAAAACAATGTTTTTAAGAAAAATCCCAAAATCTGAGAGTCAGCTCCCTTATAGGATGCGGCCCCCGAGAGGCTACCCAGGATCCACTGCAGCCACACCCACGTGCACACAGGCAGTACTAAGTGACATGCTGGGACACACAAAAAAACAAGAGAAGAACACACAAAACTGAGGAGGGGTCAGGACAGAGGAGACATTGGGGCAAGGGAATGGGAGCAGGACTTGAAGTCACATTATATATGTGTATGAAATTCCCAAACAATAAAAATATCCTCACGTTTGATGGAGTCACTCAATCCACACATTATGAAACTCTAAGCCAGATAAATTGAGAGTTCCATACCAGCTCACAGTAACGGTCTACGGCAGACTTCAAGAGTGTGTTGAGAGCAGAGGGAGAGGCCACTGTAAAGCATCCAAGGGATCTTCTTTAGGGCAAACTGCCAGTGCTCCACCAGATGCCTTGTGGGCAGCAGGTGGAGGGGCGGCACTCCCCACACAGAGAGATGCCACTTTGTCTAGTTATAATCAAACCAGGGGAGTTATGGAGATAGCTCTGTGTACAAGTTATCTGTGATAGTCGCAAATGACTGCTAACGTGTTTTAAAAAAACTGACTTGCATACTTTATAATGATTAAATTATTAGTTATTCTTCTGCATGATTTTATTTCGATTGGAAAGCATTCTGACTGTGGAGGTCTGGGTGAGATATAGGACTGCTCATGCACTTTACCACATAAAATTGAGGACCTGAGTTCAGTCCCCAGCACTCATGTAAAAAGCCAGGAATAGAGGTGAGTGCTTTCAATCCCAGGTCTGAGAAGACAGAGACAGGTGATCTTTGGGTCTCACTACAGCCAGTCCAGATAAGCTGGGGGCTCCAGGACCCAGTAAGAGACTTCATCTCAAAAAAGAAGATGGATAGCTCCTAAAGAATGACACCTCAGGTTGACTTTGGCTTCCACACATATGTACACATGCATATGTACATATATGTATGTATATGCATAAAACACATACGCTTACACACCAAACAGATGGTAAAACCAATGTCAACCAAGATATGGAAACACAAGAGTCTCACACATTGTGGGGGACACCGAAGAGCACAGCCCCTCAGAGAAGAGTCAGCAGTAACCCCAAGATCAGGTAGAGTCAGGGCTGGAGAGGAGGAGTGGTTAAGAGCACTGACTGCCCTACCAGAGGTCCTGAGTTAATTCCCAGCAACCATGTAATGGCCCACAACCATCTCTAAGGGGATCCAATACCCTCTTCTTTTGTGTGTGTGTGTGTGTGTGTGTGTGTGTGTGTTTCGAGACAGGGTTTCTCTGTATAGCCCTGGCTGTCCTGGAACTCACTCTGTAGACCAGGCTGGCCTCGAACTCAGAAATCCTCCTGCCTCGGCCTCCCAAGCACTGGGATTACAGGCATGCACCACCACTACCCTCTTCTGGTGTGTTTTAAGATGGCAACAGTGTGCTCATGTACATAAAATAAATAAATGAATCTTTAAAAAAATAATAATAATCAGGTCGAGTCACCTTACCACACGACTCAGGGCTTTACTCCTACATAAGTACCTGAGAGAAATGAAAACATACACTATGATGTATACAAACATGCTTATACAGTGTTGTTCAAAACAGCCAAAGGATGAATCCAACCAAAGTGAGAGTGAGGAACCAGAGCCTGGTACAATCTGGAGAAAAAAGCCATGAAGTATCACTGCCACACAAACAGAGCTTGAACACGGTATGCCAGATGTAAGAGGCTATGTAGAAAAGACACACAGAGTGGCCCCACTGATGCGAAATGTCCACGGCAAGTTCATTCCAGAGGCAGAAAGTTAGTGGCCATCAAATGGAGCAGAGGTAACGGAGCATAAGCAGTTAGTCGGTGCAGGATTTCCTCTGGCACGACGAAGACAGCCCGGAACTACACAGTGATGACGGCTCTACAACACTGTTAATGGATTTTTAAGAACCCGCTGAACTGTATACTTTGAAATGATCAAAATGGTAAGTGAAATGCTGTGTGACTTTATCCCAGTGGAAAAAATTCTTAGCGGGTGGATCCAGGTGAAATCCAGTACTGTCCACGGGAACAGTGTGTAAGCCCTGACAATCACTACCTTTGCTGGTCAACACTAGGGCCTTCCCTCAGGCTAACAGTTTGCTTCCCTGAGCGCTGCCCAGCAGAACAAACTTTTCACTGAGACAACCTAGGAATTGAAAACACACATGTCCAGGTGGGTGTTCAACGTGGTTCTGTGGGGTCAGGGTGAGTCACCTGATGCATCACAGGAAATGTGACAAGTGGAAGGACACAGAGGGGAGGCTGACAACGTGCAGTTTGTGCACTATGACGCTTCCTCTTCATTGTCAACTTGACAAGGACCCAGAACCAGGCTGGTGTCACACAGCTCTGGGTGTATCTGCCTGAGACTCCAGGGGGACTTCACTGAGGTTGGAACACTCTCCCTGAATGTGGGAGCACCATTTCATGGGCTAGCATCTCAGACTGATTAGAAAGGGAGCACCAAACAGAACCAGGATTCATCTCTCTCTGCTTCCTGACTGGATGTCATACATGGCGGTTTGAATGAGAATGGCTCCTGGATTTGAGTGCTTGGTCACCAGGGAGTGGCACTACTTGAAAGGATTAGGAGGTGTGCCCTTGTTGGAGGAAGGTCACTGGGGGTGGCCTTTGAGGTTTCAAAGAGCCCAGAGTCTCTCTTTTCTTGCTGCCTTCAGATCTGATGTAGAAGTCCCAGCTATTTCTCCAGCACCATGTCTAGCTGTGTGCTGCCCTAATTCGGTCATGATGACAATGGGTTAAGCTTCCGAAACTGTAAGCCATCCCCATTTAAATGCTTTCTGTTCTAAGAGTTGCTATGGTCATGGTGTCTTTTTGTAGCAATAGAACACCAACTAAGACGTCATGGGACCAGGATCCTCCCATTCCTACCAGGACCAGCTGTGACCTCTAACTGTGAGCAAATCCTTTCTCTCTTAAGCTGCCTTTGTCATATGCTTTGTCACAGGAAGGGGGGGGAGGAGAGAGAGGAAGAGAGGGAGAGAGGGAAAGAGGGAGGGAGGGAGGGAGGAAGGAAGGAAGGAAGCAAGGAAGCAAGGAAGGAAGGAAGCAAGGAAGGAAGGAAGGAAGTGTCCATTCTTGCCAGTAAGTTCTATGTGCCAGTGAGGAATTGGGAAGCGTCTTCTGAACATGAGAAGTCACTTTAGTGTGACTGTGTGGGGGAGGGGACCTTCCAAGAATCATCAAGAGTGTGTTGCAACCCCCAAGAACTCAGTCCTTGGAACACTCAAGGCCAACACCAAGCTCCTACCCTAGGACAAACTCATTTTTATCTCCCTGAGCCAGACACAAGGCACCAAGAATCTCACACTGGCTCATTCTACACTTCAAGGATGATGTGCCAGAGAAGTAGAACATAGCCGGGTGCTTCCCAGAGCAGGGCAGTGGCCCACAACATTGAGGAATCTGGAAAGGTTGGGGCTGGGCGGTCTGACTGACTCAGCAGCCATCTGCTGTGGAGTCTCAGCAGTGGGTGTTCAGTTTGGAGACAGAGCTTACTAAAGAAGATGAGCAGCAAGGAGGAAGGACAACCGTCCTGACTGGTCCAGCAAGGGCAGCAGCAGCATCTGAACCCCCCTCACTCTGGTTTGTACACAGTCCTGCCACCTGCCGTGTCCTTGAGGACCTGATTTGTCCTGGGTTGTAGATAAGGCTCTCTGAAGGCACCACACCCACGTGCCTAATGCCCTGGCAAATGTGTGTCAGCATCCCATCCTGTCCATCACTTTAATTCCCAGAACTAGAGAACAGTCAGGGCTGCTGAGCTCTCCTGCCAGACCCTATGGGACGTGCGTTTGCAAAGCCCCGTGGAGTGTATGCAGCTCATCCTCTCTACCTGCCCAAATCAGAGCCAAGTCCAAGCTTCTACCTGAGAAAGAGAGGGGACACATGGTCTCTTCCATGGGAACATCACATCTCCAGAGAGGCCCTGCTTCTGCCTGCCTTCTGCCTCCATATATTCCACCCCTCTGTCACCGAAGGCAAGTCCAAGTGTTCATACAGAAGGATGAGTAATAAGTGTAACTGGGTAATCGCTGAGGAACTTCTGCTGGGATGAGTTTTCTTCTCCCAGAATCTACATCTTAAAACATGAGCAGTAATTATATGTTATAAGTGTTTTTAAGACAACTTCCTTTTGAATTGAGATTGTGAAGTTGAAGTCTCTGAAAGCTCTGGGGATCTTACCCACCCTTTGTATGGAACAGAGCAGACAGCTTGCAGGTTCTGCACTCATAGAGGAGACCTGACAACTCTGTAGGAAGAAAACAGAAAGGCAACTCCATCCAACACCCAGTAGAGGAAAAGAGGCCTCTGGGTGGATGAGAACCACTCAGTGCCCTCCATCGGAGCAAAACCACACACTTAGTAACCGGAAGGCATTGTGGCAAGATAGAACCACCGGTCAAACTCCATCAGGGACATGGTTGGAGTATAAAAGGCAGGTTGCTAGCTCCTCACAGCATGAAGGGAAGAGTTAAAGAGTGACCTTTGCAGCCACAGCAGTGACAAAAGGGACATCTAAAGGAAAATCGATCCATAAAGAAGGCTATGTGATTTCTCTGGTTCAAGTTTAAAAACAAAACAAAACAACAACAACAAAAACAAGTTGTAAGTCTCAGAACCCAGGCAAGCCGTGTGAAGCTGGCCTTGTATCTGTGAACTCAAAGCTATTAGGTGACCTCCAGCAGAAAATTGTTGCTGGGAGTGGTGATGTCCTTGAGGTATAAAGGGAAAATGGAGCATCATTAGAGATAGCTCCATGACTCCGCCCCAGGATGCTTGGCTAGATCAGGAGTCATGGTGGGCACTGTTGTGTTTTAGAAGCCAGGAACGAAAAGAGGTGTCAGTAGGATGGACGCCAGCTTGGCACATTCAGCCCTGTTCTGCCCCTACATGGCATCCAGGGAAGGGTCCCAAGTCAGAAACAATATGAGTCCTACAGGGAGAAGGTGGAGTCCCGCACTGTTGGGAGCAGGAAAGATCCTATCCTGAGACAGCGAGTCCTGGTTGCTCTCTTGTCTCTGGCGGGATGCCACAGGCTTCTGCTCATTTCCCTGTCAACATGTTAAGAGTCCAGCTCTGGTTTTCTTTAGTGTCACCCCTGGCTTGAGGACAGCAGATGTGATAACTGTCCACGAATATCAGTAATTCTGTGAGGAATGCAGCAGTCACTTGTATGGAAAAATAAAAAACAAACCAAGGAGGAACCAGGGACAGTGAAGGTCACCAAGCCCTGAAAGGAATGGCCCTGACCCTCTCAAGGACAACAGATGGGATGCAAACTTCTCCCAGGCATGTGTGGTCTGATCCCTGGTGTGGGCCTGTTATGGGCAGCTTCTCCTTTGGTTTTCTGGGATCTAAATCTGCAATGAACACACTCTGACAGCCCTGGGCTTTTTGGATGGATTCGACAACACAGACATAAAGCAAAGATCAAGTTGGATACAGAATGTTCCGAAGGGAGCTGCGTATTCCAGTGCCAGTATCTCTCAGCGCTGCTGGAGATTAATGGCACATTATCAGAAGCATCTCTACTGACTTTATCATCTCCCTGGGGCACAGCACTTATGAAAACAGAGAGCGCTTGCTTGAAAGGAGGCCACTGGGAGGGAACATAGTTCGTTGGTGGTAATTAAACATTACTTATGTGTACCACGGTGACTTTGAGTCCCCCCCACAATGATAGGACACTTGAAAATCCAGTTAAAGGCAAGAAATGCCTGAACTCTCCACCTGTTGGCCTCATATCTTGTAAAAGTGACGTTATAGAGTGAATAAAGGACAGCACAGGTGTTCCTCCACTCACAGGGGCTACAGATGGGCTCATTATAAACCGACAGTTGAAAGTCTATTTAGTACACCAAGCAGGGCAGGTGCAACAGTTCAGCCCCATCCACCTTGGTGTGCTCGGAGACCAGCACCAGCCATAGTGGGGCGAATTCATAGAACACAAAGGCAGTTTTATTAGAAAATGTTGATTATAGCAGCTAAGTTCCTGAGTACTGTGCAGAAAATAAAGAACGGTTGTAAGGGTCACTTTGAATAGTTAACTAACATTCAACACTCTCCACCGAGAGCTTGTGGTGTTCAGGCCACTGCAGATTTGAAATGTCTGAGGTCAAACTATCACCACAGGGGCTATAATCTTGTCTGTCCTATGAGGTGTGGTTTTGACTGTCAACTGGTTGGTTTAAGAAGCACTACAGTGTGTATCTGTAAAGCTTTGCTAGAGACAATTAGATCACAAAGGTGCTGAACTAGTCAATGGATTAATTCCTGATGGATTTACCATAGGGTGACATTATCAGATGGTGGTGACATGTAGAAGGTAGGACTGAGCTGAAAGGAGTATGTCACTGGGGACTGTCCTTGGGAGCTGTATCTTGTCCTGGTCCCTTCCTGTATTTTTCTGTTTCCTGGCCACCATGTGAGCTACTCTGCACACACACACACACACACACACACACACACACACACACACACAGAGAGAGAGAGAGAGAGAGAGAGAGAGAGAGAGAGAGAGAGAACAAGCCTGGTCCTGGCATGGCCTTTTGAAACCTCAAAGCCAGTTCCCAGTGACACACTTCCTCCAACAAGGCTACACTTCCTGATCCTTCTTAAACAGTTCCGCTAACTGGGGAACAAGCTTTCAATCATGTGAGCCTATGGGGTCATTCTCATTCAAACCACCGCACACTCACATACCATACGCATACATGACATATACATGCATCTCACACACACACACACACACACACACACACACACACACTCACACACACTATCACCACCACCAAAACTCCAAAGGAAAAAGTAATGCATAGATGAAGGTTTTAAGCTTAACCACACTGAACAGAAAGCTAATCACAAAGTATGTTAGAAGATTCTCTCACTGTAAAGCCCAAAGGGGAAGCATAAAAACAATGTTAAGCTCTAGCACTTATCCAGACAGAAAATGTCAGAGCTGGAGGGTTAATAAAGAAGAGAACTGAGAAGCTGGGCCTGAAAGAGATGCAGGCACAGATCCAGCAGGGACCAACACACTGTGAGGAAACGCAATGATGATTCTCTGCTCCTAGAGGGAAAAGGAGAAAGAAAGAGACATTGCAAAACAAAAACACACAGCCTAAAAATTGATTGCAGAAGCAGGAACCCAATGGGTGTGGTGAAACACATTAGCTGAGGCAGGAGGATCACTCAAGTCCAGGAGTCCAAGACCACTGTGCAGCACAGTCCTCATGCACTTCAGAAAAGAACAAAGAAATAGGAACCCTGAATGCATCTACAGCCTCGGAAAAGACGAAGGCAGTAATTAAATATCTACTTTCCCTCTAAAACCATCAAACGATTTTATTGAGAGTTCTACCAAATAGCAAAAGATTAGAACAAATCAACCTTGTAGGAACCCAAATTGCCTTTGGGCAGGGAGAGATGACAGTGGGCTTGCAGAGATGGGGAAGGGGCATTGGCTAGATGGTGAATTATCCTTTAGTTCCTTGTGTCTGTGGGTGCATACGCATGTGAGCGCATAGATGTATACATGAGACTAAGACAGGAGGTGGCGGTCAGGAGCGTTGAGGTTGCCACAAGAACGAGCTCTGTAGAGTTTAGACAGGGCATGCCCGGAGACTCACCCTCCAACACACAGCACAGACTGACACTCCACTCAAAACACCCCAATGTAGACAGTGGTTTGTAAAATATCTGAACATAGACCCAGGAGCTCAGGAAGGACCTTGGGAGAAAGGTACCCTGGAACATGAGGGGACCAGGAAGAGACACCAGCTTCTTTGATAGACTGGAGTGACAGTTGTATTGTGAGGACTTCCAAAAGAAGGAGGATGGGGAGGATGGGGAGATATGAGGAGTGTAAGCCACATCAGCAGGGAGGAACCAGAGGCAAGTACTCACTTTATACTAAAGAGTCCTGCTCCTTGCTTGCTAAAGATAGCCCAATGGCTTCCAGACCCCGTTCACGTGGGAACCACTACTAGTCCTGCTTCCCAGGAGACACATAGAGACTTCCATAGATATTTCTGTTGGTCACTATAGAAGTGCTTCTCAAACCAAGTGGTAGTCAAGGAAGGTGGTCCACATTTGTCACTCCCAGAGTGGATACAAACAACATCCAACACAAAGTACCACAGTGCCAAGGGCTAGAACACAATCAGTCTCATCAAGTGAACAACTTCGAAAATAGTCACAGCAGGAATGATTGAGCCCAGGCCAGGCTGCGCCACCCAAAGGGGAGGCTCTGGCCATAACTTTGCTCTAAGCTTAGGCTTCAACCATTTAAGGATTTAAAGACTTTTCCTGCCAAGATTTTATTAGGGTATACCCAGATAAACAAAGCTCTGTGTATGTGTGTGTGTGTGTGTGTGTGTGTGTGTGTACACTTGTGTGTGAGTATATGTAGAGGCCAGAGGTCAATGTCTGTGTCATTTCTTAGGTACTGTTCCCTTTGTTTCTTGAAGCAGGATATCTCACTTGGCCTGAAGAGAACAAGCAGGCCATGCTAGCTGACCAGTGAGCCCAGAGGTCTGCTCACCTCTGCCTTCACAGCTCTAGGATTATAAGAATGTGCCCTTATGGATGGCTTTTTACATGGGTTCTGGGCAATTGAAGTCAGGTCTTCATGCTTGTGTGGCAAACACTCTAGTCACTGAACCATCTTCCCAGTCTCATAAAAACCTTCTGATTGGTGGTTCCCCATCCATGTGGCTCTGGTATTATCATAAATAAGGCTCAAGGAGAATGGGTAACATCTGCAGGTCCTCAGGGAGACATTCCTGGCTCTTCTGCTGGGCTTGTCAGTTTGTACAGGCAGAGAGAAGATCTGAGAGGATACGTTCTCACAAGTGTGCAGGCCATGTGTGACCTCAACAAGATTCACTTTCCCTTAATCAACTCCTGAGTGACTGCAGCTGATAAATGTTTAAAATTAAAACGTGTCTGACCATGACAACCAGGAGGTGTTGTTTAACCCTTGCTGAGCTCTTGCCTGGCTATCGTTCAATCTTCCTGTTCTACCAAGGAAAGCATCCTATGAACTGAGGTAATCATTACTTATGGATTGAGAAAGGAACAAAAACAACGTATTTTTCTTTGTTTCTTTATTATTATTGTTCAAGACAGGGTCTCCGCTATGTTGGAAACTCACAAGTCCAGGCTGATCTTGAAACTGTCTTCTTGTTTCAGTCCCTTGGGTGCTGGTGTTCTAGGCATGTGTCATTCTACCTGGCTTTAAAGTAAATAGTTTTAAGTAAAACATGAAACAGGAGATATCTGTTATAAAATGATGGGGCGGAATGTTAATAGTGTTCCTACGACTTTTTTCTGATCGTTAAACTCATATATGAGTTCAGTTATTTTATTTTGAAGTGGGTTTGTTTTCTGTGTCAAAGGGACACAATTACCAATCGTTAATTATCAGACATACACAAGAGTGTGTAATGAGCCGGACTGAAAACTTGCTAATTGGATCCATTTTTTTTAGCCATGATGTTGACAGAGAAATTGACAAGTGCTTTTCACTTATGATTTATGAGACATAATCTCCAAATCTATAGATGTGTGGGAACCTGGTGACTAATGGTCTTATGCACAAGACAGGGTGCAAGCAAGGCTACCGTCCTTGCCCTGGAGAGTTTAAAGACGGTACTTCTTGTGTCGAGATCCCCACAGACTCACTCACATACAGTCATCAGTCTAACACAGAGAGATCCTGCAGCTCCTCAGCCCAGTACCTATGGCAGACACCTCCTGAAAACCACTCTCTGTAGCAGGACATAACAGGGCACGGCTTGACTGACACACAGCAGCCAGCCTACCCGCATGTGCCCACTCCCTTTCCCCAGCCACACTCCTATCATATCCACCTTCTACCTCCAACATCACCAGCCCTCTCTCTACCCCATGGTCAACCCCATTCTGGGATGCTGAGAAAACAAACTCAGGATTCTGATTATGTCGAGATTTGCTCATCACCTCATACGGCTCCCTGGAGACGATGTGGTCCCCTGTGCTCGTGGCATCTTTCTCACGCCAAGTGGCAGGGTGAACTACCATTCAGAAGCTGAACAGCAATTTGCTTATTTCCAGGATTTTGCCGTTATGAACAAGGCTGCTATAAACATCTCTGCATGTTCCCCCCACCCCCGCTCCACTCTGGGAAGAATAGAAGTTTTAAATTTGACCAAAGTCTAATTTATCTTTTTTTTTTCCTAGATTGGCTGACTGTTGCAAGTTTGTTTCTGAAAAAAGATTGCCAAAGTGTCTTCCAGAGTAGCTGGGCCATTTTGCATCCCAACAGCCCTGTGGGGAAGCTGGGTCCTTGGCGCTGCCAGCACTGAATATCTGCCGATTTGTGTTGTAGCTGAAGAGCACACTCAAGGTTGTGTCGCTCTGTCTGCTTCACTGCCTCTCATCCAGGTTCTCTGACCACCACTGACCATCCGCGGAGCATCCCACGTAATTTCTTGAATTTCTCAGTTCTAAATGTTCAGTTAGTTTTTATTCACACGGTCTGTTCCATTGCAGAGACTCAACTTGCTCACCTCAACACCACATTTCTGGTTGTTCACAGGGGCACCTCCATAAGAGTGGCTTATGTCTCTGTCCAGTAATTCTAGTGCCTGGTCATCTGGACTGTGTATCTTCCGACTGTCCTTCCTTACTCACTTTGAGATCTTTCTGATTCTTTGTACAGAGTGTTCTGCTGGAATCTGGGTGCGGGTCTGTGTGGTCAGACTCTCCACTGTGGCTAAGTCCTGCTGATTCCATGCTACAAGGCACTGGACAGCAGCTGGTGACTGGCAGGTTTCCCATGTGGCCTCTACCTACACCCAAGGATGGACTTTATGACTCAGGGCAGGAGCTTCCCATAGGCACCCATGCCAGGTGGGGTGGAGGGTGGGGATCCTGTGATGCTTCTCAAGAAAAACCTGATTTCCCAGCCTCTGAAATGCATGACAGAGGGGTGCATCTCCTTGTTCTTTAGTAGAGTAGACACCAGGCTTCCTGTCCACACTGGCTCCAGCCTGACACAATGTTGGGGTGCCCCATCACACAGGTGGAGGCCTCTGGTCCTCTCTCTCTACTTGTTCACACAACCCACTGACTTCCTCAGTTGTGACTATCACTGAGACCAACATCTGAGGGAAAGTTTGCCTCTTTTAGACTATTGTGGCCAAACAAATTTGGGTTTTGTTCTGTAACTCACACTTTCTGATTTCTCACTTCCTAAACACAGTACTAACAGCGTGGGTGTTGAAAGAAAAACAACAATTAGAATCTCAATGAAAATCCCCAGCAATGGTAACACAGTCAACAAATGGCAGTGAAGGGACTCAGGTTAGACATCATGACTTTAACGACTGACTTGAGGAACGCTGAGATACACAGCAGAGGAAATTATAAAGCATCCTTCCTTCACAGCCCAGAGTTTAGGGCAATTATGCTCCATCCTGTCCCCCAAGTCTGGGGGCTGTGCTAATCGAGTCATTAAAGCAAGCAACCCAAAGCATTCCACCAAAGCACCTTTGCATCAGCCTGAAGATGTGGTAACTTAAGGAGACGAAGTATGGGTGGTGAGGAGCAAGGTGAGGGCGGTGAAGACGCCACACTCATCCTCCCTTGGATGGTCCCACACTGTGTGCAGAAGAGGACTTTACATCCATGGATGGAGGACCAGGGATGAGTGCAAAGAGCTGGGTCCAGACTTAGCCACATCCTGTCTCCCTACACTTGTCATGCCCACCTCCCACCTCTCTTGTTCATATATGGGGCATCTGAAAACACCCAGGAAGAGCACACAAAACAACATTTAGAGAGACCGAGAAGAAGATGGGGAAGAATGAGAAAGATGCTGAAGGAGAGGAAGGGTAAAGGGAAGGGGGAGGGTAAGGAGTGGGGGAGGAGGAGGGGTTACAAGGGAGAAAGAAGGGAAGGAAAAGGGAGGGTGGACAGGGAAGATGAAGAAGGGAAAATGAGTAGATGAGGGTCAGGGGGGAGGTGTGGAGAGGAGGGAAGTGTGAAGAGAAGCAGAAGGGGAGGGGAGGGAGGGTGGGAACAGAAGAAGGTAGGTGAGGAGCCTAGTACTGAACAGAGTGTGTTGTGCAGGGGGAGATTCAGGAAGCAGACTGAAGTGGGCTTGCTTAAGAGGAGCAGGTGGACATCCACTCTTCCCAGAAGCAGTGCATAAGGCTGCCCACCCAGTGCCTTCCTAACCTTCTTCCCGGATGTCAAATTGCTATTCTTCTAGCAGCAGCCAGAAGTGACCCTAGGACACTATCCCTGCAGGGGAAAGATAGACGCTTCCAGCTCTAGACTTCAAGAAGCAGCATCTGGCTCTCACAAGGTAATCACCTGCCCCTACAAGGCAGGCAGGTAAGAGAGAAGCAGGTCGGGGAGGCTTCGAGATCTCTGAAGGACCATGGTGCCCTCCTACACACACCCATAATGCAGGCTTTTCATCTATGAAGCAGTGTTATCTTGAAAAACAGCTCCCTCATGCTAGCTTCCCATAAACAGGCACAGCATTCCCAGAACACCACAGGGGAGCCACAGTTCAATCTTCATCCTTAGCTGCTTCTTCACCTACACCCTATCTTCTGCCTGATTGTAATGTGATCTGCCATCTAATGTTCTTTTTGGCTATACATGGCCGACCACTGCCCCTTTCCAGGCAGTAAGTCCCCATTCAACAGTCACACTCCTGACCCTGGATTGCGATCTCATCCTTTTCATCTGGTGCTCATCCTTTTCATCTGGTGACATCTCATGAGATTTCTGTCAATGCCTCTGAAACCCCTGAAATGATATGAAAAATTCTGTGTTTAGTACCAGGCCACCCAGCCTGTGGAGGAGCCGGAACTGGCCCATTCCTCGCAGCAGGTAGGCAGCCGCTCACTGTCTTGGATTCCCTCTACTTAGGGCTTTGGGATCCCATGGAGTTACTTGGAACTGCACTGGCTCCTGGTTAGGAGCCATTTCAGGGACATTTGTATCTATCCTAACAGCGTTTAACTGAATCACTGTGGTTCGTGCTTTTATCCAACAACGTCCTCACTGTGCAGATGAGTCTCTCTGTGTAGAGATCTGACAAGACAAATGAAAACCTAACAGTTTACCAGAACTGACTCCTCTTCCTTAGCATTCTGTCCCCCATTAACAAATTAGACAGATGTTCACTGGAAACATCACACCAGAGAAAGCAAGAACCATCTCCCAAAGCACAGACCCAAAGCCAATCCTCCCCATCCTTCTCGTTTCAAGAAAAGCAAGCAGATCTGTGCCCCTGCTCTGGATCCCACACACCCACAGGGAGAGAAATCACTTCTCACGGCCTCTCTCACCTGCTCCTCTGCCAAACCCTGCCTCTCTTCCAGGTTCCCCCCCTCTCCACATAGAAACAGGGCCTCCACCCACCACTGTTACAATGGCTTCCCACGCTGGGCTCATAGGCCTCGTGGGCCAGGCATCTAAGGGTCCTAACCAAACAGAACCCTCTCTGCTTCGCTCTCTGTTCATTCCATGTGTTGTGTTCCTCCATGCCCTTCATCCCTGGGATCCCCGCAGACTCACAGGCCCTACCTTGCTGCTCTCTGAACCTTCAGCTGGTCCTCCATTGAGCTTCATTGGCTCCCTGACTTGGAAAAGTGCTCTGTTCATCCCAGCTGCTGTGGCCACAACAGGATAAAAAGGAAACAGGATGTTTGATCTCGGCTGTTTCCAAGACTTTTCACTTTCGTGGAAGGCTGCGATTTGCTCTCAGTATAATCTGGTTTTCCAGCAATCTGTGCAGCAAAGCAATCCCTGACATGGTTCCCCTAACACCAGGAGTTTTTATTAGGTTGTTGTGGCAGTGACACTCTACACAGTAGATTGGAGCACCAGCTACAGTCTCTTCTGCCTTTTATAAGTCACCACTAACAGCCCCCGCCCCCGCATGAAGCAACAGATCATGTGCCAGTGGGGTCGAAGTGGGTGTCAACACAAGGCAAGACCTGGAACTTCACAATTCTATTTCAGAAACAGTCTACAGATAGATATAGCATTCTGAACATGCCTGATTTCATCTATTTCAGAAATATAAAATTATCCTACCCTAACACACAGGAACTAATAACCACAAAATATTGACCAAACACGAAGATGCTCAGCATGGTTTTGATATGAAATGTTCCCCTAAGCTCATATGCTGAAGGTTTTGTCTCCAACACCCAAGTACACATGGGTACAAAGACACACACACACATGTATGCACATGGACACAAAGACACATACACACACAGATACATGAATGTGCAGACCCAAGAACATACACAGACATAACACACAGATATATAAGCACACAGAGACGCACATGTTCACAAGACACACACACACACACATGTCCACACAGACACATCCAAATATACATGCACACAGAGACAGATATACACATGGGTATATATGCATACACAGATATGTACACAGACAGATGGAAAGTGTGCATACATAATGCATGTGCAAACAAATGCATTTCCATGTGTACCTAGGCATCTCTGCATGCCTATATGCCTACAGATTTTAAGAATATTGTGCTCCAAAATAGCTGTAACTGCTAATTCTGTTCCAGCACATAGGAAGAGGAGTATAATTAGTGTATTTGTATGCAAATGTATTGTTAAGACCATTTTCCCCTCAGAAGTGGTTATTTACGTCAGCATTTTTTGCTGTGGAGCCCAGAGAAGAGGGACTGAGGTCCAGCCCACGGAGCTATCCGGGAGCTGCAGGCAGTTGGAGATAACACTATGCCTTTCCTCCTGCCATCCTGCTGATTTTGAGAGTCCTTCTCTGGTCCTTAGATGCCATTCCTCTGCTCATGAACAAAAGTTCCAAGAGTCTTGGGCCCTCCCAAGCCTTCACATCTGAGAGTCATGGTCATCAGCTACCAAGTCCTGCCCTCTATTCCACCAAGGGTTGGACTGAAACCCTCTCTAGGCTAAGGCGACTCTCTACCTGGGCATTGTTCAACCTGGATGCCAAACAGCGAGCAGACAGTCTAGAGGCAGAGATGATAGAGCAGAGTCTATCAGCGATGGGGAAACTGAAGAACTGCTTTGAACTTCTCCCGGCTGCTTAGGGAAAGATCCCTGTTCCTACCTGTCCATGGGGTGAGGAGTGTGTCGCTGCGATGCCATGCCCTAAACCAGAAAGGTACTCAGATGTGTGGGCAAGGTGTGCAGAGCGGGCAGTGGGAGCAAGTGTGGCCACACACTATGATTCAAGGTGGGTGCACTCCAAGGGTCAGAGGTCAAACAGTTTCACTGAGGGTCAGGGGTGGACACAGATCCACTAAGAGCTATGGATGAAGTTAGAACCATTGGGAAACAGATATAGACACAGATCAACTGAGGATCAAGGGTGGACAAAGATCCACTGGGGGCCAGGGGTGAATGTAGACACACTGAAGGCCAGAGATAAAGACAGATCTACTGAGAGTCAGGGATGGATGCAGACCCACTGAAGGCCTGGGATGAACACAAATCCACCTAGGACTAGGGGTGGGTGTAGATCCACTGAGGATCATGGATAAACACAGGTCCACTGAAGCTCAAGGTTGGACACAGATCCACAGAGGATCATGGTAAACACGGATCCACTGAGAATCAAGGTTTTACACAGGCCTACTGAGGGTCAAGGTTGGACACAGATCCACTGAGGGTCAAGGTTGGACAGAGGTCCACTGAGGGTCAAGGTTGGACACAGATCCTGAGGAGCAAGATTAGAGAATATCCACCAAGGATTCAGAGTGAATAAAGATCCACTGAGGGCCAGCCACCAAAGGTCAGGGTATGACAGAGCCATCGAGGGTTGGGGGACCGTCGAGGGGGACACACCGAAGCTCAGGGTGGTCTGAACTGGCTACAGAAGCTCTCAAGCTCCAGCTCTGCTCCCAGGAGTCTCTGCTGTAGTAAGAGAGGGTGGGATTTGACCAGTCGGGGCCAGTGCCCAGCACCCACAGTCTAAGACAACTTCCTCGGAAACAGCAGAAAGACATCGAGTGCTGTAGGGGAAGTGACCAGAAACCAGACACATTCCAGACAATTACATTTCCCTTTTTATGTTTTGTCTATTATTTTTATGGGCGTGGGAATATGAGGTGCTTCTGAGGATGTGTATGCATGTGCTTTGCAGGTGTTTATGTGCGTGTGTGCGTACGTGCTTTGCAGGTGCACATGTCTTTGGTGGTCAGAGGTTAGTGTCAGCATCAGGTGATTTCTTTTATTGTTGTCCAGTTTACTTATAAACTTTTAAAAATATTTATTTTATCTTATGTATGTTAGCATTTTCCATGTATGTATGTATGTATGCATGCATGCATTTATGCATGTATGTGAACTATATTCATGCCTGGTGCATACGGAAGTCAGGAGAGGGTATTGGGTACTGGTATGACAGATTGTTTCTGCCCACATTGTTGGTGCTGGAAACTGAAGCCAGGTTCTCTGTAAGGGCAACAAGTGCTCTTCACAGCTGAGTCATCTCTCTAGCTCCTCTGACTGCCATTGTACTCTTTGAGTCAGGGCCTCTCCCTGAACCACTCATGGGTTCGACGAGGCTAGCTAGCCAATGAGCTCCAGAGAGACACACTGCCTTGTGGTGCTGGGACCTCAGGCCTGTACTGCTGTGACCGACTTTACGTTGATTCCAGGCATCTTGAACTCAGCGCCTCGCACTTGTATGCCAAACACTTTGCCAACTGAGACATCCTTCCAGCCTCTACATTCTACTCTTTAATTATTATGGTTTTTAACTGGTGATTTTCAGTTTTACCAAATAAGTGACTAATCATCTCAGACCTTTTGCCATGTGCAAGGCACACAGTTAAACTCTGGGATATCTGCTGCTTAAGTGTGAAGGTCACACTGTGCTACTGAGGGGCAGCTATGTATTAGGGCCAATGCTGGCCTCCCAAAGCCCTGTCAGCCTCGTTTCTTTTGGGGTTATGCACAGTCCCCAGTCCTGGAGGTGCTAACCTTTCCCTTAGAGTATCAGCCTCCCTCACTTCACCGTATGCTCAGTAAACCCTTCTCAGTTTGGCACCAATGTTTTTGGATTTTCCAATAGTGATATATCTCTTCATTTTGCTCCTGCACCCCATCAGCTGGACTCCTTCCTGGCAATAGTTGAGGCAAATTCAGGGGACAAGCCTGTGAAGTTGTAATGGACTCACAAACCCAAGCCTGCCCTTAGGACTGTGTATTTTCTGCAGTCTTTCCATTGTTCTAGCAGGAACAGGAAACAGTGTTTGGAAGACAGAACAGGTCTCAGGGTCTCTAAACAGCAGAGCGGACCCAAAGACACCTCAGTGGTGCACAGATTAGGCGTGACATTTTAGACAACTTTCACATCTTCCTTAGTTTTTCTCTGTTGCATTTTTCCCTTTAAGATTCTTTTGAACAAAAGATACAGGTAATTTTAGTAACTAGAAAAAGTAATGGAAGTATTCCAATTTTAGGAGAGAAAATACCATCTTACAACATTTTTGTAGGAGAGAGTGGTCCCGTGAAATGATAATGTACCATTTTCCTGCATACTAACTCTGATGGACGTCCTGTGTATGATGTCTGAGGTCAGCAGAGTCAGGGCTCCTCAGGACCTCTGTGGCCCTGGGACTGTACCCTTCCTCTACAGCCCGGGCAACAAAGTTGTTATTTGTGCAGCAAGTGTTGAACCCCAGGACAGATAGAAGAACAAGATCATGTTCTTGTACCTGTCCATCAGTGTCTGCCAGCTGAGTGCAAGGGACACGCTGTGACTTGCTATATAGGATTATCTCCACAGAAGCCAAGAGAGCCTTCTCCAAATACCCTGGGAGTCTAGGGTCAAAATGAGTGAACTGTCAGACTGGGTCTGAAGTCACTCATGTGTTTAATGGGGGAAGAATGAAGGCCAGGAGCAAGCCTATCGATGGTAGTGTTGGCCTCACTTGGCACTACCTGAGAGGCACCAGCCAAGCTGGTAGAGAGCAGCCAGTGGCACAGGGTGGGCAAGGAGTAGCATGACTACCTTTATGTACAGACTAAACTATATGTGACTGCAGACCTCAAGAATCCAGGGGACATACCTCGAATGAACAAAAGAACTTATCAAAATAGCTGGCCATAAACCAACAGACAGAGGGCAGGGTGACTAAAAACACACCTGCTTAAAATAGCAACAATAACAAAAAAATAGAAGAAGAAGCTTCACAAGGCATGTGCACAATTTCTACAAGAAAAGGTGACAATGCTCTGGAAACACAGAAGCAAACTTAAACTGGACGAGGGGCATGGCCCAGTGGTCAAGCACTAGTTTAGCATAAGTAAGGCCCAGGGTTCCATCCACAGTATCAAGACTGTTAGCTTGAATACATGGGTCACAATCTTCTGTTCTTGGACAAGACAGCTTAACTTTGTGATGCCTACTCCCCCAATGCTGTGTATGTCTGTGTTGTGTGTGTGTGTGTGTGTGTGTGTGTGAATGTGTGTGTATGTGTGTGGGGTTTGTATGTATGTATGTGGGCTTATATGTGTATGTGTGTGTTTGTGTTTGTATGTGAGATGTGTATGTATGTGTGTATATTTGTGTGCATATGTGTGTGTGTTTGTGTGTGTATGTCTGTGGGGTGTGTATGTCTGTGTGCTTATGTGTGTATGTGTGTGTTTGTGTGTATGTGGGGTGTATATGCATGTGTGTGTATATGTGTGTGTATGTGTGTGTATTTGTGTGTGTATGTCTGTGGGGTGTGTATGTATGTGTGTTTGTGTATATATATATGTTTGTGTGTTTGTGTGTGTATATGTGTGTGTTTGTGAGTGTATATGTGTGTTTGTATGTGTGTGTTCATGTGTGTATGTCTGTGGGGTGTGTATGTATATATGTGTTTGTATGTGTGTGTGTGTGTCTGTGGGGTGTGTATGTATGTTTGTGCCTGTGTGTATATAAATGTTTGTGTGTGTGTTTGTGTGTATGTGTGTGTGTGTGTTGATTCATGTTTGTACACACATGGCAGATGAGGGTGCTGGTATCCTATCCCATCACTTCTCACAGTATTTGCTTGAGACTGGGTCTCACTGAACCTGCAAACCCAGCATTCTCTGTCTCTGCCTCCCCAGGTCTGGGGTTTCAGACATGTGTGAGCATGCCCAGCCTTTGACTGGGTGCTGTTGGTCCAAACTCAGCATCACTCACCAAGTCAACTCCCCAGCCCATGGTACTTTCTTTTTGACATTAATTTAAAAATTAAATCCATTCCCCTTCCCCCAAGACAAAATAAGCTAATTTTAGATGATGACACCTTAATAATAAAGTATGAGTACTGAAGAAGCTTGAGGAAAAACATGAACACGGAATTCTTGATAACTGAGTGACAAAGGACCAAAACACACAGAGGAAGAGGGAGAAGCAGGAGCAGGAAGTCAGAGGATACGAGTGGCCCTCCAGGGTCTCGGGAAAAATGTCTGTGCTCACCCCTAGTTAGACACAGGCCAACTGGCACAGCACCGGGAGCCCCTTGTCACTATGGGATGGCATCCCTTTAGTTGTGAGGTCACGCTGTGCCCCGTGCCCTGTAGGAAGTCTAGAAGTCTTCAGCCCATCCGACTCTAGGATTTCACTCCCAAGAAACTTAAAATGCACAGGCAGGGCTCCACACTGCAGAGTGGTTCTGGCTGGCACATGGTAGGAAGGCCCCAATTCCTGGCAGAGGAAAGACCCTGGATAAACATGTGCTTCCACAGGAGCACACTGCATCCATGGAAGGAGGGTCTGGCCATCCTGGAACAAATCGCAGGAAGTATTGCTAAGTGTCTCAGTGCAAAGACATACTGGGTGGGCCGGGCCATGACACCACACATACTGGTCTTGAGGCACAGGTGAGAGGAAACTTCAAAAAGGACCCAAAAGGCATCTGTCTCTGCAGCCGGAGCTCCGATATCATCCCCCATCCTACAGACAGAACCACATATAATACATGAGCACACACAGCTACGAAAAGACAGAACCCACTAAGGCAAACGAAAGGCCTCAGGAAGTGATAGCAGAACACCACTCAAGTTTCCAGAAGATGATCATTCAAACCGTGGGCATGGAGACAAAGATCTGTGGGTAAAAGGCTTCATCTAGTCACAATGCCTCACAGCTCAGAACAGCACTTCTTAAAAGTATCAAGATCACAAAGACCCAGACAAGTCTTCGGAGCTATTGCAGAAGGCAGGAGACCAAGAAGTGCGAGGTCCTGGACAGAGCCTCACAGTGTGGCAGTAGAGAGGCAGGCAGTGATGGAGTGAGGTCTAATTCCTCTGAGAGAAACCAGCGATAGAGGACACTGGCTTAGAAAAAACTGCACAAATTCCCCAATTCTTCTGTGAGTCTAAAATTAACTCAGATAAAAGTGTTTAAAACCCTAACTTTTTCCTGCTTAAACCCTGGGATCCTGGAAAGAAAAGCATCCTGAGCCAGAATTTGATGTGTTAACAGAACTCTTCACACCCCAAACACCCATGCTGGGACTTCCTCGCAAGCATGGCCCTTCTAGAACAGCCTATTGAAATCTCGGAGAGTTTTGTAGAGATGGAAGATGCTCATCTAAATTCACATGGAGTCATGATGGACTGTGGGTTACCCACATAACCTGTCATGGAAGGGTCACACTGGAGCCTTTCCCAACTACTGAAGGATCTAAAAGACTACGTAGGTTAAGACAACTGATCCATTAACCCACTATGGGCAACAAACTTGGGAACAGAGTCTAGACCAGTTCCCAAGACGTCCTCCCCACAGACGGTGCTGAGAAATTGGCATCTCTATGCAGAAGGTCCAGCCTCATACCACCCATGACACAGGTGAACTGCATTGCACAGTTACAGGAACACCTAGCATCCAGCTTCTTTAATTGAGAGTCATAATTTTTCATGTAACAATATGTGTATGTTGGAGGGAGGGAATCATGAAACATTTGACAACAATAGATTGTTTCTGAATTCAGGATGACAAACATTAACAAAGTCAAATATGTAACAAATCCAGGTTATTGCTGGCACAGCTCATTCCCATTGCATTGCACAGCTCTACGGCAGCCCTTGGTCTGAGACACTCAGCAGATGCACTTTGCACTGTGCATGCACAGTGCATGCTATCATGCTGTGTAACACCAAACAGCACCCCCAAGACCCCTAGGCTCAGAGTCAAGACCATTCTATGCTATGAAATGCAGAGTTTTAAGTATCTATACAAAGCTTTCCACCCTTAAAGAAATATAATGGCTTAACAACAGAAAACACTTTTAATATATTCCTACCATTATTCCTGAGCATGTTAGAACATTCTTGTGCTGTATTGTGTTAGACTGTTTAATTTAAAAAGTTGATATTTGAGCTACTGACTTAAATTTCATTAAAAAAAATGACTTTTGGCTTGAGATTAGCACAAAGTTTCCAACAACTTTTGAATGGTTCCTGAACGTGTCTGCCATTTTGTACTAAACGCTTATGCTAAGCAGCATTGTCAACATTATTGATTATAAAAGTCAAGAATTAGGCAGCTTTGAAAGATGTTGAAGGTGCCCTGCAACCTACAGAACTATCTTCAGCCAAGATTTAATCATTATGTAAAAGTAAATTATATACATACATACATACATACATACATACAAATATATGTCAATGGCATGAAAATTTGCCTTAGTCTTTAGTTAATGGTAAAAATTAGATCTATATACCAAGGAATCTTTTTAAAAATTCAACATGATTATCAATAAATGTTTGATTTTATATATATATATATATATATATATATATATAGTCACCTAAATAAATTTCAGTTGAAAAGGTATCTCAAGTGATAAAAGCTTAAGCCTTAAACTAGACCAGGCAGTTATAAAGACAGAAAGTAGATTAGAATGCATGGAGTGTGTGTGTGTGTGTGTGTGTAGGATTTCTATTGGAAGTAATACAATTTTGGACTAGTGGTAATGGTTACATGACATGATAAATGTAAGTGGTGCCACTAAATTATACATCAAGATAACTAAAAATACACTCTCACACATACATACATACACACACACACACACACACACACACACACACACACACGCACACAGAGAGAGAGAGAGTATTGTGTAAAGAGAGCACAGGAGAAGCAGGCTCTAAAGCTGAAGTCCTTGCTAGCTGGGCTCTGAGGCTCTATTCTGGCAGCTTGTGGAGCAGTGTAAGGCACTTCCAGGGGTGGGGCGTGTTCCCTGACAGAGACTCAGGCCCAGGCCCATTGCCAGAGCTGAGTTCTGCCTCATAGGCCCTGCAGCGCTCACCACAGAGGCACCTGACGCTCCTCCATGCTGCACAGTATAATTAGGGCCCCAGTGGAACTCCTGCCCACGCCTTTGGGTAATTTGTGTGTGGGCTGCTTAGATGTTCAGGACTAGAAAACACATTTTCTGGAAGCTGTGCTGTTTCCTGTGGGGATGGGCATCCTGGCTTATGTGACTGTACCGTGAGCCCCTCTCATCACTAGAGCCTTTACAGCTGAAGGTGGCCCAGATGTGTCAGATTAGAGCAGTGGAGATGGAGCATACGACCTCCTGGCCACCATAGGCCAACCATCTTCAGGTGGAAGCCAGATGCTTCCACAGAGGGATCCTCTCCCGGAACATGCCTCAACTATACTTCCTTCTCTGAGAGGCAGATTCTGTGATGGTCCACGGGGTCTCTCTGCACTCATTATATACCCAACTGGGGAAGGGGCACAGTTGGCCTTGGTGGAAGTGAGCATAGTCCTAGAGAAGGAGCTGGTAAACACAGTGGAGAGAGTCCAGAAGACTGTAGGCCTGGGAACAGTCAGGCTCCCTCCTGCTTCTGTTGCCCCATGCCTTCCAGGAAAGAACTGGAAATGAACAGCTGCTGGTGACCTGAAGTCACCTTGCCCTGCACTGCTTTTAACAGACCCACAACTAGGAACGAGACACAGGGTCTTGGGTTGAGCATTAAGGGGTAAGCACAGAGGTCTCAGGATGGGAGAGACACTGGCTGGGAGATGAGGCCTCATTCGAGCCTCAGAAAGCCGAAGAGGGCAGTTATCCAAACTAGGGCGAGGAGCTGCTGAGTCAGTGGAAGGATCGCTGGGGATCCTCAGAAGGGTGTGAGTGGTCTGGGGATAGCCCAGGAACACTGTGCCACTGTGTGACAGCCTCTGAAAAGGTATGCCAGTCTCTTGAGAGTAGGTAACAATAAGTGTCATCAGAATGTGACAACAGAAGTGGGTGACAACTGTGTTGCAGCGGGCGACACGCATTGTGATAATCAGATAAAAAGAGGCCTTTTACTTCTTCCCTGAAAGTCATCAGCCAACTTCTCTGCTGGGGATCACCACCTAACTGGATGCATGACCTGGCATGGGCCAGTCCTCCTCACCTTCCTATTGGGCCAAACGCCACCAGGGCTGCTGTGTCTCCCTTGGCACATGGTCAGGCCCACAACCAAGACTTTATAGGAGTGAGGGAGGGAGAGAAGGAGGGAGGGAGAGAGGGAGGGAGGGAGAGGGAGAGAGAGAGAGAGAGAGAGAGAGAGAGAGAGAGAGAGAGAGAGAAAGAGAGAGTAAATGGCATATTGCTCTTCTGCCTGTGTCTGCACGTGTGTTAATTATCTATTAATTCAATTTGAAATGAGCCCATTATCCATTTCTGGAAGAAAAACAGTGTGAGGGAATTATATAAATGCCTCATTCCCACACCAAGTTTTGCTCGGAAAATCAATTCTGAAAGAATTTTAATTAATAATCTCCAGGAGATGGAAATGGAGAAGCAGAGATGAAGTGGGTTGCCCCAGGAGGATCCTCGGAGGGCGGGAAAGGAGAGGCAGGAAGGAGGCCGGAAGGGGTCACCACATCACCCACGGATGGGGTCTGGCCTGCAGTGGGCCCGTGCTCACAGTGGCCTTTGGGCCTCATATCTGAGCTCCTCTGAAGGAGGAGTCAACCTGACGTCTCTATAGAGCCCTCCCTGCCCAGCCTTTGCAGAGCAACAAATGTGTGGCCACTGTCTTCCCTTCAAAGCCGGCTCCCTTCTCTGCTGGACACTGCTTTTAAGGTAATTCTATCTGGGCAGAACTTTTTACTAGACCTGTGTGTGGTATATGGACACACAAAGTTTGTACATCATTCTCTGCAGGTTGAGATTCCCCACACCCTCCAGCCAGTTCAAGTGACAAGGGTCACTTCCTATAAATCCATAGAATACGTTTACCATTAGAAGGTGACAGGGCCACCAGCATGCTCCTACAGCATGCTCTCTAGAGTCTTGCTCACCCTTCCCGCCCCCACGCCCCATCCTGGCACCGCCAGGCTAGCCCCACAGTTCAGCTATTCTGATGCTGTGAAAATGGAAAATGGAATCATGGGGCCTGATAACCCTGAGGTTTGCTCTTCACTCTGCACAGGAATCACACGCAGTATGTTCTCAGTATCTCTCTCAGAAGTGTGTGCTACCACAGAGAAGCATGCCTGGTTAACAATCACCTCTTCACAGACATCTGGGTCACGTCTCGTTTGGGCCTACTAGGTACATTTTTGGTACTGTGAAAACCTATGGCGAGGCTTTGTATGGCTGTGTGTGAGAGCATGCACACATGTGTGCATGCTCGCATGCACAAGCCACAGCAAGCTGGTGCAGTTCATAGAGGAACCTGAGAGTTCATTCTTTCTTTTCCCTGTGTGGGCATGGAGAGCCCACTTAGCTAGTTCATCAAGCTTGGTCGGAAGTGCCTTTGCCCACTGAACTGTCCCCTTGGTCCTGTTTCAACTTCTTTAGAACAGTGACTACAGTGCTAAGTCATATTGCAGTTGGGTGTTTATGGTTTACAAAAACCACTAAGTAGTTTTCTACAGGTGCTGAACCATCCTGTGTGAGCAATATCTCCCCTGCTTCTTTGTCAGCACGCGGTGTTACCAGTAATTTTTACTGTAGCCATTTTGTTAGACAGGACATGATATCTCACTGTGGTTTAATTTACACATTCCTAAAGTGTGGTGGATAGCCCTGGTCTTGTATTTTGATGCTAATTCTACTCCTGGGAGGGGCTGCAGGCAAGGAGTTAATCATATACAGGTGCCTTATGAATCTTCTCCCCAGCTTAACTTTTCAAGTAAAGTCTAGAGCCGTGATTGGGCAGAAGGTGGAGCTGAAAAGTTTTGGGGGGAGAAGGGAGGGAGGAGGAGAGAGGATCCACAGAGGAGGAGGTGGAAGGAGATTGAAGAGAAGCACATGGCTTGAAGAAACCGCAAGTTATATGGGATCTCATAGATGGCAATAGAATAGTGTAGTGGTAGATCTGCCCAATCTAGGCATGTAGCTTGTATTCCTATTAATTGAGTTGTGATTTCTTTAACCTGGTTGGAGATTAACCGAAACACTAAAGATTAATGGCGTGGACTATGTTTTCACGACTGTTTATTATCTGGATTTTCTCTTTAGTGTCTGTTCTCATACTTAGCATAGTTTTAATTGGGGCTCGCTGATAGACTATTAAGTCTTGATATTCTTGTTTTCCTTCTTGAATGTATGGTTTGCAAAAACAGAAATTCTGTTTTGTAGTTTCCTTTCATGCTGTTAAAAGGTCATTGTAGAGTAGCTTTGGATTCTGATGAGGTCCCATGTATCAAGTTTGTCTTTTATAGACCATAATCTAGGTTTCAAATCTAAGAACTTTTTGCCTACCTTGGATTGGATTGATTGTTCCACAGTTTACATTTTACATATACATTGAAGTCTGCGGTATATTTACTTATACACCAAAGTCAGATTGAGAGTGCTGAGGCTTAGGGTGAGGTTCACCCCAGCCTTTTACAGATGGCCAGTCACTCCATTGTCTCTTACGGATTAGGCCCATCATTGAACTGTCTTTGAAACAGCCCAAAACTTAGCTGGGCAGAACAAATGGGTTCTGTGTCCCGTTCTGTTGATCTACGTGTTCTTTCAGGACACGATCAGTACTGCTGCCGAAACAATGGTAGCTACAGAGTAAGTGTGAATACAGCTGAAATGGTTCCAGCCACTGCTCTCCCCTTGGGGGTTCCTGTGGGTGTTTTGGAGCCTATACCTTTCCCTATGAACTTCAGAATAAGCGTAATATGCCTATGTGCAGCTCCATTAGAAAACTCGATGGGGATATTCCCACGAGTTGTGTTAAAGTCCAAGAGGAAACACATGTACCATGATCTTCTTATTCATGAGCATGGTCTAACTTTGGATATCTTCCTCCCCCTTTTCTATGGTGTTAAGGATTGAACCCAGGGCCATAAGCATGTCTAATATCCCTGACTTACACCCCCAGGCCTCTGATATACTCAAGCAATGTTTCTAATTTGCAGCATTCAGATTGTGGGTGTTCTGTGTAATGTGTACCCCCTGTTTAGTTTTGTGTAGAAAGATCGTAAATGGCCTTCCACACAACCCCCCAATTCCCTCGTGCTAAAGAGCGAGCTGCACACTAGGCAAGCACTTCACGTTTGGTGTTAACGACCAACATTCCCATGCAGAAGTGGGAGTTCTCCTCTGACTGCACACGCTGCAGTCCTGCCACACTCACCAGTTCCGGGAATTTGGGGGATACATTTGCCGGAACGTACATTTCTTGAAGCAGTCATGTCATCTGCAAACAGGGAGATTTCTTCTTCTTCTTCTTCTTCTTCCTCTTCTTCTTCTTCTTCCTCCTCTTCTTCCTCTTCTTCTTCTTCTTCCTCTTCCTCTTCCTCTTCTTCTATTACCTGCATATCTGTCATTTCTCCCACTGTTCTTCCTAACTTAACTGGGTAGCAGTGGTGGGAGAGGCATCCTTGCCTTCTTGATTCTAAAGAAAGTCTTCAGTCCTCATTTTGAACCCTTCATGTTCTCATTCTCTCTCTCTCTCTCTCTCTCTCTCTCTCTCTCTCTCTCTCTCTCTCTCTCTCTCTCTCAAGCTAAGAGTCTGTGAACAGACAGATTTATGAGAACTTTCATTCTGATTAGGTGTTAGGTTTTGTTAAAAGCTCTTCTACACAGAAAGCTGTGGGCTTTCTGCTGCTGTGGTAGGATATAGTAACTGCTTTTTAAATGTAAGCCAGGCAGCCTTGCCCATGAGTGTTATAGCTGGGTCATAGGGTAGACCTGCTGATAGTTTTCTGAGGAACTGCTAGACTGGTTTCCATAGTGTCCATGCCAATTTGCACTCTACATGTAGTGACTCAGTTTCCCCAGCACCATTTGGTAAAGACTGTCTTTTGTTCAATGGGTATTTTTACCATCTTTGTCAAAACTAGAATAAGCATGAACTTCTGAGTCTTTAACTGTGTTTCATTGTTCAGTGTTTCCATCTTGTGCTAGTAGTCTGATGTTTTTATTACTGTGGCTTTGTAGTATAACTTGAAATTGGGCATGGTGATACCTTCAACTATGTTTTTATTGTTCAGGATTGTTTATTGTAGTTTGTTTTGTTGGCTTTTGTTTGTTTGTTTGTTTGCTATCTGTAGCTATTTGTGCTTCCATATGGATTTAACAATTTTAAAAACTTGACGGGAAGAATTACATTTGAATTTTTGATGGAACTTAGCTTACATTCAATCTATAGATTGCTTTTAGAAGGATAGCTCTTTTCACAATATTGCTGAAGATATTACATACAATGGTCAAAAGACATGGAGAAATCTGGTTGGTACTAACCTAAAAGCGTGTTTCCTGTTGATTAGCTTGCATAGTACTGGAAGGTGCTATTCACAGGCTGCTGTGGGGGAAAGTCCTCAAGAGTCTTGCCCCACTGTGAACTATGTGAACTGCAATAATGGCTTATGACTGTGGGTAACAAAACAATAGCGGCACAAATGTCATGACGGTAACCAACCCCTTTCCGATTGGATCTAAGGCTTACTCCACAAGAGAAAACACATGCCTGGCATTGTAATCTGGTCAAGAACCTACAGTTGAGGATCTCACAGGCTCCAGAGTGAACCAACTACTATTATTCCGCTAAATCGATGTAGTATCGAAGTGTCCAATATATTCATTTATCTCTACCCATAAATTCACACAGACTGCATACTTCATCAGAGAAGTTTCTTTCTGAAGCTGAAGGTGGTTAACAGAGACAGACACTTACGACTGGTCAAGTGTCTGTGGAGCGCTCAGCTACAAATGGGACATTTATCTCACTCCTTCTCAAGGCTCAGGGACTATGGAAGGGGAGCTGAAAGACTCAGAGCCAAGGTTAGGGATGGTAGGATGAACAGTGTCTTCTGACATGACAGGACCGCTGAACTCGTGAGCCCAGCCGCTGTGGTTGCCTGCACAAGACCAAGGCAATCACCATTCTAGCATGGAGTGGGGTGTGACTCATGAGCTCCTGGCTTAGTGCTCCAGACAGTTGATGGTTCTGAGAAGAAAGGTAGTTTTCTTTAGTGTGTGGATCTTACCAGGTTGACCACACTCCAGAAGCATTTGAACAACACAAATTGGAGTCAATAGGTTATTAAAAATGAAAAGAAAAAATAGGAAGTCATCAAGTTTGGGAGAATAGAGGAGTGGGGTAGATCTGGGAGGAGTTAGGAGGAAGGCAAAAATGATCAAATCACACTGTATGAAATTCTCAAAGCATTAATAACAGTATATTTTAAGGTGTATAATTTTGATGTTAGCTGCTGTCTTTCTGTTCTTCGTGGCTTCTGCACGCTTGCATCTGTCAAGTGGCCTTGAGGTCTGTAGGCTTTACTTCTGCACTTCTCTACCTACTACTTCTTTTTAGGACCAAATAATAAAATAATATGCATGTCGATATGTTGGCTTTGTTACATAGATCCCTGTAACTAAACATTTTTTTTCAAATCTATTTTTCTTCCTTCTTTTGTTTTGAGACTTCATTGTTCTGGGTTAGCCTTTAGCTCACTACTTACACAAGGGTGGCCCTGAGCTCCTGATCTCATACCCTCTCCTATGCCAACCCTCTCATTTTCAAGTATCCCTTTAAAAGTTTCCCATTGTCTTTTTTGCTCCATCTTTTAACTCAGACTATTTCTAATTTCCTCCTCCTCCATTTCTTCCTCCTCCTCCTCCTCTCCCTCCTCTGCTACCCCTCCACCTCTCCTTCCTCCTTCCTTCCTTCCTCCTCCTCCCCTCCTCCTCCTCTCCCTTCTCCTCTCCCTCCCCCTCCTCTTCTTTCTCCTCCTCTCCCTCCTCCCTTCCTCCCCTCCTCCTCTTCTTCCTCCCCACCCCTCCTCCTCCTCCTTCCCTCTTACCTCCTCCTCTTCTTCCTTCTCTTCCTCTCCTCCTCTTCCTCTTTCTCCTCCTCTCCCTCTCCTCCTACCCCACTCCTCTCCCTCCTCCCCTCCCCCTACTCCTCTCCCTCCTCCTCCTCTTCCCTCTCTTCCTCTTATTCCTCCTCTTCTTCCTCCTCCTCCTTCCTCCTCCTCCTTCCCTCCTCCTCCTCTTCCTCTTCTTTTTTAGGTTGGATAGATTTAAAACAAAGAAGACCTGAAAGCAGAAAGAGGACTGTTTGGGAAGAGGAAAGGGACTGGATGGGGAGATGCAAGAAGGGGTGATTGGAAGCTGTGAGTATGACTAAGACATATTACACATGTAGGCAACTGTCATAATAAACCCATTAATACACTTATTATATGCTAACAAAACTAGATACAAAGCCTCAGATACACAGAACATCTTCCCATATGAGATCAGGCTCCCATTAAATCCCGGAATCTTACCAACAGAAAGTATAAAACTTTCACGAAGGAAGCTTCCAGAAACACAGCAACTATGCAGCCAGTTAAATTCTGGACTCAGTGGGCCTGCTTGCTCTTTAACTCTTTGAAATAATATTTTAAGTAGCCACGAGGTCCTGAGTCAGGAAGGGTGGGCTGGTGTTCACTTAGCAGATGTGGGATCTGGATGCCCCTTAATATCATGGTTTCTCTCCTGTAGATAAACATTCCAACCTTGGGATCTGATGGCATCTTAGTATGAGGGTGTGCAGAGCGACACATGTGATTTCTGAGTGTTGAGTGTGTAAAAATTCCACAGTCAACCCTAGGACCAACCTGGGCGAGAGACCTCTGTCCTTGGGTGTGTCCCTAACCCCCAAGACCTCTCCAGGTCTGAGGCCAACTTTATTCACACTCACACACAGCCACAGAGGAGGGGACATGTCCCCGCTGTCACCCTGAGGTCCTGCACAGGTTCTGGGTGTGTGAGGATGTCAGGGAATAAAACAGTAGAAACATTCCACTTAATTAATTTTGTTGTTCTAGCTCTGAGCCAAAGCGCATTGTTGAAAACTGACTTCCCTGCACTGCGAAAGATGACGAGGACATGTTCTCCTTATTAATTTGCCAGGAGAGATGTGTGTGTGTGGCCTCTGTGTCAGCCTGAAGAGAGCCACGGCACAGTCTAAGGGCTGTTCCCGTGAGACAGAGCAAGACGCTGCTCTGTTGCTAAATTAATGCTCTGAGGAAGAAGTAGCCAGTGTTCCCCAGCTCCCTCCTAGCCAGGATGAATTCTTCCAGCACTTTTCTTGAAAGCACCCGGAAGCTGAAGAGAGGCTCGGTGGATGAAGTGTTTGTTGTGCCAGCATGAAGACCTGAGTTGGGATCCCCAGCTCCCATGCAAAATCGAGGGGTGTACCTGTGGCCCTAATACTGGCTGGAGGAAGGTTACGGTCAAAACAAATCCTAGGGCTTTGTTAGCCAGTCAGACTACCTCCCCCCAGCCCCCCAATCAAAGAGCATGACAGAGGAAGACAGTTGATGTTACCTTCTGGCCTTCACATCCCTCTCAAGAAAAAAACCTGCTCCTTCCTCTCTCTCTCTCTCTCTCTCTCTCTCACACACACACACACACACACACACACACACACACACCAGTTTGAGAAAAGAGAGGGTCTCTGACCAGCATACATTTTTCACAGGACCTGGCTAGAGTTTAATGAGTGTCTGAGAGTTCCAAAATTATTCCATTAAAGGGCTGCAGAAGAAAGCAAGGTCATGCCTCCCTCCATCTCAAGACCATCCCTGCTGATGTACAGTGAGCACTTCATTTCCTGACCCTCACAACAGTGCTATAGTGAAGTGGCCAGGCACTGAAGTGTTTGCTATGGTACTGAAAGATGGGAGGCATGTGGATAGCCATGTTGGGTGCAGAAACTGATCAGAAGAGAAGCTTATGTCTGAACAGTGACAAAGAAAATAGATGGCAGAGGCATAAGGCCCATCCCAGTAAAACAGATGATGGAGAGAGGAGGTGATGAATGAGAAGGTCCACCAAGGGCACCAAGTTCAGTGACATCAAACAACTCACCAGCAACAGAAGCCTGTCTGCGCTAACAGGGATGGACCCTATGACCAGCACGACCCACAGCAGTACAGTGAACAACAGACCCTGTCTCAAACAAGGAAGGAGGTGAAGACCGATACCCGAGGGTTGTTCTCAGATCTCCACACATGTGCTCTGGCACGCTTAGGAGCACACACATGCACATACACACACAGACTCACTTAGGACCTATATCCAGAATCCACATCTCCAGGCCCCACCTTTATTACCAAACTTGAGTCCCTGAGGGCAGGGCCTGAGATGCAATAGCTAAGTGGTTTATATGTAAGGATGCCAGAATGCCTGGAGGACCCTCGGATCCCCCTTCCTTGGGAGGTAGAACAGTACGTGACAATGCAGTAAACCCAGAAACCCAACAAGCCCACCCGATGGAGATGGAGGAAGTTTCCGGTGCTGGGAAGTCACAGGGAGAGCAGAGCCAAGAGTCAGGCCCAAGTGGATCCCACAGCCCTTCCCATCACCGCCAAACCTTGACAAAAATAAATCTGCCTCTCAGAGATGGAATTTAGCTAAAACTGCCCCCGTATTCACAACAGCCAGACGGTTTGGAGGCCTAGTGGAGACTCCAAATTCTAGCCTTTGAGTTCAAGTCATCACTCAGGTCTACGCTAACATTTAAATGATGGCGTTTAAATGACTAAGGTTAAGACTATCCAAGAGAGCCACTGAGTTCTCAGACCATAAGACTATATCCAGAATCCTGCTTTCCTCCCTGGAGCCTAGGTTCTGGGAGTTACCTTGGTGGAGGAAGAGGAAATGTTAACCTCATCAGGGACTCATCAGGGACAGTGACAGAGAGGTAGCTGTTCCCAAGGCCCAACAGCCCCTGGAGCCTTTGCTGATATTTCTGTTACCCTACAGGTTCTCTCTCTCGGGGGAAGGAAGGGTTTCCGCACACATTCACATTTCTATTAGTCTTTTTCTAAGCTCGTGCTCAAATTAAAATGGGTATTTCTAATGGAATGTGGTTTCTGTTTTACTCTATGAACAAATCTCTCCAAAGCTAGAGCAGAGGAATGTCACTGGTGCAGCCTTCTCACATGATTCTGGGACTAAGGTCTACATTGAATACTGCAGACTGCCCCACATCTGTGGACAGAGACCCGGTTTGCTGAACCTGTGTCCTCAGAGGGATGTCACCATTGGCTAGATGATGGGAGGCTGTTTCTCAGGTGTCTTCCTCAGCTTGTTCTTATGTACTGAGCTGTTTAGAAAAGGGGGAAAGATGACCCCATGCCTCATCATGTCAGCCACGGCCCAAGCTCCTCCAACTCAGAGATGCTAGGGCCTGCAGGTGAATTCTGGAGGGTAAAGGACTGGTCCCTCCCTAGCCTGACTGAGCCTCTCTGGAGAAACGAACCTTTGGAGTTCCGCTTAAGAAAGTTGATGAACTTGAGAGACTCATGCGGTTTCTTTGCAACAGAAAGGGGATCCCAAGAACCTTCAAGCTCTGGAAGATGAAGATGAGACCCCATCAGAGGCAGTTCTGACTCATCTGGGGTGGGGGGCGCTGCGAGCTGAAGCAGATACTCCCATTCTAGCAGTGGAGAGCTCTGTGGGCTGCCACCCTTTAGGAAGTCCCCTGATAGTGTTATCTCTGAATGCTCCTGTTCCTCACCATCCATGGGCAGGTTCTCAGCTTTAGACCCAAAGGGCCATTTTGGACCAGAGGCCAGCCTCATCATTCAGACCCCTTCGCCTTCAGCACCCACACACTCGGTGTCACACATCTGCTCCCCTCCAGTCTGCCCCCACATACCCAAATAGGGTTTCTGAGCCGACAGCACCTCCCACTCCAGACACCCCTGGGCTCATCCTGCCCTCTGGGGACCTGGTGAGACACACTTCTTTCAGAAAACGAGCCCAGAACTAGGGGTAAAGAGAACCCCAAGCCTCATCTGCCTCAGCCATCCCCCTCCAACTCAGAGATACTTAGGACCTGCACTTGCCAGGGCAAACCCCAACATTTTATCATTTCCTACCAACCTATGTGTTTTACAGGATCCACTAATTACGGCATGCACACCTGTAATTATGATAATACTGCTCCCAGCCATACACAAGGTAGAAACTCTTAATTATAACTCAAACAATTAATCAGCACACGTTTTCTGAGCATCTGGCCCACGCAGGGCTCTGCTAGGCACTGGGAAAAGAAAACCACTCAGCTCCAATCTGTGTCAGCCTAGGGCTCACTCCCCTCCCTTCTTTTGCCTTCCAAACACCCAACTTCTTTTTGCTTGTTTTGTTTTTAATTATGGCAACCCAAAGGCAGGGGAACGACTCAAATGGAATCTATAAACTGGCCTTGGAAAGCTGTCATCAGTCTCCCCAAAAGAGACCCAGAAACCACAGCCTTCTTTGGACAGCACTACATGTGCCTGTTGTCTGTGTCGGACACAGAGCAGGGACCTCCAGGCAAGTAGGCGTCACCTCCTACATGTGCCACAACACCCTCAGGATTCATAGCACAAGAGAGCTGAACCTACCGAGGGCAGCTAGAGGACAGTAAAAGTCCTACCCAGTCCAAGAGGGAAGGAGCGCCTGGGGAGAGAGAGAGAGACAGAGAGACAGAGAGAGACAGAGAGAGAGAGAGACAGAGAGAGACAGAGCAGAGAGAGAGAGAGAGAGAGAGAGAGAGAGAACAGCCATTGCCTCCGGGGCTTGTAGATCCCTCCTGGCTCTGGTAGAAAAATGAAAAACCACTGCTGAAGGCAAACCCCTGCGGGGTGGGTTTACTTAACTGACCCAAGGGCAGGGCCTCAATGTGATCCACTACTTAATCACTCTCGGAGTTCCAGACTGGATGAAAATCCATTATCCACAGCATACCACTGCTCCAAATGCTGTCCTGGCCTTTTTTAGCCAAGGGCAAAGGAGGGGACAAAAGAGACCAGAGGCTATGAGGGAGAATTCTAGGACCTCCAGGGGCTAAGAAGAAGGCTGAATCAGAGCTCCTAATCTCTGGGGTCCAGGGGCAGGAGAATTTAGACTTGACCAAAAGGGTCCCTAGGACAGCGCATGAGCCCAGTACTTCCTTGCGGCGCAGCGCTTCAAGGGTCAGAAGTCTTGGAGTCAAGGGGCTTCCAAACTCTAAAACCATTCGATGGCAAACATGCGTGGGATTCCCCAAGAATCGCGAGGTTGGACAATCATCTCGGGCGCATAGGAGGCAGCTCACCTTCCGCACACACGCCAGCCCAGGCTCAGACCCCCTCAGCACCCAGCACTCCTCACTCCTGGCGCCACTGTCCCGACCAGATGTTGCTGTCCAGAGCCAGGGAGGATAGAGTTTGCAGAATTCGGAACGCGGGAGCCAGGACCCACACCCGATTCACACCGGCGCCCTGGGAGGTTAGAGAAGGCAAGGTGGCAGGACACCCGCGTGTGCAAAGCGCGTGAGCGCGCGACTGCGCGTGTAAAAGGTGGGTGGGGGGCATTCACCACCTCGGACCAGAAAGGGAACCAGAGCCGCGGACTAGCCCCAGTCACCTGTCCACCGAAGCTGTTGCGCACAACCTTCAAGCCCGGTCCTGTCCGGTCCGGGAGAGCCATGGTCGCTTCCCGGGAACCCTGGGCCCCGCCGCCGGATGCGAACCTCCTTCGCCCTCCTCTTTCCTTCCTACCCGGGCTCCGGTAGAACCGACGCGGGCAGACGGGGCGGCAGCAAGACCCAGCCTCCGGCGGCCGCCAGAGGCTCCATGAAAGCGCAGCACGCGGCCAAGCCCGATCCTCCGGTTTCCAGCGCGGGGAGCGCGGGCCGCCCCACTCCGCTTGCCCCAGCCCAGCCCGACCCCTCGAGCACCCCTCCGCAGGCTTTGGCGCCCGCAGGCGATCAGCTATCCCAACCGAGCTGCGTTCCCGCCGGTGGCCGCCCGCGGTCAGGTGTCCACGCTCCGCTCGGACCCGGGCCCCGCTGCACAGACCTCTTTCTCAGCTATGCCCCTGTCCCCAAACGGTCCCAGGGACTCTCGAAACAGACTCGGGTCACACAGTGTAAATCCAACTTTACCTCCTGCCCCGGCTCCCGGCTGCTTGCTCCGCGTGCCCGGCCGTGGCTCTCCTCCGGGTGGAGAGCGGCGTCCCCAGAGCCCACAGCTCAGAGTCCGGCACCGCCCCGTGAGCCGCCCCCAGGCCGCCCCGGCCAGCGCGTCCGGGCTACGGTAGCGCGGCGCCCCCTCGTGCCCAGCAGGTCCCAGGGCGAGGCCCCCCACTGTGGCTTGGGAAGCTGCAGGCTGGGCTCTTTGGGCACTATGTGGGATCATGGAAGGACAAAGGCATGGCTTTGGCACCCAGGCACTCAAACACGTGGGCTTCTACACTCACATCCAACTGCACTCAAAAAGGCACACATAGCTACACAAGTGCACACACATGAACTCACTCACTAGAACTCACATTCACCACCCATACACACCTGCGGGTACTCATACAATCACATAGGTACACACACGTGGTTTCTGCATAAGCACTTGCTCACACACACACACACACACACACACACACACACACACACGACGAGACACGCTGGTATGCACACTCACACATGCCCGGGCTCATGTCATGTAAGGAACTCACTCACCTGAATTCAGACCCCATGCCATTTGAGTGCGTGGACTGACCCCTCCAGAGTCATGCTCCAGGAGAAGGAAACAAGCTCTTCCAAACAAACTTCAGAGACTTTGGAAGGATGGGATGTAGGTTTCCAGTCTATGGACAAGTTCCAACTGGCAATCTGGAGACACAAGCCAAACAGAAGGTCTGTGACTCTTCCTATGACAGGGACCTTTTATGGATCCGGTGGCAAGAGGCCTCTTGTGGCCACTGTGTCACTGTCTGCACGGAGATGGCAATGTTCTTTTCCAGCTTCTGTCCTGGATTAGGCCTGGAAGAGAAGTGTTTTCTCCTTGGAAACCATTCATTGGATTTAGAGCCCAGGAGCCCAGGCACTACTAACTACCCAGAGCCCAGGCCACCATGTTCCTTCCACAGGAAATGACTGCTTCTGAGATCTGTGCACTTTGAGGCAGTTCTGTTTGTCAACACAATCTGTCTCAGGGGCAGATGCTCCTGGCCAGCCCTCTGGATACTCAGTGACAGAGGCAGAGCAAACTGGGAATGCCTTTGATGCATTGATAAGCAGATTGATAAGCAAGGCAACTCTCAGGAAGCTCTCAGCCAGTGCCCAGCTGCTCACCTTTTCAAGGGCACAGAGGGATCCAGGTGATTCCTGGGCCTCTTATTGTCTGGCCCTATACTGTTCTTCTTGGGAGGAAATGACCAGGTCCAGCTGCGCCCTAGCCACCCCTTTTATACCCTCACCTTGTGCCAAGTCTCTGGGTCACAGTGACCACACAGTGGAACTAGCCTGTCTCCCTCCCTCCCTCCCTCCCTCCCTCCCTCCCTCCCTCCCTCCCTCCCTCCCTTTTGAGGATTGTACCTGCATGTATTCGGCCAAAGCACTCATTATCCTTTCCTGGCATCCAGCACATTTGCAGACAACCCTGGCTCTAAGTCTCCAGGTCTTCACCTCTCATCTGTGTAGTTGTTGGGATTTTTTTTCCCTCATCCGGGTGGGTTTTTTGTTTTTTGTTTTTGTTTTTTTTCTTTTTGATTCTTTGAAATGTAGATTACAATTCATTCCTATTAAATTTCACCTCGTTCATTTTTATTTCCCCTTTTCGTGAGCCTGTCAAATGCTTTAGAATCTTAGATTTACTCTGTTCCCTTGTCTCCTTGGACAGATACAAACTTGACTGGATGGGTTTGGTTTTTTGAAAGCACACACACGTGCTGCAACAAGGCACTGCACCAGAGTGAAGTCAGTGTTTCTGACATAAACCAACATCTGTGGGCCCAGATGTCACACTAGCGCCAGTGCTGGTCCCCACTTGGCTATTCTATCTGTCCACTGTTTCCTATGTGTTTTAGAAGGATGCCAGCATTGAATTACTGTCCTTGAAATTGAAATAAAATTGGTAGCACACTTAAACTTTCAAGGCTACTACCAGTATCACACACATACCAAAACAGAATAGAGAAAATACCCTAATGTGATTTCATCATCAATATCCACCACTCCAATTTGGTGTTTTGGAGATCAGTTCAAATGCTCCTCTGCCTGGAGTTGCATAGGAGTCTGTATCCTTGACCTCTCTCTGAGTGTCCTTGTGTGTCGACACTGAGAACAATGATCAGAGCTCGGTGTTGTTCCCTTTGGTAATCCAATGAGTTAATGGAAATGCCAGGCCCACTGTAAACAGAAAAAAATATTAAAGCTTACAAAAACACTGAAATAAAAAGTCACATGTATTGTAACAATGTTTTAGGAAGGTTAACACATTAACCATTGCTACACCTGAGGGATCTTGAGATGCAGGATCCAGTAGATGTGAGGTTACCGGTCTAGCTTCCTGCCCTAGTTAGGCAGCTCCACAGAGGGCATTTAGGAAGGACACAGGACACTCTGTTGGCTGGGTAGCCCTGGGAAGTTGATGGAGGTGGTGGAGCCAACATGGGCTTACGCTGCTTGGTTTGGTTTTCCTAAAGGATATGAAGTTGATATCTAGGTGAGGTTTGTGCTTTGGAGTAGCCACTGTTTTGTGAAGGAGTAATGTTTCAGAATGGTTTCTGTCTATAGTACATAATTATTATAGAAAAAAATCAACTTGTGAAAAACACAAAAGGGAACCTAGCAAACTTCCTGTAGCTCCATCAGCCAAACTTTACCACTGTTAACATTGTGGCACCAGTTTTGACACTAAAACACCTTGGTCACTTTTAGGTAAAGAATACTTTTGATTCATTAATATAAAAAATATTATTATAACATATGCTGAAGTTTCACCACCAAACAGGTAACACATGTTCCTGATGTTTCTACTGTCCTACATAAAAATTAAGAGTTACTTAAAAAGAATTCCAGTCTGTGACTTGTACCATGCCTTATTAATTGACATGGTATTCGTTCCAACTTTTTCCACTCTCAAAGAACTTTACCATCATAGACATATTTGGGTCCCTTTCATGACTACATTAACATATTACCAAATTCCAACTGGTGTATTGTTAGCAGAAAATTCCAGAAGTAAATGTTGCCTGAACCTGAAACAGAAAATTGATTTCTTTGAAGAAACAGGAAATTCTGAGCATGTTTGTCTCTCCATCTTTGCAAACACTGGCCCATGGGACAGGGGCATATTTTATTTTTATGTCATTGGTCTTTTGTGCAGAGCCTGTCATGTGAGGTTTTTAAGTTAACACATGTTTACTGTTTGCATCAGTGAGGAGGAGATGAGCAGATACTATTGTTAGGTGTGTGTCATAAAGTAAACAGAGGCACAATAAACTTGTAGAGACATCGATTCCGTAAAGATTACTATACCAGGGAGCTGCAACCCGGAAGTTGCTCAGGAACCAAGGGAGGCTGCCACAAAACCAGTACAGTGCAGCAAACGACAGGAGTCTGATTGGTCGTGGTGGCGGGGCGGCATAGACCGAATCTCTCTCTGCCAGAAAGCACTTGTTACGTAACACGACTACCAGAGCTTAGGTTCTGTTTCTCTTTAACACAGGCATTTGCAAGCCCCAGCCAAGTGTTCCTGGTGTTTGCAAACCAAGTGTGCTGGGTCACTTCAGAGGCCTGCCTGACTCCATCTGTTCACGATTCGTCAAGCTTGGGACTCCGTTTTTATCTAACAGGAGCACATATCAAGTTGCTTTCCTTGCTGGCATTTTCTAAATTGGTAGTTTTCTCCTTGATATATAACTATACTTTTCAGTTCTTGGCTGCTTTTCAAAGGAAGATGATATATGTCATTCTGTTGCTATTAACAGTTTCAATGGGATCCAATTAGATACTGCACTTACAGTGGGCAGTTCTGTGGCTCTTATCATGTTCATAGCCATCTCTATGGCTTTCTATGCCTGCCATCCGTCCATTAAGGAATCCTGGACCCTTCCCCCACTCTCAGCTCTTCAGGTCCTTTCTGCTCACCTTGCCTCTTTCTGGATCCATGCTTGGGGAACCAGGAGCCTGGTGTCCCCTGGTGCTGTGTGTAACTTGCTCTTGGCCATTTGTCCACTTCAGGTACTTGTGTTCTCTGGAGTCCCCGTAGTTCTATAAGACACAGCTCTGCTTCTAAGCCTGGCCTCCCTCTGCCACTGCCCTCTTTTTTTTTTTAAGACTTATTTATTAATTTTATGAATATGAGTACACTATCACTCTCTTCAGATACACCAGAAGAGGGTATCAGATCTCATTACTATAGTGAGCCACCATAGGGTTGTTGGGATTTGAACTCAGGACCTCTGGAAGAGCAGCCGGTGCTCTTAACCGCTGAGCCATCCCTCCAGCATGCCTCTACCCTCTTGAATGCAGAGCAGGGTCCTCTGTGAGCCTCTGCATCCCACAGAGCAGGGTCCTCTGTGAGCCTCTGCATCCCACAGAGCAGGGTCCTCTGTGAGCCTCTGCATCCCACAGCCAGCCTTTCCCTGAGCGCTCCGTGGATGTGTGCGATCATCTGTTGTTCTAGTCTCTGCATTTTTTTCCCATCACCTGCTTGTAGCTTTCTACATCTTCCCTCTGTTACACAATTGCTCCAAATGCTCGCAGACCTGTTCTCTCCCATCGGAATGCTTGTCTGCCAGCCACGCCCATTCCTTCTTCTCTCTACCGTCCAGCTTTTGATGGATCAAACGTTCTTCATCCTAGGGAATTTGTTCTCTCTTTGAGCTTTCTCAAGTTCCCACCTTTGTTCACTACTTTGAATCCTATAGCTCAGAATCCCTACCTCCACGTTTTTCATTGTTCTGTCTCCTTACCTCGCCTGGGCTCCAAAGGGCGGCAACCAAACTCATCGCTTCAGCTTCTCTTCCCATCCCTTAACATGGAGTTTGCAAGACAGAGCTCACTCTGTCATCTGCATGTGCCTGCCCGCAGAAGCAGTATGCCTTCTCACTTATGAAAGCCTGAAATCTGCGGAAACTGAAATTCTGTTCGTGGATTTGCATGAGAGTCCTCCATGTGCTGCTCCTGCAGAGAAGTCCTCTTTTTTTCTTCTTCCCTGGGATAAGCAGCTAGTTTCTCACTTACCTTTTGCAAGGGAGAGTTTTCTCCCTTGAATTTTCTTATTTAGGGGGTAAGGAAAGAGTCACTTGTTTCATCTGTGACCAGGTCCCTATCCTCCTGCAATGTGCAGCTATGTGTGTGGCTGAAGCCGGTCAGCCTTGCTGTGTGGTGTTAAGATTGTGAACTCATGTGATCAAAGTCTAGGGAATGAATCACATAGCATTCACTACACAGCTTAGGTTTATGTATATGAGTGTGTGCCTTCTTGAACAGATGTGTACCACATGTGTGTCTGGTACCCACAAACATGAGAAAGGTCAGATCCCCTGGAGCTGGAGTTATGGACGGTTATAAGTCACCTGGTAGATTCTGGGAACTGAACTCAGGTCCTCTACAAGAGCAACAAATGCTCCTGACCACTGAGCCATCACTCCAGCCTCACAATGCAGCTTTTGGCATTCAAAATCGTGCCCAGAGAGCATCCTGAGTTTCTTCTCCAGCATCTTGTTGATCTTTGGTGGAACACAGGACCCTTCGGCATCAGTACTGTGATGCTGGCCAGTTGGCATTTCCAGTGCATAGAAGCAGTCTCAAGCTCGACAGAGTCACGGTGAAGTATTTGCTTTACCTCATTCACCAGTGAGTGAAGGAAGGTCTGGGTGGCTGGTGTCTGCTTTCACCACACCCCCTGGTAATAGAGACATTCTAAAGACAGTCTCCTGCCTTGTGCATAATGGAACCCCATTCTCCACTTCGGGATAGATCATTATCTGTGTCCAGTCTAATCAAGTTACCTGCTCAGCTGTCACATCAAGGAACACACCCCAAGTCAGATAAATGTTTCAAACAGTTACTGTTATTGAAAGGCTTGAGGCTAGAAAAATGTCAAAGAAGAGAGCACTTTAGGTATTCAGCCTTATGAAAAGTCAAATTCAGTGGACAGTTACAAAGCGAGAGAGAGAGAGAGAGAGAGAGAGAGAGAGGCACTTCTGTTCCTCCCTTAAAGTGAGCTTTAAAAATTTTCCTCCTGGGCTCAGTCACAGAACTGAGTCAGTCTCAGCATCTGAGGAGAGCCAGGACTGTGGGAGCACGGCCTTCTCACCCCCAGAACCCAATTAGAACATAACCACTCTCCATGAGTGAACAGCTACCAGCAGGGGTTTTCTGCCTATGAGGGAGGTGGTCACCTTCCTGTGGAGGTTAATGAGTCTGCAGAACTGTAGGGAAGGCTAGTCCTTCCTGCAGTAAGGCTGGGGTGCAGAGGAGAAGATCAGGCAGAAACAAGAGAGGGGCAGACAGCTGGATGTTAAGGCGACTCTGGCCCCAGGGCTGCAGGGGAGGAGGGGCTACCCCAGGCTTGCCCCTAAACTTCCAAGCTAAAACATCCCATCTCCCTCATCTTGCTTCTGAAGTCTTCAATGTTTGTGTCTAATAATGTGTCCAGAGTTGCTTTTACAATACCGAGAGATCAGAACCATCGGGACCGATACAGTAAATTGATTTGATCGATCATGTGATAGCCACGTGACACACAGAAATATGCAGCCATTAAAAACATTCCCTGAAGTTGGGCGTAGTTGTGCATACTTGATTTCAGTGCATGGGATATGGAAATGGGAATCAGGAGTTTAAGGTCACTGTCAGCTATGTAACAAGTTCAAGGGCAGCCCAGGCTACATGAGACCTAGTCTCAAAGAGACCCATACCAACCGTTAACAACAAAATCCAAAGAGAGTTTTATAACACTGATTATGCATGACATCTGGCAGAAGGCATGTGTGAAACTGTGTGGCTTGCAGTCTCCTGCATGGCAGAGTAGACCTCAAGTTGGGATGGACCAGGCACAGCAGTTGGTAAGCTGATGGAATACCTCACCCACTGGCTCATGTCACCACCCCTGGGAACCACTGGACTGTGGAACCTTCACTCTCCTGGTCCGTAACCCTGAGCTTTGTGCAACTGTCCAGCGCAGGTGCTGTGTACCTGAGGGATTCTAGAAGTGCTTGGTAGCACCTGGCCACCCGGTGTGCGTAAGAACACATGACAGAGATGCAATGAGCCACCCCACGTGGATAAGAACGCAGGGCAGGGATCTGTGCTCTGGTGGACCCTTAAGGATAACAGATTTGAGTGATTCTGTTTCCTTTCGACTTTTCTGTGTCTCTTGTATTTTCTACAAAGGACCTTTGTAACATCTGGAGCCATACAAAGTGAGAAGTGTTCAACAATGGAAGGACCCTGCCATCCTCTGTTCGCCCCATTTCCGCAGCCAGTCCTGAACCCACCCTGCAGTTGTGGGCTAGCCTGTGTTTTTCTCTTCTGATAGGCAGAGTAGACCCCGAGGCATGGAGGCCTCAGTAATGTTTTACTAACAGACTATTTCATAATTTAGTAAAATATTAAGAATTTAAAGTACTATTCCTAACCATAGAACAATTGGATGACTAAAACAAAACAACAAAAAAACAGAAAAAAAAAACCCTGCTAATTTATTATTCCTATTTTAAAAAGGAAAAGGACCACATTAAACCAACACCAGTCTTTCTGAAACTGTCTAGTCTGCCCCCTGAGGTTTTAACTGTGGTTTCATATTTCATTGCAACATCTCGCCTTTCAGTAACAGCATCTGTCAGAGGACTGTGTCGGCTGGACCCTTAGTTGAAATTGACAAATACTCCCAAATTCATGTGACATGTGGGGAGAGCTCCATCAATTCATGTGACTTGTGGGGAGAGCTCCATTGCCGACATGCAGGGGTGACAGTAAACTAGGGTCTCAGTCGTGCCGGCTTTCCTTCTCCTTTGTCCCAACTCTGCTGTCAAATGCTCTCATACGGAGATGAGCCCCCAGTGACTCTGAGCTTGTTGGAATAATTCTACTTAAGTAAATGTTCTGGCAGGACTCTTAGGGAGGCTCTGACTGGTGCTCACGTGCTTTGTCCAGCAGCGTGGGGGACACACGGAGATGTTGGGAAAATGGCTCAGCAGAACCATGTGCTTCCGGTCCTGGAGGAAGTAGGATCTGATGGGGACTGAGACTGTTGTGGGACCAGTGAGGGTGGTCCAGGTCAGCACAGCACTGCTGAATTCCTGTGATGACTATACCTGGCTCTCAGTCTCCACTGGAAGGACTATTGAGTGGGGTTGCTGTCAGGGGTGTCTTCTGCCCTGATGATCTTTGAGGGGGCTCTGTACTGTGCAATGTTCCTTCCCCTTATTCTCTATTAGAATATATATACTCTCTCTCTCTCTCTCTCTCTCTATATATATATATATATATATATAGAGAGAGAGAGAGAGAGTATATATATATATATAGATATATATAGATCTCTCTCTATATATATAAAGATATATATATATATCTATATATATATATATATATATATAGAGAGAGAGTATATATATATATATATATATATATATATATATATATACTGCACACTAAAGCTGAGCTGAGATTTGATGTCACTTAAATTAATGTTAGCAACTACTTGGCCCTGCTCTCATTTCACAGGTGAGGAAAGTTTAGAATCCTCCCAAATGTAATTGAGAGAAAGAAAAAGGCAAAGCCCTCCTTTGTGCCCATGCTTTCAGACCTGACTATTCATTACCACGAAAGAAAATGTGATCCTGACGATGTCCACAGGAGAAAACGGGCTAAGAAGGGACAGGAGGCAGGTGAGGACACATGGTCCCCTTCCCAGGTCTGTGGACTGGACCTAGCAGTGCTAGCGAGTGATTGCCCTAATAGTCCTCAAATTCCCCAACCTGCAATACGGGGATTGCAGGAGCCAAAAATAGAGCCGTGAAGTGCTGTGGGGTAATGACTGTAGCCTGCCTTCTCCCCACTCAGAGTTAAATAGTTCCAATTCCGTTAGCAATTTTTCTTAGGATATATCTGCCAGCAGTCTAATCGCCTGTGAGGCTGTGGATTACCCACCCCGAGACTCTCCCTTCTCTTGCATTGTGGGCCGAGAGCGCAACCCAGCCGTGGATCTGTCGGAATCAAGGCTGGATACTGGGGAGGAAGCAGGAGTGTTCCTGAAGAAATGTCTGTGTCCAGTGGAATCAACTTTCAACCAACATGTCTCAGAGACAGCCTTCTTCTCATCAAGGAAGAGTGAACAGGGGCACAGCATGAGGTGTGTATCTCTGCCTGTCTCCACTGACACTTCACTGCAGCTTGATTGCTGTGACTCAGGGTATCAGGCCCAAATTTACCTTTGGGCATCCTGTATTTCATGTGTCCAACTGACCTGTCAACATCCAAGGAGCATCTGGTGAGTGGGTTTCCCTTATTGTAAAATAACTATGTTTGTTCCAGAACTTCCCTTAACTTCACACAGCAGTTGGTGCTTTGTCAGGGGTTCTGTCTTTGAGGAACTGCTGTTCCTAGAGGCAGAAAGTCTCCTAGACAAATGTCAGGTGGGACGGAGGAAATGCCCTTCAGGATGGTTCCCCTTTTGCTATACTCCGGGTTTGGTCCTTGTCAGGGGTGGGCTTCCGTTGTCTTGACTCCTATAGGTCCAAGTGATCTGAAGGAGGAAACCAAGGCAAGGTGTCTCCGGGGAGCCTTCACTCTGAGTTAGGGTTAGGGTTAGGGTTAGGGTTATACAGTTGGCCTTCCACTCCCCTCAGGAGCACACCCTCCCTTCCCTAGTTAGCTCTCTCCATTGCTACAATCTCAATGTTTCCACAAGCCCAGGGGCTTTCCAGCATTCTGCCTCATTTTTTCAGTGACCCTTACCCATCAATTCCGTGTCTTTCTAGAAATCGCCCTGGCTGTGACTTACTTCCTATCTAGAAAGTGCTGAGTAATGTCATGCCCAGTGACAGCTTCTCCACACCTGTGCCCCAGTTTGCAAAGTGACGGCTCACTGGAAAGGTCAAATCTGAGCTTGTGAGTTTCTTTCTCCAAACTCCCTTCCTGCCAGGAGGGAGTCAACCAAGGGCCTTTCCTACCCTGCTTAGGACTGACTCGGGCCGCCCTCCAGCTCAGCTCACTGCTTAGGACTGACTCGGGCCACCCTCCAGCTCAGCTCACTCAGAGCTGGGTCATCTGACTTTTGGGCCCATCCATTTTCAAGCCTTGAGGAAGAGATAAACTGACAGCCAAAATATTAATATTTGAGGCCGCCGTGTTCATAAATAAATGCTGCTGACTCCAGGATTCATACCAACACTCAGCTTCTCTGGCTTATGGGAGCTCAGGTGACACTTAGTGTGTGGCACATAATCCGTCCCTCACATAGCCGTCAAGAACTGGCATGAGGGAAATGCTTAAGTGGCCTTATGTTTTTAAATATATCTCTTGTCTCATCCTTCCTCCACCCCCCACCAACCCACACAGCCATCTTGGGCTCCTCCTGAAGCCTGTAGATCTTTCCATTGAGTTACATCTCTCAGAAGCATAAGCAACATACATTTCAGCCTACGTGTGTATGTATGCATATATTTACACAGCTTATTGTCTGAAAGCAGTCTATATTATGGCTGACTCATATTTGAGGGGGAAATCCAAATTAGTAACTTCTTCCGTTTTTACTATGCCACCCTTGGGAAGGAAATGTGAAGCCTGTTCACCTGTAGCTACAATCCAGTCTGGCTAGGCCCTAACAGGACAGAGTGTTCTTGTCTCTCAAGAGCCAGAAGGGTTACCTCCCCGGGGTTAGAGAGTAGATGCAGTTCAAGCTTTTCCACATCAGTGTGTGACAACAGACAAGTCCCGTTGCCCTCTCTGCGGAGAACTGGCCCCAGGGCCCTCAGTGCAGTGTGGCAGCACTTCAGTCTGACCCTGAGCCCTACAGCCTACTTCGGCTCCAGACTCATGGCATCTAGTCTGACCCCACCGCCATCATTAGCCTGGGATTCTCAGCCACTTAGAAGGTGCAACAGTGTGGATTAGGGAGGGTCTGGGGTCTTGAGGTTAAGTCTCGCCTAAATCTGTGGGCCCTTGCCTGGCTGGGCTCCCTGGAGGAAGCCCGCCATGTTGTCACCACTGATCATGATGGGAATGGTACCTCCTGGGTTGCCTCATAGGCTGGCATTGTCTGCCCTTCTAACATGAATACAAGACAGTCCATGAGCTCTACTTCGCCCTGATGAACTTCCTCTCTGAGGAGCTTGGGAGCCTGGAAGTGGTACGGGGAGGGCAGGTGATCTCAATGATTCTGCTTAGACCAGCAGCTCTTCCACATGATCTTGTCTGTCCTCTATGCTTACAGACATATGGAAATTTGGGCACTATATTAGACTTTTCACAATCTATACCACTATCTATGACCCGTGTACCCTAAAACAAGGACTTTGGCCAGGTGTGCTGACTACAGTATCAAGAACGCCACTTGAATCCACAGCACAGGGGCCCGAGGCTTGTTGGGAGCAGAGCATGCAGCAGGACAGCTTTCTCTTGCTCTGTGGCATCCCTGTGTATCTGCTCTCTTTATTCACTCATCATAGCTGGTCTGCCCAGAACGTTCTCCCCATATTGACTGTCAGGTGTTCACACAGCAGTCACACAACCCCGAGTACCCACTGTACACAGCCTTGGACCAGGAGCAAAGAGAGCAAAGGGGATGAAGAGTTGTGAAAGAAGAGCCAAGGCCTTGCCCAGCTCCTCTGTTGACTGGTGCTCCTTTACACTCCTCCCATCTTGCCCCTTCCCATCAGGATACCTGAGAACAACTATAGGCCTGAGCTCTGTGTTTAGGTGGACAGTGACAATGGCCACTGGTCACTTCAGAGTGACTGGAGCAAATCCGACAGGCTCCAGAACACCGGGAACATTATGTCTGGAGCTGGGAGGCCAGGATAGAGTGGTTCAGGGAGTTGGGAGACTTCTGAGATTCCCCTGGGCCCTCTCACCTGCTGAGAGAGGGTCTGTTCTGTTCTTGTCACTATCTGACAGATTACAATCAAAGCACTGGACAATGGACATTTGTGTGCCATCACCTATGTTATGCCATATGACACCATCAGTTATGACGTCACCTCATGTGATGCTACCTCCCATGATGTCATCTCTTATGACATCATCTCATGTGATGCTACCTCCCATGATGTCACCATGTGTGGGGCTATTTGATATCATCTCCATGACAACATCTTGTGTGATGCCATCACTTGCCATATCATATCGTCTCATGTGATGTTACTTCCATTTTTGGTGCTGTATTGCGTGATGTCATCCTGTATGATATGACTAGTTATTTCTGTGGGGTTCAGACTGTCCTTGGGGTGGGACTATAGAATTTCCCGGTACCCCAACTGTATACCTCCTGTCTCAGTAACATTTGTGGGTGATTTGATTACCACTGAAAGACCTAAAGAAAATATTTTTTATTACATTAAACAATTTTATTACATTTAGTGTGTGTGTTTGTGTGTGTATGTGTATGTGTACGTATGTGTGTGTGTGTATGTATGTGTGTGTGTGTGTGCACATGCATGCATGAAATGCCACATATGGAGGTCAGAGGACAACTGGTGGGAGTCATGCTAGCTGGTTCTCCTGGGGACTGAACTCAGGTCATTGGGCTTGGCAGAGGTGACTTTACCCATTAAACCATGTCACTGGCCTGGAAAGACTTTTTTTTTTGTCTGATAAACTGTACCCAGTAAGCTGAAATAAGCCCTTTCCTCCTCAAGTTGCTTTTGGTTAGAGTGTTGGTTTTTTTGTTTTGTTTGTTTGGTTTTTTTGTCTGTTTGGTTTGTTGCTGTTGTTTTTTAATTATAGCAAAGAAAGCCAGCTGGAACAAGCAACGAGTCACTCTTTTAGAAGACCAGTGTTTAAGAAAATCAAAATGGTTTCCATGAAACCCAAGGCAGGGGCTCTTTAGCTCTTTAAGGAAGCAGCATCACTGGTAGGTGTAAATGTGGGGCTGGCCTGGAGGCCCATGGACACAGTCTGAGATCACACGTCGTTGGATCACTGGCTGGGCTATGACTAAATGTACTGAAGAGGTTTTCTAAAGGGAAGTACTGAGGGGAAGGCTTTCAACAGGCAAGGAGCGGCATCTCTGACTAGTGTAAGCAATGGTCAGTGGGACCCTCTGATTGGGGTCATCAGCCCCTAGGCAGCCTGTGGCTACAGACCCTGGACAAGCCAGGGCCTTGCCGGTTCCTACAATGCCATTTGAAGAATTAGCAACAGCAGTGATGGTTGTCTACTGGGTGGCTTTGGGTACCTTGATTCTGACAGGCACTGCTATCACAGTGGCCCCTCGGATATGAATTTAGTTCCTGCAGCTGAGCAGCTGAGGCCTGGGGAACCCAAAGAGCTGCCCATAGCCGACTGAGGCAGGAGGGACAACTCCATGCCGGAGAGTCCAACTGCCAACAGCACGAGGAAAGCCTTTGTTCAGATTGGCCAAGGATCCGTGGTCTGCCTTCTCATTTATTCTTCTAGAAAATAGTATTCAAGGCCCCTTCCTCACCATGCCAGCCCTTGTCACCTGCTGTGACTAATTTGGCTACCAAAGGCAGGCTGTGAGACCTTAAGGGCTTGGCCAACAATAGGTTGGTATGTGAATTTGAAAATGTTTATTTAAGAGTGACTGTGTGGCTAGAGAGGCAGATTTCTATGAGAGAAAAAGCCCCACGGCAGGAGGGTAGCGCTTGAGTGTGGATTGTGACCCGGCCTAATTGTCCTGTACTTGCAGTGGGTGACTGGAAAATTCCTTATCCCTCAACACCTACAAGCCAGAGATTACTAGGACCAAAAATAAAACGACGCCCCACAGCTTCCCAAACAGGTACAACCTTGATTGAAGGCTCCCCCGAGACTCCCCCAGTGTGCCTGGCAGGAACCCCGAGAAGACAGCCGCAATTACAGAAGCATTTGCTATTGAGAGGGGAAAAAATATCAAATGCTGCTGGCTTTAAAACGCTCTTGTCAGATTGGATTCAAGCCAAGTTATAAATGTGTGAATTTAGATTTTAGAAGGAAATTCAACAGCCCATGGCCGCAGAAGGGAGGGTGTGGATATCAACAGGGAGAGAAGCCCCTGGCAGAGCTGACACCCTGACGTCTTTCCAGATATAACCAGTGCACACACAGCCTTGAAACACTAAGGAGAACCTTCTCAATGGAAGATGGGTCCAGAAACTGCACCTCCCCAGCCAGAGGCAGACCCCGCCCAGAGCAGCTGATGATGTGCCCAGAGGTCTCTGGTTTCCTCCAAAGTAGAACAAGAGATTGTCCCCAGATGAGGTACTGCCTACCTCCTGCACGGCAGCAGAGGTTAGGGCTGCTTGTACCCCAGCCAGGTGGAGGGGTGAGCCTGATGTGCAGGCCTGACTTCTCAGCACAGGAGCTCAGCCATCATTGCTGCTGCCCACTTTCCACACAGCCACACAATAGCACGGTGGAGAAGGGACTGCCTACTGAGAGAGAGAGAGAGAGAGAGAGAGAGAGAGAGAGAGAGAGAGAGAGAGAGAGAGGTCAAGCAGCCAGATAGCTGGGACAGCAGTTCTCAACCTGTGGGTCTTGACCCCTTTGGGGTCAAATGACCCTTTCACAGAGGTCACCAAAGACCATTCTGCGTATCAGATGTTTACATTCCGATTCGTAACAGCAGCAAAATCACAGTTATGAAGTCTCAATGAAAATAATTTGATGATTGGGGGTGGTCACCACAACATGAGCAGCTGTATTAAAGGGTCACAGTATTAAGAAGGTTGGGAGACACTGCTCTAGGTACTTTGGAGAAAGGGGCTGGCATGTGGCAGGGATAGAGACATGGTTTCACTTGCCAGAACCCCTTGCTATATTTTGGTGTCAGGCACCCATGAGGGATATTGTCCTCCCAGTCCTGAAAGCAAAGGCATTTGCCAGTTTATTGGCCCAAGGTAATAGTGTGGTCAAAAATGGAGGCCAGAGGTCAGTAAGCCTTGGGGTTGATAGCAGCTGTCTTAGAAGTGTCATCCAACACAGGACAAGGTTGATAGAGAAATGATGGCAGGTTCTCACCTGGAGACCCTGTAGAATGTGAGGCATGGGGGCTCACTCTCTACCTATTTTTAGATGTCTACCAACATGTAATTAACCAAATATTCTGGGGCATCTTGTCCATAGAGTGATTCTTCATGGTTTATTTAACATGCAAGCCCACATGTGTGTGTCCATGTCAGGGAAATCCCAGAGAGCGTTCATCGCACACAACAGGAAGAAAGCTGTGCAGTAGATTGATACTACTAGAGCAGACGGGACTCTGTGAGGAACAGTGGGTCAGTCAGTACTGCCTGTGGGCTGTGGAGGTTTGGGGACACCTTCCTGAATCAGGTTCTTTCTCCTCAATTGCAGGCGTTCGACTGGTTCCGCTCCTTGCATTGTGGTCTGGCTGCTCCTGTGGGTAGCGTTAGGAACACAGGCCCACTGTCCTCAGATCAGGGTCTCCAGGTGATTCCACACAATTAAGGTGTTAGGAGCTGGAGCTCAGGATCTCTGAGAGCTCATCTGAGTGCAGGCTCATTTTAGTTTTGAGAGAGGAGGGGCAGGCTCTTAAAAGGCCATAAAGGGACCTTGGCAAAGCTCCACAGAGCGGCCCAGGTCAGTGAGCCGAGGACTGTTAACTACTGGATGCTAGCTCAGAAGAGATGCACACGCCAGTAGGGTGGGCAGCTGGGAGCTGTCAGAGTGTTGGAGGCTCTTCCAAGCCAGATAGCAGCTATTATTAAAAATGAACATTCATAAACTTCCAACTAAATATATTAAGAACAAAACTCATCAACTTCTAATTACTTCTCTAAACTTTCTTGTAGCTATACTCTAGGGGAGCACTGAACAACCACACCGGGCTTGAAAGCTATGGTGTATGAGGTTAGCTGCAGGACCCATGCGGGTTCGTTCTGATGTGGGCCTGTTTACCTGTTGAGGGAGACCAGGCTGGGGGGCTGGGGGGGGAGGTGCGAGTCCTTGGTTCTTTCTGTCGGCTGGAAACGCTGAGAGGCCTGTTCCGTTGCTCAAGCACAGATTTTGATAAAAAGAGACAGCTCATGATTTTCAAACTTTATTATAGAAGAATAGAGTGAGAGAGGAGAGGTAGAGAGATGAGAGCCGGCCATGGCCATGTGAAAAGAAGGGGAAGAGAATAGAGAAAGAGAAAGGTAAGAGAAAAGGAGAGCAAGAGAGAAGAGAACAGAAGCGAAGAGGGCAAGAGAGTGAGGAGGGACCATGCAGTTCCTTTCATAGTGGGCCGGGCTACCTGGCTGTTGCCAGGTAACTGTGGGGCGGGGCAAACCTGTAGTCAGGTGATTGTGGAGGTGGAGTCTTGCCAGAATTCTAGGGACCTGTGGCGTGGCCCTATGTGACTGATGGCCACAGGGTTATGTCTGAGAGACCCACAGGGTCAACAGGCATGTGAGGTACTGCCCAGCAACACTTGGTGAGTAAATCTTGTGTGTACATACATTTTACCATACACACCTACGTCCAACATGAACAATGACCAGGCACCCTGAGTGTTCTCAGCATCCATGGGACATGCTTCTATATAGACCCACTTGAGGCCTGGTGTACTGGCTGGTTCTGTGTGTCAACTGGTAAAGAGTAAACTCAGGATTTTCTCCTTGGGGACTTCTTTGACTTCCATGGTTGAACTGTGCATAGTGGAGGGGAGAGAAACTTTTTTCCTGATCACTCATGTGTTGTAGTATTTGCACCACCCTAGGGGAATCACGTCTCCATCAAAGCATGTATTTACACTGGCAGAAAGACTCTCCTTCATGGGTGGGCAGGCTTATGGTCAATGACCAGACAACAGGTTTTTCACACCATTACTGAAGAAACAAACTGTGTTCTTTTGTCAAAGAGTTGAAATGTATGTGGGCTTGGTTCTACTTTATTCTACCCTGGAAGAAGTGGGGCAATGGAAAGAGAGGCAGTTCCTATGCAGAGAAGCAAGGATCCTTTAGCTGGATACAGCCATTCCTGATGCTCACATCATCCTTTCTATTTCTGTGTCTTTTTAGCCCAAGTCACAAAATAAGAGCTTCTTTTGGCTTAAACTAATTATAGTTGGGTCCTGGTATATCATTTGGTGTCCTTCCTCTGAGGGTGAACAGCTGAGCATGCTTGTGGAGTTAGCATTTGACACTTTATTCAAATAATTCCTTTTGTCCCCAGCTCTCCACTCTGGCTTGTGTGTGGTTTCTCCGGCTCTTAGCATGGTGCCTGATAGCAACCATTATCAGATAAACATTTTCTGAGTGCGTGGAACTCCATGTTAAAACACACTTCTCCCTGTGGAGGTCATAGATCTGTGTCCAGAGAAGGTAAGAGGGCTTTGAGATGACAACAGCCATCTCAGTACCCTCCTAGCTGTATTCAGTTTCAAATCTCAGGCCTTGGCTATGGTCCCTTTGCCATTGTGGGCTGTCTCCAATGAAGCTGAGGGTGCAGCCTCTCCAGAGGAACAATTTGGCTCTTTCTCTCAGCACTGACTTCCTGTAGAGGCCACGTGATTCAGGGCCAGTCAGTGCTGCCACGCTGATTGGCAGGCATGAACTCCACTTTCCATAAGGAGAGCCTAGAGTCAGCTGCAAATGGTGGGAAGTGGGCGTGTTATACACAGCGGGGCATTCTGGGTCTTGTAGTCTGGCGTGGTGGCCATGACTATCTATATCCCATGTCTGTTTCCCAGGCTTTATCCATCCACCATCTGAGTCCGGGAAACTGGGACACTTCAGAAGTGTGGGTCACAGTGAGAAAGAGGCCGTGGGGACTATAGTTGCTGTGCTACTTATAGAGGGTGTCGTCTCCCAGCCCACCGTCGCTTGTCTTCAGAGCTGGACCTTGCGTCTCACGTTATTTCCATTGCGTACAACCAGAGGCCTACCCACAGCCTGTAGCATGAAGGAATGGCACTGTATTTTACTCCAACACTGTGGGAGATGACTGATCGATGTGGATAAAGTAACAGATCATATAGATGCTGTTGCTGGGCATGGCTGGATCCTGCAAATGCTTTTCTCTAAATGTACAAATGTGTTTATAATGGAATAAATGCAAACAAAAAGCCAAGTTTCTGTGCGTGGGGATTTTGTATTTATATCTTTTTCTGTGGCTGAAATGGAAAACCACAGCTAACTCTACGTGTATGATTTGTGTTGTGTACAGTGTATATTTTTCATATTCAGTTTTCTAAACATGCCGCAAATATTGAATGTGCTCCCTGGCAGACATTGGAACGGGCGCTTCCTGTTCCTGCTGCTGCGGCTGTGTTTCTTAGAGCTCCTTCTTGCTGCTGCTGAGCCTCTCAGCCCAGGAGAGGCCTCCGATTCTGCCCCGCCCCCTGCCCCCCCCCCCCCAAGGCTCACGGAGGGTGTAGCATTGGGTGAAAGTCTTTCCCTATGGGATGTTTTTAAGAAGACCAAAGGGCCACAGCTCCAGCCAGGATGGAGAAGCCCCTGGGCCACCAGCTACTGGAAGGAAACAAACTCACAGTTGGTTCATTTCATGACTCATAGGTGGCAGTCACGAGAGGATCCATAATCATCATCATCATCATCATCAGATCTAGACAATATTGTTGGGGTCGGCGGGTGGCAGCGGCAGCTACAGAAAGACCACATGAAGTCACACAGTTCCACGTGAGGTTTATTGAGAAGGGAAAGGACAAAGATGATGGTGGAAAGAGAAGAGAGAGAGAGAGAGAGAGAGAGAGAGAGAGAGAGAGAGAGAGAGAGAGAGGAGAGGGTGTGCTTCTCTTATATATACACGGATGGTGACGTGGTCACAGGTAAAGGTGAGCCCAATGGATTCTGGGAATATGGTGACTGTTGCCTTGGCAATAGGTGTATAGGTCACACTGTGGCCTATGTGATGTCACAGGTTTCAGAGGTCCTGGTATCAACAAATGTGATCTAAAAGCTCAGCACTTCACATCAGACTGCCCTCGGCTGATCCTCTTAGCTGCTCAGAACCCCTAGTCACTTCATTCTACATTTACAGAAAGCAGAGTTCACTGCGCTGCACCATCCCTCTTGGGAGGGTTTAATCCCCGGGTGAGCAAAGTCCTGAATGTGTGCTGTCAACATGGGCACAGCCATATCAAGAATCCTGTAACTCAGACCCCATGGGCAAGTGGCAGTCTTCCCCACAGAGTGAGGCTCAGAAGAATGACAAAGCTTTCCTTCCATCCATGTGTGGATGTTGATGGTATGTGCAGAAACTGTTAGTGTAGCTTACCCCTCTGTGTTCCTGCCTCAAGAATGCTCCTTCCCACAGAGATTGCTCCTGCACATGTTCCTAAACTTGTCTCCTGATCCAGCTGTATACCATAAGCCCCGCCTCCTTGTTTATCAGTAATAACTGGCTTCCTTGTTCAACTGTGTTTAATAACTTCCCCGCCCCCACCTCTATCCAATTGCCTATAATAAACACACTAAGCTTCTGGGACTCCTCTGTTTCTCTATCAGGGAGCCTAGAACACACGATCCCAATTTTTCTTTCCATGTGTCTGCCTTCATTCCCTCGATACCCCAGTCAGGTCCATCCATGGTTAAGGACTCAGCAGGAATGTCAGCTCAGCAATGAAACAGTTGCCCTACGGAGCCTGACTATAAACCATGGAGGCTGGTCGTGTGCAAAAAGACTGTGGGGTTGTGAAATGGCCTGGAGTGGGTGGGGCAGGAATGAGGGGACAGTGCTTTTAGAATGAGACAGGACCTCAGAGTGAACTGCTCCCCCTCTACCTCTGCCGTAGGCTGGGAGTCTTCAACCCTGTGCACCGAGAGCAGGCGGGCTAAAACACTCCAAGGAGCAGGCCAGTGCCTGTCAACCCAGCACTGATTCTAAAGGCTGAGCCTCTCAGACATGTCACTTCCTGGGATTTACAGGACCCCCTTGTTTCTTCTGAGATCTAATGTCCTGCTAATCTATCCTGCACTATATAAGCTGTCTCACTGTCTCCATCTCCATGGAGATCTTCCTGTGGACTCTATCTTTCATGATGGGACACCACCCTAGGTCTCTTCTACTCTCCACGGCCACCTGTTCTCAAAGTGGTCGGGTGGGGGAACTCTCCAAGCACTTATATAAAATCAGTATCTATCATATGCAGTCACCAAACCCAGATACTATTGTGGATGTCAACAAGCACTTGCTGACAGGAGGCTGATATAGCTGTCTCCTGAGAGGCTTTGCCAGAGCATGACAAATACAGAGGGGTATGCTCGCAGCCATGGGGACTGAGCACAAGGTCCCCAGTGGGGGAGCTAGAGAAAGGACCCAAGGAGCTAAAGAGGTTTGCAGGCCCATAGGAAAAACAACAATATCGACCAACCAGTACCCCCAGAGCTCCCAGAGACTAAACCACCAACCAAAGAGTACATATGGAGGAACCCATGGGTCCAGCCACATATGTGGCAGAGGATGGCCTTGTCGGACATCAGTGGGAGGTGAGGCCTATGGTCCTGTGACGGCTTGATGCCCCAGTGTAGGGGAATGCCAGGACAGGGAAGCAGGAGTCGGTGGGTTGGTGAGCAGGGGGAGGGGAGAGGGGATAGGGGGTTTTCAGAGGGGAAACCAGGAAAGGGGATAATATTTGAAATGTAAATAAAGAAAATATCTAAAATAAAAAATCACTATCTATGCTCTCTATTTTGGACTTCATCTCAGGAATACAGGGAGAAGGAACATGTCCGGACCTATTCATCTCCAACCAACAGAGCATCTAGATGGCTTTCCCAGGCCCATCTGGCTCCCTTTCCCCCATGATGCCCTGGCTCTGGCCGCCACACCGGAGATTTTCTTATCTGGTATACTGGTCATAAGATTATCCAGTTCCATATGCCATCCTTACCATAGCCCTGAGAACTGAATGTGAATTTTTTTTTCCATTGGGTATTTTGTTTTTTTACTAAGGGGCAAGTTCCTGCCCTTCCTTTCTGCCCTTGGCCCAGAGTTGCCAAGCACAACCAATAAATGGCACCAGCTCTGGTCATCATGGCATCTTGTTCAATTACTCAGGGGATCCTGGGGTGTAGAAATACAACATTTGGCCCTCATCCATATCACTTCCTAGTGTAGAAGAAATTTAAAACAAGGTTAATGGGCTAGCAAGATGGCTCAGCTGATACAGCACTTGCCTTGCAAGCCTGAGAACTTGAGTTAACTCTTCAGACCCCATGTATAAAGGCCAAGCGTGATGGCCCACATAAATCCAGCCCTGAGAAGCAAAGATAGGCATACCCATGGGCTTGCTAGCCATCCAAACTGGCTTCATTTGTGAGCTTTGGGCCATTGAAAGAGCCTGTCACAAAAATCAAGGTGGAAGGCTCCCAAGGAACGACACCCAAAGTTGACTTCTGGAAGATGCCATGAAAATGTGCCCCAATGCCCAGTCTCCCCAACTGGTCTATTTGCTATTTGCTCTTTGAACATTCCACACCAAAAACAGAGAGGGCACTCATCAGTGAATGAGTGGCAGAGCCTTCCAATGAGCCTTTAGCTGTGATGGACCCATGGCCTTCACCACATCTCATGTTCTTCTAAACTAGTGGTTCTCAATCTTCCTAATGCTGAGACTCTTTAATGCAGTTCCTTATGTCGTAGTGACCCCCAACCATAATATTGTTTTTGTTGCTACTTCATAACCATAATTTGCTTTCCCATGGTCTTAGGTGACCCCAATGTGAAAAGGTCTTTCAACTCCCCAAAGGGGCCATGAGAAACATTGTTCTAAACTGTCTTCAGTCTGAATTCTTCCTTCCACAACTTCTCTCTAGCCAGAAGCCCTCTTCCCCACTCTAGCCCATTCCATCTTCCTACATATCACTTTCTTGGAAGCAGTGTCTCCCAAAAATACCAAAGCCAACACTCAGGTGTTGAATGGTTGGAGGATAGACACAGCAAATATCCAAACTCCATCAGTCACTCACCTGTGTGAAAAGCAGCAGGATGCATGGTCTGGTCCCCCACACTGACACACACACACACACACACACACACACACACACACACACACACTTTCTCCCTTGGGTGCAGAAGCTAAAGGAGGGATCCAAGACACAAGGAGCAAAACTGAGCTCTAGTACTGTTTTGGAGTATATTTATCAAATATGTAGAGAAGGACAAGTCATGGCGTGTTGGGTTAATTTGTTACAGGTTGCTGTGTACACCAGTCTCCAGCCATGCTAGACTCGGTGAGAGTGAGAAATAAGCCTATTGCATTATACCATGTAGATTTGTGTCTTATACCATGTAGATTTGTGTGTTGTCTTACTATTTTACTGCTGTGAAGAGACACCATGACCAAGGCAACTCTTATAAGGACATTTAATTAGGGCTGGCTTACAGGTTCAGAGGTTCAGTCCTTTATCATCAAGGTGGGAACATGGCAGGATCCAGGCAGGCATGGTGCAGGAGGAGCTGAGAGTTCTATGTCTGAAGGCTGCTAGCAGAATACTTGCTCCCAGGCAGATAGGACAAGGGTATTAATGCCCACACCTACAAGGCCACACCTACTCCATCAAGGCCACACCTCCCAACAGTGCCACTCCCTAGGCCAAGCATATACAAACCATCATATTCGTTATATCATTTCGATTTGTGCCTCATACCATGCCAATTTGCACCTTATACCACATAGATTTGTGCACTATACCATGTAGTAGATTTGTTTTATGCTGCCACAGGCTAGGTGAGGACTTAGGGTGGGGAGGTGAGGTTAAAAGGGAGGTGTGGAAGAGTCTGTGCATTTGACACAGCTTTTAAGGTCCAGCCCAGAAAATGTTCAGTGCTGACAACAATGACAGGTCTTGGAATTCAAGCTGATCTATACTGCTGACCCGCTATGCAAGGCCTCTTACACACAAGAGAATCCCATTGGCTTCCACACAATGCAACAAACATGCTGTGTCGTAATTACTTCAGCTGTCAATTCAACATGGCCTAGCATTAGCTGAAGGAGTCTGGGTTGGGAGAGGCCCAGATCATGTGGTCTTGTCTGTGAGGAATTGTCTTGTTTGTTGATTGCTGTGGGGAGGAGGCTCTAGCCCACTGTGAGTGGTGACATTCCTGAGTGTGCTGTCCAAGAACTCTAGCTGAATGTGAGCCTGGGAGAGCGCTACTAAGAGCCATTCCTACATGGCTTTTACTTCAGTACCGGCCCTGACTTCCCTCAAGGATAGATAGACTATGACTGGACGTGTATGTCAAAATGAAATTATTCTTCCTGTTTTATCGAGGCTATCTATTGCTGTGATGAAATACCATGACCAAAGGTAACTTGGGAAGGAAAGGGTTTATTTTACCCCCACTTTCATATCACAGTCCATCATTGAAGGAAGTCAGAACAGGAACTCAAACAGGGCCAGAACCTGGAGTAGGAACTGATGCAGAGGCCATGGAGGGGTGCTGCTTATGGGTTGCTCCCATGACTTGCTCAGCCTGCTTTCTTGTAGAACCCAGGACCACCACCACCCCATAATGAGGTGGGCTCTCCCACATCAACCACTAATTAAGAAAATGTCTAACAGGCTTGCCTATAGCCTGATCTTCGGGAGAAATCTCCTCAATTGAGGTTCCTTCTTCTCAGATGACTCTAGCTTGTGTCAGGTTGATGTAAAAACTAGCCAGCGTGCCTCTCCTGTTGCTCTTGGTCATAGTTTTTACCACAGTATCAGAGAGCAAACTAGAACAGGTTGGGAAAAAAGTAAGGCCAAAATATTTATCACTACTGATACTATTGTGAATTGTTATAATGTGCTGCAGTTTTATCAAAATATTGCAAGCAAACAATATTACCGATGACTGTGGCTGGTAGTATGCTCTCACAATACAACATTAACTCTGTCACAGATGGAACAAGACTGCTCCAAGGTGTGTAAAGACTCCTGCTCTGATGAAAGCTGCCTAGCATTTCAGATGTGAGAAGACCTGTGTGAACTGAAGTTTCCAGAAAACACACACATGCTCACACCACACAGACATACCACACAATACATTCTACACCCCCCCACACACATTCTCCATACTTCCCTCTCCCAATACACACACACACACACACACACACACACACACACACACACACACACCCCTGTATGAAAGATTCCATGGGATGGATTAATTGATTAGAACTGTGTTGTTGTGGAGAGTTGGAATATTGCAACCCAGAACCAATTATCTTGGACTATCTTTAGTCCTTTTAATGACTGTTCATTGGACATCTAGGTGTCTGACCTGTATCCTTTAAAGTATTGGGAAAAACTTTTGGAAAGTATTAACTTAGCCGTCCACTAGCCCAAACACTAAAGTGTCTTTACATAGCATTTGAGACCTAAAGCAGTTTTCCCAGCTTGCTTGTAACACATCTACCTGATGTCCCCAGAAACGCATTTGGAAAAAAAATTGATTTATAATTTTTGTTTTGTAGCCACGTAACCACTTCCGTGTTGGAATGTGCTATTTGGTACACTCTCATCCAGGTTCCAGGCTGTGGCTAATCTTATTTGGCTTGAGTTAAGCTGTCTCGCTCCCCTGAGTGACAGCTGCACTTGGCATTGCTATCTGAAAGCTTCTCAAGCCAAGCCATCCTCACCACAGGGAAAGCCATCTACCACCCAGTCATTGATTTCAGGGCTGGAGGGTAGGGGCTTTACAGAGCACAGCATACTGCCATCTCTAAGGCTTTGATGAGTAGGTTAACGACCAGCAGGTAATAGCTTACTTTTAAAGATGAGCAGGTATAGATCAAGCCACAGGCCCTAAACTCTCAAGCACAACAGGGGAAGCTGTTCACAGTCAATCCGCCTTAAAAGCCAGGACCCCTGTCTGCTTATACAGCCCCTCCCACCCACCTGCCACTCACTCCACTCCTCCTAGCATAAGCTAACATGTGTATCCCTATTGCATAACCATAGATGCTCAGAGATTCAGGAGGAAGAAAGGTAGTGTGTATTTGCCCACAGCCTGTTCTAGGAGTCTATCACCTTGCTTGAGGTGAGCCAGGCTTCTCAGCTGTGGTGATTGACATGTGTCATTCATTCATCACTATGGGTGTTCTGTGCTTGTGGATGTTCAGCAGCACTCCTGCCTTGCACTCCAGGGGCTAGGAGCATCCCTCACCCCAAAATGAGGCCACCAGATATCTGTTCAACAAACCAGCTGCCCCCGAGGAACAGAGTCACCCTGGGTAGAGGCTGCTGGGTAGTTAGCAGTCTCGGGGCTGGGCATCTGGGCACATAGCTTAGAATCAGCATGCTTGCCCATCATGTGTGAAGCTATGGCTTCGTCCCAGAACCCCTCCCCTAAAGGGCATAAAAGAACAGTGGGATCAACATACATAGTTCTGTGGTTCTTAAGAAGAGAAGTTCGTGAAATCTGGATCTGAGATATACTACTATTGAGGTTCTTCCAGTCATTGGTCACAGCAGAATAGAATAGGTAGTGTCAGCACCGAGTAAAGTAGGCATAAAGGCTAATAAGACCTAATCTAAGCTGAAGACAGAGATTTGCATAGAGGAAGTTTTGGTCCTGGGAAAGAAGACATTAGGGGGACTCTTGCCCCATCTACAAACTGACTGCTGACTCCCAAGTCTTTCAGTTTCACCAAGGAGGAAAGTAGGTAGCGCTTTATCTGGCACCAGCCTGTCTGCATGTCACCTAGTAATAAGCAAGTCAAAGGCCACCATCAGGCGCCTGGGTGTGCAGTATTTGGGTGACTGGAGCAGGCTGGAGCAATCTGGAACAATCTGCATGTAGATGTCAGGAAAGAAATCCCAACACACTCAGTGGGACACTGAAGAATGGGCTTGCTGAAGGCTGGGTCTCTCCAGGGGGCAACTGGTCTTCCAGTAAAGCAGTGCACTCCCCAGAGAGAGGCTCCCGAATACAGCTGAGGGAGGGAGTGCGTGGGATGCTTCCTTCCTCATTCATTAAGCTCCTGTTGTGACATCCTGAGTGTGAATGGATTAGCTTGCTTACTCTGTTTACAGGAAGGCTCCCACCTGCAGATGTGGATTGGCTTCTTTGTGTCAACAAAGGGGTTATCTATGGTGTGTGTGTGTGTGTGTGTTTGTATGTGTGTGTTTGTGTATGTTTTGTGTGTATATCTGTATGTATGTGTGTGCTTTGTATGTTTATCTGTGTGTATGTGTGTTTGTGTGTATGTGTATGCATGTGTATGTGTGTGTATACCTGTCTGTATGTGTGTGTGTGATCATTTTCTTTCCCACATTAGAAGAGCCATATTTAGCCCCATCGACCTTCCGAGTTTTACCACCTTCATCATCACAGTCACTATTTCTTTTATTTTCAGGGAAACTCTGTCCGATGTGGAAATCCAGCCTGTTACAGAGAACTGCCTCGAGGTTGAGTCTGAGAGGGATAAATAATGAGTCCCCTTCCAGCCTCATCTTCTCTCCTGCCTCATGCAGCCCCGGGCTGTACCCATTATGCTCTCTGGCAGTTTGATACACTTCTGTCCCTGACCATTCATGCATTTAAGGGTGGGCTGCTAGCACCTGCTGTGCGCAGGTCCAGAGAGGCCGCCGCGGCTCACTCAATAGGAAAGCAGGCCTGAAGATGAATGCTGAGTGGAGCGGCTGCCCCAGTGAGGAGGTTGGGTCCCTCCAAGCCAGCAAGCTACAGGAGCACACAGGGACAGGGCGGGTGGATCACCACCACTGCTACAGTTTCAAGCCTGGGCTTCCGGGAGCCTGACGACTCCAGGTTAGCTGAGCCCTCTGCGTGCTGAGCCTGAGTCTTGGACTCCGCTGTCTGGGTCACGCTTGTTTAAATCAGTTTCAGTGCAGACACGCCACTGCTGCGCACTTTCATTCCAAGTTTAGAAGCCACCAATAGGAGTATTAGAGGAAGAATTGACCCCAGTGAGTCAAATCTGCTATAGTTTCAGCATCCCAAGCCACAGCCTTCAAGAGTGAAACTGATCCAGCAGGCCCCAGCTACTCTTTTTTGGTTTTAAGTATTTGTTTGTCTGTTTATTTATTCATTCATTTATTTGTTTGTTTGTTTAGGCCAGGCAGTGGTCAGTGGTGGCACAGTCCCAGCACTCAAGAAGCAGAAGCAAGCAAATCTCTGAGTTCCAGGCCAGCCTGGTCTCCACAGTGAGTTCCAGCCTGTGACACCTTTTAAAACTATGACCAGCTTTGCAGGTGATCTGCACACAAAACTGGGCACACATTACTTCACATCAAGTTCCTCTGTGTTTATTATTTGTCCCAGTGGTTTTGGGATTCAGGACGTGTGTGAAAAGCCACACAAACATATTTTCACTGGGGACATTAGGGCTAGCCAGCAGAGTGGGCGCATGACTGTGCTCTCCGTGCAGCCCACGGCTGGGAACAAATACCACCACATGGCGTTCTGTGAGCAAAGCTGCCACACAGCGCAATCTGGAGTCTCTGGAGCCAGCTCTAATTGGACGGATCCTTTCCGAACACTTGTTCACGAGTCGCAGATGCCATAGAAATACATTTCTTAACACTTAGGCCGTGTCTTCATGAAGCCTGGGGGGTCCTGAAACTGAGAACAGCCGTACACTATCATCCCTTCACCTAGCCTTTGTGATGTCAAATAGCCATGTAGGGCTTTAGTTTGACTTATTCTTTGAGTGAGCTGCACTGGTCCCCTGGTGTGCTGCCTCTGGAGCTTTGGTATGTCTGGGGCTGTAGCTCCCCTAGGTTCTGGGTGAAGGGAGCTTCCTTTCCTGGGGAGGGGACCTCTTGACAGATCTGTAGCACTCAGCACCTGCTCCCCAAGAGCCCCAATCCTTACGTCGTGAGTAGTGGTTGTCTACACGGATGGGAAGAAGACACCCAGGCACCTTGGGCAAGGGTATCTATAGATGTTTTCAGGATGACTGTGCACATGGGACCTGCCCTCCAGAAGAGGAGTAAGGAAGGCGTCCCCAAGGCCCCTGTCCCAGGGTGACATGAGGCCAGGCCTGCCTGATCCTTCGCTAGCCCTGACCTTGATGCCCAGGCAGCTAGGCCTAAGGTAAGCAGGAAGTCACGCCACATCATCTCCTTGTTCCCCAGGTGTAAATCTGAACTGACTTTTCTGGAACATGCCATCATCTCCAGGGAAATGGGAAGTCAGGAAGCAGTGTCCTGGAAAGTGACCAGGATTCTTTAGTGTCTCTCCAGGGACAGGCTGATGGGGTATAGCCTGTCATCTCACACTGTGGTGAGCTCCCAGCCTAGGGGTCCTAGAAAGACATTCATTTTGTCACATGCTATTCCAGTGCAGAGAATGAGGAGCCAGCCAGTTCCAGGCTGTGTGTCCAGGGGAGGGACACTGGTCTGCCTATATCATGTCAGCATTGGCCACAGCACTAAAGCTCTACCAGACCTTTCAAGGTCAGAAGCCAAGAGCAAAGTGAAAGTGCAATTATCAACATGAGAGAGGAGAGGCACCTGTCTGTTCCCTCCTTGAGCAGGCACCCAAGGACCCTGACCTAGTTGGTGCCATGGGCTCAGAGTCAGTGTGCTTGGGTGCTGTGAACACACACTCAAATACACACACATACACACACACACACACACACACACATACACACACGTTGTGTGCCGATTCCAAGAACAATGTTCCACTGAATGTTTTCCAAGCCAAAAATAAAAAATAACAAATGGAGACCAAGTTTGTATTTGCAGTCAACTTCAGTGGGCCAGGGGATAGGAAGGAAGTGGATGCTGGTGACCAGCATGCACCAAGGATGCTGTGGATTAGGTGGAAGGAACCAGGACTTGACTTGTCCTTTGGGTTCTGGTCTCCCTGGATGTCATGTGCCCTCCTGTGGCCAAGCTTTGCATCTAGTAGAGACTACAGAGTCTGCAGCTTCCTTGAGAAGGAGACCCACCTGTGGTGACAATTTTGGAGTTTTGGTTTCTTTGAAAAAACACAGAAATATTATAAGAATATGTTTTCACTTTAATTCCAGGTGTGGGATATGGGGCTGCTTCAGATTGTTCACAGCAGGTAATTATGATTTGCCTCGTGCTCTAGCAGGGAGTGATTTTGTCAGCTACAGATAATTTCTGCGATTGTATGATGTTTGGAATTGTGGGGCTTTTCAGAGGGTATGTAAATGCTAGGGCCCGAGAGGCATGGTGGGTTGCTGTTGGTTGTGATTTGTTAAGAATTAGATGCACAAAGAAGAAATTAGATATCCTGATGGTGAAGATCAAACTTGCCCCAGGGAACTCAATTCCCTTAATCATTCCTCTCCTATCTAGCATTAGGGGGTTGAAAGGGTAGGAAAAGGGTGGAGAAGGGTGGGAAAAAAGAACCTATAAAGGAGTAAAAGATGGACACACCCACCTTCTTTTGCAACAACAGACCAACAACTTACAGCCATTTTCTGTTTCCTAGCAGAATGCCCAGGTCTCATGAGTCTCAGATTAATCAAGCTGAGCCTAGAGCTGGGACAGCCAGAGGCTCGATGTCCCTGGGTTGGGAGGTCTTGGGTATGAAAACACATTCCCTGAATCCTGTCTTGGGGACTGTGTCCCAGGACCTAAGATAGGTCAGGTATACATGGCAGGCATGCCTTCTGTCTGATGGCTTTAGGAGCAGAGAAATGGAAGAGGCTCTGTCTGATTTTGTCTTACTGGCCTTGTGGCTCAGGTGTTGGAGACCAAAGACAAAAGAATCCCCACTTTGTTCCTTCAGGATGCTCTGTGTGAGCCCTGGTGCCATCTGAGTCTTCCTGAAGGAAATACAAACCCTCCACCTCACCTACTGAAGATTCATTCCAGCACAGGTTAGAGAAGCCATGCCCTGTAACTAAACTCACCCTTCTTGAAGCACGGACTGACATCTGAGGGAAAATATCTGTGGAGGCCAAAATAAACTGAGCCTCTCAGCCTTGCCTTGAGCACTGCACTCCAAGGGCTACTTGGCACTCCTGGCTGAAGAAGTCAGTAACCTTAGTCCAGCCTTCACAATGACGCTGGTCTGATTGTAGTTTCTCTGTAAGCTGACACAAAGTAGAATATATTGCTGTGATGGTGGCTGTCATGGGGACCAGTGTCCTTAACCCTGTAATCAGACTTCCAGGAGGACATCCACAGCTCCTCTCTGGCCTCCTTGAAGTTACCTATCTACTTCAAAATGTCTCTTCCACTGGCCAGGCCTGTGGTTATAGCTTCTTTATATCTGTTGGGGCAACCAAAACTGAAGTCCTATGTGATTAAAAGTGAATAGCAACTTTCTCCTCATGGGGACATCCTGGTACCTCTGGCACTCATGCTAACACAGCCTCTGATCAATGGGTTGGGTGGTCTCCCTACAGAGAGCTTTTGTAGAGAGGTGCAATGTCTAGCCACGAGCCAGGGTTCCCTCACTGGTCCACCCTCACTGTATGTTTAGTGAGGAGGGCAGTGACTTAACTGTGTGGTGTCACATGGCATACAGGTGGCATATTCTGGCCAACCATGCTCACCCAGAGTCTGGTGTGACTGGACTCAGCCAGTCCTGACTAGGGCTGACTAGAGATACCTGGCATGAGACAGTACTTGTCAACTATTTATGGGAACTTAGGCTCCTAGTGGGTACTGTGTAAGCCTCGAAGGGCATTCCTTGGGTGGATAAAATTATTTTAGGGTCACTCATCCATCAAGTCTTCTGCCTCCCAAGGACTGTGCCAACTACCTTGTGACCTATAAAGTACTGCACGTGTTGTGGTGCTTTGAATGAGAAGAGTTTCCACAGGCTGCTATAGCTTATACATCTGAATGCTTAGTCTGAAGTTGATGGAGCTGTTTTGGAAGGATTAGGAGGTGTATACTTGTTGGAAGAGGTGTCACTGGGTATGAGCTTTTGTGGGGGAATGTAGAGGTCAAAGGTGTGAAGGAAAAAAGTGGGATGGAGAGTCCTGATCCGCCATGCCTTAGATCTAAGATGGCTCCCGGCACACAGGTGAGACAGCAGAAAGGAACCGAGGCCAGGACAGTGGCTGCTTCCCCCATTTTCACAGAAGTCCTCACAGGTGATGCTATTCCCCCGACTCCTCCTGAGTTACCTCATTAGGCAGGGCTTTCATTGTTGAGATATGATTGGCCAAGGATTTAGGGGCTTGGGATTGGCTCAAACACTAGATATAAGCTTATGGACTGGGCAATAAACTCAGATCTGCACCTTGATGTTGGTCTCTGGAGTTGGATTTCCTGAGATACATCACATGACTCTGTCTCCTCTCAACCTCTACCCTCTGTCCTATTGCCGCAGGCTTTGAGGTTCTAAGATAACTTGCTGTTCTCAGTGAGCTCTCGTCCTCTGCCTCATGATCATTGTCTTGGCGTGTGTGCTCTCAGCCACTGTTCCAGCTCAATGTCTACCTGCCTGCTGCCAAGCTGCTCCCCATGACAGCCATGGACCTTACTGCCCTCTGGAACCGTGAGCTCCAGTTAAATGCTTTGTTGCTGCTGCTGCTGCCTTGGCGATAGTGTCTCTTCACAGCAATTGAAAAGTAGAACAGCCATTCTTAAGTAACCGAAAAATGGAGTCACCCCTTGCTCTTCGAGGCTCCTGTAGGCCACCTGAAGTCAGATCCCGAAGGCTGGGCCATAGTTTTTCCAGCTGGATGAGGATGCCACATCTCAGTAGGTAACAGTGCATGTGAGAGCGTGAACATACAAAGCCAGGTGCCACCAGGGAAGAGACCAGGGCATCAGGAGAGAAGGATGGAATGAGACAGAGGAGGTCTCCGGTGATCTCACACCTGCAGGAAGGGGACCCAGAACTGCTGAGGGCTGGCAGTGTGGTGTTAGCGACAGTAGAATTAACAAGGGTAGTGGGGGCAGGTAACAGCTGAAATATGAGAGACATACATCTTGCCTCATTAGGACCCATGCAGCTTGTGTCTGAAAACCTGACTGGGGCAGTAGTGAAGGAAGAAAAGACAGACATGAATAGAAAAGCTGGGGTCACGTGGGTTGTGCTCACTCTGATGGAGAGACACCGCTGCAGCCCAGGACTTTGGTGTGTTTATTGGGAACAGTCCAGGAGGAGGGGTAAACTGGTTTCTGTAGGAGGTGTCTGTAGGTGAGCAGGCTCGAGCTGTAAGCACCCAGGGGGAGGAAGCCACAGCTGCTAATATTTGTACACACGGGTCAGTTGTTCACCCGTGGACCCCAGAGGAAGGCCTGTTATCCCTGAGTCTCACCTGGGGAAGGCTTCGTCATCTGCATGGGTCTGAGGTATTGGGGTCCTTGGCACAGCTGTGCCCAAGGCAAAAATATATGTTCACACAGGACTTCACTCCCCCAGGGCTTCCTCTGCTCTGTACTGGTTCTAGGGGTGGCCTCATTTCCTGAACGTAGCAGACGGACCAGCATTGCTGCTGTGCTGTCCACTCTGCAGATGCAAAGTTGTATGGCCAGTTTCACCTGAGTACCTGCAGAGACCCTTGATACATAGGATGGGAGAAGAAGTCCTTTCAGGACTTCTGGTGTCAGGAAGAAGGAGGCAAAGACTCCATTACTGGAGAGGGGAAATAAGCTAGTTTGGCAGAGAGCCATAAGGAATAGGGTGGCTGTGCTCTGCTGAGGAAGGGGTACATCTTCTTCTCCCACCTGGCCCAGAGGTGGAGGTCACCAGGGTGCATGGCTAACTCCCCACCACAGCCAGACAAACACCAGTGCTTAGGGTACATCTGAATTCCCAGGTCAGCCTGCAGCCCAGGGCCTAGAGGCGTTACCTAGGGGCACAGCCTGGATAGCAAGAGTCCTTTACAGAGGTCTGAGGCTTGCTTGCTGATCTCCAACGAGTCTCCACTTGCATGGACGCTGTTCTAGTTCTGGGAAATGCAGAATGGATCGGCATAGCCTTTTCTTCTGATTAGGCAGGCAGCTGAAAAGCCTCCACAGTCTGTGGTGGTGCAGAAGTGACAAGGCGTCAGCCACGGAGACAGCAGCTGTGGATGATCAAGGTGTGTCTTCCTGGGGACGGCTCTGAGTAGAGACTGAAGCGGTGGCGTTCTTTCCCACACTTTCCTCCTGCCTTGGGCTCGAGCTGCAAGTTATCACTTTCCCTTTCCTCCACTTTTAAGACATCTGACACTTTCTGGAGAACTGAGCCATTTAAAGAAAGCCCCCGTGAACAGTTCCTGGCAGACACTATGGTAACCCGGAGGGGGTTTGCCTTCGCCCAGGCGGCCCGCTGTGGGAAACCCCTTTCTGACTGCAGACCTTTCTTTCCCCAGGCTTTGCTCCTCCCCGCTAGCCTCCCAGCCATCCAGAGCCTCCTGGCTTCAAGCGCACGATGCCAGCTTTCCCTTTTCCATGGCAAAACATAAACCATGAATTTTTAGAAACTAGTAACAACCAAATGATCTCGAAGCTAAAACGCTGCCAGAACCCGGTTCACATTACTGCAGAAGCTCGGGATGTGGGAAGAGCCACCCACGTAGAGGACGTGTAGGCTGAGATGATACACCCTCTGCTCTCAGCCATCTTTTTTAAAAAAGAAATGAATCTCAAGTGCACCATATGTAATTTCATTTATGTGACTCTCTGAAAAAAATCAAAACAATAGAGACAGAAGCAGATGGTTACTAGGAGCTGGAAAATGGAAGACAAGAATTTTACTTAAATATCATCATTAAGAAAAAATTTAGTCACTAGAATAAAACCACCAGCCAGATGTAACTACCTAACACTATAATGAAAGTTAAATAAAATGGCCTATTGCATTTCTCTGAGTGACTGGGCATCTGTGTTACTGTTAGCACAGCCTGGCCTCTTCATGACATCATCACTAAATACATTGTTTATACAGATCAGACTCATCCATTGCTCTCTTCTGTCCCATGCTCTGTCCTCCCACTAGTCCATACCATTGTATGTGGATGAGGAAAATGGGTGAGACTGGTCGGTTCCACCCCATGTGATGGTTTCCAGCTCCATTTGCTTTCATTATCATGTCAATAACATTGTACTCTCTATCATGAAATGACGTCTATTGGGTATACCTGGCACATTTTCTTTACCTATTTACATATTTATTTATTTTGGTCCTTGGGAATGAATCTAGGGGCCTCCTGCACACTGGGCCCATGCATCTGTTGATGGGTACCCAGGTTGACTGCAGTGCATTGGTATTGTAAATAATGCTGCAATGAGCATGGGTGTATCTCTTGTGGCATGCTTCAGTTCCTTTGGAAATACAGCCAGCAGTGGGATAGCTGAACCATAGGATAGTTCTCTTTTAAGGACAAGAGACCTCCATGATGTCCATGCTTGCCATACCACTTTACTTTCTCACCAGTGATGGATTCGCGTGCCTTTTTGTCTCCACATGCCCTTCCACATTTGTTGTTTTGTTGGGCAAAACCTGCCGAGGCACAGTCCTGGGGCTTAGCCATTCTCTTGTTGTTAGCCCTGTTGATTAGAGTGAGGTGGGACCTGTGTTGTTTTCATTGGCATCAGATGGCTCAAGATGCCGGACATTCCCCATGTCTATACTCCATCTTTTGAGAACTGTCCATTCATTTTATCTATTTATTGCATTGTTTGATTAGTATTTATTTCTTTTGAGATCTTTATATATGGTAGATACTAATCCTGTCAAATGTACAGGTGGCAAAGTCTTTCTTTCACTGTGAGCACTCTCATTTCCACTGGTTGTCAATGACTGTGTAGAAGCTTTCACATTTAATGCAGCCCCATTTGTCAACTTTTATGAATGTAACTAGGGCAGTGTGTGTGTGTGTGTGTGTACTTGCGTACATTTATGTGCAGGTGTGTTCATATAGAGCCCAGAAATGGCATGGGATCCCTTGGAGCTGGAGTTGCAGGTGTTTGTGGGATGCCTGGTTTATTATTCAAATCAATCTTCATGATTTTGTTAGGAAGCAGTTCTAACCACTGAACAATCTCTTGAGCTCCCTAGCCTTCTTGGGTTTGTGAGAACCCTGTCAGAAACAGCAGGCCAGCTCCCCACAACCAAGGGGGAACACAACCAGACAGGAACTTTCCATTCCACCCATGACTGCCTGGGGTAAGGACAAGCTATGGAAATGGGCTAAACAGAGAACTACCCTGCCTAGGGTGAAAACAGAGAGGGAAGTGACTCAGCAAAAAGACAATGCCAGGAAATACCTGAATACCACAAGGTGGGCAGGACAGGACCAAATAACAGAGACAACCTCCCCATTCAAGTTGACCATTAATTTTAAATGTTGCTCAGGGTAACCAATCGCAGTGGTCCAAATCAGGGGACCGCTGAACTCACCAAAAAGTTTATAAAAAGGGTATGCTTTGTGAGCTCGTGGTCTCCTCTTGCCTGCGTGCTGGGGGACCCCAATGTACATTGGAACATTAAACCTCTTGTGAATTGCAGCGATTCCGGTCTCTGTGGCCTTATTGAGTGGGGGTCTTCTGACGGACTCTAACAGGTTAATGGTATTGAGTCTTGTTTAATCTGTCCATTAGTCTTGTGTGTGTGTGTGTGTGTGTGTGTATTATTTCATATATATATTTCAAAAACTATATTTTAAAAATGTCTAGATTCATCAATTATTTTTATATTGGGTTGCTTTTTTAATAGTTGAATTGAAAGACAATTTACAAATTCTAGACACTATATTCTTATCAAAGATATACCTTGCATTTCTCCTTTTCTATAGACTGAATTTTAATTTCTTGATAGTACGTTTTGTACAAAATCTTGTGGGTTTGATGAGGTCCCGCTTAACCATTATTCTTTGGTTGTTGGTATACTGGTTACCACACTTAAGTCTTTGATCCAATGCATCAAGGCTTATGACTATGTTTCCCTCGATTGTCTTGCTGTTTTCAGGTCTACATTCAGGTCTTTGTTCCATTTTGAGAGAGGTCTTCATTGTTTTCCACATGCAGTCTGCATTTTCCAGGACCATTTGTTGAAGACATTGTTCTCAGAGGAGCGTTGTCCTCTGGGCTGCCTTTGAATTCATTCCAAGGCTCAGACTGGCCTCAAATATGCTCTTCACCCCCCAGTGGCTGAGTGTTAGAATTACAGTGTGTGCTACCATGCCTGCCACAACTTGCTTTTGTATAGTGATATTATATCCTGCAACTTTGCTGAAATTATATTCATTTTAGGCTACTCAGTGTCAGCTGGGAAGGTATACATACACACACACACACACACACACACACACACACACACTCAAATCTGGATGGCTTTTCCTTCAACAACTGCCCAGTTCCATTCATTGTTCAAAAGTGCTCACATGCTCACTCTCTTACTATGACAAAGGAATAATGTTGGGGTATCCAACATCAGCCCAAGGCAAAGTTTGAGGCCCACTTGCCTCAGGCTCTAGCTTCTCCTTGATTCTCACACAGGATGGTTACATCTACCAAGTATAACCTTGGTTTGTGACTGGAGGTAGAGAAGAAATAGCTCAGAGCCCAGGTGTGGGATGGGAAGTGACTTGAAGAAAGCTGAGGGTTTCCTGAATCGTGCCAGACAACAGACATTTGCTAAACGGGTACCAGGGACAAGGTCTGTCTTCACTGGAAGTAGAAGCTACAAGACTACAGTAGCTCAAATCAAGGGGTCAGAGAGCAAAAAGCCCAAGCCAACCACAAATTAGCAGAGATTAAAGGAGTGGAGGAAATAGGTGGTAAGGGAAACTCTGGGAAACGCTGTGTGTGTGTGTGTGTGTGTGTGTGTGTGTGTGTGTGTGTGAGCGTGCATGTTAAGACTTGATGGATATTGTCCAGTCTGAACTGTCATGCCCAAAGAGAGAGGGAAGGAAGCACAAAGAACATGGAAAGGGCCCAGGAAAGGAACAGGCCACCTTTCAGAGCTGAGGGCTTCCAGAGTGATTAGAACTATGCAAGACCTGCCTCAGGGTCTCCAGCTAGGGCTGTGACTCTTATTACTGTGTGTGTGTGTGTGTGTGTGTGTGTGTGTGTGTGTGTGTGTGTGTAGGGCATGCTGGGGATCAAATACAGAACCTTCTACATGCCAGGCAAGTTCTCCACCATTAAGTCTCATTTCCAGGCCCCAAAGTACCCCATTTTGAAGCTGAATACACCCCTCTTCCAAAGGTTAAACAAAACAACTAAGTGGACCCATTGAAAATACGCAAAAAGAAAAAGAAATTATGTGTCCTTTTCTCAGCCTTGAGCGGGCTAAACAGACCTTAGTTGTTTGTCACAGTTGGTTTTTGCCGACTTAGTCCTCCTAGAGTGGAGTCTTCTGACTTAGGTGGAAGTCTCTTGTCTACCTGCAGCTTCCTGTAGAAGTAGACTGCCTGCTGAGCTTGTTTTGCAACAGAATCCAGCCAAAACAAAGGGCAGGCCTCTGGGTCCCCCCCCCCCCATATATTCAGAGTTAAAAAAATTAAACTTTGAGCCTTGATCACAACCTTTGTCTTGGCTGGTCATTTCTCTGGCCCGCCTGTCCTATTCCATCTCCAGCTCTCCTCCAGGTGAGCCCAGTTCCCCACGGCCACTGGACAGCTACAAAATTATGCTTGTGAGACACCAGTAACCAAAGAACAAGTCTGAAGGGTTTCACCTTCTCCACAGGATGCAGAAATGCACGAAGCAGCAGGAGTGTCATGCAGATCAGGGCGGAGGGGTCAGGGAGGAAACTCCCAATCCTGCCTGCCCATTAGAGTACTCATGGCTCTCCCATTAAGTGCATGGAGAAATGTCCTGGGATGTCCTGGAGACAGATGACAGAGAGGAAGATATGAGAAGTGACAGACAGTGGGAACCGAGCTTCTCCAACAAGGAAAAATCCAACAGAAGCAGCTCAAAGGCACTTTATGCTAAAAGGCTTTGTGTGTGCAGGCTTGTTCTCAAACAAAACTCAGCACAAAGACATTAGAGCCAAACAAACCCCGAAATAACGTTGTAAAAACAATGCTAAAAATGTTCTAGATGATCTGGAACATCATCTTTCGTAGTAACAGCACTTGTGCTACACTGGAGCGGGACTGTCGGCTGGACCAGTAATTATAACTTGAGAAGATCACAGTCATCTGTCTAGTCCACGGGACTCGGAAGACAGACCAAATGATCTTCGCAAGACATACGGATGAAGTGGAATTCCTGTCCTAAAATATCAAGAAGTTGTGGCCCACCAAATAGTCTTCTCAGTGTGGGCAGAACTGTGAATCCTGTGGCAAAGGCAACTGCTGAGCCTTCTGCCTCTAGCCTTGACAAAGGCTCCTAAGCTTGTCTGCATGAGACCTCATCTTTCCAGAAGTCCGTCTGAAAGTGGCGCCGTGTGCTTCCAGCCTTAATCTATACGGTTCCAGGGACTTCGAAGGAAGATCTGGATTGCCACAGGGCAATTAAGTAGTTTTGATTGCAAACATTCTTACATAATTATGAATTTAAAACTTATAGCCCAGAGGTGGTGGAACATGCCTTCTCAGAGTTTGAGGCCAGTCTGGTTTACAGACCAAGTTCCAGAACAGCCTGGGCTACACAGAGAAATCCCGACTCACAGAACCTACCAACTCACATGGCTACTATTTTCTTACTACAGATCGCTTCAAACACAAAGATAGGTAGAATTCCTGCTGCCCATGACCCAGCTCTCAGAATGGTTGAACTCCACCTGCTCCTGAGCCATGTTTTAATGCAAACTCAGACATTTTATCCATAGATGTCTCAATATTTAAAATTAAAAACTCAAAGTACAACTGTATCTAAAAGAAATGAACTTTTTAATATCAAATACCTGCCAGCTTAAAATTCTGTTAGTGTTGTATCAGTGGGTCTTTCTTCAGACATCTTACACACACACACACACACACACACACACAGAGGCATACTTACATTTTACACACACACACACACACAGAGGCACACTTGCATCTGTTCTATACCCCTAGAGAAACCTGACTGATATACTGCTGGAAACAAGTAATACAAACCAGACCTCTTCAAAAGTAGTATGTATATGTGTGTATATGTATAAATCCATATTTATATATTGGAGTGGCTTACGGGCTGTGGTCTGGCTAGTTCCAACAATAGCTGTTAAGGAAAGGCCAAGAATCTAGTAGGTGCTCAATCTACAATGCTGGACGTCTCAGCTGGACTCCCGAAGTAGGCTCTAAAGCCAGTGAGGGAATGTCTGCCTCAGCCCCTGGATGGCCTTGCCAGGGAGTGATGGCCAGCTGGCAGAAGGTATGGCCCAGACTTCCCTCCTCAAATGATCCAGTCAAGAAGACTCCCCCACAGGTGTACTGAGCATTTGGTTTTTAGTTGATTCCAGGCGCAGTCGAGCCAACAACCAAGCTCAGCGATCATGGGCGACCCTGCCTCGTGAACAGGACGGTATTGGTCCTGTTTACCAGCAGAAGTGCATAGGATCTTAATCAGGTCAGATTAATTTTGTTGTGATTTTCCACCAGGAGGGTCACGCCGTCTGTTTTTGCTGAAGCTTAGTGCTCAGGCTCCCACAACCCTGAAGGTGCTCAAGAAAGTCTTCCAACTTGTTCAGTGGACACATTCCCAGGGGGATCTTGTTAACCTGTGTACATTCCACCACTCAGGGAAAGCGTGGTGGTCAGAGCGGCTTTAGCTGCATTGGTAGGAGCGTGGGGCGCTGGTCACATTGCGTTAGCAGTGGAGGGCTGAGAGATGCTTTTGGTCAGTTAGTTTTATTTCTCTTTTGTTAAGTCTAGGACCCCAGCCCATATTCAGAGTGGGTCTTTTCTCTGTAGTAAAACGTATCTTAAGAAAAATCTCCCACAGACCCTACCAAAGGAGCATCTTCTAGGTGGTTACAAATTCAGTCTAGTTGAGAATGAAGAGCAACCGATACTGTAGCATTCCCTGAAGGTGAGCAATTTGGTTTATTTATAAGAAAACCACTTCAGAGAGCTGAGTCTCAGTAGGAAATTAGGCTCAAAACCTCCCGTTGTGACTCTGAATGCTCCTGAGAGTGTAAAGTTGATGAGATAATTTCAACTCCACCTAGACAAACAGGTGAGAATTGGGAATTGTGTGCATGGGGTGAGGGCATGGAATTCAGTGGCAGAGCACCTGCCTACACGTACAAAGGTCTGGGTTGGGCCCTATTACTGAAATGCAACAAACAAACACAACAAAACTAGGCAGTTTATAGAGTTTTCAGAGGTGACACATTCCATGTCTGTAGGGCAAGGTCTCCTTCATGCAACATAAACTCACGCCCAGCCTCAGCCCATGTGCTTGGCAAGTCAGACGTTAAGGTGTTAAGAGCACCATGAAGACACGTGAAGGTGCAAGGGACTGTGACTGACAGGAAGATCTCCAAACCTCTGCTGGGACAGAGTGGTTTCCCAGCATCAAACCAAAGCTCTTGAAAACCAGAAAAGCAATGATGAACGATTGTGCAGAACACGAACACACACACACACACACACAATCATTGTGATAATGTGCTGCAGTGGTCTCCCACTCCAAGCTGGTGGGACATGATGGACAGCAGCTCAAATTAAATATTCAGTGGCATGTAGCCACCCTGCACTTGGGCATTTACCCATTAGTGAAACAGTGCACACAGAAGTCACACAGGGATGCTCATGACAGACACATTTACATCCAAAATGTCCTTTGGTATGGAAATGCCTAAATCAACAGTAGCCCCCCCCCCCCACACACACAGAATAAGCTATACAGTCTGAAGGACTCAGAAGCCATGAAGGTCGGGAAGGCCTTGTGGCCAGGTTTGCATTTGTACCACAAGGCAAATGTGCTCAAGGTTTAGTGTGTAGAGGCCATCTTGAAAAATTTATAATAAAAACCTCTGGATACAAAATACACTCAAAACGCCAACACTCTTTCTCAAAAAAGATCAGAATGTAAATTGAGCATGGTGGCACATGGCTGTAATTCCAACACTTGCAACCCTGATCATGAGTCTCAGTGAAATCTGGGTTACACAGGAAGACTCGGTCTTGGAAAAAAGGAAAGGGTAAACATTCAAGGTCAGTTGTTACAGATTTTCAAATTTTAGGTTTCTTCTGCTTATATAAAGATTTCTTCTGGACTTTGATGAGTTCCCTTGTCTTTTTTGAGAAGAATCTCATGTAGCCTACGCTGATCCTGAAATTCACAGTAGTCCTCCTGCCTCAGCGTAAGTGTACTGCATCCCCTTCCTCCTGGCATGGTGGTGTAACATCATTGACTTTAGTTCCAGCATCCAGGAAGCAGAGGCAGATGGACCTCTGAAGAGTTAGAGGTCAACGTGGTCTATGGTCTACACAGTGAGTTCCATGACAGCAAGGGGTACATAGAGACCCTGTCTCTAGTCTGGGGAAAAAAAAACCAAACAAGACAGCAGAGAAACAACTTCCCTAAGATTTTATTTCAAATAGTGGTACAAACTACCAAGCATGTTTCCCTGAACGTGTAAACATAGCCGTCTACATAGCTCTACGCCCAGAGAGGACCTGGTTTGGTGCCAGGCTCTCATTGCCATTTGACCACCATAGGTGTGCATTCAGCTCTGGCTACATCTCCAAGACGGTTGCAGACAGCTGCAGATCAGGGGACTAGAGGGCACTCAGGACCCACCAGAGGATAAGCCTAGTTCTGACAGGTGGGAATCAGTATGGAATCCTTATAAATCTTTGGAAACCATCTTTCTGCTTGGTCCATCCATGGTATTGATGTGCAAAGGCAGCCAGAACTGAAATGGGCAAAGAAAGTCCATTTTAAGTACCCCCCCAATCCCGTGTGTGTGTGTGTGTGTGTGTGTGTGTGTGTGTGTGTACACGCAAGTGCGTGAGTATGTGTGCGTGTAGTCCTGGTATTAGGCCCCATGTCTAATGGGAAAGCAAAGCCATGGGTCTGGCTATACAAACAGGTGGTGGTGGGCGGAGACGAGCCCCGCCCTGGCTCAGCACTTGCAGCAGGTCTACATTCCTCGGCTTCAAAGACTGGCCATCTGATACTGCAGCTTTCCTGCCCACTCTCCTGGGTCAGGAGGGCTTCTGGCCATGTTAAAAGGGTTTTCGGACATCTGGGGCATGCAGGGAATGGGGTGAAATGGTTAATATCAACATTTATCAGGGAGTGTTTACTCAATGGCACATTGGGGTTGTCCCTCACATGATGAACAGACATTTCTTAAAAACAAACAAAAAAAGCCTTGTATCAAAAATGTAGCCTGAGGTTGTAGCTCAGTGACACAGTACCTACCCATTATACTGAAGGTCCTGGCTTTCATCTTTAGCTCTAGATCCTTGATCACAATCAGCGGTTGACAGCCAGAGCATGGTCTGGGGCAAGGAGTTAATAGTAGCTAACAGCCTGGCTGAGCACACCACCAAGATAGAAAGGTGCTGTGAGGAGATGCTGATGTTGATCAGCACTGCACAGAAAGACAGGAGAGCTGGTTTGGCATGTGCCAAGATAATCTTAAAGGCTTATTTTCATATCCATCCCAGTGCAGGTCTGCCAATGAGGCTTCCTGCCCAACTTACTGTCTCCGAGGAGACACTGACTGGAAGACACAAGAGATTTTGGTTCTGCTGTGGGAGTAAATGAAGGCACCCAGTTCAGTCCAGCAGGGGGCTCTGGCAAGGGTGAGGCTCCGATTTTGGGTGTCTGCCTGCTCAGTGTTCATTTCTGAGTCCACATCAGTCTTCCACCACTTCCTTGTCTACATCATTCAGGGCAGAGTATGACCATCTTAGTTGGGCACTGGAGAAAGCCTCGCAGAGTGGAAAGCTAAACCAGGGCAAGTTCCAGTCCCTGGTGCTGTCTGGAGCTTGTAGCTTGCATCCTGCACCACAGACTCCAAGCCGCTCCCTGTTCAGTCCGGCCGCTGGTGCTCACTCAACTCTCGGAGCAGACAGTTGCTCGGTCCACTGTCTTGCCGGGTCTGGAGCATCCAAGTGACCTCCGCCATGGTCACAGCTTAGCAGAACGAGCTGTGAAGAGAAGGACCACGGCTCTTCTGTTCAGACAGCTCTGGAGACAAGGGCCACTGTGGTGTTCTACAAACTCTGACAAGCTCAGGCTTCCATCCCAACCTGACATGGCATCGGGTGCTGAGCTAGAGCCAGCTGAGAGGGCATCTGAAGAGAGGGCCGCACACTGCTGTCACACACCAGAGAACACAACTTACAAAAAGGATTTTATTAAATGGAAGCAGAATCTGGTGGGTGGAGTATGAAATATACAAAAACTTTACATCAGATCTCTTAGGGCAGCACAGGCCGCCTCTCATCACACTGCCCACGCCGGCAGGCTGTGGCCCAGGCAGCCCAGGCTGCAGACAGGGACTGAAGGAGCTGGGGCTCAGGCCTGCCTGTGTGTCTTGGTGTCCTGTACACATATATGTACACTGCTGCTTTACTTAAAAATTCTTCAAAATTCTGATAGCATCAGCTGTGGAAAAGGCCCAAGATGCCAGGGCTTGCTATATTGCTCTCTAAATCTTACTGGTTCCCCAGTCCTCACACTAAATATGCTATAGCATTCAAAGGCAAGCCCCTGAGGCCCTCACTACATGACCAGACATCACGTATCCATGCTCGCCGTGAGAGGCCCTGCTGAGCTCTTTGGCATCGCAAACCAACTCCTCAGAACACTTTATCGCTTAAAAAAGTAGACTTTCCTATAGTAAAACTTCTTACAAACACTTATTTCTGCAAAATAATGTGTTTCTGTATGTGGAGCTCTGCAAAATATATGTTTTTCTGGAGAAAAAGGACCCAAGCCAAGGGCTGGTATGGGGCGGGTCCAAGTCATATGAGGTCATTAAGCTCAGCCTCCAGAGCAGCGGCCATCTCATCTGCTTCCGAGCTGCTGCCCTCCTCGTCATCGTTGCTGGACTCCCCGCTGGACTCGCTGGCAGCGTCTTCCTCATTCAGTTTTCTCTTGTGGCCTCTGAAGGGAGAAGAGAAGCAGGACCACTGTGAGACACTCGCAAGCATGCAGTCCCTTAGTCATCTCAGCACAAAACCAACGTCACGGTCACTGCCTCAGGAGGGGATGACAAGAGGGCACACTGTGTACTTGGCTACATCTGGAGGGGTAGGGAGTGGACTGAGAAAAACATCTCCATCCTCAGGTATACGCCAAGGAAGCGTGAAGCTAGGACGACGACAGGCATTCTGCAGGTGTAGGCGACAGATCTGTAACAGCAGAGATCACAACAAGGAGAAGAGGCCAGAAGGCAGGAGGTGGAGACCTATATGCCTTACTGGAGCTGGTTCTAACCCAAGGCATAAATATCATATCACAGGTGGACAGAGCACGATGGGAGTGAACAGCACAGAGACAAGGGATGCCACTGTGGTGCCATGCCACGTCCTACAAAGACTCGGTCCACAGCAACAGCCAGAGCTGTCAGTCAGGGGCCTTGTGACGTGTGTACTCCTTTGGTTCAAACAGAGGCATAAAGAAAAGGTAAGATCCACAGAGGAACCACCAAATAAAGATTCAAAGTGGGATTCTTTTACAACAACCACTCGAGGCTAAGCTACAGAAAGGAATCCAAAGCCACTCCAGGTAACTAAGCGCAGCATGGGTCCTTGTTTTAAAACTCATTTTCTCCGGCAGTCACTCAAGCCAGTGACTTTACTACAGAAGCTAAATCAATCACCGGCACGATGTCTAACCATCAAATAGCAGTGCATGTGATGTTTCTAAGCCCTGAACCCTGTTCCCAAGGAGCCTGCAGCCCAGAACTAGTGTGCATCGCCGCTCAGCACGGTCCTTTCCTCAGCCCTGAGACTAGAGTGGCCCTCATCTCTGAAGTTCATCTACATATAACCTATACATAGATCACATGTATATGTATATATAAACACATACAGAGTGCCCTAACTGATCTGACCCTGACAAAGGGTAACTGGGCAACATCAGCCCACAGTTCCAACCCTGGGACAAAATGAAGAGAAAATATGTTTTAATTGTGGCCACAGAACATAAGTTTCTTTGCTGAACATACACACATGTATGTAACAAATCTCTAATATGTACAGTGGCAGCAAACATACCTAGACTGTAGCATAATGATGAGAACTCACTGATGCTAGTGTTAGGAAAGCATTAGTTTTCCTGTGAGGCAGGTACAGTGTGACATGGTGATTGGACATTAGACAAGACAATCCCTGACTGTGTCTAAGTAAAGGAGCCCATTCCAGATGGCTCACAGAATCTGTGTTACAGTGACTTCAACACTAACAGGCACAACACTTCAATCAACTGTAGTAAACCTCCACGAGACCCTTGGCTTACCCAAGGTCACCTGCCATGGTGCTCGGCCGTACCCTGCACCTCTGGTCCCTTGCAATGGATAGCCCATTCACATGGAGTGCATGCTGACTGCTGGGTGGGCAGGACATACTGGCAGGGGTGGGGCGGGGCCTGTGGAGACAAGGGAACACTCGGCCCTGGGCTCCACACAGGGGGCACAGCCCAAGAACACAGTGCACCCATTCCCGGGCTCAAGTCTTCAGGGTCACACAGCATGCTCTCAGCTGGGTTCCATGCAGCAGACACAGGAATATGGATGCACAGGTGCCAGGTTACACCTCAAACTCTGCACACCTATGGAAGCTGCCTGATGCCCCCTACAACGTCCACCAAACCACTTCCCATTGTGGTTGAAGCCCTTTCTGCATTCGGGGCACACAGCTTTTTTTCTGGTCTTTGCTGTTCTAACCAGTGTGTACCAGGTCTCACCATGGCTTTACCCAGTGTCTACGGCTGCATTTTGTACCTCCGCGATTATTAGGCTGTGTACAGGTTCTACTACTCAGGTCTGGAGCCCATCTTGTTGGAAGACTGGAGTCTCTCAGGCCTGCACCCCTGCACCAGGCCATGTTACATTTCTTTTTACAAACAAGAGTTACCCATTGATTTATTGCCAGTACTTTTCTATATTGCTGCCAAAAACTCAGTGTGTAATACATGGTTACAAAGATTGCGTCCTGAGAACTTCAGTTCTACTCAGGCCTGTGTCTACTCTGAGTTAGCTTCCGCGTCGGGTGTGAAGTAGCCGTGAGGTTTCTCTCTTTGCAGTTGCACAGCTCGCTGTTAGCACCAACTGTGGAAGTCGGAGGGAAGATAAGGACCCGCTTGAATATTGAAGCAAAAGAAGAAACCTCCCCAAAGTTGTATCTGACTGGAGAAAAGTTGAGTATTTGTTTAGTCAAACTAATCACAAAGTTGCAAACACTGGATTTATAAGACAGATGGCGCGCACTTGGCCATGTATGTGACACTGTGTATGAGACACTCTAAAAGTGGCAAGACAACCAACTCAGGAGGAACACTCTGCAAGCGAACACAGCCACCAAAACTCAAAGCAGGAGCATCGAGCAGCAGGTGCTGGGAAATGTAAACCAGGGAAACAAGGGCGCATAGCACACCTCACTCCAGGGCACACAGCACACTGCACTCCCCATGCAGGAGGCCCCTCCAAAAGCCAACGGGCCGACAGCACGCTGACACAACACACAACTGCTTTGATCCATGTCTGCTCTGTCCCCTGCAGAACAGCCACAGACGGAAGTGTTGGTCTAGGATGAGCATCACTTACAGAAAGCCAAGGAGGCTATAGAAGGAGAGGATGGCTCAGTGGGTAAAGTGCAGGAAGGAGGACCTGAATTGGGCCCCTAGCGCTCGTATAAGAGTTGGTCGTGATGGTGCATATCTATAATCCCAGCTAGGGGTGGGCTGGGGGAAGAGAAGAAAAGTCCTGGGGACACTCTTGCCAGCTAGCCTAGCTGAAATGCTATGTTCCTGATTTAGTGAGACGCTACCTGAAAACAATGTAATGTATTAGAGGGCCAATGTTGACCACCATGTGTGCAGACACAAGCGAATGTACCTCATGTGCATGTGTGCATGCACATACATGAAAACAAGTCGGAGAGGAGGTCACTCAGCCTTGTGGCAACAGAGGAGAAGGAGGTACAGACTCCATGATACTGAAGTTCAGAGCGGGCAGAAGTTGGGACAACTTTCACTAGATTCTGAAATGCATTTTCAACTAGCCCTTGCCATCCATGATCAAAGAGTTTTAATAAGTTTTATTCACCCTCAAAGTCCCTTCCACTTTTCATGCCTCTTTTTCCAACAGCATCCTCAAATGAAGTGAGCCCACAGCCAGGGGCAGCCCCAACTGTGACTGAGTGGCCAATGGATGAGTAGCACAAAACAGCCAGTCTCCCCACTTTGAGGACCCAGCTGCATTTTTTTTTTTAAATGAGTGCCCAGTGGTCAGGCAGAGAAGGAGATGCAGATGGGCAGACCTGGAAGCCATGTAGCTCTGCTCCAGGATCAGTGGCTATGTTCTGGAGTACGTGAAAGCATGCGTGTTCACTGTCATCTGTTTATATCACCGGCAGTAATACCTCAGCAGCACACTGTCTGCCCTGGACTAACAATATTGCCACAGTGAGTACAGGCCTGCAGCTCAATGCCTAGAGGTTCTTGACTGTGGTGTTCTGAATATGTTTGGAGTGTTACTATTAGAAGGTATGGCCCTTTTGGAGTAGGTGTGTCACTGTGAGCCTAGGCTTTAAGACCCTCACCCTAGATGCCTGGAAACCAGTACTCTGCTAGCAGTCTTCAGATGAAGACGTAGAACTCTCAGTTCCTACTATACCATGTCTGCCTAGATGCTGACATGTTCCCACCTTGATAATGGACTGAAGCGCTGAACCTGTCGGCCAGCCCCAAATATATGTTGTCCTTGTAAGAGCCACCTTGGTGATGCTGTGTGGTCACAGCAGTGAGCCCTGACTAAGACACTGAGTGAGTGTAAGCGGAAGAGGTGCCTGGTAGGATCCAGGAAGCGCAGGAGGAACAAGGTCAGAGAAATACAGCAAGAGGCACAAGAACTGGTCCTCGCCACATCTTTCTAAAGCCAAGCAGTGAACGCCTCAGGGCGGGCAAGCATTCTCGTGGTGGTCCACAGAGCACCCAGGAGAACACAGCATGGTCAATACCTCAACATGGCAACTTCAGTGAATCCTGACAGACCCAGTAATGTCCTGACAGCAAGTACATTCGAAAAACCAGGAGTGACTGGGAAGGACTCAAAGCTGATGGCCTAGCCCTCAGGAGTTCTGAACCTAAGACTGAAAAGTGACTCAGAAGCCATCCCACAGGCAACACCTGATGCACCAGGTCATTTGGCAGGCTCTTTTGGAGACACCACTTCCAGCGAACAACGCTGATGCTTAACTGGAAGCCATTGCTATATAATTATATAAAAAGACATTTTACCACCTAAAACTAAAGACAAAAACATCAAAGATGCCAGGCATGAGGCAACCAGTTCCTTTAATTCCAGCACTCGGTAGATCTCTGAATTCCAGACAGTGGAAGCTACACAGTGAGACCCTGTCTCTAAAACAAAACCCAAACCCAACCAACCAAACGAGAATACCACACACACACACACACACACACACACACACACACACACAAACCCCTTATCAAAGACAGTGACAAAATGATCTAAAGGTTTCCAATGTCACTGTCCAGGTCCTGGAGACCTATGGGGCAGACGGCAGTGCTGTGTGTGCCTATGCTGGGTACCTGCTGTCAAGAGTAGGAGACTGCGGGAGGTGCCAGCACTGATGGAAGGAGGCTCTCTCCATGTGATGCAGCTGGCTACTGTCAAATGCTGATGTCACCTGTGACTTTCCATTCTCAAACAGCAACGCACACTTCATGACTCCCGGGCTGTGGTTCAGGTATGGGAACAGATTCCAAGTGAGTTCACAGGTCAGCACGGCTAGGCCTCCCACCTCTCCCCTGTGCCAAGCCCCATTCCCCAGCCTACCCTCCAGAGGGCAGGGGAACTTGGTTCAGACTTCAGAGAAATTCTCACTTTCTCCTGGGGTTTGCTGCACAGAGCTCAGCCGCACAGAGCCTGGCTTTGCTATGGAGAGTTAATTCCCTCAAGCACATTTTTTTTTCCTACAAACTTCTTCATGAGGAAAGGTCTTGAGAAAGGACATCAAATAACCACAGCTGCCCTTGGACTCCCAATCCTTTGGCCTTTCCCTCCTTGGAATTTACCACCACACTAAGTTTTAACTGTTTGAAAACAGTAGGCAGAGTATAAATACCACTTTTTTTCTGTTCTTCAAAAAAATCCTATGAAGGTCAATTTGGTTTTTTAAATTTTTATTCTTTTAACTGGTACTTAAAGTTATGCATATAAGTAAAAGGAGAGTAAAGGTGGAATTGAGAAAGTAAAGGTTTTTGGATCGAGAGCCAAATGATGAACTATTTTAAATTTCAAATGAGAAAGTATAGACATTGGAGCTGAATTTTAAAACAGGCTTCTCATTTGCAGGCCACTCTGGCTTGATAGAATCTTTCCATCCAGCCCCTGAGCTGCACCACCCACACTACAGGGTGCAGACAGCAGTCACACTCAGCTCTATCTGGTGCTATTTCTTTTAATGCTCACAGGAAGTATATTGGTGGGTGCTGTTTTATTTGTTTGAATCTCAAGGAGTTGACTCTTGCAGGCCCTACCCACGGGGGACAGAACAGAGGGACTGCAGTGCCTTTAGGAGTAAGTGACTCTTGCTGAAGCACAGGGGTCAGGCCGCACACAGGACACGTGCCTGGGACGCGACTCCGAGGAAACAAAGAAGCAGAACACACAGATTGGAGCAGTAAGACCACGAGGAAAACAGGCAGGACAGCAGGTCCACGGGGGCAGGGGACAGACATTGAGCAGTCCACAGTGAGAAGAACTGGGACAGCAGGCAGGTCCCTACTATGGATAGCCAGCCCTTCACGGCTGCAACCTGGGAGAGACTCAGGCAGAGCTTAGGAGATGATGCACAGGAGCCACTCTCGGCTAAAATGTTTGCAGCAGTACAGTTTAAAATGCACCATGAGTAAATTTAGGTAATTAAAACTTACTTCAAATATTAGAAACAAGACAGCAGTAGGCCACAGTAATAAGTGCCTACAACTAATATGTTTCATTTCCTCTTAGTGTAACATGCAATGTTTATATTTTGTTCTTACAACCAGCTGCACAACTCCATAGAGAAATATTAACAGATTTAATTTTGAAACATCTGAAAGCTTGAAAAAAAGCATATCAAATTCAATGTGGTAGAAGGATATAAATATGAATAATAGATGTAAATTTCCTCCCCAATATTTCAGCTTTCTGAATTCACTGTAGTCACACATACATGGACCAGTGCCAAGGTCTACTATTCAAAAAGATGCAGAACTATTTTAATAAACAGTGCTGTTTTAACCACATCCAATCCTGTAAGAGTCATCAGCCTGCCAAGTGTGTCCTGTCCAGAGTGTTGCCTTCCTGTCCAGTTTCCCAGAGGCTGAGTCAGCTCTGTCAGCCATTATAGCTATCAGAGACAGCTCATGCACGATGGTCTCAAAGGCCACGGGAACTTGCAGCTCTCCCTGTGAGCCCTGCTGTGGATGACATGGGTCTTGGGGGTGAGGAACAAGCAGGAGGAAGGTGAGGAGCAGTGTAATTTGTATTTGCTAGCAGGCTCTTCTTCAGCCTGTGGGGTATTTGTTCTTCTGCCCTTAAGTTCCAAAATAATCCATCAAAACTACAGAATAGCAATGATAAAAGCAGGAGTTCTTACCCAAGGAGCTGGTGGGTGGACAGGCCTGTTCCCTCGCAATCATGTTAGCATATATCAGGCTAATCCATCTTGAATGCTGCACTGCTCTGCACCCAGGCCAGCTACACCCAAACTCTTCTTCCTAAGTCAGCTGGGTTTGGCTTAGAGGACTCATCCTAACCCTGGCACAGCCTGGGCTCGACACCAGCTTTATTTCTCACTTAATAATGTTAAACTGGGGATGATAAGATACAGTCAGGGATGTGCCCAAGAGCCCAATGAGCAAGGAACTGAGCAAGGACCAGAACCTTGCCCTCCTTACTCCCCCTGAACACATTTGGTGGCCCTCTTCAGCTAGAGCAGAGAGAGTACCCCCTACACCCAAGACTGAGAGTCTAGAGTCTTCCTGAACTCCAGTTCCACACATAATTAAGACTAGGGATGCAGCCTGGATGTGACCTCTCTAACCAACCAGAGGTGCGACCAAGTAGGGAGAGCAGGCTCCAGCAGGCCTGTACAAACAGCTCCAGTGTCTTTCTGTTTGACTGACGGTGCAACAGACACTGTTAGCAGCATGTAGCTCACTTATATTCAGGCTCTCAAGGGAGCAAGGTGTCTAATCCTTGGAGTGGACTAATCTTCCATGATTCCCTCCCCAGGGTTGGTCCCAAGCTTCCATATAGCCCCTACTGTCTTCCCAGACATGAAGACATATCTACCAAAACACATGACTCATGTGCAAAGACTTAGTATAGAAGCTGCACATTTCTCTTAACGTGACAAGACTCTGCAGCATTTCAGTGAGACTGGAGAGTGCTCCTTCCTAACTGCATAATGAAAATCCCAATCCCTGCCCAGCTGCAATCCCATCTGTCCCAAGCCTCCAACTGTGGGAAGACGGACTAGCCCTCTACAAGCTGCCATCTCCACTTGCTGCTGGTAAAACTGGACCTCAGTCCCAGCATTCTGAGTGCTGCACTCACTACACAATGGTCAAAGGCAGGCAGATGAGAGAGCACCGACTCGAGCTCTCCTGCTGCCACTCTCACTCAGCTCTCTCATACGGATGGACGCCAGGAGGCTCAGCAACTTCCACATCACACACACAGCCACTACAGAACAGCACCAGAGACTGAGTTCTAGAGGAGACCCTTAGGATGTATCTTGCTTGCATTTCTTTGTAAACAGAGGCTCTGCCAGACTGCTGAGCTCGGTATTTCTCTCAGGTGAGCTGTCTACAGTTTATGGACAAAGCATGCTTGTGAGGCAGAAGTCAGCAGCACACTCTGAGCTGTAAGGACCACAAAAAGGACAACACTAAGGATAAGACAAGACCCCGAGCCCTAGGGAGAGGGATAGGGCAAGGTAGCTGGGGTGAGGAAGTTGAAGGGCCTACTGTACTGGAATTCTTGGACAAGGACACAGGACAGCACGGTATTCTCTGCCAGAAAGCAGCCGTATTCACGTGGGCTTAGTGGATTCACATCCAAAGGCTGAGCGCTGAGTGCAGTGGGGCTTAGTCCCTTTGTCCCCTAATATGGTAGCACACATTTTCACTGGATATTTTATGGCCATAGGGCTACGTCACCAAGGCTACACGGACGCAATAAGGTCGCCAGGGCGTTGAGGCCACAGGAATGCCATACAGCTGTGTATGTACACACAGACACTGATGAAGCCATGTTTTTATTTTTTTTCTATTTTGTTTGTTCTAAAAGGGCCCTTAACACACTACTAGTGAGTTCTGCATCCTGCCCAAAGCTGTGACAACAGGAACGTATGACTTTGCACTGCACAGGCAGGCACCAACACTAAGCAAATAAAAGTCAGATAATTATCAGATCAAGAAGAGACCAAAGATGATTATGGAATGATTTTAGGTCACAATAAATACTACATAGCCCCATAATTTAAACTTGAAATGATTACACTGGCAGGACTGAGTCAAGGAAAAGGTTAAATTATGGTCTTTCTCTTTAACAGTGAAATGCAACTCAAGGGGAAGAAAATGTAGACAGGGCAAGTGCAGGGATGGGGGTGGGACACGACTTGGTTATCTTTTATTCTATACCTTGTAATGTTTTCTGAATTTTATACAAATTCATGTCAGTTTGTTAAAACAAATTTTAAAGGCAAACTAACTTGTTGAGGATATGTCGTACCACTATCCAGTAACAGCATACAAGATTCAACAGAGCAAAACAGAAACCCACCATATATCCAGAGACTAATCTCAAATTAGTGGAGAATAAGAGACCTCCTATTAGTAGGTCTCTTATTTGTTTACTAAAACAGGTGAACTTTTACTAAGATTTATGTTAAAAAGACAAGGCCTAGAGCATCTGACACGTTACTGAAGACCGTGAAGCCAGGAAACCTAGCTCGACTATGCACGAAAGCTATTTAGCAACTGTGCAATGGAATATCAAGGCAAAAACAGATAGGCTAAAAGAAACACATAGTGGAGATGAGGTCATTTTGTTGATTGAAGAAGCACCAGCTAGTCATTAAGAGGACAGTGGAAGACGTGCATGGCTCCCAAACACTTGACAAAGCACCACATGCTATTCTGATGGCAGCAGATGGAACTGCGTGAGTCTTGCTCCACCACTTGACTGCCCACTAGTGACAGGATACCCACTGCCACGCTAGGAACTCGGCATCACAATGACCCCTGTATTTATGACGATTCCCCCACGGCAGGAGCACCTCATCAGTGTTTATCCTTGTACACAGGAGAAAGGAGGACAAGGTAGCTTCCCCATGGGCTCAAGGGTAGGTCTTAGAACATAAGGACCATGCTCCTACAAGCAAGGCCAAGGGCCACTTCCTGAACCTAAGGTGAGGCAGTCAGACCTCTCAGTGCAGAACCTAGCTCCCACGAATGCCTGACAATTTTACAGCGCCGAGGACGCCAAAACAGGCCAAGATTTCTTTTCTCCCTTCACACTGTTGTGAAAACGCAGGCATCAATGACAGTGACCCACATCGTGTGATGTGTGGCAGGCACTTCAAAGGCAGTGTGCAGGCCCGGCATTACTTGCTGTTTGCCTTCCTTCAAATCCCCCCTTGCACGGTCTCTCCCCTGTCCAGACCCGTCCACCCTCCTCACCTGGGCCCACGCATGCCAGTGACGCTCCTCTCGCCAGATGAGGGCAACCCTACAGGCTGCTCTCTTCGGAGCCCTGGGGCCCGGGGCTTCCTGGGCTTCGGTGCTCTCTCCTGTTCATTGTCATGGTCTTCTGGCTTCTTCTTCTCACTGTCACTGTCGTCACTGCCTTCTCCAAGGATGTCATCGACCTGACAAAGGTGGAGAGTCAGTAAGTGAGTTGTCTTGCAAGTTGGCTTTCTGTAGGAGTCATATGCTCCACACCTGCCCGGGAAGGACAGCAACAGAGTAACACCATCTTCATACACGAGCAGAGTCTGGGCTCGGGTATCCAGTTCTGTTTTCTACCTGAATGCTGGGGACCAAAACTAAGCTTAAACGGCAACACAAGAGCAGAGGTGTACTGAGACTCATTCAGAAATGCCCGTGGAGCTTGCATACTTGAGGCCTGAGAAGGGATGGATGCTTCCAATCACAGGCTTACGTTCTCACATATTATATCGAATTTCTGCACATTGCTGGCCATTCACTAGATCAGTAAGACCCAAAGCCTGAACATGTACTTCCCAAGAGAAGTAGCTCTGAGATACTGGAGTGCAGTGCAAGGCAACTGACCGTTGAGCTGGCCATTCTCTCTTTCCCACCTATCTCGAGCTGGGGACACGACATGTGCGTGATGGGGAGGAGGAACAGGCCTGCCTGCCTGCCTGCCTAGGATTCTTGCTACTGATATTTGAGGGCAGGCAGAGGGAAGTGAACTTAGTGAGAGGGCACAGCAAAGAGAAGCCTGATGACAAGTAAGCATTTGGGGAGCCTCACTTGGGTCCACCACTACAGTGAACCAACTTGTACCTCAGTACTCTGTTGTGCACATGGGAGCTGATGCTATGCAGAGAAGGCAGAGCCAGTGGCCTGGCTTTGGCATCCTGGCCCCAGCTCTTAGTCCTTTTCCTGCATCTGTACCCCAATGAGAAAGGCCTTTCCGACAGCTGTGCCAGCATTCCTGCGTGGCAGACAGCCGACCTGAGCACTCCTCAACTCTGCTGCTGGATGAAGACCGAAGACACCTTGAAAGCCAAACCACACGCGTGGGCACACACTAATCGGCCTCATTGCAATCAAGCTTCTGTTTGGGAATGACATGCATTTTCCAAAAGCATTTTTACAAATGTATCAACTGCCTTTTGAAAACTATTTGTAATAAACTTAAATTATGCAACAGGAAAGTTGTTTTAAATGTTAAGGGAAAACTTAAAAGTAAGCACAAGACATGAAAGAACATCAACAAATAGCTAATCAAGTCCTCGAATCTTTAAAAAAAACAGCAACACAGGATATCAAATGCTGCGTCTATCAGCACACAGCATCACGTGGTGCCACCTGCCACTTTCAGGAGACAGCTCTCTGAGAACCTGTCTTTTTACAACTTTACAGTCAAAGGGTGTGGTGGGAGGGCCAGGAGATAGCAGCCAGCTCACGAGCCCAGAGGCCCGAGTGGCCCTTCTTCCTCCTCAGCAAGAGGATGGACAGAGAGCCTCACCCCAGCCTCAGACAGAAGCCAGAGGGTGGCTCCACACCAGCTTTACCAAACACGGCTAGGGTGGCCTTAAAAGGGTCACCATTCACATTCACATGCCCGTCCAGAGGAGGTGCCCTCCAAGGAACAGGCTTCTACTAACCTTAAGCTTTATCTATGGATTTGGAACCCACATAAATGTATTTATTTCTTTGTTCCAAAGAACCAACATTCTGAGTAGGAGAACCTTCTGACAGAAAAACTGAATGTATTTATAGATGCATTAAGTCACTCTTTTCTGTAAGTTTCCTGATGATGTTACAAAGGATAGAGGGGACTCCACAAAGAATTTTCTGTTGTTGGACAAAGCCTTGTATTTTATACACAGATGGTGTTGGAATTGCTTGAGTGGTAGGCACCTGAAGGTCAGCAGGGAGGCAAGCACTCCCCCGAGACAGCAGGAATCTGTCACTCACTCTAAGGGCAGATGCCACTCCTATCATGGATATTGTGACACAGGCTGTTTTGGCCATCTAGATGAGCCTCTCCCACTGGGCTCCAGTGGCCTAGTAGTCATCACAAGGAGAGAGGGGCAGCCCATGTCAAGACTGCATTCCTACAACAGAGAGAATTAACCTGCACCCAGCAGGAGCGGGGAAGACAGTGAGCTTGCTGGCTGACAAGAATGCTCTGAGGACCTGCGGGGGACCCCACTTCCCTGCACTTGACTCCTGACCCTGTGAACATGCAGAGGAAAGATAGAGGCTCCTTTAAGCTTCTGCATCTCCATTACTTGTTATGCACCACAGAAAACTAATACAATGGTAGAATGTATTTTAAGGGGAATGATGTCAACTGGAAGAAGCTATTTTTATGAACAGAAAATACTTTGAAGGCCAAAGAGAAACTTTAATGACATGTGAAAAACCCCAAACTTGGAAAACAAACTTGAGGTGTTCTGAAACTGCTCAAGAGGATTTAAAACTGTCACACAAATGCTGCCTGTAGGCAGCACATATGTTCTGAGAGTGACTTACACAAATTACACTCTAAACCCCCAGAAAGCTCTTTATACCAGGGTGATGAAAGCCAATGTAACCTCTCACTAAAATTCCAGGAACCGACATTTTTAGGAAATAGAGGGCCAAAGACACAAGATCATTCTTCCAAACATTTATCACCTTAAAAGAAAAAAATTAAAACCTGATGAAGGCAAACACCTGATGAAGACCTTTTAAGTCACCATACCATCAAAAAACATTCTGTGTAGGATATGCTATTACCAAGTGGCTCAATGACCTCTGCTAGCTAAATAGCTTTGGTTAACTAGGATAACTGTCTAAGTCACAGGTTGACGAGAGGCGAGAGAGACTGCTGTTTAATAACAAAATATGCCCAAACATGCCCTCAATGCCTGCTGTGCACTGTGACACTAATCATCAGGTGTGTACATAGTACATGGTCACACCTGAGGCTCTTCTTCAGTGTGAATTACTACTGTTGTTGATCTTAGCCAAAGGGTAACTGATTCTATATCCATCAAATATAAATGTAACAGTGGTAATGAATGCTCCCATGAGAAAAGGAGCAGACCTGAGCGTGAGTGGAGTCCAGTGGAACACACCCACTCTCTCGGGTCAGTTTTTAGCTCAGGGTGCAAACCCTGGTGATCAGGATGTTCTTGCACCGTGGATAAGCGGCACACACTCAGCCCTCGCCTAGCAACCCCGACACAGGGGCTTAGATTCCCTACCTAGGAGGAGCAAGTCTTGGGGGGTGAGGATGGGCTGAAGGCGGCCAGTTGGCCAAGGAGGACAGTGACCAATGGGAAAGACTGGGAGAGACAAGTGTGGCGCTTGGCTGCAGGTGACTCTGTTCCTCTCCACGGCTACTGCAGGCACACGCCCTGCTTCCTTTGGTGACTGGTCTTCCCCAGAAGCAGGCAGATGCAGAGATATGATCATACATCTGTCTCTGCTTCAGTATCCCACAGTATCCCTCTACCATCTCTTCAGGTCTTATCTCCACCTGCTGGCTTTTTTTTTTTTAAAGTTATTATTTGTTAATAATCTGAAGATAAACAGATTGTCCACAATAGTAAAGCAGAAAGATGAAGTTACAGGAGACACAGAATTCTCTAGCACTGATTTTTTTTCTTAAAAAAAAAAAATTACTCTGGGAAGCCTGCAAACTCACACAAGTCAGAGTCTCCTGGTTTCATGGCTGACCAAACACATCCTGTTCAAGAGAATACACAACACACAGGGCTATGAGACAGAAGACGGGAGCCATCCCTGCTCAAATCACAAGATATAATCACAAACCAGCAAAAAGAAGGTGAGGAATAATACAAAAAAGTTTTGGCTACCGTGAAAACAAGCATTTAAATTTTGACAAATAGCTGCGCAAAATTTTTTTCTGGTATATAGGAGTCCATGGGGTCAGTCAATCCTTGGGATAATTCCCACCTTCCTCTCTCTCCATAGAACCTACACACCAGATTAAGAAGAAAGGACTACACTAGTCTAGCTAGTGACTATGCAACAGAGAATCCCCCCACCTCATGCACACAAGCCAACACACCTACCCATGGTCTCTGACACTAACAAAAAATATTGGGAAAGTCTGGACCTGAAGCAGACATAGTATGGATTTAAGCCCCCACCTCCACACCTGGCCAGCTCAACTGTACAGAGAGACTGCTGTCTGCCTCCTCCTTGGTTCAGATATTCTCAGCCATCATTTCTTCTAGAGCTTTCCTGCTGCAGCCCACTTTCCTCAGTCAGTCACTGTTAGTATGCCTCTGTCTAGTCCCTTCCACGGTTCTTAGGTGATCTTCAGTATAAATCTCTCCTGGGATTCTGTCTTGGAGGATCCGTGTCACTTCCCTGTCACCCTGCCCTGCTGGTAGATTGCAGCGGCTCTCCACACTTTCTGCATGCACCCGTTCTTTGGTGTTGGTTCTACTTCTGCAGTCATCGCGGGGCGGCTCACCTTTCAGAGGCCACATAGCTGCACACGTTTCTGTTTGACCATTTCACTACCACAGTCTTGCCTCACTGTCCAGGACCAACTTCACAGATGAAATCTGTGGACAAGCTCCAGGTGAATCGAAGAGCCCCTGGAATGCCATGTACTGTCTCAAGCCCCAGTGGGCTTAGGTGAGTCACCTGCCCTCTTATCAGTTCCAAGGGCCACTGGTGCCTGTCTGTTTCCAGTTGACCCTGGGCTTATAACCGGCATAGATGATTCCTTCCCTGGTTCCCCTCAGAAACTTACCCTCAACCCCACTCTGCAGTGGCAGTAATAGGCAAGTTTTTTGGGTCCAGAGCTGCCCTTAACAAAGTTCCAAGAGTGACGAGTAATGGTATGTACTCTACACCCCACCCCACCAAATTCTTAAACCACAGGGCCAGCTTTGATGAAAACACTGACATTTCACTGGGGTACCAGATGCCTAATGGCAAATAGAGCTTGGCGTCCGCCTTTACTTTCCTTCCTCCCTTAGAAGTTGGCTCAGCTCTGCGCAAAGACCTGCTCATCATTTCAGGAGTGTCTGTACAAACTGGTAATCCCTCCTTTGAGACTGACAGTCCTCAGATACACATGACGAGTCATGAGACTGCACCAAGGATCGGGCCGTAAAGGCACTACCGGCAATGCTGACTACACACAGCATGTAGGTGTGCACTTGTGCCGTGTCCCCAGGGGCTGTCACAGCTCCCCAAAGCAATCATCTTAACACTTGTGGGGGCAATGGAAAGGTACCAGCTTTACTTGGCAAGTAGTAACTGCCAGACAATTTGCCTCTAGCAAAGGACATGTCTCCTGCAGCCTGCATGTGAACATGGCACCCAACAGGAGTGGGACAGGCAGGTACTGCAGCAGCTGCAGCCTTACACTGATGACAGCTGTCAAACACCAAAGGGACAAAGTGCCATGATGCCATGTGTTGCCTGCCACTGCCAGACTCCCCAGAGCTGCAGGGTGCCTAGATGGAGACTGTACAGAGCAGTCCAGTTTGCAGGCTCTGTAGGACCCACCCTTGAGTAAGCTCACAGCAAACAGGGTTAGACTAACCAGGTGATATGAACACACCTCAGAGTTTCCATTTTCTTCAATCACCTTTAATTCATAAGCATGAACCAAGCATGTAACTATTAAGCCTACAGCTTGTATACATCCTAAAGTATATAAATGTTCAACGAAACAAAACCTCCGAGACCAGCAATATGACTCAGCTTGGTAAAGGTGTTTGCTGTCAAACCTGACGACCTGAGTTCTATCCCCTGGTCCACATAGCAGAAGAAAACTCACTCCTATTAATTCTTCCCTGGTCTTCAATATGCATGCTGTGGCATGTCTCCCACCTCCAAATAAAAACCAGTATCAAAACAATATAAAACAAAATGACCTTCAAATTCTATCATGGGCTGCGGTGGTTCAGTAGTAGAGTGTACGCCCAGCGTGGGTAAGGTCAAGTTTGATCCCCCAAGCTGCGACAAGGACTCAATCTTTCTTACTTTGAGAGAATACTATCCACTGGGCCCGAGAGTGGCTAGCAGTGCAGTCTCTGTGCACAGCTGGGACTCCTCGGGCGGCCTGAGAACTGACCTGCATGGTGCTCACCCACACACGCCACGCGCATGGCTCACCTTCCACCCAACTGTCCACATGCACTAGTGTCGGTCTTCCTTCTGCAGAAGCTCAGCGTATACAAGACAAAAGCCAACACGTACAATCCTCACTAGATCTGCTTATACTTTATTTCTCTCAACAAAGACCAAGAGTTGAGAATGTTTGACAGAACATCTGACTCTGCTGAAGGCACTGGAGTAAGGCGCTGCCCAACCGGCAGGGTGCCAGTCAGGCCTAACAAAGGATCACGCCAGATGGGCCTCTGAGCCATGCTAACAAGGGTTCCTCAGCCTTATTCTAAGGGGCACTGGGAGGCATGGGGAAGCAAGCTGATAGCCACCTTGAAGACTGCAACTCAGCATGCTCAGGGACAGAGCCTGCCTACAGCATTTCCTCTGTGGGGCCAAAGCACACACAGTGACTGACTATGCCAGGTATTTTAGGACCCCAGTTACTTCCAGGTGGAAGGTAGAGAGCAGCAGAGAGATGGCAGGGTGAAGTTAGCTTCACAGACCTCTAGTTCAAGAAACTAAACCATATTTAAAGTAGATGCTGCTGGCAAAAATATCCACTGACGAACTTACTGGGGGGGGCGGGAAGCTTTATCTTTTAATGGAATGAAAACCTGCTGATAATTAAGACAGAATACACATCCTGGCACTGAGCTTCGTCATCAGTAGAAGGAGGCAAGTGATTCTCATCTTTGTTATAGATGACAGCTGTTGCATCTGAGCAGGAACTCCAGTCTTCTTCCCACACACCAGGAAAGACTGGGTGTTGTACTATACCAAGCAACCGTCAGTAGTTAAAAGAACAGGAGGTGAGTCACAGGACAGGAATCACTGCAGTCAATACGTAGAGAGGAACATTCAGGCTGCTTAGGGTTCTGGAAGTGCCTGTTACACCTGTTTCAAGCTTGACTATCCCTATAGAATGTGACAAGGGACTGTGCATCTCCATGCTTAAAAGGACAGACATCTTCCACATGAAACTCTTCTTTTTAAAAACTTGGACAGTGAAGTGTCTAGGAAGGATGGTGCAACCACGACCTGCAATCCAAGAGACTACAATGGGCTTTCATGAGAAACCTAACATAACTTAGTGAGAGTTGCTACATGTGCTAGGGGAGTGGGGTCCTCCCACTGACTGCCTGTGAGGGAGTTATTGGGGGCACAGGCCCATCATGTAGAACCTTTGGGACTGAGAGACTGATGGCCTCCTATGGCTCTGTAGGTTTCTCCGAACTACTTTGCTAGGCCTGGGATGCAAAGACACTTGGCCTAAATTGTTAGCCATGGCCAAGGGTGGTCAGGGTTGTTGGCAGCATGCTAACAATTACATTACAGAAGTGGGAACTGCCAGCACCCACTCTCAAGGGTGGAGATCCTACCCACCAGGTCAGCTAGAACAGCCATGGTTGGGTTCTGCTCAAATGAGGAATGTGATTTGCTTCACTGTTATGACAGGACATGCCTCGTCTCTCAGGCATGGATTCAGGAGGCTGATGCTATATACTGGTGCCTAAACTGTTCTCATTTTTCCTCGTGGCTGGCAAACTGAATAAATTAGGAGTGTAAATTCTGACCATGAGCCGGACTGACTGAGGTTGTCAGACTAGCAGAATGCACAAAACTCTTGTTCTGATCAACACTTAAGCTGTCAAACTCATGTTCTTCTGAGAGAACTGAGATGTCCCTTTGCCATAACTGTCTTGGATAATGTAATGTACATTACCTTGGTAAACTGGCATGTGCTATTTAAGTTCACTGAGAAGCTGGCTCAGACCCAAGCATGTTGTTCCAAAGTGTCCTCCATGATTTCCTATCTAAGGATTGGCTAGCCCACCTCAACTCTTGACGGGGGGGAAGAGAACAACAAACAGCTCAGGAGTTACACATCCCGTCCTTGAGAACACCTAGACAGTGAAGCTTTTTTTTTATTTTTATTTTTTTTATTTTCTAAGTTTTTTTTTATTTACATTCCAAATCATTTCCCCTTTCCCGTTTCTTCCCTCCCTGAAAGTCCCATAAGCCCCCTTCCCTCCCTCTTTTCCCCATTCAACTCCCTCTCGCTTCTCTATCCTGGCATTCCCCTACATCCAGTCTTTCCAGGACCGGGGTCTCTCCTTCCATCTTCTTGGAAATCTATTGATTTGCGAATTGTGTCTAGGGTATTCCGAGGTGAAGCATTTCTACCAGAGGTGAACATTATTTATTCTAGGGTGAAGCAGTGCCTACAGTGGAAATGAGAAACAAAGTTCAGCCACAGGAGGCTCTTCCAGAGAGACTGCTTCAACTTGACCCACATTGCTGCTGGATGATTCAAAGTGCCTGGTTTCATGATAATCTATATGCTGTTTGCTGTATGTTCTATCATATGGAAACCTTATCCAAGGGGACCCTCTGCTCTGCCTGAAACCTGAATCAGTAACTCTACCTTACTGCCCCCATGATGCTACTTTTTATTTGCTCTCTTAACTGGGTACTCCAGTAATCTCTGCTAGATGTTTTCAGTACCTGATTTGATGCTGTCTATTGACACTATCTGCTATTTATTTTTCTGCGTTTGCTTGCTGTGTACTTAATAAATTCACCCATTCAAAACCAGAAAGACGGCTATCATAGATCATTGTCTGAACTGTACAGAACAAATAATTATTAGAGTAGTTATACAACAAACAGTGATACGGTCTGGGCAGTCTAGTAACCTGGTGACTTACCCAGTGCTAGTAGTGATGTTCTGACACAGAACAGCGGCCTGCAGCAGGTGGCCCTGCCCCCTCCCCAGGCGGGTGAGTATTCTACCTTGGGGATTACACTGGATTGTCAAGAATCTTTGGCTTCTCTATGTTTCTAGAAATATACACAGGATTAAAGCAGCTAAGAGAAAGCACAGTGTTAGTTTTTATTAGTTTTGCATGTTTCTGTTGTACTTTTCTTGGCCCACTCCAATCTCTAATTTGCTTTGTAGGCAATGCTTTTTAGAGTTCTGTAGTTTCTCTATGGTTCTAGACAGAGTACCACCCTCAGACCTGTGCTTAGAAGAGCACTGGCTTTCCCCGCTCACAGAGGTGGCCGTGGAGCCTCCATTAGGTATTTGGACTTGGGGCAAAATGTCGTCAAAACTTCTGTAAATAGAGCCAGGAATGAGGGGTGACATAGTGAGGATCCTATCCACCATGACAGGGAGAATGGCCACGGTGGGGAGAACTGGAAAGTAACACTCACTCCTGAGTCTCCTTTTTCCCTAAGCAGGCTGTCACCACAGGTACAGTGATCCTGCCACAGCACCATGCCTCAGCCACTCTATGGCTCCCTCAATCTTGTGTCTTTTATGCCTTCAAAACCAATACCATGTGGACAATACTCACACACTGCTAAGTTCTGCTGGAAGCACGGGATGTAGCCTGGCCTCCCTGGCAGCCTCTGTCTGCTGACCCTGAGGAAACATGTTCCTATCGCCCCAGTGAAACCTGGAATGTTTCACCTCAGTGGGGCTGAGCTCTGACAATCACAGCCACTTCTCGCCCCAGACACACAAATTTGCAGCAAAAACATCCACAAACAGCCCCAATCCAGTTAAAGGAAAAAATTCTGGTTCCCCTCTGAAACGTTTCTCCATTGTTTGCATTATTCTTACCAATCTTATCTTTCAAGCTCCTACCAGAAAGACCATTAAGCAATTAAGCACTCACAAGCTTTTTTGGCCCAAAGTTCCAAAATCTTCCCCAATCTGCCAACAGTCCAAGGAACAAAGGCACCAGGGTCAGGTTCATGGCGGCAACAACTCCACTTCTCTAGTAACAATTTCTGTCACTATGATAAAACATCTCGACCAAAGCAAACTTAAGGGGAAGAAAGGGCTTACTTGGCTTCTGATTCCAGGCCAGTCCATCACTGAAATCAGGGTGGCAGGACAAAGTAGTCATAGCACACCCAGTAAACGTGGAGACAAGTGACTTCACCTGGGTCGCCTGCCTGCTTGTAACTATGTCAGCAGATTTCCTTCACTATTAGACAATTTAGGGGCCAGCCTGTGAAACAGTGCTGCCCACATTAAGGGTGGGTCTTCCTAACTCAATTAACAATCTAGAAAATTGCCCACAGACATGCCCACGGGCAACCTGATCAGGGCAATTCCTGGCTGAGATTTACTTTCTGAGTTATGTCCAGCTGGCAGGTAAAACTAACTAGCAGCGTTATGGACATACGGCGTGTACATTTTGTACCCCGCCATTACACACAATGCCAGTAGAAGCTGTCTGAAATGCCTTGGCTCACACTGGGGACTGACGCATGCCATGAACTGCAGTGCTGCTGCTGTTCATACAATGTTGTCTTCTCTTAACAAAACATAACTGTTTATAGAAAGCAAACAATATTTTCCTATCATTAGGAAACAAATATGAAATTAGTTTATTGCTTTCAATTATATTGTATTAAAATGCTGATTTTTAAATTGCTGTTTTGAGTTGCTGACTTGAATTTCATAAAAAAAAAATATCAAATGAACATTGGTTTGGGATTAGCACATAATTTCCCAACAATTTTTGAAATGGCTCTAAGCATATTACTGCCATCTTGTATGATTTTTATTTTTTGTAAAATGGTTATCATCAGAATTGATGATTACAAAAGCAAGATATCAACCAAAAATGAAAAATACTGAGGATGTTCCATGTTCTGCAGTAGCAAATATTTAATCAAGATTTAATTTTTTTAGAAGAAAAATAATTTTTCTCTTAAAAAGAAAAAATTCTGAATTAAATCCCTAGAACTTACACAAAAAAGAGCCAGGCATAGTGGTACACACTTATAATCCTAGCTCTGTAGGCAGAGAGAGGTGGATCCATTGGGCTTACTGGCCTAGGCAGTCAGCCTAGCATAGCTGGTGAGTTCTAAAATGGTAAGAGACCCTCCCTTTCTCAAAAACCAAGGTGGATAGTACTGTAGGAACAATGTCCAAGGTTGTCCTCTGACATCCACATGCATGGCAACATATGTCTTCATGAACACTCATCAAATAAGCATGTACAAGTTTGCTTTGACCTTTAATAAGCAACAAGGTTATATGTATACCAAAGCATTCTTTTAAAATAAATTTCTTCATGATTCACTACAAGTAAACGTGTGGTTTGTATACCTAGTTTACAAACCAGGTTAAAATGTCTCAGGAAAAAACCCTGCTCCAGCTCACCTAAGGAAGCACCCGGGTAGCAACATGGATGGAGGTGACTGTGTGCTTCTGGTCAAGTTCTTGTGATATGCTATCAAGCAGATTGATGCCTCTCCCCTAAAACTACCCTCCACCCTTTCTCCACCCCAAGGTCCTGCCCTGGTCTTTGTGCCTATGTTTCATTGGAGATAAGGGTCTTTGTAGATGTGTTAGGTAAGATGAAGTCACCTGGACCAGGTGGTCCTAGAGTAATGTCTACTGTCTGCTGAAAGAGGGACAGACAGTGATATACAGAAGATAGTTAAACCTAAGCACCCAAGCGGCTTATCACTACTTAATGGATATGTCATGCAGATCCTAAGTGGTCAGAAGCACATGAAAATAGCCTGGTGCTTATATATTGTGAGCCTGCCTGCCCACTTTGTCCCCAAGAAAACTGGACAAATAGTCCAAGGTGATCTGGGACCTATGGAACTCATCTTCCTGTGCTCACACATGGAGAAGCCTGGCCACTGTCTCTGTTGGGGGACAGGGATATTTTCTTTTATGGTCCTTGACCCAGAAATGATCAAAGCCTGTGTAGGATAGGAAGCTTCTGGTTGTCTTCCTCCAACTTAGCAAGACCATGCACGTGAGCCAGAGTTCTAGCCCCTCCTCAGGAGCCGCTGTAGAGCTGAGCTTAGGGGCTAAGGCTGGCTTTTATGGCTAAAAGGATGAGTTTTGGAGTAAGTAAAAATTGCTGTTTCACATCATAATCTGAGTCCTTTGATATGAAGGAAATAAAAAGCAACAATAAGGACTACAAGGGGATTCCTGTGAAGTCACGGGAAACAGCAACATGGCAGGCCCCTGGGTGGGGAGAGGGAAGTACGATTGAGGGAGTAGGCACTGCGTCCACATCCAAGTCAGCTGAGCTTGAGGACAGGGAAGCAGTGGCCAAGAAAAACCTTCTCATGAAATGACAACAGTTAACGTGCAAAAACACACAAAAATGGTAGAGTTCAGAAGGAGCTATTATCTGAGAGAGAACCTGAGTTATTGATGAGATTTCATCCTGAAATGTATTTTCTTGCTTTTGCTAAAAAATAAGAAGCACACTTTCTTCCTTGAGCTCTCTGCTGCATGTCAATGGGAAGGAAGCAGTTCTGTCCACAGCACAGCAGAGCCAGGGGGGTGGGCTCACCTGCATCTGGACGAAGCCTGCAGAGGGCAGCTTTTGTCCATGTGACCTGAAGCTCATCTCTTATAGTGAAAGCAGTCTGCAGGGCAATGACTGCACAGACCACACCACAAAAAACCCAGAAGCAAAAGCTTCTGTCAGAGGGCTAGCCTGGGAGCCTAGAGGAAGATGTACAAGGCCAAGGGACACAGGAATACCCAGGGCTGAGCCTAGAGTACAGATGATACTGACCTATGTATGGCACAGTTTTGCTTTTAGCTCTAAGGGATAGCCCGCCCCATCTACACCCCCAGTATTTAAGGCTGTAATAAAAACACATCTGTTGTCAGAGTATTCAATTCTCCAAATTGAGCATTTGAAAAATGCTTAATTTGTTTGAATTCATGTATTAAAAAATGTTTAACTGAATGCAAACTAATTAAACATTTCATATCTTGAATCCTATCAGCTTTGTCTGGACTGTTCCCTTAGCAGGGTACCCTGAAAAGCTCTTGTGGCTCCTGTACCTCAAAATGTCAAAAGCACCCTCTTGTTATGACAACTTGGAACATCTGTAGACACTATCACGAATCCCTGGAAGTGGTGGCTGTGTGTTTTTGTTGCCAAACACATGGATATTTCATTTCATGTGGTCACAAATCCTTTGACTAGGAAACCAGGTGCTGGCTCAAAACACCCGTGCCTGTCCTGCATGGAAGCCAGCTGACTCTGTGATGGGAACACATCAGCCTCTGGAAACTGGCCCTGCACCACATTCTCACCTCTTTGTCCATACTCTCTAAGTCCTCCTTACAGAGAGTGTACAGCGGCATTGTCTCTGACATACTGGGTTGTCGCTTTCTTCTAGCAGGGCCAGGCTGCTCTCCATCTTGAGATTCTGGCAGCTCTTCACCAAACATTTGCTGCTGATGTGGCTGAATAGCTCTGTAAGGAATGTTACAGTCCCGCGTGAGGAAAGCAGTTCCATAGCACCTTTCCAGCTCGGTAGCAGACACCTGACTCTGGGATGAGGAGATACACAGAGAGCTGTGTAGGGACAGACAAGGTGCCCTGACCACTCTACCCACTTTCTATCTCTGCTTGTGTAGCGGACCCGGCATCTCCTCCTGGTATGTGTCCTGGCCCTTGAGGAGGCTCGCACTCACCTCTTTTACAGAGAAGTCACCTTGTCTACAGGCCGTCGCCTGACTTGACCTGAGCACAAAACTTAAAGGGAGACAAACATTTGCCCAGAATCATCAGGGAGTATCATTTACCCTTGAGTAAAGCCAAGACTCATTAAGAAACAAAAGAAAGCAAAAGTGACATTTACTTTTTATTCAGAGCACAGAACAGAAGCCAAACAGGAATGGTGAGTTAAGAGGTGGATCTCAATGGAGTGGGATTAATCTGCTTACAAAGGACAGAGAAGAAACATCAGATTATCTGTGCACAGCTTCACTGAGTACTACAGTACCCAATCAACTGCAAGGACCAAGTTCAAGCCTCAAAGACATTTCCAACCTGGACCCCTATGATGCTAACACTAAATTGATATTCTTATCGGCAAAACTGCAGCTCTGTTGAAAAAGTTTCTGTCTGCAATGTGCATCTACATGTGCCAAACCTTACTGAATATATTTTATACATGTTTAAGTTTATGTTAAAGTTTAAAGTACACCAGGCAAAGTGGCTCATCTGCACAATTCTAGGACTTGGAAGGCTGAAGCAGGAAAACTGTTGTGAGTCTGAGGTCAGCCTGTTCTAGAATAGGTCCTTCCTGAGGTTAAGGAGTGGGACGAGAAGCTGAGCACCACTGGCTATGGGGTCCCAGGCTGGCTGTCACAGACACTGTGCATAAGGTGACAAGACCTCACCATTACTGATATGGGGTCCTAGGAAGGCCATCACAGATGCTGTGCTTAAGATGCCGAGACCTCACCATCACTAATATGGGGTCCCAGGCTGGCTGTCACAGACACTGGCATAAAGTGACAAGACCTCACTATCACAAGATGTGTGGGACCCAGCAAGATGGTGCAGGTGATAAAGGTACTTGCAACTAAGCTGGACCACTTGAACAGGCTCCACAAGGATGCAATAGCAGATGCACACCCACATGCATATATGTATTCGCACGTGTGCACACGCGCGCACACCCCCCCACACACACTAAAACGTAATAACAAAGAATAATGGGGCATTAATTTTAAGTCACAAAATTAAAAAGAAACTGTATTAGGCTAACTGAATATTATCTATCGAGGGCAAAAGATTTTCTGCCCAGAAATCTCAAAAGTGCAGTCTCTGCTTTTCCAAATGTTTTCTCCATGTTCCTATCTTTGGCAAAACTCAGTCTGAGCACAGTCAGATAGCTCAGCAAAAAGTATGAGGAGGACATGTGTGGCCAAGGTCCGTACTGCCTTTATGAAACAGATGGGGGGACTCGTTGACTGCAGAGCACTACGGTTAGTATTACATTCACTACAGTACAACTCCTGGTGTTATTTTCTTGTAAATAAGTAAATAATTTGGGGATGAGGCAAGCAAACTCTTACTGGCAGCTATTGGGACTCTCTCTTGCTTGGTTGCCTCAAATAGTCAGTTGAACTATCTCTATGTAGCACTGGCCATTCCTGAACACTCCATGGACACTGTAAAGCTACACAGCGGTCTCAGCTGCTTGCCCTAGGGCTGTTTCAAAGACTCTGCAGTGAGTTTTTGCTATTATGAGACAAGCCTTGGTAAGCTCTAGATGACCCTAAAACAATTTCCAGGTAGACTCAAGGGACAACACTTCCTCTGGTGGCCTAGAAGAGACTTTACTGAATGGTACCAAGGGCAGCGCTTTGAGTACTGTGAACCCATCCTCTGGCAACTCAGTTGGTGAGCTGGATGGACAATGTTCTCCAGATGCACCATTAGGCTTCTCTTTAATCTTTACTTGCTTACTTTTAGTAGCGGGCTAAGAGACACCAGAGTCACAGTCATGTTGGAGGCAGCAGAGTGACAGTGACCGCTGAGTAGTCGGCATAGAGTTGTCAAAGTAGCAAGGCTGTTGTTAGCTGAAGAGGAGGGTCAAGAGCTCAGACTGACCAGGGCAGAATAGAAGCTGAAGAACAGAAGGCCGTAAAGAGCTAGACAAGAGAAACTGTGGGCTGTGGTGGCTGGAAGACTTCTAGAGTGTTGCTTAGCCCTTGGAGTCTTAAGCCATCCCAGGCTTGGACACTGTAATACTTAGCTAGAATCAAGGGATAGGGAATCCTCTAATGCCAACTCCTGCCAACATCTAAGGAATCCCAAATCTCCTAGGCTTGCAGGGAGTTGTTCACTTGTAGAACCTTTATAAACACTTAGAGATGGAAGGGCCTGGACATCTGAGGCTTGCAGGAGAACTGCAACCCCAGAGGGTGCCACCTCCTGGCACAGTTGCTCCTGTCCAGTGCTGGAGTACTAAGCCCTGGAAGGAGCCTCTTCCTCTTGCCTATGCTTTCTATCCAGGTTCAGCAACAGGACCTGAAACATCTGACTGACCACATTTACAGCTGCTCAAACCACCACCACCCTTTGCTCCCAACAGCCATAGCTCCAAAGAAAACAGAGGGAAAGCTCATGTAAGTTTTCCTTTTACTAAAAATAAATATACTATGCTTCTCTTTAAGGTTGTCTAACGGTTTCAACCACATTTGAAGTGTAAGAACAAGACCTCTCTCTACCAAAAGCTTAGTGTTAATCTTTAAAGATTTTAACTGCCAAGGCCATACCCAGTTCACAGCCACCCCGGTCTGACAGCACCAGGAGAGTTCTGCAAAGGGTGACAGGCTTGAGGTGCATGAAAAATGCAAAACCACCTTCTTTGACCTGTAAGACATTACAGATCAGTCACTATACAGAAGCTCTCAGGTACCTCCTGAAACACCCATGACCTCCTGCTCTTCCAGGGCTGCCCTGGGGCAAGGCCAGTTACTCCAAGAACCACCATCAAAGGAAGAAGTATGGCAGAGCCATAAAAATGGAAAGCACTCCCATTATATTCCTTCTCAGTTTGAAGTAACTTTTTATGTAAAATAAAACATCTATTAACAATGATTTAATGTTAAATGAGTTGTTTAGACAATACCAATTCTAACTCTAACCAAACAAACTCAGTGTTGCCCGGCTCGTGCCATCTTAATGACAGCAGGGAGGGGACAGGTAGAAAGCCTGGAGTCTAACAGCGCTCTCTATGCGGCAAGATCATTCCATGATGGGCACCAGCAGCAGCACAGAGGAGAGGGAGACTTGGGATCATTTCCTAGTAATACTGCCTCCCCTCCCCCACCTCAACATCAGTTGTCAGTTAAGACAGTGGATGCACCAGACCCAGGTTCTTAACATGATGGGAAATGGCTGGGCTTCAGCCAAAATTACTGTATAAGGACAGGAAGACCTCTAACTGTTGGAAAGGACAAACAGAGGGCTGTTAATTCCAAGGTGACCTTTTATCTTACAAAGATTTTAAACCACCCATGCCAAAAAGACTTTAACCATCAATTACAAATATGTCTGAAAGAGATGGGAAAAAGAAGAAGATGCAAAAGGTCATGGGGGTCTAAAGGATGAAAAGCATAATGAAAATGCACATGCACATGAGGCTGTCAGCACAACCAGAGAGGAAAAGATGAAGGCAGCTTCAAGAACTCAGGTAAGAGGCAACAACAAAAGGTTCAGACCCCTAAAAGAGGCAGAGATGAACCCAAATAGCAATGGCTGGAAATGTCCCTAATCTAGCATAAGTCAAAAAACTTCTAAGAGGATGAGCAAATCCTTTACTCCACAGTCTCAAAATCCACACCAGCACACACAGTGATGGAACTTGCAATTAAAGACAAAACAAACAAAAAAGCACCATGGAAGCAGTGTGAAGAAAGATGCCTCCCTACTCCTGTAGGAGAAGGAAAGCCAACAGTAGAGCCTGCCTGTCAAATTCAGAGACCAGGAGCGATCAGATGCTTTCAAGGGCTGAAATGGAGCTATTAGGGATCAGAGTCCATCATGGATCTCCCTTACGGAGAGGAATGGGGTCTGAAGCACACAGAGGCCTGACCGAACCCTCCCCGGGAAGGACACAGCAGGTAAGGACACCACAGAAGACCTAGCTCTGAGGGAGTCTCTTGAACTGCATGCAACTTCTAGAACAAATATAAGAAAGCAAACAAGCAGGAGGAAGAGGATAAAGAACAGAAACCATGGAGCTTTACAAGGAAACGATCACAAGTCAATAAACTAAATAACTGGTTTTTATTTTTTTCTGGACACAGCATCACACAGTCTAGGCTGGCCTGAGAATGATTTTGAACTTCTGATCCTCTTACCTCTACTTCCCAAGTGTAAATAACAGGATTTTAGAAGAGATCTCCAGCAGAACTGCTTTGAAAAAAAGATATGATTCCCAGTATAAGGGCCAGTCAGAATAAGTGAAACATCCAGACATTCTAAAGTGGGTACCAGCTCTCTACAGGCTCAGTGAAGGAAGGGGAGAGGAGAGGAGAGAGGGGACACCACTCAACCCATCCTGTGAAGCAAGTCACATTGGGCACACAGTGGGAAATATATTGCAGACTCATGGCTACTATGCCTGCCAACATATATAAGCCAATAGAAACAGGTCCATTTCAAGAGTTCAGAGATGTTTTCTGTTTTGCTTTAAACCAACCAATGGGACAGGGAGACATTCTGAAGGAAGGGTGCTAGCTGCCTGCTGGCCTGAGCTCTAAGTTTGGACCTACATGGTGGGAGGACAGAAATACTCCTATAAGCTGCCCCATAACCTTCATGGTCACTCTGTGGGGTGACCCACAAGTCCACACACCTTCCCTCCAAAAAAATAAGTATATAAATGTAATAAAATTCAAACAAGGTAACTACCTGTAGAAGCAGGTTCAAGAAAAATAAAATGTTTATAAGAGTTCATAATATACACAACCACTAAAAACACCCAGACGCCAGTAACAAAACTTCATATATGAGGGAGGAAGAAGGGACGGTCTCCAGCCTAACAAGGAAGATGCCACAAACCCCACAGACTCGCAATAACCTATCCAAAGACAATATTTCACCCAAGACTGAAAGAAAGATACAAGTCCTCTGGTGGAACAGACGGAGCCAGGAAACATCCAGAGAAATGTACTTGCTTGACTTGGGAACACTTGCAATGAAGGCCAAGGGCATCTGTGGAACAAGTCAAGCTTCACATCACAGTGATGCACACCGTGACCAGCAGTGGGGAGGCCGCAGCGGGACAGCAGGTTTCATGATTTTAGCCACACTGGGCTAAAGTAAGAGACGGTCTCACAGAGCTAACCAATCCATCCCCCTATCCTCAACATACCTTTGTGGTAGGACAGGGTTGAAAAAGACCTCTTGTAACTTCTACTCAGGCTGGGAAGGTGACTCGGTAAAACTGTCATGCAGGCATGAATATCAGAACTGGGAACCTCAGAACCTCTGTGAAAGCCTGGCATGGCCACACACGCTCCTGTAATCCCAGGACGCAGAGGACTGGTCAGCCTGCTTACTACATTGGTGAGCTCCAACTCTGCCTTAAACTGTAGGGTTAAGAGCAAATGAGGTGCTGGGGGATCCTAACCTCTGGCCTCCACATGCACTCCTGTGCACACACCCACACACCCCTTCATACTGCCCTTATTCCAAAAAAACAAAACAAAACAAAAAAAAACCTGACAGAAAACAGATCATATTTAAGTATATGTAAACATTAAGAATACATGTTTAGAAAAAGAGAATAAAATGGTTGGAGAAAACTGAAGGCTAGGCTGTCAGTAATAAACTCAACAATTAAAACACAATTCACAACAAAAAAGCTGGTAAGTAGAACTTTACAAAACTTATGGAGTAAAAACTATTATTCTATTAAAGTTCCAGTTAAAAGGTAAAAAGACAAACTACAGTAGATTGAGAAAATGCTTGTTTAAGTGGAAAACATACAAAGACATGTTAATAGTAATAACCAAAAACTCAATTAGAGAATGGGCAAAAGCACAGTCACTTCACCAAAGAGTAACTATATCCAATGAATGCTCAGCTCACTGAACCCTTAAGAGAGCCACGTCTGGCCTCTTTCTGGCTCTACTTTCCATGGGACTTCCATTAGCGAGTTCAGTCAGGCCAAGGGGTCAACCTCTGAATCCACCTGGCCAGGGGGTATCTGTATCTCACCCTGCTTCAGACACCAAGTTAAGAGTGGGATCAGATGACATCACCCACCAATTGGACACAGTGGGCTCTCAAGCCACATGTTTACTGTGCCTGGATCTCATTAAGGAGTGCCTGCAGATGTCCCTGACTTCACTCAGTGACAAGTCGAGGAGACTCCACTGTACTAGCCACCAAATAAATACAAGGCAAAACTTACAACTTCACAGCCAGGGCGACAATGCTCATCAAGGATAGTGCTTGGTGCTGTTGCCAAGCGCCCTGTCACAATGGGTCTGCACAGAGTTCTAGGCCCAGGATGGGCTGGTTGTCACTCTTGTAGAGATATAAGCTGAATTCCCAGAAGTATAGCAGGCACAGGAGCCCTGTGACAGGCAAAGCAGGAGCCACACAAGTTGTAGGATAGCTAGAAGAGCCGTCTGTGCTACTATGCTAGAAGTCCGGCATGGGCCTGAGGAGACTCTACAGCCAACAATGCAGACTGGACTCCAAGGCCACTGTGGATGTCTGGAATTGTGGTGGGTATGACTATAGACAAGAAAGTCACCAGGTGCCAAGCACCAGCATGGAGTGTTGAATCAGAGAACACTTACTTGTTCGGTGCCTCAGTATGTGAGAGTCAGCAGAAAGGAAGCAAAGTCCAACAAGTATGGGAAGGACGTCTCTAATTTAAATCAAAAGGTGGTCTGATTGAATTCCACATGGTGGTCTTAAGAAAAACACTCTAGATTTCCTCACTCAGCAAAGAAGGGGTTCTGGCAGAATACATCTGACCAAAGTGGGTTAAGAGCTCTCAGCTATATTTGTTGGTGTACACAAACACACACAGGAGTATATTCCTCTGGCATTTGGATGCTCCTGGCTTCCCAGGCATCCAGTTCTCTGTATTTAGACACAGGCAGTGAGAAGTAAGGGGCGGGACCTCCATTTTTCCTTATGTAGATTGGTCAGTTCATCGGCTGTGAAATGAGGATCCTGACTAAATAGTTCTCACACCTGTTGATCTTGCAGCATTTCTAAGTTTCCTGTGCATTCCGGCAGGGACAGCAGGAGTATGGTTTCCTGACATGTTACCCGGCAGCCTCCAAAGTGAACTAGGCTAAGCCAACATGTTGGTGCACAAAGCCACTTCCCATTATAAAGTCTATACAGTGATACAGTTGATGACTACCATCTTCTTATGGACCAAGACAGGTGGCAACCTGGATGCACAAGACACCTGCAGGTTTAAAAGAACCTGCAAGTGTTTAAAAACATCACCTCCCCAGAATGCACCACCAGAGACTGGCTCCTGCAGCTGCGTGAGGCAGCTCCACATTTCAGACATGGCTTCCTCTGCTGTTGTATTCCAAGTTTTATTGAGCTCAGCCTGCCAGACACAAGTTATTTTCAGACAACACTTACTTTTCACTTGTCTTGGAAATCCCTAGTCTACTGACACATACTTCAAACAAAGTTGAGTAATTAAAAAAAAAAGCAACATTGTACCTAACACTGTACTCACCTTAAGACAAGGTGCCTTTGCTTTTTATTTAAGGAAAAATAAATGAGAAGCTGAGTTGGTTTCCGCAGCGTGGAAAGCAGACTGCACAGGTGTTGCGCAGGTGCACACCAGCACATACTGACTTTGTGGCTGCTTTAAATTCTGGAAGCACTGCTGTCCAACTGCAATTTAGAAACTGAATTTCAGAAATAGCCTTCAATGCACAGCTCCTCCTTGCCCCTTATCAGGTTATAATAACACTGCAAAACAGCCAGCAATAGAAACATGAACCCCTTGACTACTGGGACTGTGTGCTCAAAGGGGAAATCTTAAGGTATTGCTGGTTCCTGACACAAAAGTCAAAACCTTGCTGTCTCCATCACGTGTGAGATGGCTTTAGAACAGGGCTGCTTCCTACAAAGACCCAGACCTGGAACTTCAAAACCCAACCCCAATCTGACCTCCAGAGAGCCAATCACTTAGGACCAGTGATTTAACCTAGTACCCATGTAAAGGGACCTCCACAAAACCTCCAGAGAGTGGGTTCATAGAGCTTTAGAGTGAGTGTGCCCCAACTTCATAGGTGCTGAGGCTCTAGACAGTCTCCACTACCCCTAGGAAAGACCCACACCTTCCCTGACTACTACCTTGAGTTCTCCATTTTTTTCACCCATACCCATCTGCCTCTGTGGGCTGACCAAAGCACATTCCCTCCACAGCTATTGTTGACTGAGACAATGTGGAAGGACTCAAAATCCAGAATAAAAAGGAAGTTTGTAGTCATCAGGCTCCTTGGTCCTCCTCTCTCTCGGTTTTGATTCTCAAGTCCTGGATGCTGTGGTGGCCTCAACTCCCCCATGTGTCTCTCGAGATCAGAAGAATATAGCCTTTATGGCCTCATAGCATACCAGCCCAAAAAACACCATCTGGGTGGTTACAAGCCACTGCGCAGCTGGTCACTGTCCATTATTGTTTCATGTGACAGCTTTATGACTATGTTCAGTAAGAAAGAAATCGAAGAATTCCAAATCTCACATCTTACTCCACTGCCTCCAGACTGCTTTTACTTCTAGGTCACAGCTCCTAAAGCAAAACCTGGGTCAAAGAGCATGCACTCTCAGTAAATACTGCCAGAGTTCAACCAAATGCTGAACCCACTTAGACGTCCCTCAGCAAACCCCAAGCACATGTCACCTCTGAACGGACAGCCCTGGGATGAAACCTTTGTACTTAGTGATTGTGTGGAGGCTAGTGTTCATCATAACTGCCTCATTAATTCCTACAACCTGAATACTTCATCTCTTGCCACTGCCAGTCTCCTCTTGAGATCACCTAGTATCACTCCTGACCACATGGGCCCCATCTAGCTCAGCCCGGATACCACACTTGCCCTGACCTCCATGTGTGCATCCATGTCCCACATGAAGGATGTGCACACACTTGCCCTGACCTCCATGGGTGTCCCACACGAAGGATGTGCACACATTTGCCCTGACCCCCATGTGTGCAACCATGTCCCACATGAAGGATGTGCACACACTTGCCCTGACCTCCATGTGTGCATCCATGTCCCACACGAAGGATGTGCACACACTTGCCCTGACCTCCATGGGTGTCCCACATGAAGGATGTGCACAGACTTACGGCCTCACCTGGTTCTGAGCTCTTTGGTACCGTGTGGTTTTACTTCTGTTACGCACTCTCTGCTATGGGCTTTCCCAGACGACTTTAAAACATCCCCACTCCACTTTTCACTGCCTTACACCCTGTGTGCTCTGGCTTTCATGTGTCAGAGAAGCAGAGAGCAGATAGATGGCAGGGGTGAGTAGCGAGCAGAGGTCTCAGCACTGCTGCCCATCTGAGGCATCAATGTTTTTGCTCTTTGATATAATGTATGTAGCATGAACATGTATGTGTGGAGGACTGGAGCTGACATCATGTGTCTTCTCAATCACTTTCCACTTTATATATGTAAGACAAACCATCTCCCTGACTCAGGCAGGCTGGTTGGTCACTGAGCTTCAGTCATCTGCCTGGCTCCCCCTGGCCTTCTATCAGGGAGCCTGCAGACGCACCCCACTGTGGCTGGAACTTATGTGCCTTCTAGACATACAACACACCCACCCCACCTGTGTCCCTGCACACCCATCCTTTTTATTTGCAATCCAAGACCTCTCGGAAACAAGGAGAGCTTTACCATTTTAAAAGACACTTTGGCAAAAAAGTACATGTTTTCCTGAGATATTTTAGGATAGTAAAATACATATAGTGCTCTGAACCAAACTCAGACTTCTCATACTGTAACAAATGAGTTACTTGGGATCCTGGTGTGTGACTGCTAGCTCATACCTGTTCTGACTAGGTTCTGCACAGCAGCCAAGCTTGGCTGTGGCTACAGCAGGAAGTGCCAAAACCTCTGTCTTTGTGTTCTCAGATCAGGTTACACTTGATAAGAGTATGTAGAATTTGCCAAATAGTATTGATCACAACAGAACCTGAAAGGAGGCTCAGTCTGAATTATGAAAAGTTTCAAGAAAAAAATGTATAGTGAATCTATACTGAATGCAATTTCATAGACAATGAATGAATAAATGTCTATCATAGGTACCTGCTACAGAGGAAACTAGCTAGGACGCCACCCCTGATGATATGCACAGCCAGGGAAAGCTCTGGCAGCATGGTGCTCACCAAGGCATCTCACCTGTAAGCACGTAGGAGGGTTCCATTATATTTTTTACGTGACAAACTTCATAAAGACAAGCCAACCAATACCCCCTCCCCAAAGAAGAACTTAGTAGAGAAAGGACCAGAAGGACGTGAGAAGGCAGTTCGCTTCAGTGTACTCTAATAGTGAGCCACAGCCACAGAGAGGCTGCCTTCACAAACCTATTGCTACCCATTAGCTTCCCAGAACAGCTCATGAGCTATGACCAGCACACAAACCTCACCAGGCAATACAAGTCTACTCTTCTGGGTATCTGGGCAAACTGCGGCATGGTTTACTAAAGTGGCTGCTATACTGTACCACAATTAAAAATATTCACAACCTTTAACTCAGTGATCCCACTGTGATAATGTGATGGTCCAGACTATAAGCAGAAGCATGTGGACACAGTGACTAGCTGGAAGAAACCAAGTTGCAGTAATGATGACCCTTTGGTGCATCCCAAGGTACACTGAGGAAGCAGAGCCACTTCATGGAGTCCTGAACAAACATCTGGGACTCTGTTTATGCCAATCCTGCTTCCCATTACCTGTGTGTCACTGAGGCTGGACACAGGTGTGGACACAGGACTAAGTTCTTGCTCAGCTCTAAAACTACTCTGCTGAACACATGCAAACTGATTAGGCCTGCCAGAGAGCATTTGCAATCAGAGCAGAACTAACAGCACTATGGCTCTGGGCTGTTGACCCCAGGGTAACTACCAGGAATGATTTTGATGCCTTGGAAGGAGTACAGAGAATGGGCAGGTGACTGTATGCCAACTGCAAGCCGAACATGGTATCTACTGCCCCAAGGATGTGCTTCAGCTCTAGAAGGGTGGTCTGAGGGTTCAAAGGAATGGTGGTGACTAAGACTGCAGAGAGAGAGCAGGAATTAATAAGGGTCTGTCACTTGTGGGCATCACTAATCCTGCCATCAAATGACTTTTGATCTACTCCAGTGTTCTCACATACCTTTCAGTATATGGAAGAGTCCTGGTGGCTAAGCCTGAGTGCCTGATGAGGACAGACCTAGGAGGGAGGTCAGAGTACCCTGTGGGACCCTTCTCTGCTGGGCATCCCAGGATTCTCTTGTGTACCATGCCAGCACTGAGCATCCTGTAGACACATGACTCATGGAAATCGCCACTGTCAGACAGGCAGCCCAGCACTAACTCAGGACTGAAGAGAACCTCAAGTATCACTTGTCTATACTATAGCCCAACAAAACCATCTTAATAGGTTCAGAAAACTAAAGTTTAACACCTTCAATGCCCATTTCAACAAAGAAGGCTTACATGTGCTACAACGTACCTGAAGGAGGAAGGCTCTCCATGAATAAGTGGGGCACTGGAGGGAGCTGGTGCAGAACCCTGGGTGCCCATCCGGATGAGCTTGCCTGTGTTAGAGTCATAGATCCGAACCTCGGGACCAGGATGGGCCTTGGAATGGATGGGTGTTGGGTGGAACAAGGCTGTTGGAAGTACACTGTGTCTGTCTGGAAAGGCTGCAGGGCTGTTATCCCTGTGGGATGAGAGCAAGGGACATGTATGGCGTTATTAGTAACACATGGTCCAGGGACACAAGCTGGAAGAGAGGCAAAGCAATGTGAACGGCATGGATACAGGAATGGGGCACAATGCATCAGGGACAACAGACGCTACTGGCTAGGCACTGAATGAAATGCTCTTTCAAATTCTTAAAAGAATGCTTCAGATGGAAGATCTACAACTCTGAATTCTAGAACACAACGATGCGTAAAAATAGTATCACGCTTAACCGCCGTCATCACCAGTGGGACCCGCCTGGAGGAGTCCTCACCTTGGCAGGACAGCTTCTTTGTATTCCGTGGCTTTCTGTGATATCTGCTAGAACTGAAAATGATCAGAGCTACTCTCAGAAACTGGCATTTGTACTGACTGCCACTTGTCCCCAATAACCAAGTCTCTCATCACAAATACACAAAAGATGAGAAATTCCATTTTCCAATATGCTTCCGTTTGAGTAATTTTGTATACCTGCTCCATGGTCTTCATCCTATACCCTTTCTTTGGTTCTGAGATCTAAACTAGCCTTTATATAATGTGCGTGATAGTATCAACCCTGAAGACATACATGCAAACCAGAATTTACTACTGAGTACCCCAACTGAACTTTACTATGGGAAAGCCCAGCTCTAATGCCTCTCTGGATATTAACAGTTGCTCATCTTTGAGCCCACGGAGGACCTGAGCATCACACTGCAAAGGCCAAGACCAGGGTGGATAGAACAGACTCCCTCCCAGGAGCACTGCAGCCTTGGGAGTTGGGGAGCATTTGTAATGGTTAATAATTCATATAAGAGATCTACCATCATCTAGGAGACAAGCCTCTGGCCATGCTTGTGAGGATTATTCTGATAAAAGTAAGTGGGGTACCATTCTCTGGGCTTAGGGAGGGGGTGTCCTAAACTACACAGAAAGAAGAAAGCTGAGCACCAATAGCAATCATTCCTTCTTCCTAACTCCTGCTTCAATGTGACTAGCTACCTCAAGCTCCTGTGACCATAACTTTCCTACCAGGATAGAAAATATACTCCCCTCCTCCCTTAAATTGTCAGGGTATTGTGTCACAGCACCAGGACAAGTAACTGATGTACCATGGATCTTGGAAGGACACCCCTCAGCAATTACGGCTCTCAGCACTGTATCCAGCCAGAATTCAAGCAGTCCTCCTGAAAGCACTGCTGGGTATGAAAAAGAACTGAGTTTACAGAAGCTCCCAGCCCAGTTTGGGAAGATCACAGGAGATGAGGGTGGGTCATGCATGAGCAAAGACTACATTAGATGCCTGGTTGTGGTGGGGTACACCTCAGGAACTGGAGGAAGGAAGGCCGTGTGGAATAGGATGGACGGGAGGGAACCTACCTATGTGTCCGGGCATCGTCATCTACAAGTGGGAAGAGCTGCTCCTCTACCTTGTCCCAGCGCTCCAAGCAGCTCCACAGCCAATCAGGGCTGACCACATGTAGGTGTTTGCACTCCTGTGCCTGGCGCACCTTCTCTGTACCTGCAGAGACAACATGTCAGCCTGCCTGCTATGTGGTACCAGAGTGGGCTTTTATGTTCCTCTTAGGATAGAGCTGCATGCCAAGCTTACAGACAGGCATCCTCCTCACCACTGAGGGCAAAACCTCTTGTCAACAGGATTTCTGTTCTTGAACTATTTCCTAAACCTAAAGACAGCCCAAGGCCCCACCCTCCAGGCTTGCCTATTACTCTGGCTCTGGTACCAGCCTGGAAAGAGATCCATCAGCAGTGTCCCTGTTGATTCTCCCTGCATGGAGGCACCCTATCACTTTTGAACTCCAGGGCTTCCTTAACCAGTCTGGCACCTGGCCTGGCCTTGTCCCCTGCCTCACACACTTCTCTTTTTGCCCTTGTATGTCCCAACGGCCCCTGGAGTGCCACTGATTGCCCACTGAGTGACTCCTCACCCATCTTCAGCTGGTCCTGCCCTGTCTTAGTGTCTTATGGCTATTTTGCATACCGTTCAGTAACCCCACGCTGTAGGATGGCAAACTGAGTCCTAGACTAGCTATGTTTCCAAGGAGTCATTCTCTTCAATAGAAAAGGTAAGAGGAGAACACATCTCACAGCATCCCTATGACTAAGGAGTTCACAGAGAAAAAGCTTCAAAGCCAGGAAAAATAGAGATGGAGACTCTTACAACAACAGTGTCTACACAAGCAGGTACACACACACACACGCGCACACACACACACAGAAAGACCTGACTTGTACTCTCAATGCTCTGGAAGGAAGACCCTTTGTTTCTGAGGTGGGTTGATGCTACATTCCCTACTTAGACAAAAGACGTTGCTGGGGCCAGAAAGCCCGTCTGATTCCCACCAGATCTGTGCAAACTGTTCTACAAAGCAAATAACACCATGGTCTAGAGCTAGAGTAAAACAAGACTGCAGCCTTTAGGGAGACTATGGGAATGGACCATCTCGACAGCTAGGCAGAGCCTGGAGGTGAAGGCTTAGGTGTCCTAGTCACTGACTATTGCTGATGAGAAATGGCAAGGTGACAAGCAGTGCCTAGATAGCTCGTGTAGCGTTTAAAGAAAACGCCAATTGCTTATGAAGATCATTTAAAACAGTAAGTTTTTCTTAGAGAACACTCAATATTGCGTAATACATAACATGAAAGTGACTATTCCAGAGACCCAAGACAGGTGAAATGTATATAGGAAAACAACTTTACCCAAAGTCAAGTCAATTATCAACGTGTGTGTGTGTGTGTGTGTGTGTGTGTGTGTGTGTGTGTGTGAGACACATACACAAACATGGAGGTCAGAGAACAACCTTGGATGTTGGTTTCTGTCTTCCACCTTGAGACTAGGTCTTTGTTATTTGTTGTTGCTTATTCTAGGCTACCCGACTCCCAAGCTTCTGGGCTCCTCCTGTCTTTGTCACCATAGTGTGCTGAAGGAGCACTGGGATTATGACAGGCATCTCTGTTCCTGGCTTTACATGGGTTCTGGAGATGCCAACTCAGGTCCTAACACAGTGCTGTGTGACAAGCACTTCAATGCACTGACTCCCTAGCCGGCCGACCTGCTTTTAAGCATCATGCTCAGATGCAGAGCATTAGGACCTAGCCTTGAAAAGGGGGAACCAGGCTGAAGCCCAGGTGCATGCCTACCCGGGAGCACTACTGGTCGCATGTCCCACCCACAGGAGCAGGGACAGCGGCACATACCAGCCCGTGCTGCAATGAGGTGAGTGGCCCTGTCTGGAGCGTCAGGGCTCAGCACCAGCTGGGTGAGGACCTTGGCTCCCAGGGCGGTGGCATGATAGTGCTCACGAGTCTTTTCCACAGGAAAGTTCGTTGGGTGCAGCCCACTGAATATTACAGCCACATCTGCTAGCACCTTGCTCTTGAGCTCTGGCACAATTTTCCGTAGATCTGGAGCTTCCTCAAGCTCCTTGTTGAGGTATCTGTCATATTTCGTGTAATAGTCAGTGTGTACTCGGACGAGGATCTCCTCGAGGTGTATCAAGTGGTCATCGTCGTCTGTGTCCTCTTCCTCTTCCTCCCCGACACTCTGGTCTAGGGACTCACCTGCAGTGACACCTGACTGCTCACTGTTCTGTGATTCCGTTTCAGCCTCCTTCCGGTCTACACTGCCATTGCCCAGGCCACAGAGGCTGTCCCGTTCACCCTCCTCCTGAGTATCCAGGTCTGATCCTTTGTCATGTGGGTGGACGCTAGGCCCAGACTCTGCCAAGGGGCTTGATGCAGATCTCCCCCCACTCGTGTCCTGGGACCCACTGTGCTGTGGAACTTTTACTCTATCCTGGGTGGCTGGAGACTTCTTTCTGCGTCCCTTCTCCTCATTCTCCCCGTCGGAAGCAGAGGAGGACTTCTGACCTTCTGACCTGCTGCTCTCGCTGCTCTCGCTGTCACTTGACAGGTCAAAGTCCAAATCTTGAGTGGCATCTCCCTGAGTAGGCTGCACCCCTGGTGCTGTCCGACTGTCCCACTCACAAGACACAGGGAGCTCTGGAGCTTCTGTCAGCTCGTGGCCACTGCTGCCGGCAGGAGAGGCCCGGGTAAGGGACCAGACTGCCTTCTCATCTGTTTTACTGGGGAAAACTCCCGGCACCGCCTCACCACCATTGAGCTCCCGGGAGGCCTTCCCAAGGCCATTGCTCTGCTCCATCCCAGGTGTAGGTTTGCCTTCTTCAGGATCCTTCACTGACAGAGACTGTTCCAAGATGTCCCCTCCTTTAGAAGAATGATTTACTAAATATACAACAAAAGGAAAACTTTACTAAATATACACAAAAGGAAAACACTGTTATTTAATGGTAAATAACTTTTAAAACTAAACCTCACCCCTCTCCAGGACAGTTTGAACTGTCTGTCCTCTCTGGCTCAGGTCTAGGGAAGTTTCTGATCTAAGAGCTGGACAAAAAAACAGCTCATGTCGGTGGCCCAGACCTTCTGCCTTTACAGCCTGTGTGGGCATGGTGTTCTAGGTCAGCACCCTCATCTGCAAGACCCTATATCTACAGAAAGGAGCTTACCTTCATTTTCTACTTTAGTGCCTACAGAAGCAATAGCATGCCTCTAAACATTCTATTTCAAAACTAAAATTCACCATAAAAACTTAAAACCAAAACCTTTAAACTGAATTTGGTGATGCACGCCCATATCCCCACAGTTGGGAGGCTAAAGGAGGGAGCCACCTGTGCTACATAGAAAGTCTGTCTCAAAAGGGGGAGGGCGATGTGCATTTCCTTCAGAGAGACTCTGGCTCCCATGTGCCTCAGACTCGACTCCCTGCAGTTTCCATGCAGGCAACAGATTGAGTCCCGGCTGTGTTGCGGGCTGGTTCTTCCAAGGGGAACGACTGCACCTCACTCCTTCCATGGGGTATATAATGCAAATGTCTAGGATGGAGTGCAGCAGCGACACACTTAGACACGCTGGCAGCAAACACTCAGAGCACTGTGACCCCTCCCCACCCCTCCCCTCCAGTACCAGGGCTGAACGCAGTAGACTACGGAAGTACAACACCAGCCCCTAATATGATTTCTAAATATCCCACTTTCCATTACATAAACCCAATTGCTTCAGGAAAATTGAAATACAAATAAAAAGCAAAACAGAATAAGGTGAATAGTCAACTTAAAACCATCATTACAGAGATTAAAAAAAGGGAGAGAGAGATAAGACATTTATCAAAATGCTATTTTCCCTCTGAGAAGATCACCCACCTTTTTTCCTTGTCTGAGATTCCCGGGCCCCCGGGGGTGCATTCACATCACCTGTGCCTGGGAAGTAGACATACTTCTTCACAGTTATAAGGTTAGGGGCAAACTTCCACACATCTTCTCGGTCATCAATGATGCAAACCATTGAGTCTCCACAGGGAAAGAGATTTCTATAAGAAAACACAGTTTATACAATGATTTGCCAGTTGCAATAATCTTTTATTTGGCTAAAAAGAATAGTCTAGGACTTTCAACTCTCTATAAAGAGCAAAGAGCAGATTCTTTAAAAAGAAACAAGTTTTAATAGGGTGCTTTCATTTAGTTCATAATTTATATTTTTTCCAGAGATAGTGAAGTTAAAATATTTTTCTCCATTGTTTGGTTCTCCTTAAGAAAACTTTAAAAAGTGGGTAAATACTTCAGTCACAGATCAGAACACACCCCTGAAAATTCAGTTCTTACAAACAAATGGGTCAGACCACATACATAAACATAGCTACTCAGCCCAAAGGCCAAGTGTTCATCAGGCACACTTACAGTGGACCCTCAGCTGTTCTTGAGCACATCACAGGGGGCAGCCTATACTTGTCCAGAGAGCTTCCATTAGAGTCTAACACCACCCCTTCTGACAGCTTGGCACTCTGATAAATTACCTCATGCTTTCTTCTGCCCTCAGTTTGCTCCCTCTATACTATCAAGCAAAAGCGAGGCCTTGCTTCAAATAAAGACCTCAGTCTCTTCTAATCAATAACTTGCACAGTTTTTAAGTCTCAATGGATCTCTTAATCTAAAAAGGAAACTTGAAAAGAGGATGCCTGTGCAGCCACGCCCTCTTCGCCCGCCATACAGAGAACTGCTATGGCACAGGTCTTAAGGTGAGACACTACAGAAACAAAGGCCACTTGATACATGAGAACAGTGGACACCGCTCTCTCTTGGTAGGAATAGGAAACACTTGTGCAAAGTGACAAATTTCAAACATAACACTGCTTTCCAAGCAGGACTGAGGAAGAGGTAGCCCGGTCACAGAGATTAGAAGGGACAGGAAACAGATGAAAGAAAAGAAAGACAAGAAACAGGAAAGATAGATCACTTTGGCTGCTTATTGAGTGTCTACACAATACATAGAGGACATTTCTAATAAGCTGTAACTCTGAGAGGCTGGCACTGGTGTCCTTGTCCTTCAACTCAGAAAGCTGTGTGAAACAAAACTGTGACCTTCTGGCGGGTGCTGTGCTCACCTTGCTGTGTGCACCCTACAGGCCTGCACCTTCTCTAGGCTACTGTGCCTTATGAGCACTAAACCTTCACCTCTATGGTCAATGCCTCCTTGCCTCTGCAGCAGTGAGTTCTAGACAAGCCTCAAAAGAAGCCTGAAATTCAAGGCCTCTCTGAGGCCAGCTAGTGAAGGGAGACACGGAAGGCAATGGTTGAGAGGTGAAGAGCAAGCTAACAACCAGCCCATGCGGGGCAAGAGGACCACTGCACCTCTTCTGACAGAAACAAAGAACCACCACGGAAAAGCAGTTTCACAGCTATACGGTCCAGAGCAGGGAACGGGACAGGAGGACACAGAAAGGATTGGATACTCTCAGGGCCTGTGGCAGTCTGAACAAGAAGGGACCCCATAGGCTCACGTTTCCTGTGCTCCCTACAGTGATGATGGACTCACCCTTGGAAACTGAGCAAGCCCCCAGTTAAATGCTTTCTTTTTTAAGTTGCTTTAGACATAGCATCTTATCACAGCAATAGAACATTAGCACAGACAGGGCCAAGCATCCGGGGAGCAACAGGACCCATGTGGGAGGAACGCAGGGTCTAAAACAACCCTCTGAATACTCTATGGTTTATGCGCGAAGTTGGAGGAAGAAGGTTAAATTCGTGGAAAGTGTTGAACACAGAATTATTACTCTAATTCTCAATAGTCAATTTTTAAAGAGGAAACTGAGTAATAATAATAAGTTGTCCCATAGTAATTCAGCTAAGTACATACCTAAGGTTTCCGGTTTTAGAAAATGGGTCAATACATTCATCTCTAGACAAAATTCGATGAGAAAAAAGCTTCTTCTCAGGGTCCAAAAAGCCTGTAGGAAGAAGGGACAAAGGTCATGCTATGCACATAGCACTCTACAGTGTGCCCCATGCAGGTGAGACCGGCTTACTCGGTCTGCTCTTTTCACACATCAGAATTTCTACAACAAAACCACATTTGCTGCCTACAGTAACATCCATGAAGCAATCTGTAAGATGCAACGGGGATGCGTAAGCTGCATAGTTTTGTATAAAGCAAGTAAATTATCACTGTACTTCACAGAACAATGGTTGTGGGTCTGTTCACACTTTGGTTTGCACTCAGAGGGGAATATCACTCTGATGTGCAATCCAGGCCATTTACTAACAGGGAGAAAACATGGAGGCATGCATTTTCTAATCACTTCAGTAGAACCACACAGCCATCTTCTCCACAAAAAGGAACATATTACAAAGCCAAGAGGAAGCCTGACACTTTTGGATAGTACCTAACTCACATCAGTGACCCAGGATGAAGCCATTGTGAAAAAGGTAGCTTCATTACAGTGTGGCAGGATATGCACCTCTTCCAAGGTGGTCACCACAGTTGGGGCACTCCAATAAAGTGTATTAAGCTTTCTGTCATTGTGTGGTGATTACTTGTAAAAGCAGCAGGCAAGGAGGAAAGATTCATGACCGACAGATGTACAAGTTTCAGTCCATGGTTACTGGGCCCTTTGTTTGAGACCATAGTACATCAAAGCAGGAACATGAACTTTGGGGAAACTGCCCACTCCACAGCAACCAGGAGAGACACAGGTGCATGTCCCCAATACTCCCTTTAAGGACACTGCCCTAATGACCTCGCTTCTTCCGAGCAGACCCTACTTCCTAAAGGCTGAACTAACCTCCACCCCACTACCTGGGGTCCACAGTCACTGAAATGTGTCTTGTGCAGCACACCTAGGACTTAGTTCTGTAGGTGTGACTACCATTAGCTTTCACACCCTGTCCAAGCTGTCCTCAGGCTCTGGTCTGGGAGAATTTACATTTATGTTCTTAAAGATAAGGCTAGAGACCTATTGGAAGTGGCTGTCCCATTCTGTTCGACATTCTTTGGATGAACTAGATACTAGAATTCTTTGAATAGGTGCCTAAGGCCTCCAGGGCTTGACTAGCCCAGGAAGACACACAGCAGCAGGACTTGCAGTTGGCAGCCCCACAAGGTCAGGACTGGTAGCAGGTTCTTGTGGTGCGGCACTGTCGATGACATCACCAGTACAGACACTAGGAAAGCAGCAGGCAGCAACACGCACTCTCCGGCTTCAGGTCTGAAGGCAGCCTGGCATGCTTTCTTTTCCTCTTACTTTACCCGTATCACTGGGGCCTCTTCGACATGAGCCTGATGCAGTATCTCAACTGACTGAGTGTCAAAAGGACTAATGAGAGCATGACCTACATGAAACTCAGGGATGTGGCTTTGCTTAAGCAAATGTCCTCTTACTCAGTACTGATGCAGTCCCTACGCCTCCTTTACTCTGGACCTTGCTGTGTTGATGTGGTCAGATCAACAAGACACGGTTTCTACAAGGTAGAATGAGTGACTCTAGAGCAGCGGTCCTCAGCCTTCCTAATGCTGTGACCCTTTAATACAGTTCCTCATGTTGTAGTAACCCCCAAACACAAAATGATTTTCATGGCTACTTCATAACTGCAATTCTGCTACTGATATGAATCATAATGTGAATATCTGATATGTATACTATCTGATATGCAGCCCCTGTAAAGGGTTGTTTGACCCACAGGCTGAGATCTACTGCTTTAGGATGTGTCCAGCAACTGTCCCAAACACCTGCGGTTAACATCTGAGAAACCCAAATCAGTAGTACTGGCATTGCCACTAGAGGGACAGGACGCACAGATGTCAGGATGCCCACCCTGAAGCCTCTCCAAATCAAGAAAAGTCTATTCATGCGTAATCTCAGTGGGTGTTTACCTTCTGATGAAAGAGGGAAATGAGCACAACTGTTCAGAAACAAGTAGTTATTTTGTGTTTTTTGTGACACCGATGATGTACGAATCCTATGTGACAAGAACACTGCACAGATGTGCATGGACACTTAGACAAGCTGTGCAGACTCTGAACAAACACACCGAGCAAGCGGAGAGGGAACACACGCGAGTATGACAGTGAGGAGTATTTTCTAATTTTTAATTTTGATACTTTTAACTTAAAAAGTACCAAAGTACTCATTTAACTGGGATGTTTTCTTCATTAGACTCTGCTGGGGCCTCTCCTAGTCACCTGCCTAAAGCTTGCCCCATTACCACTATTAGCCCATACATCACTAATTAGCACCTAGAGAGGCAAGGTTTCAATGGGAAGAAAGCTACAAGCTTGGGTGTGGATCTGCTTATATACAGGGATGCCTCAGCTGTTGGGACTGGGTAATTTACAACCCACAGGGATAGCTCTGCATCATAGCTCTGTAGGCTGTAAGCCCAAGATGAAGGCTCAGCAGCTTCCCTGACAGGTGGTGGCTGTTCTGCCTCCCAAGGTCACCTCCTAATAATCACCTTGCTGATTAAAGGTTAGAATATTAAGTCAGCGCACAGGGTTCTCTTTATTGGTCTGAGATGCCTAACCTTCCTATTATACAATTACACACCTTCAAATCCTGTATCCCACCCAGGAACACAAGAGTGACAATCTTAAAACACTGAATCTCCGACAAAGTGAATCAGCTTTGATATGTGGCTTCAATGGTTATGACAAACAGCATCAGTGTAGGTTCACAAATTATAAAAAGAACACATTCTGGTGGGAGCTACTGACCGTGGGGAGGTAGGGGCACTGTGTGGGGTTTGCAGCAGGCCGGAATCTAAGGAGGGAAGAGTGTATGTGGGAAGCCTCTGTAATTCTGCTGTGAGCCTAAAGCTGACCTAAAAAACAAAGCCTGTCTTAAAAAATAGGCTATAGAGATTCTAAACTACCAACTCCATCAACAAAGACAGAGACCAATCAATCTCAATCTCTCTCTCTCTCTCTCTGTATGTGTGTGTGTGTGTGTGTGGTGTGGATATATTCACCCATGCATTCATGTGTGAAGGCCAGATGTCAGCACCAAATTTCCTCCTCTATCACCTTTTGCATTGTTTCTTTTATTGTTTTCTGTTTTTTGAAACGGGGTATCTGATCTCACTGATTCAGAAATTGATTTTTAGTGGGTACTGAGGATCCATCCGAACTATGGTCCTCATGTTTGCATAGAAGGGCTGTACTCACTGAACCATCTCCCCAGCCCCAAGACCTTTGAATTTTAAACTGCTCAGATGAACAAGTTCTGCAGCTGCTACTCAGGCCCACAAGCCTGCTGCTGGGATAGTGTGTGTCCTCCCTTACTCCGGCAGCGACTATAATGCACCAGGAGCTAATTTCCCATCTGGCTACAGTCAGCACTCATTCCTCAGCCAGTGCCGCCACCTGGTGGCCACTGCACACTAAGAGCACATGGAAGTGATTGCCAGAGCAGCAGTTCCTATCCAACCAAAACAAACAAGGGTCACTCAGTCTTAAGGGACTCACTTTGGCCATTAAAGCATTTGGCACAAACACACGTAGACAACAGATCTCCAAAGCCATCTTTAGTCAGCTAAAGGAACTACCTTTGAAAACACACCACATAAGTTTTCTCTTTCCATCTATCTATGGTCCCAGAAAACTTTCCCTCTGCAACTGCTGGTCCTAACCTTGAGTTTCTTTCTGCCCCACTCCTCATACTGTGCTGGACTGACCTGCAATGGTGTGGGCATACAGACGGCTGCCGAAAGTGAAAACATGTAGCTCATACAGCTTGGCAATTTTCTCCAAGAAGTCCTTGCAGTGAGGCCTCAGGCGGGTGTGCAGCATCGGCTCCCCTCGGGCAAGCTGGAAGTGAAAGATGCCCTGTAAACAAGAGTCAAGTGTGAGAAGAGGATGCTGGGAGAACTGCCCAGCAACACCTGAGCTGTGGGCCCAGCACTGGTTTGCAGACATTCAAGTCAAATGTAGAACTGCACAGGGCACGTGAGATCCACAGAGGTGTGAGTGAGGCACAGGAAGGTCCGTGATGATAGATGCTACTGGCACTATCTACCATGGCAACTGTGCCAACTAGCCACTGTAATAACAGGCTGCAGTAAATACCTCTCATAATTATAGCTGTCCACAACACTACTTCCTATAAACTACCTGGTAACTATCAATCACTATAACCACCTGTAACCACTTAGGATCAACCATCTCAATAACTGTCTTTGATAACCACAACAAGATAGCCTGATAATGGCAGTAGCAACTATCCAGTCATATAAACAGTGGATAGTGTCTTGGGATCCGTGTGATCATACATCCCATCTGTGCTGTTGTCTTGGTGACGTCACTGTTCTGAGCATACCCATGGTGACTCCTGGGCTTCTAATGAGAGTAACAATTGCTAATGGTGAGACAGCTTCATTCGGCATACATGAATGCAGAAACTGTTGTAGGTCACCTTGCAGGCAGGTGAAACCGTTCTTAACTTCCATTATTATTTTTCAGATATGCTTGTTTTCCATAGGAAACTAAGCTGTGATCTTTTTACTTCTATTTCCCATTATTTTCTCAGCAAAAATATTGATTTCTTTAACAATTAAAAAGGTTAACTACTTAGGCCAGATATTATCTCTAAAAACAAAACACAAACCAACCAAACAAACCAGCAGGATGGTGAGACAGCCATCACAAACAGAACAGGGAATTCTAGTGTTGGCTTTCCCTTTCTCCACCAGCTGTCACGTCTGCTTCCAGAATGGTACAGGCGCGGATGATGCTCAAAGCAAGGATTAGATACCCCTCCCATGCGTCCAGACATCAGGGACTCAACTCAAAGGCTGAGGGCCCCAAGGCCTGCAATCATGTTTCAGGTGTCCTCAGAAGAGGACTGAAGTTAGTAGAGGACTAGTCCTACCCAAGTCATCCTATCCCAGTGCTTTTCAGCCTTTCCAATGCTGGGACCCTGTAACACAGTTCTTCATGTTGTGGTGACCCCAACCATAGTTATTCTTGTTGCTACTTCATCACTTTGCTACCCTCACGAGTCACAATGTAAATATCTGTGTTTTCCTATGGTCTTAGGTGGCCCCTGTGAAGAGGTTGAGAACCATAGGTTGCCCTACACTGATGGGCAGACACTAACTCCCTGGATCTTTTTACAAGTGAGAACTGGTTCCAAGAGTCTTATTGAACTAGTTTAAAATGTGCAACTCCAAAGATACAATAAAAGAATCAACCCCAGCTCACACACATCGAGTATAGAGGTGCAGAACCCCTTCCATCTATGCGCCCTTCAACATGCTCACTCTACAGGCAGGGAGGAGAGTGAAACAGTAAACTGTTTAGTAAGGACTCCTGACTCCAATTACAGTAGACTGTTCTGTCAGATCTCTAATGTAACTCTAAGTATAAGCTGTACCATGGAGGCAGAATTCTAGCCATATTAGGCTAATCTTCACAAAGTTCTACCAACACTGGTCATTACCCATATCACCATCATATCCACAGCAGTTCACTCAAAGCAAAGGAATTTGATTCTATGGTGAACCATACACTAGGCTTCTAGCCTCTTCCCATCCCTAGACCTGGGCACAGCAGGACACATGCAGATCTGTAGTGGTACCCAAAATCTAAAATAATAGTCTATGTGACACTTGCTCAACAGCTAATATTTTAAAACATAGGACACTACCCAGGCCTTCCTAGTTAAACGTCCGTTATCACTACAGGCTTTAGGTCATCTTTCTCTAATAGGCACTAAAAGCTTTTTGCTCCTGAACCTCAGTTTCCCAGCATGTGGCTCCTTTGCCATTCAGGCTTAACTTGCATGGGATTCTAAACCTGGCCACTTCCCATGTCACCCTGGAGAATTCAATTCCTTCACAGCGACTCCCAGGTTCTCTTTAACACAGACCCAGATATCCTCTTGATCTAGACATCTAAATATAAGGCACTCTACACACTACCTCTTTCCAAGACCACGCCCCCAGCATCATTCCTTGTGTTCCCAGTCGCTATCTTTACAGGTCTCTGAACTCTTCTACCTTGTATGACCCTAGCAAGTATGAACCTGCCTCACACAAAAGTTTAATGCTAACGGTAAGTTTAATGCTAACACTAAGAGGCCACTTTCAGTGCCACCTGGACCAGCCCAGACCCAGATATGTGAGATCACGCCCACAGCAGCTGAATGACCTGTTTTCCACATCTAGTTATCACAGGAACTCACAACACAAGATAATGTACTTTGGAAAGGAATCCTGGAGTCTAACACTGTTGTGAGAGCTACCAAGGGAAAAGCTGGAGTCACTCACTTTGTTGGACATTTGGGGACAGTGCTGCTCGGTTGTATGAATCAGGGTCTGGTCCAAGTCAACCATGAGAACCAGTTTTCTGTTTCGATGTAGTCGCTGCTGATCTTCTCTTCCTAGTTTTTCAGCTTGCTAAAGTCAAAAGTAAAATAGAAAACTGACAAAGTACATATATTTGGATTCAAAATTTAATTCAATTTTATTAAGAAAAAGAGCATAGCCAAGTTCCTAGCCATACCACTGCTTCCATGTTAGGAGCCTATCGCAGCATTTCTAAGGGAAGTCTGGCTCAAGGGGAATTCAGGCTCCCCAGCTGCTATGTCGGCAGTACCAAGCAGGTGGCTGATATACAAAACTAAGAGCCGTGGGGCTTCAAAGCATCCATGGAGAGACAGTTGTTTATGAATAGAAAAAAGGAAAATGGCAGCCAGTGGAGTTGTATCTTAGAAAGCGGTATTGCAGATGGGGGTTGCCTATCCAATGCTGCCTATCAATCCGTGCTCCAGAGTTCCCTACTGAGCCCAGGAGCCACTGCTCTGCTCACCTCAGAGCTCACCATCAACTCCGGCACACTGTGCACCATGGAAACAGTCGCTGTAGAAAGGGGTACCTGCTGCTTTCCATTTTTACTCTGCAACCTGTAAGTGTGGAAAATGTTTGGTTAACGGTGTGTGGAAAGGCACATCTAACTGTGGATGCGGTATGATTTCAGCAAGTGGCTACCGACGCTGCTATCCTAGCACACACTTTCTCGTGCAGACAGCTCCGTGAATGCTGTCTTTCTTTAAAAAAAAAAGAAAGAAAACATGAATGACTGTGCTCTAGGTCATACCTACAGTCAGATATAGCAGTCACATAGTCAGTGCACAAGTCAGTTCTCCATGTAAACCAACTGCAGTTACATGGAAACAAACAAAAACTAGTAACAGCCACCCACCACCTACACTACGGAATGAAGAGAGATCATTTAAGCATCAGTGGTCATCTACATAGAGCTTTAGAAAAACAGGCTCCCTGTCAACACAGCAGGTGATGTGCTGTCTTTACAGTGAAGACAAAAAGCATCATGTCCTCCAGAAATCCTGGAGGATACTGAGCATGATGTAGGGCGTGAGGAAGGACAGCCTTTTCCTGTTCAAGGTGCTACCCAAGGCAAAGGCAGCAGAACCCTGTGTGCCTCCGAATCACAGGCTCAACCACCTGAGAGTCGAAGACACAGCCTTACTCCCACATACTCACTGCGTCAGGTCCTGGCCACACTCGGCACACAGGCCCTTCATGACAACAGGATGGCTGCATCCTTCCAACCTCACCAGAAGAGCTCTGCAAAAACAAAAGCAAACATTAACAATCGAATTGCATTTAAAATCTCTCGGTGAACCATATTGTATGAGAAAGGGCACCCAAATGGGAACAGAGTCCCAAACGTCTTTAGGCTGGCTCTATCTGACTCTCAAATTACTGGAGTCAGGACAACCATGTACTGCATAAGATAAAGAAAGAACTGCAGATGTCTATACAGATGGTCTCAATGAATATGTGCATAAGATTCTCTCACACTTCTGACAAGGAACACATCAAAGCCAAAGCTTTACCTATGAATACTGTAAGCACATGTTGGTATAATTCCAAAACACATTTTTGCTCCCTCCCACAGATGATTCCCAGTCTAGACTGGCTCATATTCATCCAACATTTCTCTGACAAAACTACCATAATATCTCTAGGTGTTTGTTTTTTCCCTTGAAAACAGTATCTGACCAGGAAGAACTCACCATCTTCTGGCCTCAGTCTCTTAAGAACTGAGATCACAGGTGTATACGACCATATCCACTTTTTAATTTTTAAATAAACAGAAACTATTTTTCTTGTTATGTCCACAAAAAGCACTGCCTCAAATATTTAATATATACCTCAAGATCATAAAATCAGAAGCCGCACCTGATGACCCAGCAGAGGCCCACATGTCTCTACTATGGTTCAGGAGGGTACCACTTCTCAGGCCCATGTCTGTTGCTGGGACCTAGTGGCATAAAATTAGCAGTCTCCAGAAGCAGGGCCATCATCCAGAAAGCAGAACTGGTCCTGCCCTGCGTACACTGATCTCCATCTAGTCTGCCCCCAGCAGAGGCTCCCAGAGGCCTTTGCTATCATATTGTAATCCCGAGCACTCAGCTCTCCCAGGGACCTGGCTAGAGGAGACTCGCTATGGCTCCCCTCACAGCACTCTGAGAGAGATGAAGGAAAGCAGGGCAAAGATTGGACCACAGCACAGCCGAGCAGAACAACGAAGTGCACTTCCCTGGTATGTCACAGAACTATGAATGACAATCACACTACTATGAAACACAAAATACTTAATAAAATTAAAAATAAGTCAAGTTTTTAAAATTAAATGAAACGGTGTGTATATATAAAATAACATTTAAAAACCATTAAGATCTTGGTTTTAAACTAAAGATGTGTATCTTTAAAGTATTTTTTAACATTTCAATATTGACTGTTCTATTTTCTCTTCCTCAATATAAAATGTTCTTTTCCTGAGACAATGAATATTTATTACTTGTTGTATGTGGCAATGACATCAGGATTTATGCATGATTTAAGAAATTAACTTATCTATTCCTCTACATCAATGAGTATTTCTTTTAATCTTTTTTTTAAAAAAGACTTATTTAATGTATTTCGGTATTTTGCCTGCATGTATGTCTGTCTGTGTACCATGCAGAAGCCTGGTGCTGGCAGAGGCCAGAGAGGGTGCTGGAGCCTCTAGCACTGCAGTTACAGATGGCTGTGAGCCACTATGTTGGTACTGAGATTTGAATTCAGATGCCCCTAAAGAGCAGCCAGTGCTCTTAACCTCTGAACCCTCTCTGCAGCCCCCTCGTTCAATCTCTTTTAAGATGAAATAAAGGAAATATGAAGTGAGAGAAACATTTCATAATACACATACAATTCTTACGGCCTATATGCTGTTCTAAGCAGACACACTTCAAAGCCCACCTACATCAGAGGCCTCTTAAAAGCTACTTAAACGTCTATACACATGTACATAAAGTAAATAATCTTTAAAAAAAAAAAAAGTCTACACACAACACTCAAGAGTCACAAAGGCTGGAAGAGGTCCTTCCAAACTAGGAGCACAGCACGGCGCAGCACAACTCCCATCTGAAGACATCGCCTGCATCCAACAGGCTCCGTTAAAGCTACAGCTCCTGGCCCAGAAGGACTGTCTCCTACCCAGTCATTATTGCCAACAATCAATACTTAGCCAAAGAACAGTCATTCATAAAAATTCTGGGTATGGGAGTGTAAAAGAAATCTAAGTCCTAAAGCAAACTGTGTAGGCAACAGTTTCTGTGGCCCCAGTGATGGGCTGTGGCTCTGAGCATCTCTCCCCATCTAATCTTCCAACACCAATGGGGAGGTAAGCACAGGGGCAACTCTGAGTTACTTTGTTATAGACCTTCTAAGATGTTTTCATTCTCTAGGCCCCTGTTTTTAGCAGGGTGCTCCTGCCAGAGCTGGCTAGGCAAAATGCTCTTCTCCCCAGTAAGCCACAGCAACTAAATGTCCCCCAAATGCAAGTCTGCCTCTACTGGCTCATGATTTTTGTTTTATAGGTTACATATTTTTAAAAAATTATTTCTTTAAATTATTTTTTTGAGATTGTAATATATCGTTTCTCCCTTCTAAACCTTCCTGGGTACCCTTTCTTCTCAAAAATTGTTATATACATACATATACTTGCCTAATTATCTAAGTACAACCTGCTCAGTCTGTATGATGTTATTCTTATGGATGTTTCCAGGGCTGACCATTTGGCACTGGCTAGTCAAACGGTGAGCTCTTCCCTGGGAAGACTATTTCTGCCACTGTCAGCATCTCTTCGTTGTCTATGGGTTTTTAAGGATTTCCTTATCTATTAGTTATTATATAAATGTGTTGCAGTTTTCCTCTTAACCCAGTTAGTGCACAAATAATTGAGTCTGGACTATTATATTTATTTAACAAGCTTTACGGGCACAATGACTGAGCAGTATTACTCTATTTTAATCCTCCAAACTAATCTGGCTACCTCCTGGCCAAAATCCCAATGGTTTCTGCATTTTAGTACTGATCTGGCTCTCTGGGCTCCAGATGTTTTCTCATCCTGTCTCCTGGACTCTCTTCCAGTAGTTAATCCTCACTTCCTCCCTCCCTCCTTCTCCACCTCCCCTGTTTAGTTATTGGTTGATCAGCTACTTTACTGAGTAATTATAGAATAATTGAGGAGCAATGTTTATACAACACTGAGACAGGAGAGACCTAGAGTAAGGACTGCAACCAGATATGGGGGCACAGAAATCAGCATTTGAATAACATAAGGCTAATCTTTACACAGGGCACAAGAACATTATGCCCACACTTGTCCATGTTAGTGTGCTTATTGTTGTCCTTGTTCAGTTCAAATTTAGGCAGTCAAGATCTTATGAGTATAGCTTCTGACATTATGAGGAGGCACAACCTTACAGCAAACTCTTGCTCTTACAACTGTCCTACCCCCTCTTCCACAATGACCCTGAACCTTTGGTACTGGAGACGTACTGTAAATACATCCATTGGGACTGCACTCCACAATTCTGCATTTTGATTGGTTGTGGTTTTCTGTAATAGTCTCTGCTGCAAATCGAAGTCTCCTTGATGTGGGGTGAGCCTCTCTACGGGTTCTTATCACCTCCTTCCACCCCACTCTCCCAGTAATTACATGTTTAAACCCTTTTGGGAACTTAAAGTCTTGTAGAGGATTAGGGCCATATGACAAACCAATTCAGGGATTTGTTTCTAACAGATGGTGAAGGACCAGTGTTTTCAACCCCAGTAACTGTAACCTAGGTAAACATTATAAACAGGCAAACTGATACACAGTATCACTCTCCCTATAAACAGGCACAGAGTATTATTCTCTGGGTTTGCTACTGAGCTCTAACTCCATAAGGTCTAAAGAGCACACTAAGCCGCATTTCACTGGCAACATCTTACACACCACAGCCTACCAAGCAGTGTGCCACTATGCACCTTCCGCTCCCCTGGCAGTTCCTTCTTTCATCCAACAGGATGAAGTGCTGTGGAAACAGTCCTAACACAGCTCAAAATCATTCATTATTTCAGTTTCAACCTGACACAGTTCTTTGGGAACACAGATGTGGCAAGATTGGATGTTGCTAATGACCAGAACAACACTGACAACGACAACTGCAGGATCCCATTTTTGTTAGCACACAGGCCACCGACTCTGCCCAGCTTCATGGTCTCAGCAAAACAAGTTATTATCAAGCAACCTGTCAATGAAGTCTACTGTAACCAAGTGTGTACATCTGGGCTCAGCTGTGCTACAGCGCCCATTTTTTTCTTCAAAAATACGGTGTAGCCAACCCTGGGAAGAATCAGGAGGAACGACAAAATGCAGAAAACCCAAAAAGATGTCAGGTTTAGAAGGAGTGGCATGATCAGTCTCAGAAGAGATACCACTGAGGACTAAATAGTGTGGCACACATATGAAGACTCAGGTCCAGTTTGCCCCAGAAGCAAGTTCTAGATTTTGGCTCAGCTGTGCATTGTTTGGACAGTTGTATAAGACTGCCGAAGGCTTCTCAGCAGTGTAATGGGCTTGGTGCTGCTCACTAGAGCAGCAGGTTCCACTGCTGTGTGTGTGTGTGTGTGTGTGTGTGTGTGTGTGTGTGTGTGTGTGAGAGAGAGAGAGAGAGAGAGAGAGAGAGAGAGAACTCATGAACAGATACCTCCTCTGTCCCACAGGCAAACTGAAGGTGGGTGAGAGCCAAGACAGTTCTGAACCCACCAATCGTAAGTCTACGATTTAGTCCCATCCCATAAGTGGATGGGACTAAAGTGTGTGTTGTGGGTGGGAGTTAAGAACCAACACACAATGATCACCCTACGAAGGTCTAATGCAAATGTCAGTAAATGGTGGCTCTCCCTTGTGATCTCATGAACACGCATCTATAATCCAGCTCTGAGGAAGACAAGAGGTGACGTTGCTAGATGGGCAGAACTTAGGCCATGAGCAAACCTGCAGGACTGCGCAGATAAAGTAGTCTTAGGTGTAATTCTGAGACATGTTCAGAAAGAAGTAAACTTCCAGGGCTATCAGGCATGGTTGCGCCTTCCTGGCGCCCTCTCTTCCTGCCCTCACCCGGGGTAAAGCAGTTCAGTGATGAACAGACGATGGTTGAAGCTGCACCAAAACCAGACACAGAAATCCTTCTAAAAATGGAAGGCTTTGGCCAGAGTACCTGGTGTGAGCCAGACAGGTCTTTGCTGACCAAGGCCTAACAGTCATGGCAAGTACCATTCTACGCCAGGATCCAATGATATCTACTACTCTGTTTTCTCAAATAGGGAAATGCACATGCCTTTTAGAAAGACTTCCTAATATTTGAATCCCTCATTCAAAATGCTGGAGACCAGAAGTGCTGCTGTTCTGGGACCATTTGGAGTTTGGCACCTTCGCACAGGCCTTACATGCCGAGTACTGGAAAACACAAAAGCATCTACGCCCTAGTTTTGAATCTTAAAATATTTTAGATTTTGAATTTTAAAATTAAGGATATTTGGCCTGTATAACTATTGTGGGGGAAAGATCTACCTAGGTGTAATTTATGTACTACAAAAAGCCTGTAGGGACTATGAATGAGGGGTTCTGTGGATCACTACCTGCAGCATCCTCTCCACAGATATGCTCAGTGGGATCCTGCTTCTTCAGGCTGATGCCTCGTGGAAACAATTCTCTGCTGAGCAGTCTTTGTACAAAGTGACTTAATTCAGGGATTTCTTTTTAAACTTTGTTCCACAAAAGTATGACAGGCATTTTGGGGGAGGACTAATTGGTGTCGGAAAGAGCTGGTAGTTGGGAAAAAAGTACTGTCCTTCTTATCAGCCCTGGGTCCACCACCAAACACCCATGAATGAATCCAGCTGGGAAAGACAGCCCACACCCTTGACATTCACTCCTGAGGAACTATTGGGACTGACACAGGGAATACAAATGGAGCTTTAAACCGAGGCCTTGTTACCTGCTTCCTCCTGTCACCCATGTACTAGCAGGCAGACAGGAATACTACAGGAAACACACACGTCATCTCACTACACTCCTCAGAATGCTGACAAGATGCTGTCCACAAATGCACATAATAGGAAAAGGGAAGGAAGCATTTTAAATCAAAGTAATGTTGCTAGTGACTTTCTCAGAAGCAGGAACTCACTTGACATCACTGGACTGGCAGCCACTGTGAGTGACCCAGGATTCCAAGAATCATTTCCAGAGGAAGTCAAACAGACAGCTCCCTCAGAGCCCCAAAGAAGCAAGTTTTCCTGATGGTTGTGCAACCCAGCATACAGTGGGCAGGGGGAGGGATAGGCTTTGTAAACCAAGAACCCAGGCAGGATCTCCAAAGATGCACTAGGTGGAGTGACCAGGAAGATGGACAGCCAGGCAGGGTTCTCGTCTATGACAAGATCAGTGGAAAATGGAAATTTTCCTTGTGGAGAATGGTGGGCAGGAAATACTCAACAAAGGAAAGATTTGACCAGTCCAAGAAGTGAGCAGAGGACATCAGAAAAGGAGCAGAGAAAATGTTTTCAAAGGGAAGCTCTGAGCCCAACCCACAGTAGGCAGGAGCCTGCACCTCTCCCAGTAGTTTCAGTTCTTTACAATCAAAACAATCACAGCCATGTGACCCACATGCCCACGTGTTAATTTAGGTTCAAAACACAACACTGGCAAAACTCAGGCATGAAACTGGACAGTGGCAGACCAAACCAAGTCAAGATCCTACAGAGTTTGGACACAAGTCTAGCTAAAGAGTCCTCACAGGAAACCGAGGACCAAGTACATCACCCGATACAGTCTGGGTTCTGCCCTTTCTGTGGCTATGATGCAGAACCACCGGGTTTTTACAACAGCGTTTCACAAAGTTTTATAGGCGTTTGAAGAAACACACACGCCCCACAGCTTCTATTTCAGTAACGAGCCTGGAACCTGCCTGAGTAGTCCTGCGGCCACAGCCACCCAAGTTGCCTTCACTTACAAAGGTGGAGTCCACCAATTATAGAAGAGGGACAAATGCAAAAGATATCCCAAAGGGGTAACCTTGGGTCACCGAGAACTTTTCAAACTCAAAATATCTCAGGGTTGGCAAAACCAATAGTTACAAATGGTAACAATTCTTTCCACACTCTCACCCCGCAGCCCCTTGGGGCGACCTGCACGCCCGAAATGTAATTGTAGCCAGAGACACACCCCCACGACATCCAGAGAGTCCGGGAGTCCTAGTCTCAGCACACTCACCCAGGGGCCACCACCTGGCCTGGCTGCGCACACAGTTCACGGACCACGCCGGCACGCTCCGACCTGAGCCTGCGCTCTGCCCGCGCGGCGCGCACGCAGCTCCCAGAGGCCGCGCGAGCCGGGGCTGGCCCTGCTGGCTGCGCGGAGACTGCGGCTTCACACACTGCCAGCACTGAGCCGATGCGCACGGTCGCGCCCGCCGCCACCTTCCACTCCAGCAGACGCAGCGGCGTGGGGCCCGGGCAGCGCACCTCTGCCCCGGCCACCGCCGTAGTGCACTCCGTGGGAACGCCGGCCGCGGGCGGTGCTTCCATCGTGACCCAGCGAGCGGCACGGGCAGTCACAACAGAAGTGAGAAACGAAAACACAAGGCGCTCAGGGCGCGGCGCCCACCGCGGGCGGCGGCGACACTGCTGTTCCCGCTCCGACACCGGCTTCACCCGCCGCTCGCTGCGCACTCACTTCCGGGGGGCGTGCTGCGTCACGGAAGGCGGGGCAGGCGACGTGCAGCCGCGTGAATGCGTGCTCTCAAGCCGCGGGCAAACACTCGGCCCTCGCGGAGCGGAGTGGCGCTGGTCCACACCCATGGGGCGCCGGTCCTTGGTATTGAGACTACAGCCATGTCACGCGGATCGCTGTCACAAGACTTTTGTCACCCACTGCTCGTCCTGAGGCATCAAGACTACCGGTTCCGGCATGCAGTGCGAGTCTATGTCAACTCCCGTCGTACACTGCACTTCTGACGCCCGCATTCGGCGCGGACCGCTGTATTGGATAGTACGTTGTAGTCCTGACTACCAGTTCCAGAATGCATCGCGAACCGCGGTCCCACTATTCCCGTCGTGCACTGCGAGGTTTACAAGTAGAAAGTATGGGTCCCACTCCGCAGGCTCTTCGGTACGCCTCGAGACTGTGGTTTCATTTGTAGCACACTCCTCTCGTCCCCGTCAAACACTGCGAATGCTGGACTCAAGAGACTTGAGTTCCAGCGCACGTAGTGGCTTCGGGCCTAGACTCCGTCCTTCACTAATCAGCTGCGCAGGGAAGGAGTGTACGCAGTGGCCGCTCGCAGTGGCGGCTCTTTTCAGAGCCGAATTTATAGCACTGGCCGCGGATTAAGGATGTCCGCCTCGCCTGGCTTGCTCCTCCTGGGGCTGCTGTGCGTTAATTACCCATCAAGTCCTGCTTGATGCGCTTATCAGGTTACCAATGGGAGCCAGGAGACACTCTGGAGATTTCGCAGTTCTTGAATCCTATAAAATAGCATTTTCATAAAGCTTAAGTGGATGACCCGAGCTGTGAACACGCTTGTCTCAAGATGCGTACACTCGTTACCTCATCTTCTGCAAATCCACTAGGCCTTCGTTGCTACGGGTTGTTCCAATGAATAGCCTAATTTGTAACCTATAAGCGTACGAGGTGTCTGTTTTTCTAGATTAAAAACCAAGAAAATTTAAAAAAAAAATCTTAAAAACTGTTATAGTTGTATAGGTTTTCAAGGGATAGCACTGTTCACTGATTGGTTCTTTAACATGTGTATACTGCAGGTATAAATTAGAGTTTGAGAAAATGGCTCCTTAAGATAGGTCTGTCGGTAAGCCTGTAAGGCATTTTCTTATGTGATGGGAGAGGGCCTCAACCCATTATGTGTGGAGCCACCCCTGGGCTGGAAGTCCTGGGTTCTATAAGATAGCCGACTGAGCTAGCCAGGAGGAACAAGCCAGTAAGCAACACCCTTCTATGGCCTCTGCACCAGCTCCTTTCCTCCCCAATCTTTCTGTTTCATCATAGCAATAGTTACCCTAACTAAGACAGGCAGTGATGTGGAAGCGTAAGCAAAATAGACCCTTTCCCTCCCAAGTTGCTTTTGGGCTTAGTATTTTATCCCTAACTATCCCTAAGACACCGGGTAAGGATTGCAGTTTGCACAAGCAAAGAGTTCTCCAAGTTACTTATTACTAGTCTACCAGTAAATATATGAGGAACTGAATTGTGCAACCAGATCGTGAGACTTAAGGTCCAGAGGATGCGACTGCGGTCCTAAGGCCCAAATCCACCGGGCAGTTATTTTGTTTGTAGGAGTTTGAGACCAAACATGAGCGTCAGGCAGATTGTAAGAATTGTTACTCATTGGAAAGAAAGCTGGTTTGCATATGGTAAGGCCATAGCCTAGAGAGTTTATCATGAGCTACAACTCTTTATCCTAAAATCTTAGGAATGGATGGGTTTCTGAGTCTACAATTTTCCAGGTCTTAAGAAAGTGTTGGGGCTGGAGAGATGGCTCAGTAGTTAAGAGCACTGGCTGCTCTTCCAGAGGTCCTGAGTTCAATTCCTAGAAGCCACATGGTGACTCACAACTATCTATAATGGGATCTGATGCTCTCTTCTGGTGTGTCTGACAGCTACAGTGTACTCATATAAATAAAATAAATAAATCTTAAAAAAACGTGTTGTGCGCATATATCATATACAAGTAGAGATAGCACCTTCGTGAAGCATTACAGGAAAATGTAGATGAAATGAAAGTAGTCTATGCCAAATCACATCAGATTCTGCTGTCAAAGAAGTTACACAAAAGCTCCTTTGTGGGGGGTCTGTGGAGAAAGACATGACTACTGTGGATGGTGATGATGATGATGATGGAAATAAAAGAAGACCATGAGAGCTCCTGGGTATAGTGGAGAAGGTTTATAGCAGACACAGGGAAGGCATAGCCAGAGGCATCTACAAGGGTTCAGACTCAACATGACCAACTAACTGATTTGGGCCATGTGAGGAGAAGGTAGAGGGAAGAGGGAAACGGGAACCAAGATCAGCAATCAAGAGGTCAAAAAAGAACCCGAGTAGTCAAAATGGCTGGGCTATGTAGGGAAGAGCAGCTGGAGGAAGGGCGGCCCAGCCCAGTTCCTGGGCTTCTGGGTTAAGGGTGGGATATGCCAGTCAGGAGGACCTTATGACAGGTAAGGACTCAGGATGCTGGGAGAACATTGCATCTATGGTTAGCTTTGCTATGCTGATGGGCACCTGAGTTTGAGACTTAACGTACTGTATATGTGATGCAGTGATCTTTATCCCCAAGAGGAAGAATTCCAGCCTGGTTTACTTTACTGTTTTTCAAAAGCTGGAACATTATCTCATCCATTTTCTTGGTTGAGATATACTTCTTTCAGACTCAAGTTTGTTCTCTGATGAGCAGACTCTGGTCAATGCTAGTGAGGCTAAAATGAAGAGACAGTTAAGAGGAGAGATAAGAGGACTGCCAGGACAAGGGTAACCCCTCAGGAAGGTCAGATTTTCCACACTTGCAGATCTTCATTTGCAGGTTTGTATGCCATGACCTGTTTTGTGCACCAACTTGTGGCTTTAAGAAATGCTGTGAGCAAAGGTCTTGGAAAGGTAAGTGAACATCAGCTTGGACTGGGTTGTGATAGATGTAAAACTACACACGACATTTCTAAAATAGGAAAAGCTTCATGACATTGGGCTTAGCATTGATTTCTTAATATGACAGAGATCCACAGGCAACATCAGTAAAGACATAAAATTGCATCAAGTTTTAAAAATTTCTGCTATCAGAGGACACAAGAAGGAAAATACAGCCTGCAAAATAAGAAAGCATTTGTAAGGTGTTTGGGGGGCTGATATCCAGAACATGCAAAGGAAATCAAAGCAAAAATCAAACAACCTAATTTTAAAATGGGCAGGTGAGGTTTGATCTTCAGAACTGAGTGAAAAAAGAGGCAAAGGGCATTTTATCAAAGGTAGTATATATTTTAAAATGACCCAAAATCACATGAACTGGGGATTAGCTGAGTTGTAGACTTCTTAGCTAGAATGTGTAAAGGCCTTGCCTTTGCCCCCTCGAACCACAGAGGGAAGAGAGAAAAGAATTCAGTATTTTGATGGGCCTGGTGTCACATCCTGTGCTCCAAGTACTCCAGTGGATGTAGGACGATTACAAGTTCAAGACCAGAAAGACACACATATAACCTGTCTCAAAAAACGAAGATAATAATAAGTGAAAAGGTGCTTACAATTACTAATTGTGCCACAGAGAGTTACCTTGACAGGGTGCTACCAGGTTCTTGGAATCTTATACAAAAGCACACACAATGAGGAAAGCAAGGAGTTTTATTCAAAAGCAAAACAAAGGAACAGAGCAGATGAACCACAAGGGAGCAGTGGGCTATTTGAACTAGAGTGCTCAAGACCAGGCTACTGTTTGAACCTTTCTTTTATGGATTCTATAAGGAGGAGGAGTTGGTTACTAGGGATAGAGTATAGGTGGTTTTCTGTTTTGATTGACAGACTGGAATTGTGGGAGTCGCTTCATGTAAGTTCTCAGCTCCTGTTTGCCATGTCTGCCTCCCTGCTGCTATGCCTTCTGTCATGATGGCCATGGCCTCACACTCTGGAACTGTAATCCCAATAAACTCCTTCTTCCATAAGTCACCTTGCTTGTAGTGTCTCTTCGCAGCAATGGAGAAACAGTTAAGACAGGGAGTTATTAAAGGTGACCAGGGAACTATTAGTCAGAATATGGATTTATTATTCTTTGTTTCTGTGATAAAATACCATGACCCAAAGCAGTTTATGGAAGGAAGAGTTTATTTTGTTTTATAGTTATAGAAAAAGACTCCATAATGGTGGGGATGGTATGGCAACAGGTACCAGAGCAGGAGACTAAAGAACACCTCTCTGACCTCAAATGGGAAGCAGAGAGTCCACTGGAAGTGACTAGGTGATAAACTTTCAAAGCCTGCCTGCAGAGGCATATATCCCCCAGCAAGACTCCACATGCTAAGGGTTCCATAACCTCTCCAAATAGCACCAACAGCCAGGGACCAAGTTCAAACACCTGAACCTATGGGGTACATTTCTCGTTCAAAACACACTTGACACCTAGTGTCATAACTGCTTTTGTTTGGAAAGGGGTGTGCATGCAGCCCAATGAAGAAGGCTTTGGTTTCTAAGTGTATTGTTAAGAAAGGGGTGTGTGTGTGTGTGTGTGTGTGTGTATTTAGCTCAAGCTAAATAGGGCTATAGGTTGCTAACTTTTCTCTATGCTTGAAAGCCTCAATTAGAGGTATGCAAATGAGTGCTTTATTAGAATATCTCCCATATGCATTAGGACAGCCATTATCAAAACAAAGTTATTGTTGCAAAAGGTGTGAGGAGTTGAAAGCCTGCTTACTGTTAGCAGGTATATAAAAATGTCACCACTATGGAGTCCTTTTGGGATTCCTGTGTGCCCCACTAACCCTAAAAATGGTCAGGGAGTGTACTTGTCCAGGAGAATTAGAAGCAGTGCTTAGAAGAGATGCTTTCATGCCCGGGCTCATAGAACCATTATCCACAGTAGCCAAACAGAAGCAACCAAAGAGCCTGTGTTTGCAGTGATGATAAACAAAGGGTTATGTGTATACATGCTGTGGGATACTCTTCAGCCATACGGACAGTGAAGGCCTGGCTCACAGAATAATGTGGTGAGTGCTGAAGATAGGTTAGATGAAATAAGCTACTCGCAAAAGGACACATACTGCATAAACCCACCTATGATGTGCCTAATGTAATTAGTTCCTAAAGAAAAAGTTGACTAGTTAGTTAATGGCTGCAAGAAGGGACGTAGGCACAGTCTAGCAGATACAGAGTTCTGGAAATCCACGGCATCATCGTAAGCAGGGTGAAGCTCTACAGTGTCTGGAGATTTATCATGGGTGTATGGTAAGTTCTATGTGAATATTTTTTATAACAACAATGAAAATTCCAAAAGAGAAGAGCAAGAGAAACCTTACCAGATGGAATGTGATGATCATTTCTCAGATTGTTTAGAACAATCTCTTTGCATGGTTTCAGTTAGTTTTTGGCATAATAAACTAGATATTGTAAGGATATTTTTTGGAGTGCTGGGAATTGAATCTAGGGTCGTGTACATACAAAACCAGTGATCTACCATTGAGTTATATCCCCTAAAATTAATATTATTTTTTGTGAATCAAATCATCTAATAATACACTTGTTTTTATTTCATAATATAAACTAGAATTGCTTGAAAAGCATGAAAATAGATGAGGAGAACTAGTTACACAGAATAAAGAAAGCCCCATTGTATTTAGATTCTTTATCAATTAAAAACAAAACACAATCTTGGAATACCCTAGACACAATTCGCATATCAATAGATTTCCAAGAAGATGGAAGGAGAGACCCCTGGTCCTGGAAGGACTAGATGTAGGGGAATGCCAGGACAGAGTAACGAGAGGGGGTTGAATGGGGAACAGAGGGAGGGAAGAGGGCTTATGGAACTTTCGGGGAGGGAGGAAACGGGAAAGGGGAAATCATTTGGAATGTAAATAAAAAAACTTAGAAAATAAAAACAACAACAACAAAAAAAAAAAAAGACCCAAAACATAGCACTACACTACAGGAAGAACACCACACTCGAATAGAGTGTGGTGTGTGGATGTGTAGATGCATGTGTACCACAGCACTCGTGTGGGGGCCAGTGGACAACATGAAGGAACTGGTTCCCTCCTTCTACCATTGAGGTCTGGGGAATGGACTGGAAGCACCAGGCTTGGCAGCAAGCATCTTTACATGATGAGCCATCTTGCTGGTCCTCAATGCTCCTTAAAGGATACTTCTTGTCTACGTCTAAGAAATCAGTATTTTCTAAGCAAGAAAGTAAGATAATGAATGTCACTTTCCGCTGTACTAGATTGCTTTTCTACTTTCTTAAAAATATTTTATTTTATTTATTCTCCCAAGTAATAAACAGCCTTGGATTTTGGTTATATGATATGAATGCTAATCTTAATTGCCAACTTGTTGGGACCTGGTGTCAACTAAGAAAGCACGTCTGGGAATGGTTGACAGAAGGAGAACACCCTCCTCCAAAGCGGGTAGCACCTTCCTGTAGTCGTCCTAAATATAAAGAGGCCTGGGTGAAAGAAGCCATCTTCTTGCCTACCTGACTTTGCTTCTTAGTGGCGAATATGTCTATTCTGTAGCTGTTGTGACCACACTTCACCACAGATTCCAGCTTTCTTGACTTTCCCATGTGGACTGAACACCAGACGCTTTCCAGGGATCTTGTAGGTCATCGACATTAGCTTGGAGCTGCAGAGGCACCCAGCCTCAGGAACTGAGCAACTACTGGGCTCTCAGGCTCTGGGACATGGGAGCAGGCGGCTATTGTTGGACTGCATAGCCTTTCTGCTGCAGCAGACTGTATCCCTCACTAAATTCTGAGTCAAAATAAATCCTTATATTTTCTTATAGTGACAAGAAAAGTGGTAGAGGAAATTGGTGTTGAAGAGTGGAGCTGTCGCCATGACCACAGGGCTGCGTGGTTTATATGACTTTGGACTTGGTTTGTGGGAGGAATTTGGGACTGTTTGGTCCTGTTGAATAGAAGCTCCCAGAATGTTTGGTGGGTCATTGTGATGAGAGTGTATAGATACAGAAAAGCAAGTAGTTAAGATTGCTACAGAGTTTCACAGGAGAACAAAGGCCATCTTAGAAATGGAATGAGAGGTCATTCATATATTCTGTGGGGGGAAAAAAAATCTGGTTGCATTCGGCCTGTGTCCTAAAATTTGAATGAGGCTGAATTCAAAAGGAACGGGCTAAGTTATTTTGACAGAGGAACATTTGAGACCAATCAGCATTAAGACTGCAATGGTTACCGTCCATTGCACTGGAGACTTACAGTGAGAATTTAAAGCATATGAGAACTATGCAGTTTGACAAGGAAAGATACATGAGAGAGTTTAAATTTGCAAACAAGGTAGGGGAGAAGGAAACAGCTATGGTTGTTAAGGACATTAGTGTCCTTAACATCCTTGGGCTCTGCACTCACCCACTGAAGGCTCCACTCGTGTACAAACACAAATTCATTTGAAGGAAGAGAGGCTGTTCTGACAGTGTCACCAGGTGGCTGTTTGGTTCCCAAACACTGCTTAGGGAAGTGTTTTTCCAGGTTCAGAAACAAAAGCACGCAGAAGGCCTTGTAGTGGTGGTAGGAGCGTGCAGACGACACCGTGAACCAGCAACGGAACTTGCCAGTATCAGGCACACGGTGATGGCTTTGCAGTGTGAACTGGTGAGATGGCTCAGAGGTCAGGAGCACAGGTGGCTGCTCTTCAGAAAGACCAGGGTTCAGTCCTCAGTGACCACATGGTGCCTAACAACTGTCTGTAACTCCAGTTCCAGGGGCTCAGACATCCTCTTCTGGCTTGCAGGCATGTGATACTAAGACACATGCTTGGGCAAAACATTCATGCGTATAACATAAAAGTAAAACTCAAATGTAAAAGCAAGAGGGCCGTGGATGCTCATGCCAAGGTTTCACAGCAGCACTGCGGGCAGGCAATGTTGACAGGGTCAGAGTGGCATCAGTAGAGTCTGTGGCATTTTCTATGAAAAGATCATTTACAAACAGTAACACATCTTCCCAGCTTCATCCCTTGGCCCGCCATCTTAGTCTATTCTCTAGACAGAAGTGACCAGGGTTAGCCGTGGCGGGGTCCCCACTTCATTCTAGATGTTAAAAGGAGAATTCGAACATGTTCTTCTTATGGACAGTGTCTGCTAAGTCAGATGTTATTTTTCAAGGGAACGAAACTAGAATCCTATCTTAGTTACTTTTCTATTGCTGTGAAGAGACAGCTTGACCAAGGCAACTTATTAAAAAAAAAAAAACCACTTAATTGGGGATTCTATTACCATCTCCTAGCATGAATCTTTGACCACCATAGTGGAGAGTATGGTAGTAGGCAGGCAAACATGGTGCTGGAGCAGTGACTGAGAGCTTGCATCTGATCCACAAGCCCAAGGCAGGGAAAGAAAGCTAAGTGGAATGGTGTGGGCTTTTGAAACCTCAAAGCCCTCGACCCCCATTGAGATACCTTCCCCTATAAGGTCACACCCCCTAATCTTTACCAAACAGTTCCAACAAATAAAGACCAAACATTCAAACATATGTTCCTGCGGGGGCCATTCTCACTCAAACCACCACAAATCTATTCCTCATCTCCTGAAATATTCTTATGGCTATTTCAGAATATTATCAAATATCAGCCTTTATCAGCTGACAGACTAGCTTACATGCATATACGCATACTTGAACGTATACGTGTATGTGATTCTATCTATACCTAAATAAGACTGTGTATTCCTGAGATAAACTCATTTAGTTCTGGATAGTATTTTCCCTGGAATCTCCTGGTTCTGAGTGAGATTGCCTCTGATGTCTCCTCTCTGGCATCACAACTTCACCCATCTTGTGGAACAGCTTGGGAGACTTTCCTTATTTTCTGTTTTTGGTTCTGTTTTGAAAAATGTCTAATAAGTTTTAAAAGTTTGGTGAACTAAGACGTTACAGGCCATGCTTAGTGTCTTGAGGAATTGTTGATTTTAGATCCGGGGTCCCATGCTCTTATGTCTCCACCAGTTTTAAACAAGAGTTTTGATTTTCTCACATCCCGCTCAAACCCTGTGACTTTCTGTTTTTAAATATAGCCATTGTCAGACCAATGACAGAGGCTGGGAATAGAACCTGGGTCCTCTGAAAGAGCAGCCCCCGCCCCTAACTGCTGAACCATCTCTCCAGTTGCCCATTCTTTTATTTATGACATGAGGGTGGCTCTCTTCCCATCTACTCAGCATGGAATATAATATTGTGGATTCATTAATTCTGTCCGTTCTTGAAAGCCTTCAAGCCAGAAGTCACGGGCAGCTCTCCTTCCCTTGTAGTCTCTCTGGAACTCTGAGCAAGCTGTTTGTTAGCACTTCCGAGTCTCTGATTTGTCCTCCTAGTCATGTGCATCACGTTTCCTTTCCTGACTTCCGTATAAGCAGAAGTTCAGTCTCCTCAGACTCACACTCCGTTTATTAGCCTGTGCTCATCAATCTGTTGTCTCCTACTTTGAGATTTTAATTCAACAATCGATATTTTCATTTATAAACCTCTTCAGATTTTTAAAAAGTTTTTCTTCATTTGTATTCAGTTTTTATTCCTCATTTTGGTGACTTTATCTGTTTTGGCAATAACTCACATTTGACTTTTAAAGTTATGTGATTTACAGTTTGAGTAGTTGGTGTTCTGTGGTCCACCTGCTTTGTGTCCATTAGCTCTGATCCCGAGAGTGTGCTGTGTGTGTCTGTGCTCCTTATGAGCGCATTTTGGTTGATGTTATTTTGTGGAAACTTGATAGTATTTGCTGCTGACAAGAGCCATGGGCTAAAGGGGAGCATTCTTGGATCCTTTCAGGGCAGGCTGAACCCTGTGGCTCCCTGGGTGGTTCTAGGAACGCATGTTCTCTTGGGCAGCTTCTTCTCTCATTTTACAGTCTTGCATCTCCTTCCTTGACAGTCAGGTGACAAAGTCTTTCTTGGTTGGGAGTTTTGAAGATATCCCTTATTTTTTTTTCTTCAAGCCCAATGCTGGCATGAAAAACTGAATCCTAAGTTGGAGTTTAAATATTTTGCTGCATTAGGCCTTCAGAGTGTCTAGGATGCTTTCTTGTCAGAAGTGGACATTCCCTCTCATCTTCCTCTGTTTGAAACGGGATTGCAAAGATTCAAAGGGACACTGACTTCTGATTCCCTGTTTTCTGATTTTTCTCTTCCCTTTGGACTGATTTATTTTTCCTTGCTCCTTCTTTCCTTCCTTCCTTCCTTCCTCCCTCCCTCCCTCCCTTCCTTCCTTCCTATCTGGATTGTGTCTTTTTTTTTTTTAAATGTATATGAGTACTCTATCTGCATGTACACCTGAAAGCCAGAAGAGGGCATCAGATCACATCATAGATGGTTGTGAGCCCTCATGTGGTCCCTGGGAATTGAACTCAGGACCTCTGGAAGATCAGTCAGTGCTCTTAACCACTGAGCCATCTTTCCAGTCCCCTGGCCTGATTTCTAAGACGCAGCTCTAGCCTCAAAGGCAGTGGGTACTCACAGCTCTCTTATTTTGAGGAATGGATTGGAGGATGAAGGAGGACTTAGAGAAGGTTCCTGCTAGGAAGGAGGTCTAAAGGAAGAGATACTTTTGGTGTGGGCTTCAGAGGGAGAAGAGAAGTGAGAACCATAAGATGTCTACAAACACAGCAGGCTGAGTCTCAAGTGTTGCTACTTGATGGATTAACCTCAGAATTGCTGTGCTCTGAGACATGATGACAACACAGGCTTTCTAGACCTTTCCATTTGCCTGTGGCCCACGTGTCCTGATACTTTCCTATAGATTGGGCCACACAACACTGAACTCTCAAGGGAAGTGTCTCTTGGGGAACAGAGCAATCTTGCAAAGATGCATTTTTGCTAAAAGGGACACTCCACATTTTCTGTTTTGCTTTTGTTTTAAGGGGGCAGTAGTACATGCTGTGTGAATCTGGGAAAGCTGCAACGGCTCCCTTCTGCTCCTTGGAGAAGGAGGAGACACGAGGGGATGTGACAACAACTGGGGTTTGTCACCATGAGAGTAGCTGCTGTGCTGCGTAGGGCAGATGTGAGTGGAGGGGAGAGCATGATGCTTTCTGTCACTCCTGGGGTGCATGGGAGCCATCAGGGCAGACAGAAAATGAGACAGGTTTCACTACTCACCCACCTCTTCTGGATCCTCTAAGTTGCACTCTTTTCAAGATTGGAGTTCCAGTGTCATTCGACGGTGAGGAGGGTTTGATTCAGCACAGAACCATCACCACGTTAATACTAACAGAGATGGGGGTGTGGCCAAATGCAGCACTCTGAGCATTTGCAATCAGCCTGGGTCTAATTTCCTATTGTTATTACAAGTCAGGCATAAAGAAAAGGAGGAATTTCGGTGACTCTGATTCACACTTGCAGCCCACAGACTTCCATTTGGTGCCTCACCCTGCCAGGTGTGGAACTGGGTTTCCAGGAAGAGCCCCGTGGGGCTGAAGGGAGGCCATAAGCAGCTTCGAGCTTCTCCAGCACTGTCTCTGTCCCCCAGAAAGCCCTCAGCACATGGCACAAGGAGAGCAAATGCTCAGATCCTAACCGTGTCTACTCTGGTGGCTAAACTGCCACAGGTTGCAGTCACTGCATATGACAATGTGTGCTCTCCAGCTGGAACCGGTACAATTTTGGACAGTGATCTAAAACTTACTAGCTTGGTCTTTTCCTAGGTGTCTGCGAGGCCCTGTTGGAGACCTCTGGTTTCCTAGACTGACTGTAGGTAACCCATGCAGCTCTGGGAAGGTATCTGTTTGTATAAAGAAACCAACAGGAGCTTAATAGTGGCTTAAACCTTGATTTAAGAGCCCTTATTAAGTGTTGGAGAGATGGCTCAGTGGGTAAGAGCACCAACTGTTCTTCAGCTCCCTGAGTTCAATTCCCAGCAACCACATGGTGGCTCACAACCATCCCTAAAGAGATCCGAGATAAGATGCCCTCTTCCGGTGTATGAAGACAGCTATGGTGTACTTAGATGATATAATAATAAATAGATCTTTTTTTTTAAAGAGCCCTTATCACTAAGAGGTGCGTGCCAGAATCCTTAAAGACTGAAATGGTGGCCATCTGGGGTTTGCTTCAGGATAGTCTGGATTAGAGAGCTGTCAGGTAACTGGAACCAGGTGGGTTTGCACTCATGACCACTGCAGGATGGTAGGACTGGCAACATTTTTGCACGAGTTTGAAATTTTTCATAATGAACCGTTTTAAAGGTCAGAGGAAATAGTCTCACTGAATAAATTTGCTTATGACTTATACACAAATCACCATCCAATTTGCTTCTCATCTTATTTTTATCTCCATTCATCAGAGGGAGTTTATAAAAAGTAGGTCTCAGGATAGACCCTTGTAGTGTAATTCAAAACAGAATGGGCTAGTATCTTAGTACTGCAGGGCAGATACAAAGATAGACTTCAGATAAAGAGGTTCTCTCCCATCCTGACCTCCATCCAGTGGCTCCACGTCACCATGCCTTTCCAGGGAGACCAGCATCCACTATTGGAGTTCTAAGATCCTTAGGTCTGTTCTACAGTAATGCCACATGACTACAACACTATAGCTTCATAACCAGTTTGAAATTTAGTAGTGTGTGTTCTCTGAATTCTTTCTCAGGATGTTCTTATTGTTCCAGATTCTCTTCATATCCATATAAATGAACAGCTTAACTTTACCTATTTCCACAAAAGCATACAAACATTTTAATGGTGACCGAGCATCTGTAGCAATTTTCAGAGAGCTGACATATAAGTGTGGGTGTAGGTTGTCTCTAATTATTTAGGGTTATGTTTGGGATGTGAAACAGCTGAAGGTCCAGCTTTCCTGTTTCTGCAATTTTTCAGAGAGTAAGTGTTACATGTTTTTGTTACATTTAATAAAAAAGCATTTCCTTTTAAAATTACTTTCCAGACCGGATATCTCTCTGTAGTCCTGACTGGACTGGACCTCACTATGCAGATGCAGCTGGCTTCGAATCTCACAGAGGTCTTCCTGTTTCAGAGTCCTGAGTGCTGAGATTGAAGGCATTTGCTCGCCTTGCCAAGCATTCTTCCCTTGTTGGGGCTATTTTTAGTGGAATTGTTTTTTTTTAATTGGGTGCTTAGGTTGCTTGCTGATAGCAAACAAAATACTATGGATTTTGTGTCCCATAATACTGATAAGTTATCACATTGAGTAGGCTTTTGCTTTTGTAGTGTCCCTATCTATCTATCTATCTATCTATCTATCTATCTATCTATCTATCTATCTATTATCTATATCTCTATTATCTATTTCTATCTCTATTATCTATCTCTATCTACTATCTATCTCTATTATCCATCTCTATCTATCTATCTATCTATCTATCTATCTATCTATCTATCTATCGTCTATATCTATCTATCTATCTATCTATCTATCTATATTTATCTCTATTATCTAGCTCTATCTCTATTATCTATCTATTATCTATCTCTATTCTCTCTCTCTCTCTCTCTCTCTCTTGTAGATGGGGTTGATTAATAGACAATTTTCTTTCAGTATCTGTGGCTCTGATCCACTTTCTTTTTTCCCTTCCTTCCCTCTAGAAGTCTAAAACTTGGAGCACAGGGCTGAGCTGAAGGATTAGAACAGATTTCTCACTTTATATCTACAGGGGAGGGGATCAGCCTTTTACCGTCATCTCTGATACTAGCTGTGGGCTTTGTACATTGCCATTAGCAGATTGAGAACAACTCCTTCTTCCCAGACTCTGTTTATTGAAAGATTTTTTTAAAAATCACAAACAGATGCTGAGACCAGATTCTTTCCCCCACATTTTCTACAAATCGATGTGTTTTCAGATGTAAAAGCAAACCTGAGTTGTCTTGAGCCGTGGCTCATGATACTAGTTCGTGCCACTGGAACATTGGTATCAGGGTGACACTTGCTTTGTAGAATGAGCTCAGAAGTGTTATCTATCTAATCCTTTTCCAGAAAGAGCTGTGTAGGATTGGTGTGACATTGTCTTTAGTGTCTTGAGAGTCATGAGCTGGGTCTGAACTTCCTTCTGTGAATATGTTTTTAGTTGCAACTAAATCCCTTCACCTGCTATAGGCTGTTCAGGTATTTTATTTCTTCCCGAAACACTTCTGATGATTTGCATCTTTCTAGTTTTTCCATGTTAAGTTGTGTACAGGGGTTGGTGCACTCACCACAGTAATTTCATTGTTGGTACAGTCGGCAATGAGGTCCCTTTCCCTCACAACTCCTGCCATCTTTGCTTCCAGTCTCTTTCCTTGGTCAGTCTGTCTGTCTCAGGGCTCTCATGGGTTCTCTGAGGCTGATGTTCTGGTGAGTGACTCTTTGCCTCCTAGGCTGCCCCTTGAGTCATTGATTGGGTCTGGCTTGCAGGTGGACCTCTGGGTGGGGTCCCTTTAGGGTTCATGGCTCTGAAGGGCAAGGCAAGCAAGCAGGGCCAGACCGGGAGGAGGAAAGTTAGAGGGAGGCAGGCAGAGCATCTCAGAGTCTGGCCTAGGGCCCCAGGTGGATGCAGCTCTCCAGCTGACCCCCAGCGGCTGCTTGCACTTTGCATTCTAGCCCAGCTCTGAGCTGGAGCTGGTGCCCTGGAGGCAGCACCACCCGCCTCTTGCTTCAGGCAGTGAGTGCTTCAGGTTTGCTGGTGAAAAGACTTCCTGATCCGACAGAGAAGGACCCGTTAGGGTGTGGGTAACATGTACTTGCAAGCCTGAGGGTCACCCTGGGTTCTCAGAGGCCCCTGTAGCAGCATCTTCAATGCTTGCACAGGCAGCTTGTGCGAGTATGTAGAGCTGCAAGAAGCTGTTTCATGATTCCTTCGGAAGATATGAAGCTAGGCTCTGTGCAGGCAACTTTGTTTTCCTCCTGATCCACACCTGTAGCTGTGTGTGGCTGAAACTGCATCTCAGCTGGAAAATTAACACTTGAATCCTAAATAATAATAATTACTGTTTCTGGTTATTTTGAATTCACTGACAAAGACCTTTACAGAATAATTGCACTGATCAATCCCATGGAGGTGCAGAGGAAGATCCTCGAGTTGGTGTGTGATGAGAACATTAGTGGCAATTCTGCGTCGGTATTCTGTGTGGCGAGTCTAATTGCGAGGAATATATCATGTTAAAGTGCCTGACGTAGGGTCTTGTAATAACACACGGCTCCCATCAAGAAGCAGATGTTTCTTACTCCCCTAGAATAAAACATCATAATTTAACCACTCCCACCAGCCCAGTGGAGCAGGAGTGAAGGCCTGTGTGCCCAGCTCAGATCTGTAATTGCAGCCCTGGAGTCTCAGTGGGGGAAGGTGGCCTTAAAAAGAAACAACTTAGTCAATCTCAAAGAAGGGGTCCCGGGTGGACTGCCTTCCCAGAAACTGAGACACAGTTTCCAAACACACATGAAACAACTGTTTCTGTTTTTCAGACCTGTGGTCCCTGGGTGTCAGACTTCACATTTCTACTATCATGTGAGGCTAACAGCCTTGCTGGGCTTCAGGCCTCGTTAAGTCTACCATAGATATGGACCATTCCTTTCTGCTCATAGGACACTTTTCACACTATTCTTTTTAAAACTCCATAGTATTGTCTCCTTGAAATGTTCATGTAAATGATTCTCATTGTATTCAGAAGGTTAGGAAACCATTACCCTTATTTAATTTCATTAAAGACCCCAGGAAAACCCCCTCTCTCCGACCTGCGGGGGCTGAAGGAATTTGTCTTTGTGATGTAACAAGAGAAGTGACCACTAGATGGAGACCGCTCTCCATAGCCTGTGGGCTGTGTGGCCTGGCCTGTGGTCCTACAGCAGGGGGGGGGGGGAATGCAGGGAGGCAAGCTTTATTTTCTCAAGTGCCCAGAACACACCACACCTGCAGCCGTGGCGGTAGAATGGTGTTTTAGGAAGTGTGTGAACCATAGTGTTTATTTGATTACACATCTGTTATGCTTGATTGATTATGTATATTTTTTGAATGTGTGCTGGAGACACATTCAAACGTAGTGTTATACGTTCTTGAGGATGAGACTAAATTCCTTTAAAGGATGGTGTTTTAGGAAGTGTGTGAACCATAGTGTTTATTTGATTACACATCTGTTATGCTTGATTGATTATGTATATTTTTTGAATGTGTGCTGGAGACACATTCGAACGTAGTGTTATACGTTCTTGAGGATGAGACTAAATTCCTTTAAAGAAAAGACTGTTAAGCACTAATGTAATGAAGGATGGGTCAGGTGGTGCACACCTTTAATCCTAGCATTCAGGAGGTAGAGGCTGGGGAAATCTCTGAACTTTAAGGCCAGCCTGGTCAACATAGTTCCAGGCCAGCCACAGTTACATTGTAAGACTTGTTTCAAAACAACAACAAACTAATTAAGGGACGTGAGATCTGATGACAGCATTCCGGTTGTATGAAGGACAAGGTTTGAGGGGGAGGTGCAAGTGTATGTGGTGGACAATGGGGGTGTGTGGAGGGGGCTGCAGAAGCCTCTTAACTCAGAATGGGTGGGAATTTTGTTCCTGGAAACAAGTAGCAACTAGTATCTAACGAGGTGTTTGGGAACCTTTCACCACCAAGGGAGGGATAATTTGCTACTCTCAGACCTCTGAAGCAGGCGGCCTTTGATTTACTTCATGCCATCAGATAAGCAAAGGGAAGGTCCGCCCAAGGATGAAATGGAACTTCATCATGCAGATAATGCAATCAGGATGCAGCTCTTTATGGAATTAGAGACCCGTCCAAGTGAGCCAGGAGTTATGGGTGTCACTGGGTGCTCAGTGGAAGTGGAGGAGGAGGGATTCAGGATCTTGGGGCCACACAGCCATCCTGGAGGCTTAGCTAGCTCCTCTGAAACTTGACAAGTTAGTGAACCGCTTGGGTTTTCTGACTTCATTCTACTGAGATATATCTCAGGACTAGGAAGAGTGGGGAGGTCTCTCTTTTCCCCCAAGTGCCTCTCCCTTTCCAAGCAATGTTGCAGAGATATGTGAGTGTACACCCATATATGTGTGTAAGTAAGCATGTGTAGGTTCCCAAGGCTTCTTAGACTATTTGATTTTAGTGACCAGAGGTCCAACTATCCTCTTATCCTCATTCTCTGCAGATATCCTACAGTCTGAGTAGTCGATGTGGCTGGTTACCAAAGGTATTCAGCTTTGGGTCATCTATAGATTTTCTTTGAGTCTATCACCAGAATTATTCCACCCTTGCTCACACACATCTGTGTGCTGTGCCCCTGCCTTCAGGCAGGCCAGCCACTGCTCTCTCCTAGAGAATCGTAGACTTGGAATGTGAGCTTGCTAGGTTGCTTCTCGGTGTAGCCACAGGCTCTGGGGTAGGAGCACCCACATGTCCTCTCATGCTCCTGTGGACAGCCCAGTGTTGCACAGCGCTTCTTCATGGAAGGATTTTGTCCTGTTATTAAGCATCTGCTTGAAGTGCTTGGGGGCGAAGAGAAAAGACGTTTTAGAAACATTTACCAAGGGACTGAGTCGATGGCTAAATAAGCATAGCATCTGGTCCCCGTGCATCTCCTCTTAGGCACCCCACAAGTCACAGCCTGCAGGAGCTGGGGGGTGGGGGGACATCTCTGTCACCCACTTACCAAACGTGGTACAATGCACAGGACTCTGTGCAAGTTTGTCACACCCACACTGACGGGTGCTCTCCGGTCTGCATTCTTAACTGTCACCACACCGGGGCACAATTGGATCTTTAGATACTACGAGTGCAAAGTGAAGTTTATTTTTCTCTACTTACCACATCCTCCAACCAAACTTGTGCCTCCCTGCTTAGTGAGAGTGGTAAGGGGTGCCATCATATCCCTGTAATAGTGGATGATTTCAAAGTAGCCTAAGGTTAACTGGAGACAGAAAGACTTGGTGTGTCCTAAAAGGGACACAGGAGAGTGGGAAGGAAGAGAGTTATAGATGGTGAAGGAAGAGGAAAGACCACAGCAGGAGAAACGCCCCCCTCCCCACACACAAAACTCAGCCCTGGGACGTGGGTCAGGGTTTTCCAGCTCCTCTCCTCTCTTACCTACCCTGCCTCTTCTTTCCCTGTGTTTCTCCTCCCTTCCTTTCCCTATCTCTTAATTCCTGGAGTATTTATTAGCAGAAATCTTATTTAGCAGTAGCTGTAGTTACAGACATGAAAATATTTATCACAAACACATCTCAACTAAATAAATGTAAGATTTTTACAAGTGGGCATGAAAACGGCTTAAGGAAAGACAAAACCATTTCTCAAGATTCAGTGAGGACTGGGTATAACTCCAAGGTGACGAAGCCTGGGTTGTACAGGGTTGTGTGCTCATCACAGCAGCCCTACTCACAGCAGCCAAGAGGGAAACAACCTGTGACCACTGACTGATTGATGACACAGAATATAACACTCCTTTCTAAAAAGGAAGATGTCCCACATAGGCAATGCACAGTTGAGCCTTGAGAACACTGGTGCACACCTATGTGACTCCTTCAAACTCCCAGAGGCGGAGTGGGACAGTGGGCGCTGGCTGGAGAGGCTGGAGCCAGAGTTCAGTGAGAACAGCGTCTCATCTGTATACGGTGGAAAAGTTCTGTGGGTGACAGTGACAGCTATAGTCATGTGAATGCATGCCTACTGATGAACTGTATGCCTAGAGCTGGTTAGGATGCAAACTGGACAGTCCATTTTACCATGGTCTCCAAAATGCGATGAAGGTACATCTTTTGATTTCAGGAAGGACTGGTCCTACATGGCTTGGTTTTGGAATTCTGGTTGTTTTACTCTACCTAATTGTTTTTAGTCAAAAAGAATCTTTATTCCTTTTTAAAAACCTCCCATGCTTTCTTTTTAGATATGTTTGGAACATGTGCTTTCTGGGATGGAATACTCTGACCTTCCTGAGCTTTTAGAAAAGGCACTGCCTTCTGGCTTGGCGCCTTCTGGGCAGGGTCCTTCTTGTCCAGCCCTATTGTCCTTATTGGTTGGTAGTTTACTTCTCCTCCTCCTCCTCTTCCTCTTCCTCCTCTTCCTCCTCCTCCTCCTCCTTCTCCTCTTCCTCTTCCTCCTCTTCCTCCTTCACCACCACCACCATCAGCAGCAGCAGCAGCAGGAGTTGTTGCTACAGTCATAATGGCAGCTGAAGCAAGTGACACTTTTGGGGTGGAGGGGGTGTGGAGAGAAGCTTCCAGCATGGCCTCTTTTTGATGTTTCTTAACTTCATTCTTTGTTAATCTGTTCACGTTTTTCTCTTTCTTCATGACTTTAAACAGTCATAATCCATCATCTTGGCTCTCCTCTCTCTTCTGTCAATCCTCTTGATCCTTCCTGTGGCTGTCCATTTTGCATTGATACCTGCCATCTCCTAAGCCTTCCCCTACATGCTTCTGGGAGGGGCTGACACCGTGTGGGAACTTGGAGATAACGTCTGTGAGCAACTAGCAGTTGAAGGGGGTGGCCTGTCTCCTTAGCCCACCAAAGCTGTGTTCTGACCACAGCATCTATAGTCATGCTCAGCTTTCCAGCATGAAGCTCAGAGGAGAAGCTCACAGGCCAGTGGGCCAAACTCCACAAAGTACCTGAATATCATATCAGTGACAAGAAGGATTTATTTATTTCTGGTTGAGACAGAGTCTCACACTGTATCCCAGGCTAGCCTGAAACTTAGTATATAGTTCAGGCTTGTCTTAATATCTCAACAATCCTCTTAGCCTCACGACGGCTAGGCACCAGCCACTGTACCCGTCTCTGGCTATTTTTCAAATGATAAAATCCTGGTGGGTAGGGAATGAGGCAGAAAGATTGTCCGTAAGTTCCGCTTGGTCCACAGACTGTCTGATGAACAGACGTTCAGAGACTCTCCTGAGCATCGACTCTCAGCTTCTACCATACTGCGCATCCTGCCGGATGGAGCAGAGTCTGAACACAGAGCGACCGACTCGGTTTCCTTAAACTAAAATACATGCTTAAAAAAAAACCTGCATAGAAAACTTCTCAAGAAATAGTACTTTGAAAGTATTTTAACTGAGATGTTAAAGGTTTTATAAAAATAAATTTAAGCTGAACTTGGTGGCTCGTGCTTGTGAACTCAGAGATTGGAAGACGGGCGGGAAGATTGCCCTGGGTTCTAGGCCAGCCAGGGTCACATTCCTCAAACAAAACCCAAACGTTAAAGCCAAAGTCCCCTTGACAGTGACAACGTTTGCCTTTGTGTGGATGCCAGACAGGGACAGAAGTCATCAGAACCTTCTCACTTCATAGTAAAGACTGGGATGTGGCATCATTCACACCTTGGGGAGACACCCGCCCGCCCTTCCTGAACAGCATTTTGTTGTTGTGGTTGTTGTTTTTTCCCTAAACCTCATGAGAGACCCTCCCCTTCCCAAGAAGTTTAAAGCCTTTAAAAGCAATGGTTCTCAACCTGTGGGTCATGACACACCCTTGGGGTCACATCAGATATCCTGTATATGATATATATTATATTGCCTTTCATAACAGCAACAACATTACAGTTACGAAGTAGCAATGAAATAACATTATGGTTGGGGGGTCACCAAGGCTGAGAGGCTGAGAATCGCTGCTTTAAAGACTTGGGTCACTGGGGACCAGGTGGCTGAGATCCTTGCTGTGTCACACTGTTTCTGCAGGTCTGACATAGACGCTGGTCCACTTGGACGCCGTAGGGTCATTTAGGAAGCCCTCCCCTGGGGTTCTGCTGGACATCAATCTGATACCACCACCACCTTGTGAGACCTTCTTGTCCCTGTTTCTAGGAGGAGTGGCCCCTCTGCCCAGGCTCAACTCACAGGGCCCCTGAGGAAGGCAGCTTTTCCCATGGGTGCTTAGAGATTTTCCAGACCATGAACCTCCTCCAGCAGTGGAAACCTGCTCTCCGCTCCTGTTCCGCTGTCGCCCACAGGATGGCAGCCCGAGCGCTGGAGGAGAGCAAGAGTGTCGGTTAATTTCACAGAAAATTAGAGCCAGTAATGCTGTTTCCAATTTGAAAACAGAAGTCTGAGGTTTTCTCTAGAGACGACTTGTCTTCACCATCCCGATTGCCACAGGAAAAGAAAGTGCGGCTGACAGTGGGCGGCTCCAGGGCTGGCGTGGACCTGAGCTTTTGCTGGCCTGTCAACATTCTGTTTCTGTAGGTCCCTGCCTTGGGAGTCTGGACCCACTCTGTTCAAATTCATATCCAGGAGGTGGCTCCCTTCCTAAAGATGTCTCTGGGATTCTGCTCCAGCTACCGAGAACTGCCTTTTGACCTGATGAGGTCTCCCTGTCTCAGCTCCTGCTGGCCGGAGGTTGTGCCTGGGGGCTCTCTCTTAAGGGCAGGGCAAGTTTAGAACAAGTTTCCAACAGCTGCTTGCTATTCTGTTTCTGAAGAGGAGCAAAGAACCCCTATCACGGTCACCCTTGTCCACAACAGCACCCTGAGTGGTACTTTAACCTCAGCCTTTTGCATTTCAGAACACCAAGAATGGTACCCACATCCCCAGCCTGTTGAAAACAGAGGCCCTCCAGGATTGAGTAGACACCATCCAGTGGGTAGCACTTCTGATTCTCTACCAGTGCTTAGGGACAGGGGACAGAGTCAGCTTCCTTAAGAGCACCAACTGCCATTGCTTTTGTAGGTCAGAAGTGCCTGGGAGTACTGTCCAGTGGCCAGTCCCCAATGGGGACTAAAACCATTGAAGCTCAGCTGATCACAGAAAGGCATCAAGGTGATTCCTAAAGTGAGGGGCTGTAATGGCTGCCTCTGTGCCACATTTTTATCCATACACAACTCAGGACTCTGCATGCAGCAGAACTAACAGATCTGGCCTTTTGAGCTTTGGGCTTGTTCCTTAGAATTACCACATTGGTGCGTGTAAGCTTTGGGCTGTGAAGCTGATTGCTGCATGCCTAACACAGTGAGTCCAGTGACATCTTTAGCTTTAAAAGCCACAGACAGAGAAGCGTCCCAAACTTGCTGTTAGACAGAAAGAGATACTTGGCTGCCCGGATGCAAGTCTGCTGGGCAGGGAGGATATGTTCCTGCTATGTGAGAGCATGGTAAACAGAGCCCTGTGTATGTGGCTCTGTCTTCTGACCCTGACACCACAGGAGACTCAGGAAGTCCTCTGCCCTTTCTGGGAGAGGAAGTGGTCACATGGGCAACAGCTTTAGTGGTTTTTCTAGCTGTTCTCTTCCCTTCGTGGGGCTGCCTTCTCACTCTGCAGAGGAGAGGCCATATCTAAAGTCTCCAAGTGCTTAGAGGGAGAGCCAAAGGCCCACCGGCCTCATTCTCTCAGGGCCCCGCCTTTGAGTAGGATTTGGCCTGGGACTAGAGACAAGATACTGTTACCCTTTTGAAGGCTGTCATCATCAACTAGTCTGTTAAGTTTCGGCGTGGTAAGAGCACTTGTATCCCTATTAAAAGGGAAAATATAACCACATGGTATGCTATGGGTACCCAGGAAGGCATGTGTCTGATAATCCAGTTCCTTGAAGAATACTAGAATGGGGCAGTCTGTGAGGCGAGGGTATGTAGAAATAAGCATGGGGGGACCCCTGGGGATGAGGTGGGGCTTAGTCATGGTTAGTGCTGGAGACTCTGGGGATGCTGACAAGCTTGGGATGATCTCCAGGATGGCTGAAGGGAGGGGTTAGTGGGCAGAGGAACAGGATCCATCCTTCTAGCCAGGACCTCTGTCATCCAGCAGTGGGAGGTCTTAGCGTTAAGGAGGCACTGGGTAAAGGAGCACATAGTCCTGGTTTGGTACCTGTGAGCTGTCAGTGGGCATGTGCTAAGGGTCAGCAGGATGGACCAGGCAGAACCACCAGGGCAAGAGTCCTAGCACCACAGGCCAGGGAGGGACCCCAGCTCTGCAGCTGGATCCAACCCTACCAGGGCTCAGGTTACAGATGACAACCTTGTTAGCAGCTTTTGCTCCAGGCCTGGGAATTTGTGCTGCCATGCAGATGTCCCAGTTGCATATATTTTTGAATTAAAAAGAATTAGCTGCTTCATGTGGGGGAAATTACAACAGATATTTTAATTTTCCTTAAATAACTTTTTAGTAAAAATCAGTCTCTTAGTCTGGCTACTCTCCTATTGATTATAACGTTTATTTTGGCCTATCATTTTTAAATTGGGTGGCAGAAAAGAAAACAACCTTGTCTACTCACAAAATGGTAGGTCTATTGATCATCAGCTTATACTACACTGGCAATGTTAATCCGGACCCTACACGATGGGTAAATTCTCCTTCCCCTCGACATCCATAGATGAGAAAGCTGAGAACGTGATGTGTGTGTGTGTGTGTGTGTGTGTGTGTGTGTGTGTGTGTGTGTGTGCCCAGCTGTCTGTGGAACAAAGGCATCTTCCTGTTCTCTGGTGATTCTCCTATTCCTAAGGGCTCATAACTTTCTCAAGAATCCACCTATTTCCTGGGGTTCCACTTATTTCCTTGGGATCTGTCCACTCTTTCGAGATTCCCTAGGGATCCTATGTCCTGGGGAATCTACCTCTCAAGAACTGAGAATCCCAATGTGCTAAACCGGAAACACAAGCTGCTAAGGGGCTTAGAGCCCCCATTCCCTGGGGATCCACCATTCCCCCCAGGGAATAATCACCTGGCTGTCACTTCTCCACTGGCTCCTCCCTGCCACCTGTCCCTGGAGTGGCATAAGGCAAACAAGCTCACAGTCCTCCCTTTCCCATATAGAGAGTGGTCCCTTCTTCACAAGGACACTGAGATGTTGAGGTTAGTGTCTGTCTCCCTGGCCTGGGGTTCATCCAGATGTCCAGCTATCCTGTTCCTCAGCAGAGTGGACTGTGGAATTTTTATCATAATGGCTCCAAGAATGGTCATCGAGAAGGGAAGATTGAAGAGTGCCCTGATATTGACTTCAGCATCATTCATAACCATCACCTTTAGGGTTAGAGTTAGGGTTAGGGGTTAGGGTTAGGCTTATGTTTATGGTTAGGGGTTAGGGTTAGGTTTATGGGTTAGGCATATGGGTTAGAGATATGGGTTAGGGTTAGGTGTTAGGGTTAGTTTTAGGGTTAGGGTTAGGAGTTAGGGCTAGGGGTTAGCATTAGCATTAGGGTTAGGGTTAGTGGTGAGGGTTAGGGGTTAGGGTTTGGGTTAGTGTTAGGGTTAGTTTTAGGGTTAGGAATTACAGGTTAGGGTCAGGGGTTAGGGTTAGGGTTAAGGGTTAGGTATTAGGGTTAGGTTTAGGGCTAGGGTTCCGGTTTAGGGTTAGAGTTTAGGGTTAGATTTAGGGTCAGGGTCAGGGTCAGGGTTAGGGGTTAGGTTTATCGTTAGGGTTATGGTTAGGGTTAGTGTTAATCAGGATTAGGGTTAGGGTTAGAGGTTTAGGGTTAGGGTTAGGGTTAGGGTTAATCTTGATTGTCAACTTGATGGGCTGTAGAATCAGTGTTAGGTTAGGGTTAGGGTTAGGGTTTAGGGTTTAGGGTTAAGGTTAGGGTTAGGGGTTAGGGGTTAGGGGTTAAGGGTTAGGGTTAGGGTTAGGGCTAGGTTTATGGTTAGGGTTAGGGTTAGGTTTAGGGTTAATCTTGACTGTCAATTTGATGGGCTATAGAATTCCTTAAGAAGCAAGCCTCTAGCATCCCTTAGAGGAATGGTTTGGATCAGCTTAGTTGAGCTGTGAAGACGCCCTTTCACTAAGGGAGGCAGAAAAATTGGGATGGCAGCCTGAACTAAACACAAGAAGATTGTGAGTTCAGTTGCTCTGTGCTTAGACATCATGTGACCAGCCACCATATGGACCCACTGTCACACTGTTCCTCCCACCATAGACTCTGCCCTTCAATGCCTGCCCCCAGATAAACACCTTCCTCAAGAGGCTCTTATCAGGATTAGGGTTTTTATTAGGGTTTTTATTAATCTTATTAGGATTAGATGTTTGTCTCAGCAACAAGACAAATGACTAATGTCCACATACCAGGCACTGGGAAGCCTAGCTCCATCACAGCCTATGTTACAACTGTCAGCGTTAGGGTGTTTGGATTCTCAGTCCTTGTCAAGCTTCACTCACAGCTCTTGGCCGCTCACAGTGACCGAGGCCTGAAGTTTCTTCGCTGTAGCTCCTCACTGTGCTGTCTGACTCTGTTGCCTCTGCTCTCATTGTTTATGCCCAAGCCACTTCCCAGAGCTCCAGATCCACCCTCACCTTGTTACCGCCTGCTGCTACTGCTGCTGACCCCGGGGCGGAGGCCACTGTCACCTCAGCCCTGCTGCTGCTAGGCTGCTGTTGTGTAGTCTTCTCTTTGTGTTCCTGGTTCAGCTTTTTATAAAGATAAAGGCCAAAGGCAGTGGAGTAAAGACTCTAGACAAACCTTTTTGTTGGGCCTAAAGTTGCTACATCAGGGTAAGTAAGCACGAGAATGTTTCCAGCAGAGTGAGCTGCATGGCCTGTTTATAGAGCCAGAAGAGGGTGTGGCAAGGCATTGGTGCCAATCATGGCACACGCAATCCCTAATGCAAATGAAGGACTGTGTTTGCACCAGTCACAGGTCTTTGCTGGGTCACTAGGGAAAGAGCCCCTCCCCTGGGCATGCTGAAATGGCCATTTAGAGTTTTCTGAGGCCCACCTTGCTTTGAATGCTGTTTCCAAGTCTAATATGTCGGAAGGGTGTCTTCAGCAGAGGGAGTGGTGGTTGTCTGCAGATGAAGAAGTGACCACAAAGTGACAATAGAGTGTCCACAGCCCTCTGGGTATTACAAGGGCAATCTGGCTGATTGTCAATATAGGGTGCACTTGGCTGACAACTTCCCGCTAGTGACTGCCAGGTATAAGGGAAGGACCCGTCAAAAAATCAGCTCTTGACAGCTATCTTAGTCAGGGTTTCTATTGCTGCAATGAACCACCACAACCAAAAAGAAAGGTGGGGAGGAAAGTTTTTATTTGGCTTACACTTTCTTATCATAACCCATCATTGGAGGAAGTCAGGACAGGAACTCAGGCAGATCTGAAACCTGGAGGCAGGAGCTGATGCAGAGGCCATGGAGGGATGTTCCTTACTGTTTTGCTTCCGCTGGCTTGCTCAGCCTGCTTTCTTATTGAACCCAGGACTACCAGCCCAGGGATGGCACCACCCACAATGGACCCTCCCCCCTTGATCACTAATGGAGAAAATACCTTACAGCTGGATCTCATGGAGGTTCCTTTCTGATGATTCTAGCTTGTGTCAAGTTGATACAAAACCAGCCAGTACAACAGTTTCATCATTCACGAAAAGTATTAAGAAGGCGTTTACGAATAAAGTCTTACCATTGGCATGAGCGGTGCTCTGACCATATTTAATAGTGCTCTGAGTATGCATGCTCCCAGTTATCCAGAAAAAGGTGTGTCCCTCTGACTTGCCTCCGCACACACTCATCTACGTGCTGAATAACAGTGTGAGGACAAGAGACTTTTTTTTTTTAATAATTTTGCATTTGCCAGATCCAGGTTAAATGATAGGTGGTCTTCTGTAGCTGTTTAGTGACTGGTTCATTGAAGGATGAATAGAGCAAGAAGGAACACATAGATGTAAATTACACATACTACCTACATGTAACTGAGTTCTTACAGAAAGAAAACCCACTCTAAACACAGGGAGAGGTGATGTTCCATATCAGCATTTGAAGAGACCTAACATTTTATCACAGCTGCTCTACAGGTGTGGCGTTTTTGGGCTACTCTATTGGGTTCTTATACCTACCGCCAATCCAAATCTTACCCCACCCTAATCCCTTCTAAACCCCCAACACTCAGTAGTAGGTGAGAAAGAAGGGTAGAGGGGAAAGGGGGAGTAGACCTCTTTAGACTATTTTCTGCTGATTTAGGGTATTGAGTTCCTTGGGGCAAGTCCAATCTTTGTCATCAGGACATGTAATTTCTTCTCATCTCTTTGCTCACAGCCCCTTGACAAACAGCCGCAGCAGGAACCAGTAGCAGAAGGGGGAGCAGCAGGCTCCTTGGAGGGTGCACGTGATCCCTCTCATGGCTCAGGCATTTATAACCTCTGAAAAGTATAATTTTCAGAGAAAATTCCAGGTCCTCCAAGAATTCTGGTCCTCCCAGAATTCCAAGTTTCACATACTCACACACTTGAAGAAACTATGTGCAGCTGGTAAAACCACACCCCTGCTAGAGCATGAGGCAAATCATTGTCATCCGTTGTGAAGCAACCTCTTATCCCACACCTGGGATCAAAACAAAAAATATTCACATAACATCACTGGATTTTAAAAGAAACCAAAATTCTCACTGCCCCACTATTCACACCTTATTGGAATGCAGTATGAAATTCCTTCCTCTGTAGTAGGGCTTGTGTCTTTGGTGAACTGAGCTGTGTTCTTGGGTAGAGTAATGAAGAAGTTAGGTTCCGTCTACTGATCCTGCGGTGTCCAATTGTGTGACAGTCACACTGGCAGAGAGAAGGTCAGTTAGAGAGGGCTGTGGTCTACTGGACCATATTACCTTCCACTTTTAGAACTGGGTTTCTTGTGATGAATTCTTATGTAACTTTTACTTTTTGTTTTAGATAGTTTATGCTTTATGAGGTTATATTATATATATATACTTTATATATATATAATATATATATAAATAAGAAAAAATATGAAAAGAAAAGATATGAAGTCTTAAGTAGAAACTTGTAATATAGTAGCCTTAGCTTCCTACCAAGTTCCAAGAAAATATAATTCTGTCAACATCTGGTGTCCCCTTGAACCCAATGAAGGTGACAGTTCATGGTTCAGCTCTTATGATGTAACTGTGCCATGGGGAGAGGAATAACACGTAGTCACATACTCTAGGACCTCAGTGTATTCATGAAACATAGTCATCAAATTCCCAGCCCATCCCCCCATGGCTGTCCATAGGCCTGCAGGGTATCTCCTGCTACAGCTGGGTGGGGGCCACTACATGTCACTGCCTTTGTCCTTTTGTGTTAAGGTTTATACCTTTCCTGAGTCCAAAAGGACAAAGAATTTACAACACTAAGTCAGACATGAGACAGTATAGGTAAAATCCCACTTAGCAGTAAGCACGAAGAAAAGCTGATAGAAGACAGAGGTTTGCACAGTGGTTTGACTTGGGTACATGTGTACCCTGTGAGTTCCTGAGGCACAATGAATAATGTCACGCTGTACTCTTGCCCCAACAGGGCTAGGACTGTTGTCTGAGAAGGCAGGGTTCCCTGAAGACCTCTGGAAAGGAGACTGGGGCTCCAGAACAGGAGGCGTGCAGACACAGGAGACATCTCCAAGGAGAATGAGCAATATTCTCCCTCCAGTCTCCCTTTGGTCTCCAACTTTCTGCCCAATATTTATCTTTGTTTTTGAATGTGGATCTCTGTTAACCTCAGGAACTGGCAGGTGTCAAGAACGGCGAGGGAGTGCTCCAGGGACGCTCCTCAGGGGGTCCCATGGCTGGTTTACACAGCCAAGTGTAGCTGCATACTGTATCCACAACGGTACTTCTACACTCATCCTAAGGAAGTGAGTGCAGATGCTCTCACCGGGCCTCACACACGAGGCTTTTGCCACAGTATCGGTATAATGAGAAGCATCATGGACTTCCAACAATAAACAGCACCTTGGATGGAAATGTCAGGTTGGGGAGATGGCTAAGTTGGTAAAGCACTTGCTGCCAAACAACAATGACTTGAGTTCAAATGTCCAGTGCATACATATAAAGCAAGGAATGGTGTATGTATGTAACCCCAGCACTGGAGGATGGAGTCAGATGGATCCCCCAAGCTTGCTCATGCCCAGTCCAGCTCAGTGAGCTCTGGATATCATGGGAGATGCTGTCTCAAGAATCAAGGTGGAGACTGACTGAAAAATGATGCCTGGTGTTGACCTCTGGCCTCCATATGGCACACAAACACACATATATGTGCACTCACATACACACGCGCATGTGTACATATTCATACGCCAAGTATGCTCACACAAAGATGGTACTGCCATAGGATTGTGATGAGACTGTGTGAAAAAGGCAGGCTTAGTGTCCATATGGTGTGTACAAGGGCTCTATAATCAACTGTTAACCACTTTCCAGGTGCTGAGCCCTGTTGCAGGCACCTATGTGTAGGGTCTACACAGACCTCACAGAGAGGTTCCTTTATTTCTCTGGGTTATGCTCAGGAGACCAGTATTTTGAGAGAAGCTGCCTCACCTAAGTCTCTTTAGGCCCTGGCTGATCTGACTTCACCATACACACATTCACACTCACATACACACATATCTTCACGCTCACACAGTCGAAAGGGCATATATAGAGTGTCGACATTGGCTACATTTCCATGGATAACACCCAGTTTTTCTTTCTTCTATTTTCGTGTGCTTTGGATAATGTCCCTGCTTTATTTTTCTGAGGAAAGGAAAAGGTGATTTAATGGGAACGCACACGAGATGTTTATGGCTGTGCAGAGTCTTCAGCTGGGTGCCTTTCCACTACCAAAGCCACAATGATACATGTTTTAAATGGCCCTCTGTGGGTCAGCTCTTGGGTAGAGATAGTTGCTGGCCACTGCAGGGTTTCCTGACAGGAGGCAAAAGGTCTCACATCACAGTTCACCACAGCCATCATCAGACCAGACCAGTGGTCAACATGCCACATCTGATGCCCTGCAGACACCAGCCCCTTCAAGAACTAAGAACATGGGTTTCCCATAGCATGTAGGACACCCATGGGAGTATGTGGTTTGTACTCAATTCATTTCAAGCCTGAGACAGGTCGTCCTGTTAAGAAAATGACTTTTTGATTTTGTAGTCAGCTTTTAAGGTCATGGACACTTAAGGAAACCCTTTCTTCTTTTCCAATGATCTTAACTTAGTGTTCTCTGATGTGGAAGGTCACAGCCAGGAGCTTTACCTTTGGCTTATAAAGGGAAGTTTACTCACGGAATGGCCTGGCCAGGTGCTTTCTGGTACAGGTGCTGTGAGGTCCTGAGCTTGCTGCTCATAGCACACATGCACAATAGTTCACATGCCTGTGTAGGCATGTTCACACACACACACACACACACACACACACACACACACACACACACACTGCACCCATCCTCTGCATGTGACTGACCGTTCTCAGACCCAGTGAGTTTACTGGGTGAAGATCACCCTCAAAGCGTCACAAACAGCAAGCAGAAACAGCTGTGTCTTGACTCAGTTCCCAGTTTTCTTGAGTGAAGGGTGAGTCACAGCTAGAATGGGGAGTCCGAGTCTTGGACTCAGATCCCCAGGGTTAAAGCCACATAGTCTCTCTCTCTCTCTCTCTCTCTCTCTCTCTCTCTCTCTCCCCCGTTGGTTGAAGCACCCGCTCTCGCACCTTACCCTGGGACACTGAGGTCTACTCATGAGTGTTCTGTGATTTGGTAGCTCCGGGTGTGTGCCAGATCTGAGCTTCAGTCTGGGTCGTGCTCAAATGGCTGATGTGGTAGGTACAATAGAGCCAAGGAATCACCTCTGCCTTTTCCACGTTGAAGAATCTCAAGAAGGGATCTTCCTGCTCACAAATGCCATTGGTGGATGGCCCTCTGGTTTTATGTGCAAACCTCTTGGGATTCCTCCTTAAAGCCCTTTGATGATAAGGAGGTGGCTTTAGAAGAAGGCTTGCAGAGCTCACAAAATCCACTTGGTGCTTTTCCTAAACCAAGTTGGGGGCTGAGCGGGACTTGAAAGCAAGGCTAAATTTCCATAATTGAGGCAGTGCCTCCCATTGCTGGGCCCATGTGAGAAAACAAGGGAGACAACCACTGTGAGGAAGGCCCTCCAGCTGGCAGGAGGAACAACCTGTAGTTGTCTGTACTGGGCACTGCCAGCGCCTACGATGCTCTAGGGACACACCTTATCCTGGGCCCACACCCTGGGCTGGGACAGGCCCTCATAAGGGCCATGCCAGATGTTGTGATTAGTTTTTATTATGGAACACTCTGTGAACTGCAGCCTAGGCTCTCGTTCTTTAGGACATTCTCCCTGAGGTTGTTTTGTTTTTAGCATTTGGGGTCTCTAATCATTGGCCACAAAGCCAAGTGTTGTGTTCTCAGCTACTTCAGAGGCTGAGATAGGAGGGTTTTAAGTTCAAGACCAGCTTGGGTAGTACAGAAAGACTGAATAAAAAACAAACAAAAATAACCCAACCACTGATGCTAATGGACCTCCAGGGTCCAAAACCCTCCGTGTCTTTTCATATATGTCCTGCCAACTTTATCTCCCTAAGGTTACCCTCTCCCTATTACTCCTTGAATCCCCATGCCTCAAATCCCAACATTCCAATTTCCCAATGCCTTGACTCACGGGCTCACCTCACACTTTGGTTTTCAAGTGTGTCAGCTTTGTAGCGCACCTACCTCACGTCTGTGACGAAGCATCTTGGGCTCTCTGGGTGTGGCCCAGGCCTCTTCTCCAATGATTTTCTCCATAAGATGTGGCCATGTGGACTGTCCTACCCTACAGAGAGCAAGATAGATGGTTTGGACATTCCCTACAAAATATGTAGGGGTGTGTCCTTATCATAACCATAGTACTGGGTTTTTAATTCTTTGTTGTTTTACTGGCATAACAGATGTTAAGTACTATTTTGGTTTTTTAATGTAATCAATCCTAGCTCCCATTAGGTGGATGTCTGGGGTGTGAGGTCATACTGTCTGCTAGCTTCCCAGGATGATCTGGAGATGTCAGAAGCCATTGTGTGTCCCTAAAGACCTGAGGGTTTCTATCTTTCTAATGAGGTGTGGGACTAAGAAGGATGTCTGAGTGGTCTGTGTTTTCGGTGGGCCCCAGGAGGAGTCCTTCAGTTACAAGAGATTTCTTTTTACTTCTTGGTTGGTGGTGTTCTTTTCCATCTTTGGCCTTTTTTTGGGATGTCCATCTGAACCATCCCTGGCCCCTCACTTGCGATTTCTCTCCTATTGATCATGATGTCTTTCACCTGTGCTTTCTCCATGTACCAGCTCTTGTGATTTCCCCCCATCACCAGAGCCTTCTTGTGTCTGTTTTGTGTGTTCTGAAGTGTTTTCTCCATGGCCTTGGTGCCCATCTGGTGCCAACAAAGCTAAGGCTTCTTTCCACACGTCTCCTGCTTCCTTCAGTCACTTCAAGTTCGTGCTTTCCACATCTGGTTGTATTTGTATTTCCTCTGCTCAGGTGCCGTCTGTATTTCAGGACTCCGTTTAGACTGGCCAGCTTCCTTGACAAAGCTGTGTTTGTTTGGATGTCTATCCTAGCCTCTGGATAGGCTGTTGTCTGGGCTTCTGCTGCCCCGGCTAGTCCTAGAGCTTACGTCATGGTGTTTGCAGAGAAGCAAGCTTCTTGGGGGCACAGATTACAGGCTACAGGACTGGGGAGCAGCCTGGCCACCTGATGGTCCTGACCATGACTCCTCAGTTCCAATGCATATCACCCTGTCAAGGGTTTCAGGGATCTGGGTTTCTGGGTTCCTAGTGAGGCATCTCCTGATTCTCCTCTGTCTCCCAGTTATTTTCTCAGCTCTAAGGACATGGACTTTCTGGGCTTTCCTCTTTATTCCTTAGTTTTAGGAGAAAATGAAATCTCTCTCTCTCTCTGCTATTTTTATACACATGTTAGTTTCAATAACATTAAAAAATACCATATTAAGGCCTGCATATGCATATGCATATTGCAGTGAACAAAATTCACTTGCTGACAAACCATATGACCTGAATTCAATCCCAGGAACGACACGGTGGAAGGCAAGAACCACCTCCTGCAAATTGCCTTTGGGACCCTCCCGTGCCACACCCAACCTCTCCACCCAGCCTCCCTCAAAGGCACTGAGAAGGAAACTCCACTTGGTCCCCTTGCTTATCTGTACTGGCAGCTGTTCTCAAGGTCTGAGGCTCTCCTGTGGTAACAGTCCTTGGACATGCCTGTCCTGTGCCAGGCGGCCCTGATTTAACATCGGATGTTCGTTAGGAGATTGGGTTGTCTGTGCTATGGAGGGATCACCATCTTGGTGGTTCACAGGTGCCGTGTCAGCCTCTAGTGTCACTAGTCTTTCACTTGTGCCCCAGTCTCTTGAACTGCTCTCCAAGAGTCCCTTCCACCTTCTACGAGCAGGTCCTCCTTCTCCCGTGGATGGCATAACCTCCCAGAGACCCCACTGGTCCACTTTGCTGTCATGTGTCAGGCAGGAGAGAGATGTGAAGAAAGCCTGTGATTTACGGTTCCATTGGGAAGAGTGACACCTGCTTATTTGGATGTGACAAATGAGCGCCCCCTCTGCATGGTCACTGCACTTGCTACCTCGCAAATCGAGCGTCTCTGTAGTTCCCTCTGTTGCCTCCACAGCACCAGCTGAGCGAGCGAGCGAATGGCCACTGCAACAGGCAGGCAGTTTCCATAGGAGCAGGCCTGGGAACCTTAGGGACAGTCAGCTGCCACCTGCCTGTTAGGGTCTCTAAACACAGGGATTCTCTCAGCCGTGGACCCGGAAGTGGGTGGAAAGCTCTAGACTCTCTGACAGCTGTGGCCATGGGCTGTGATGGGTTATACTTAGCTTTCAGATGGCAGCTCCCAACTCTGGGTATGAGGCAAGGACACTGCTGGGGATCTGCAGTAGCTGCCTCTGCTGCAGCTGTGCGGAGAGGTGTCAGGGGACTGACTCAGCCCCGGAGGCTGCACTGCATCTCTATGACCTCCTATGAGCAGCAGTACAAAGAGGCCACTGCTCCTGAAGTATGTGGCAGTGTCTGTCCCAGACCCGTATACAGGACCAGGAAGCCTGAAATGACTGCCTTGAGGTGGGAATGACCAGACGCATGTCAACTTGCTAATTGATTCCAACCTGGACAAACTCCAGAAAGGATGAGAGATAAGGTCACATTGGGTGGAATGTACAAAGCAAACAAAACCCAATAAATGATCAACAGAAGAAACAGGGTGAAATGAGGCCCAAACCCAGAGGAAATGCAGAATGGGAGAGCACACTGCAGTGTGGGTGGCCATGGGTGAAGTAGACTGTTGGTTTGAAACCTGAGAGGTGAGGGAGCCATCCAGCCATGGTATGTTCTAGAGGAGGACTCTGCTCCATTCCTCCGGTAATGATTGTATGGGACTCTAGACACTGAAGGTTTGTCCTTAAAGCGCTGGCAGACATATGTGGGCCACCTGCCCAGTTGAAGAAGGAGGGGATCTGTGCTACCTGCATGCCATTGCTCTGGCTGCAGATTTCCTAGAACTCACTGTGCTGACTGGCACACAAGCTCATGGGGCGCGTTGCAAGACTCTTCGGGGAAGTCTAGTGGTTACCAAAAGATTTAACGTGGACTCTTCCCTGTGTTCTGTGCTGTGGCTGCTGCAGAGATCTGCCTGAAGACAGTGACAATTACCTCTGTGATCAGGTAGGCTCTGGGTATATGTTAACAGTGGAGAGTCCATGGAACCATGTGACTACATTGGGAATGAATCTCCAAATACCTACTGACCTTTGGAGATCCAGAAATGAGCTGGTTCAGGGAGCACTGTTATTCCAAATCTTAGCTTCTTGGCATGTGTTTAATCTCATGTGCTTCTAAACAAACTTTCAAATGACCCCGCGTTGCTTGCTGGAGAACTCTGCCCCAACACATACCATATTTGCATATGTGTGAGTGGATACACATTGTGTGGAGGTCAAAAGTTGACATCAAATGTCTTCAGTGTCTCTCTACCTTGAGACAGGGTCTTTCACTGAACCTGGTACTCACCTGATTCTGTTAGACTAGCTGGCCAGCAAGCCCTAAGGATAATCTTGCCTCTGCTTCCTCGGTGATGGGACTATGGCCATATTTTCCTTTGTTCAGCTACTCAGCTGGGAATCTGGATTCAGAGCCTCACGTTTGTGCTTCGAGCACTTTACTGACGGAGCATGTCTTCAGCCCTAGAATCGTTACTTGAGTAACATCCTACCCACTAAAGATTTCGGGCTTACAGACTTTCTCTTTCCTGATTTTATCTTGTTTTCCTTGCTGTTTATTGAAGAGAAAATTTGCCCCCACCCCCATTTTCAATGGGAAGGAAGAGCCCACCGCAGTGTCAATCACTGTCTTTCAGTACTGGACAGTCAGACCTCACGCTGTGACTCTGGAGATTATTCATCGGCAGACTGGCTGCCCCTGTCACCACCGGAGGGCTCCTCTCTAGACACTGGCTGCACATCCCTGCACCTGCATTGGTTCCCACAAGAACACGAAGAGGAAGCTTCTGTTCTCTCTTTGAAAGAGGAAGCATGGATGGATCCTGGGTGTTTTTAGAGAATTGATTGTTTCTGCTTTCCCAGAAATAGCTCTCTGCGGGCGAGACAGTCAGCGCTGCTCAGGGACACTCACAACAGGAAAGTCCCATTGCTCAGTCCTCAGAATAGGCCGAGGGTCTCAGCTCCCTCACATGTGGGACTAAGTCATTGCCTGCCTCTTGTATTAGAGATGAACAGAGAACGATGCTTTTATTACTGTATAAACATTCTTGTTAAAGAGAAGGAAGCTATGAGAAGAACCCAGTCTTATAAAACTTTATTTCTGGTGAAGCACCTATAGCCCCAAAGGTAGGTCAGCTTCATTCACAGAAAACTGAAAATGGCAGCCCATGGAAGCCATAGAGAGCCACCAGTAAGATTCTATAAACTAGGAAACCTACACCACAGGCATGGCTGGCATCCCTTGAGGGTACCATTTAGTGCTTTATTTGCCCTAGGTAGGGTTTTCAAGACTACAGGAAATGGAACTGTTTCAGCATGTACCTAGCAATTGCTAATTCAAACTTATATATAGAGTCACCTAATTACTGGGCTGACTAAGCACACAAGTTTATGGGGGTCAGGATTCAGGGATGATTTGACCCAGCAACAACTGCTTGATCTTGTTTCGAATCTTATATTCTCACCCATCCTGAAACTGGTTCTACTAGTCACTAACTTGTGGTTTCTGACATAGCAAGAGTGATGAGCATGAAGGTACTGTACCAGAGGCCAGAGTTGAGGGGCAGTCTTGCTGAACTAATTTGTGACAGATGTCCATCAATATGGCCATCAAAGGCAAGTAGATACCATGTTGTTGGGCAGTACCACAGGTGTCAGGGCTGGGTCACCTACCACCTAACACCAAGGCTACAGTGAAGAGCAAACTGGGTATTTGTGGAGAAAAGGGAAAAGGTTGCTGAGGTTGGTGGGATGCTACAACCAGTCTTACACGTTGCATGGACAAACAAAACTTAGGAAGCATCTTCTATGAAAAAATGTCACACACGCGGAAAGATTGAGATAATCTTTCGGTATGTCCATACTGAGCACACGTGCTGATGAGCAGGATCTTGTAGTCAGCATGTTTGTTTCCATACATCAGCCCCTCCGATCCCCATTACCCAGTATTCACCTTATCCTTTGATTTCCAGGTCAGATTCACATCATGGAAGTCTATATGTGTTTTGATCTTTTAAAATAAAGGCACATACACAGTGAGATGCATATGTCCTAAGAATGCCATTCAACAAGTTCCATGTGTCTGTGTGTGTGGGAGGAGCATCACTCCAGGGGGCGCCATCTCTATCTCTGTGTTTTCTTCTCTTGTTCACCACAAGTGGTGAACTTCATAGGAGGGAATCACAAGCGCACCAACTCTGCACAAGCCTTCCTCACAGCGTGGCCTCCCTGAGGTGCTCCATGTCCTTTGTAAATTATAAGTCATTTTTTGTGACCCAGCAGGCATGCAGTAGGTCAACTGCGGTTCCAGCTCTGTGTCCAGAAGCCTGCATTTACAATGTGATGCCCAGCCACTCTCCTAACTCAACTTTTATTCAAAGGCTAAGGAATCATAGGACATCCCAGTCCCCTCCCCCTCCCCACCCCGCAGAGGGTAGGGACAAGGAGTCAAACTCAGGAAGAGAAAAAGACATTGTTCAGAAAGGTGACAATGCTCAAATTCATTTAATCTGTTAGGTCAAGACTTTTAAAATGTATAGAAGATACATTTTAGAGAAAGACAGACTAAATAGGTAAGGGTTGCTGTATGAAATAAAACTTATGCATGCACAGTGTCATGGTGAGTATTTCTGGGTCGTTTCCTGTTTAACCCATATGTAACTTTTTATTTAGAAAACAGGCAGGTTAGCAGGCAAACGAGGAGGCTGAATTCTTTGGAGGAACTTCTGAGTCCAACCATCGCCTCTGGGTCTATGGTAGCACCAAGTGGCAGTGACCCCCCTCTAGCTGGATGATTTGAGTTCCAAGACAGCAGAACTTGGGTCAGTACCTGAAAGCCCAAGTTAATGAAGTTATATCCTCATGTCAGTTTTCTGGGGCTTACAGGGATCAGCCAGATGTATGAAGCCTTTCGAATAGAGCCTATGGAATTCGAACCATGATTTTCCACCAGAAACTGACTCAGTCCAGTTTAGACAGAAGGTATTGATCAGCAGCACATTATTTATGAGCCTCAGCCAAAAGCCCTGCCACATGGTTGTGCCTCATGGAGACAGTGGTTAGTTCTGCATACCAAACTACGCTTGAAAGTTAACACCCTTCACATGCACAGACATACTCAGGCAGGCACCCAGAGACACAGCCTCCCACCCCCCAGCACCACACATGTTCCTGTGTGACATTTGCATACACAAGCACAATTGACACAGTGTGTACACAAACACAGACCTGCACATATGCATACACACACACACATATTTCACATTCCTGTTGATGATACACACACTAACACACCGTGCGCACACACATGTAATCCTAGGCATGCGCAAACTTATATACCCACTTTCACATACTCTCACTGAAGTACAGACATCAGTCTGAGCCATAAAACCACACTTAAATCACACACAAACATACACATAAGCAATCATACATGTACAGTCCCTAGTCCCTAAGGTGGGCCTGGAACCAAGACCTGGGCAGGCGATTCCACGAAGTGACTTGGCAATTCACTCCTGGTTGGCTTTCCCTACCTTATACAGTTCCTAGAAGTCAGCAAGATGGGGCTGCATTCTCTGGGGTCAGTGAACGTGACACCAGGACAGACCTCGGCAGCCTCTGAGTTCTAGTCAACACCTGCAGAAAACAAAAAGCAAACAGTGGATTGGGAACCTCAGCTCATCGGAGCTATCGATCAGTGCTCATCGGACATGAGACCAAAATTCAAAGCTCTCTTTGCTTGTGGGATGCCTGGCCTCCGCTACCTGTCGTTGGGAAGGGTGTGTAGATATACCATGCAGACGGGAGCTCCTGAGAGTGTCCCGAGCATAGCACTCCCTCATTCACAGCAAGGCGGTTCAGTCATCCGGAGACTTCCCTTCGCAGTTCTGACCAGCTCCAGATGCTCTGACAGCAGGACCCAGACCCAGGGCCTGACCACTGTGCGCTTCTATCAGGGCAGAGCTTCCTCTAAACCCGGGACCCAGCCCAGACTCAGAGCTGAATTGACATATGTGCAAACACAGTGCCAGCGGTGTGTTAGTTATGAGGGTAATGACAGCAGAAGACACTAACGTTGAAGATGCTGATGCTGACAGTGATGACCTTGACAACCACAGCAGACACACTGCTGATGACAACAGCAGTGATAATGGCAGTGATGAGGTCAGAGCAGGATGATGTTGACTGATGATGAAAGTGATGACCGCAATGCTGATGCTGGGTGTGTGTGATGCCTGTGACATGCAGTTGTCTCTGCAGGCATGTACCAAGCTCCAGTTATGTGTGATGCTTAATATTAATTAAGAGGGGCTAGGATCACCATGGAAACAAGCTTTTGAGCATGTCTTCGAGGGTCTCTAGATTGGTTAGGTTAACTAAAGTTGGCAAATTTGTCCTAAATTTGGACAATAAATTACACAGGCTGGCATCCCAGACTGAATAAAAAGCATGGCGGGAGCTGAGCCCAGCATAGTCTCTGCATCCTGACTGTGGATACGATGTATCCACGATGCTATACATTTCTGCCTTTGTGACTCCAGTGCCATCGTGAATGTGCTCTCAGACTGTGGGTGCAAACTAACTCTTCCTTCTTTAAACTGAGTCTGTCAGGTAGCATGCCACACCATGGAGAAAAGCAACTAATCCAGCGTGTATTCGCTTGTCTATCCCACTTGCCATTTCGAAGTCTAGAAACCACATGCCAGGTAACTACTCTCTTTTGTAATCCCCTCCATAAGTCATGACTTCTATCCCTGGGACACCATACCCACCTCTGAATATTGGTCAAGGCTGAAAACTTGGTCAAGACCCAGCCTGGAGTCAGGCCATTGCATAGTGCCTTTCCGGAGCTTCCTTGAGGTGGTAGACTACCCAGAGAGGTTGCACTAGGCTCCCATAAATGCCTCTGATACAGCATTAGGTCTTCGATAGGAGTCCTTCAGTAACAGACATCCATACTGCTGAACAGGTGTCCACACTGCTTCCTGCCTGACAGCACAGGCCCATCTTAGAACTGATAGGATAGAGGTCTAGGCCCTATACATGATGATGTGGCTTGTCAAATGGCTATTGGTGAGGGAAGTACATGCCATCAATGGAGACCAGCATGTGCCTTCCATGTTTCCTTTTTTACTAAATTAACATATAAAGAGGTCTAGAACCGAAGCAGGTGACCCAGGCAAAGCACCTTTAGATGACAGTGGCCCATAGAGTGGTCCACAAAGCTGGCCACCTACTGTATCTTTGTATCCCCTGACCTCTGCAGTCTGCTGCATGTCCCTTGTTCCTGGTGCCATACAGATGCCCTGAATCCGTGTTGAGCCAGCTTTCCTGGCTGCTCCTCCCTCCTCTCTCCAGCTTTCCTGGCTGTTCCTCCCTCCTCCCTTCAGCTTTCCTGGCTGCTCCTCCCTCCCCCCTCCAGCTTTCCTGGCTGTTCCTCCCTCCTCCCTCCAGCTTTCCTGGCTGGTCCTCCCTCCTCCCTCCAGCTTTCCTGTCTGGTCCTCCCTCCCCCCTCCAGCTTTTCTGGCTACTCCTCCCTCCAGCTTTCCTGGCTGGTCCTCCCTCCTCCCTCCAGCTTTCCTGTCTGGTCCTCCCTCCCCCCTCCAGCTTTCCTGGCTGGTCCTCCCTCCTCCCTTCAGCTTTCCTGGCTGCTCCTCCCTCCCCCCTCCAGCTTTCCTGACTGGTCCTTCCTCCCCGCTCCAGCTTTCCTGACTGGTCCTTCCTCCCCCCTCCAGCTTTTCTGGCTACTCTTCCCTCCAGCTTTCCTGGCTGCTCCTCCCTCCTCCCTCCAGCTTTCCTGCCTGGTCCTCCCTCCCCCCTCCAGCTTTTCTGGCTACTCCTCCCTCCAGCTTTCCTGGCTGGTCCTCCCTCCTCCCTCCAGCTTTCCTGTCTGGTCCTCCCTCCCCCGTCCAGCTTTCCTGGCTGCTCCTCCCTCCAGGCTCAACCATCTCTAACTCCTCCATTGTCCTCAGCACTGCTGGATTTTGTTTCTTGCTCTTCTTGTTGACTAATTGGAGGGTGCTGGGGCAGCTCCCTAGCAAATGACTCTCAGCCAGACAGTGCAGCACCAGCACTCCAGAGGCAGAGCAGGCGGGTCTCTGACTTTGAGGCCAGCCAGATCTATAGAGCAAATTCCAGGACAGCCAGGACTACACAGAGAGGCCCTGTCTCAGGAAGAAAGAAAGAAAGGAAGGAAGGAAGGAAGGAAGAAAAGAAAGGAAGAAAGGAAGGAAGGAAGAAAGGAAGAAAGGAAGAGAGAGAGAGAGAGAGAGAGAGAGAGAGAGAGAGAGAGAGAGAGAGAGAGAGAGAGAGAGAGAAAGAGAGGAAGAAAGGAAGCAAGCTCACATTAAGTCATTAAGTCCTGGTGAAAAGGTGGGTCTGACTCTCAAACTAAGGTTTAAAACAAAGTGGAAACCATGGGACAGGGGCTGCATGGTCATATGGTCATTAGGCACTCTTGAGTAGACCATGGAAAAGTATAATATGAAATTACAGTCTACATACACACCTATGCTAGGAGTCCATGAAACCTTAGGGAGACACACACACACACACACACACACACACACACTTTAGTGTGTTGAAGTTCTCTATGGTTTGGTACTCTTGACTTAAGAGCACCAACGAGAGAATTATAAAATTAGAAATATTTGTCATCTAAATAAAAATTTTGCTTACCAATTTTTGCTTAAAAGGTGCCTTTTAATTTAAGCTGTGGAGGTGTCCTCGTTAGAGATTAAATAGCAATTTTGCGAGCTGTCGTTTGCAGATGGTCTCCAGTTTACATTGGTTCAAGTAGGGAAGCTTTGACTTCACAATACTGCGTAGACACTATGCATCCATTGAAGCTATCTGTGGCAATAAACAGTCATTAGCCTCTAGTGGTGCCAAGAGGCAGCAAAGAGCCCTAGCCCCTGTCAGCCACACGTCAGTGAGGAAAAGCTGACTACCTTATTGGATGGATGAGGTATACTGAATCTATTTTCAGCTTATGACAACTTTAATTGACAAGGCATTTATGAGGGCATGGCCTCTCTTAGAGCCATTTTGAGATTTTCCACAGGGCGATAGGGTCACCCTGGCCTTGCTCAACAGTCCTGAATATGTATCTCAAGTACAGGCCCTGACTTGGGCAACTTTCTCTGTTTGTTGCTCATGTGGCAAAGCCATAGCGCATCCCAGGCTGCCTTGCTCCCCTCAGCAGCATGTCCTTTTTTTTCTGCCCTTGAGGATTTCTCTGGGATGCTTGGTCTATGTACTCTGATCATGGGAGGTGCAGCAGATGTGGCCTCCATCATGGCAGAGGATAACAGACCTGTTAGCATGATGGCTATACAGCCAACCCATGGCCTACCTCTCCTCAGGGGTCCACACAAAGAAAGTAAGGTGAAGGTTCTCCCATGGAGTCACATTGCACTTGTTTGACAATGTCTGAAGTCACTCCAATCCAGAGGTCTTTCAGTTTTGGAAACACTTCAGCCATCCTGTGTCAACTTCTTCTGTGTCTGTAAAGTCAAAGAGTCGACACTATGGAGTTTTGCGGAGCCATGCTTTGTTCAAACTTAGACATGGAAGGGCCAGGCGTATCGATTGCTGGCTACATTAGGAGTAATGAGGCAAGGAACCAAAGTGGGAGGCTCTGGAGAAAGTTCTATCTTCCTGTGTGGGAGAAGGTTGGCAGAAGTATGTAAGAAGATGCTTACGAGGGCTGAGGGCTTGGTGGTCATCACATGAACCAAAGGACCACAGAGTATGTGGGACTGGGGGCTCAGACCTGGCTTCAGGTATGCTCCTATATACTCCAGAGCACATGGGGCAGAGGCTGAACCCAGCTGATTTGGTGGAAAACTGATCTGTGCTTAGCCTCTGTCCCCGGCAGGCCTCCATCTGTCTGGTGTCAAGATGTCTGTGCTCTTTAAAGCTGTTGAGGGCCCCAAGCACTGTCCTTAGCTGGTGGGGTATGTCATGTTAGGATGAAAGCCAAAAAACAGAGCATGGGCTGACAGATCACTTGAAAACTACTCCACCAAGTGTTAGCATGAACACAATTTTCACAAGACACAGCCAACACTAGCAGAGACAGTAGCAAGCGCATCTCATCTGGCCTAGGGCCCACTGGATTCTCTGTAGACTGTGCACCCTGCTTCTTTGGTTGGGGCATAGAAGCACATGTATCCAACTGCACAGATTGAGCTGAAAGAGAGAGATGGATCTCAGTGTTGTCTTCTTTGCTATCACATGGGCACTAACAAGGGCAGCTTCCTCAGGGCTAGCTGCCTGTGGACTCAGAAGCCACATGGAATCACTGTGCTGTCTATTGGTTAACCCTACTCAGCCTGACTCATGTGCCCAAAGGATCTTCATCCACACGTGGTGTGACACAGTGGCCTCTTCGCTGGAGTTTCCAGACGGTGATGCGTTTCTTTATGAAGTGTCATTCACATTTGGAATCACCTCCAACTTCCTTGGGAAGTATTGAGCTTTTGGGAAGCGAACAGTCGCTGATACAGATACACGTTTTCCAAAACTTCATGTTTCACTTGAAAGCTCTTGTCTTTTAAATTATTTTAATAAAGAAAAATCTTATTTTGCATCTCAATCATTTTTACTCCTCTGTCTCTCTCTCTCTCTCCTCCCCCCAGTCTTCACAGAATCCTTTCTTCCTAACAAATCTACTTCCTATGTTGATTGATTGATTGATGATTGATTGATGATTGATTGATGATTGATTGATTGGTTGATTGGTTGGTAGTGCTAGTCTTGTTCATGAGCCGCCACTGCTGTGAGTTCCTCACTGCAGCAGCCATGCCCTGTCTGGAGACTAGTGCTTTGCAGCATGCGTCTCCATCAGCATCAGCCATTTTCACAGGTTGTCTGACGCTCTTATGTTACATTCCCTGGGCCCTGGAGGGGTGCTACAGGTGTCCTGTTTAGGGCTAAGGACTCTGACCAGTTACTCTAAGCACTCTGACCAGCTATGACTCTGCCTTAGCTGTAGATCTCTGCATCTTGGAGCATCTCCATCAAGACTGAGAGCAGCGCTAGTCTATGGAAGCTCCAGAATTGATACAGATGGTCACTATAGTTTACCTGCTATCATCGAGGACACAGAAGACGTATCTGTCCGGTATGTGTGTCTGCAAGGCCAGTGCATTGTTTGTTGGACTGGACCATAGTATGCTGTACTCAGGTGTGATCACTTGGTTACATCTCTGGCCCTCTCAGCCACTTCCTTCATCTGAAGAGGCAGCATCTTCTTTGGTAGCCCATGAGTGTTGCCAGGAGAGATCCTACATGGACACTTGTGCGATCACCATTCTTGGGCTGTGGTCCATCAGCATTTCCTGCTTCCCTAGACAGTGTCACCGAATAAGGGAGTAGGGAAAACACCATGACATCAGGTGTCATGGACAGTGCTGGTCTCTACAGCTATACTCTGTAGAACTTACAGTTCTAATCTAGACCCTTCCTGACCGGGAGAAGACATGGATAACAGTCAGGGAGACCTCATGGACAGTCATGCAAAGGTGCAGCTCACACTTGCTTGTTTATAGCACAGTTATTTGACAACACGCTCATCAGAAAACAAGCTGAGTCCCCAGCGCATACCTTTGTCTGCGGCCTGCTGAATATGTCTATCAAGGTGATGGCATTATTCGAATAGTTCTGACTATGCAGAGCATTTGTTCTCCCAGAAATGATCGTTACATTTTGCAAAATCACATAGCCACGTGCTATGGTGTAGGTTCATGCTGTGGGCTCTCAGTACCACAGGTAACCATGGTGTCCAGGGAGGAGAGACGATGAGAGTTGCAGCTCCCTGGAGTGGGGCAGAAAGCTCTTCAGATCCCAGGAAGCTGCAGGAAGTGCAGGGGCTGGCAACACCCCAAAGCTAGGACACCCCTGCCCACAATCTGGATTATGTTCTCATAATAGGTTTCCTAAGTTTCTCCTCAAGAAAACAATTAATGTCTCGTTTTATGAATGGCTACTTTGGCCCTTTTGTAACATGAAGATCCTCTTGGTTGAGGGTGACCACACACTCACAGACTGGATGAGGGAGGTATAGATAGACCAGGCCTGGACTTGTCTAAGTTTAGAAGCAGATTCCTCTGGAATCCAGATTGAACACCAAGCAAAAGAAATGTGCACTGTTTCCTGGAATGCCAGCCTCTAATGACCAAGGACACAGCTGCCTGGGCAGCCTATGCCCTGTCTCAAGTCATCAGCCAGAGCTAGAGAGGTATGTCCTGGGGATATGGGTTATAAGGCCTAGCCCAGAGATCTGCATGCAAGGGCAGGAGGTTAGGGACAGACAGGAGGACAGCAGTGTCACTGTGAGCCATTCTTCCTTACGGTCTCCTCTCATCTTTCTTGGAACAGCAGAGTGGAAGCCAGGCTGTTGCATGAAGCCTGGCTGGTGATTTCTTTTCAAAGCATGTTTACATCTTCAGTAAGCGGTACCATAGACAATCAGGTGCACATTTCTTCCATGGATATTGTCATCGCTCCTCTGCTCAGAGCATTCAAAGTGCCATCATGTCTTTTGGAGAGTCAATGACATTGTGCTATGACATGGTACCTGCGATGTTTCAGATTCCTGAACACTTTCTGGCTGAGGGTTGTCTCAGTCCCCTCCAGGATTCTTCTTGCCACTCCTGTGTCTCTCTCTTCTTCCTTTGTGATATTCATGCTGTGTTTCTCCTTAAGGGTTGCTTCCAGCTTATGGCTGAGTGCTGCCTCTCAGCTTATGGTAATATGCAAACTTTTGTCCAAGGGGAGTGGTAAGTTGCCTGTGTTGGACTCTCAGGTATTTGGAAGGGCTCTGAACCAGCGAGTCACCACAGTGAGTGGTTACCGGCTTCCCTTTCAACTTTCTGTGAATGGTGTGGTGGCATTTGCTGTCTTGTTCCCCCTAAGCACTGTCTTCCCCAAGCTGACCTAGTTACCTCTCTTTATTTTTTCTTTCTATCTCTGTTGGGTAAGTGAGGAAACAGTACCCTGTACTCAATGGGAGGCCTCAGTTGCTGTGTCTGGGGCTTCCTCTATGTCTCAGATAGCCAGGCCTAGCTTCAAGGTAGGATGATGTCTGTCTAGGTGAGCGTGTTAGTCAAACACATCATGAGCTATGGGCTAAGGACAAGACCAACTCTCTTAAACAGGCCCTGCTAAATCACTTGGGGTTTGATTTTTTTTTTTTGTAAATAGAGCCCATTTTCTCTCTTTGAAATTTCTTTGGGGATGGAGAGATGGCTCTGTTGCTTTTGTAGAGGACCTGAGTTGAGTTCTCAGCATTCATATGGAGGCATAGGACCATCCATATCTCCAGTTGGGAGGACTGTGGTCCATCCTGTCCTCTCTTCTGGCCTTTGTGAGCACTGTACTCATATGCCGTAATGCACTTACCATAAATGAAGGCAAATGCTCATCCGCATAAAACAAAAACAAAATCTTAAGAAAAGAAAATTCCTTTCTTTGAAAACAATATTTCCTCCTGCCTTTTCTTTCCTATTTACTTTATTTATATGAGTATACTGTAACTCTTCAGGCACACCAGAAGAGGGCATTGGATCCCATTACAGATGGCTGTGAACCACCATGTGGTTGCTGGGAATCGAACTCAGGACCTCTGGAAGAGCAGTCAGTGTTCTTAACCGCTGAGCCATCAATCCAGCCCTCCTCCAGTCTTTTCAACCAAAAGCACACACTTCAGACAGATTCTTTGTATGGCTTTACCAAATGTGTAGTCAGCCTTGACATTGTTTTAGAATATAGGATGGGCTTTGGAGAGAGACATGCTTGGGGGGAAGCCCAGCTTTCTAGCTGGCCTCTAGGGAGGAACTTCACTTGAGATCCTAATGCTTCCTGAATGCCATGCAGTGGATGGCTGTGAGATGCCCAGGAAGAGCTAGACGCTTCTCTAGCTTTAATAAATGTTGGCTTCCTTTGAAGCAAATAAGGACCTGGCAAATTTGTTCTACAGCTGACTGTAAGTTAATTAGTACCACCCTCCCTCTCTTATCATTCTTAAATACAAAGCTAATTTGGAAAGATACATGTTTCTTTGAACGTTGCGTGGTTAAAAGCATTTGGAGCTGAGCTTAATTAAGAGAGAGTGGCTCTTAGCGTGCGATCACTGTGGCCAGAGACGGGAAACTTCATTAGATTACGGACTTTGCTCCCTCCCTCGGCTCGCTGCTCCTGGACCAACGTGGTGGATTGACCCTGCGTGAACTTCTTACAGCTCCCTGTGGGGCCTGAGGTCGAGAGGTAAACTTCCACCAGGCACAGGAGGTGAGGGGTAGTCAACGATGTGGCTCAGTTCCCCCATGGGACAGTCTAGTAGAGGTGACTCAGGACTCGGCAGGACAGAGTGATTACGCAGTGGCCTCCTTCCCCGTAGCCTGAGACTCCTGGCATTCTTGGCTACAGGCTACATGGTGAATATGCAGTGTTTCTAGCCCTCAGTGAGAGAAATCTGTGAATGTTTATTCTGACTCCTAGGGCCAGGGCAGGGACATGTAATTCCTAGTTGTGGGCTGATGGCCCCTCTAGAGGCCACTGTGTGTGGGACAGGGCAGGCATCCAGTTTGGGTGCTGGGAGATTCTGCTTGAGAAGCGAATGCTCAGCTCCGTCCAAGCATGCTACCCTGATCTTCATGCCAGAGAGCTGTAGGAGGCCCTACAGCGCCGTACTCTCCTCTGGCCTGGACTTGTCATGCGATATGGCCTCCTGTGGGGTCTGGCCTGGGTAGGAGGCTATATGGACACCCTGACTGTGGACTTGTCAGTCTAGAGCAGAGCTCCCTGGACCTTGGGCCCCTGATAGAGCTGCTCATCGGAGCCTCATGTGGGCTGGAGTGAGGACAATCCTGTCTACACCTGCCATGGCTCTAAGAAAGGGAAGCCGGGGTTCCTGTCTCCTTACCCATTATCTCCTATGGCTGATGGCCTGTTACTGACATGAGCAAGTATTGTAACACGGATGGAGGAGGGCCAGCGTGTGGGCATGGGACCCGAGGCTTCGTAAACCCAAGACCCAGGCCTGCATCTGTACTATTTCCTGGCTCACTAGCAAGATGGAACTTGCAGAATGTGCCTCAGTGTTCCTGGGTCAGCAGCGTCTGACACAGGCTGCCGGGGAATTAAGAGATCTCTTAGTAGACTGACCATGCTTGGACAAACCAGCTGTCCTTGGATGGACCTACTATCTCCATACACAGGTACCATCTGTACACAGATCTACCATCTGTCACATCCTGCCCAGCTTGGTCCTGATGAAGGAAATGGCAGACATACAGATACAGGCACAGGAAAGCTGGAGTCCTGTGGGCTGTGCTTGCTCTGATGGAGCTGCATATACTACAACAGCCTCAACCTCGCCCAGTTTATTACGAATGGCCCAGGGAGGAGCCAGCGGGTCTTTTTAGGAGGTCTGTGTAGGGGAGCAGTCTCAGTCACAGCAGCGGAGGAAAGGAGCTACAATTGTTCCATTTTGCACGCCTTGGTCAATCATTTGTAAACACTGATACTTAGGTCCGAGGAAGGCTTTGTCGTGCCCCTGAGCCTCATTCTGAGGAAGGCTTTGCCAGTTTCCCTCGGCTCTGTGGCACTGGGTCCTTGGCAATCATACACGATCACTCAGGGCTCCCTGTGCTCCCCACAACCATCTGTAGCAGATTGTCCCTGTGAGACTGTTTATTCCCATGGAGACCTACTATCCACAGACAGACTTGGGTGGGCTGTGGGCGGGCTGGGCCCCGCAGGCTAGGCTCATCCACTTGGTGACACTTGGCTTCTGTGGGTTAATCCTCTAGTCACACTAGGGGATCCAGTGATGCCACGAATCCTCCTCATGCTGACAAGCTGCCTCCTGGCATCCTGTTTTGTTTACTTAGAGCGGCTTCACAGAACTGACTTTGAGGTGAGGAATGTGAGCATGTTGCTGTGCGTTTAGCGGAAGATTAATAGGTGATTTGTAACTCCTGTAATGAAAACATCACGCAGGCCCAGCAATGGGCTCCGTGTTGCTAATTTTCCGGCTGCTAATTGCTAGGGCACACAGGTTCTGTTGTGAAATGAAGTGCCATCTGTAATCACAGCCACATTTATTAAAATATAATTGCTTTTCAAAAAATATTTTTTTCAGAATAAGGCATAGCTCAAACAAAGCATTGCCTTTGTGTGAGCGCTGATTTTCCTGGCCAATTACAGAAGAGCCAGTGGAGCCTTCAGCTTCAAACCAGCTGGACCTTGCTGTGAATTCACTGGTGGCGGTGAGAGGGTGGGGTGGGGTGGGGTGGGGTGGGGGTATGGCGTTCTGAGCTCTTCTGCTTCCTCTTGGGCTGTTGAACCTTCCAAAGATGTAGAGCCCCCCCCCCCCACCACCAATGGTTTGCAAGCACAAAGAGCTAACTCCAGACTTTGTGGCTGTCCTAGAAGTTTGTCTTCTTGGTGGTGGTGGAGGCATCAGAGAGTAGACAGGGCAGTCCTCAAACAGTTTGTCGTCCAACAGTTCTTCGTCCTTCCTAGGCTACACACAGGAAAGCCAGCAGCGGTTGACTTAGCTCATGACACGGTATCCAGGCAGTGTGGACATGGGGGGACTAGGGAGCAGCTGCCTTCTCTCTGAAAGCAGATTTGAAGGTAAATTGAGAAAGGAACAGGCAAGATGGCTAAGTGATCCTCAGAGACTCAGTTTCCCCCTAGAGAGACCCCCACTGGGCAAACTAGGGGTGTGTTTCTTTCTGGTGTTTCTGTTCTTAGAAATGGTGTTTACTTCCACTGTCTTCTTCCTTCCCTACTTCTCAAAAAGAAAGAGAGAGAAAGAAAGAAAGAAAGAAAGAAAGAAATGAGACACACATTTATAGGATTCTTAGTTTAAAATTCTGGTTTAAATCATTAAAATGGGGGAAGGAGAGTGTCCTTAGAATAAATTTTTAGATATAAATATTTATGTGTATATGTATATATATGTATATATATGAATTTAAACCACTAGTGCTATATGTGCATGCATATACAACCATATGCAATCCACTGGGTTGTTTTAAGGTGGCTCATGTGTACATGTGTTAGGACTGACCACTTGGAATCGGATACCACATCTCAGAGCCTGTCCCCAGAGGAAGCTGATCCTTCTCTCTCAGCAGCCAGTTAGTTAATTGCCGTTCGCCTTCTTCTAGAGGCGGAGCATGCCGACCACCATTCGCGCTCGCTGGCGTGTCAGCTGGAGCCTTGCTCACACAGGCCTTGGTTAGGTGACTAGACGCTGAGAGCGCATGACTGTGACATCCTGGTTCCTGGCTCTTTACATTCTTTGTCCCCTCTCTCCTACAATTGCCCCTGAGCCTTGGCTGTTGGGTTTGCTGTGTAGATTTATCAGTTGGGCCCATGTCTAGTTTTTGTCAGTTTTAAATTAGGACTTAAGGTGGAAGCTAGATAATGCCGAGTCATTTCCACTGCCACTGGTTAGTACTCTGAGCATGTCACAAACCAACCCAACTGGGAATCCCCACACTCTGCATGTTCACCTGGCTCCACTGTAGAGATAACCATGTTAACACACGGTCCTCTTAGCTGGTCAGTTTGCCTCCCTCATATCCAACTGTCCGTCATTTAATTTCGCATTCTCAGTGTTCTGAGAGACTTTTCTGTTTAACCCTAACACTCCTTTCAGCCCAACACCTGTTCTCACTGAACCAACTTCGTTTGCCCTGGTCCCCATTAGTGGTGCACACATGTCCCCCATGGGTAGCTCAGACCAACTGCAGCGAGGGTGAGCTTTCCTTCCCTCTTTCCATAGCTCAGCACCCTGCCCATTCTGGAGTGCTCTTCCCAGGTGAGGACTCAGTGCTCCCTGCCCATTCTGGAGTGCTCTTCCCAGGTGAGGACTTAGTGCTCCCTGCCCATTCTGGGGTACTCTCCCCTGGTGAGGACTTAGTGTTATCTCCCAGGGTACAGACAAGGGTTGAGACTCAGCACAATGAGGACAGGTTGTGGTGAGGACAGTCTCAGGTCAGGGGAGCCCAGACTCCAAGCTAGTCACTGACTGACCTGCTTCTCTCTGTCTGCATTGACAGAGAAGAAAGCAGGCTGTCCCACTCAGTCAAGGGGCTCTGTACGTGAGGCCATGCAGCCAATCAGGAGGAAGAATTCTTGGCCTTGTGTGTGGATGGGGTAGACAGAGGCTGTGGTGATTGTGGCCTTGGCGAGAGCATCTTCCTAAATAACAGGGAACTGGGCAATGTTGTGGTGTTTTGTGTTACATATGTTTTGTTAAACTCAGCTAATCTAAGCTGAGAGAGGGGGATATGTAGGCCCCCTTTCTCCCCCAAGTTTTTCGTACGACATTGCTTCGTGCACTGCAGACCTCTAGCTATCTTTTCTGACCATCCCAGATACTTCCTGTGTGCCCCCCAACCCGGCACTGTGGGTTCTTGCCAGTTCCCTCTTAGCAGGCCCAGTTCTTGGGCTATCCTAGGCTGCATGGCTGACAGATGCAGGCCCAGTTCTTGGGCTATCCTGGGCTGCATGGCTGACAGATGCCGGATGGTGATGATGCAGCACAGAGGGGCTGCACTTCTTCATGGGTTTCATACATGAACCTGTTTCCAGACTTAGGAGCCAACAGGAAGGCATTAGCTAGATTAAAAACAATGTAACAATAACAAATACAACACACAAAAAAAACCTCTCTCAGGGTGTAAACATGTGGGTTTTGTTTCCGACTTGTGTCTTAGAGATGTCTGTCACTCTTCTGTGCAACCCAACAGGGGGCAGGAACTCCTGGCTCCATATAAGACTGACACTGTTCTCATAAGAAAAAATAGTGGCTGCTGTTATCATCACTGAACAGTTACCAATGTCATTTATAACATCATAGATTTGGGGATTAAAAAATAGTTCAACACATGTAGAATCTCAGAGAGCTGCAGCCAGAGGGTTCCCATCCACAGTATCTGCCCTGGGGAACTCTGTGGTCTCACCATGACAGAGGATGGGGTCCCCTCACCCTCACTGCCTACACTCATTCTCCTTAAGTGTATTCCACAACAGCCTGAAATTCATGCAAAGTCTTTATACATGAATGCTGAGTTTATATAAACTCATAGGCACATCACACAGAAGCACGCAGCTCGATAACGCTGAACTCTATCCCCAGGCTTCCTGGAACGTCTCATTACCCACTTCCTACAGGGATGCTAAAGTGAGCTGCAGAGGAAACGAGGCCAGCACTGCCGGGTTCATGTTCCCCGGGAAAAAAGTGTGTCTGTACCTGTCGGGGCCAGCTTGGAAATGACTGAAAGCAGGCCTTGGCTCCTCCACTCTGAGAGTGGCTCAAGTGGTGTTATCTCCCACACCAGACTGCAGGTAGATAGGAAAGGTAGCTTTTGTTCGGTCATGCTGGGTACTGTGGACACACTGCCATCAGCCCTTCACCCTACTTGACCCACTCCAGGATGTAGCCAGGGTAGGTGCTCCACAGGGTGAGTAATCCCATCTCCTTAACTCTTGGACCAGATACATGTCCATATTCAAATCCAGGCTTGGACACTTGAATTCTGGGACATCTTGGACAAGACACTTAGCTCTTTTCACAGAACATCTTTTTAGATCGGCTGCTCACACTTGATAATGGACATTTCCTCCAAGTTGTCCATGCCTTTATTGCCCACATCTTCCTGGGGCTGAGCAATATTCCACCATGCAGATGTATGACTTGACATCCTGTTTGCCTCCAGGTTTGGGCAGTTATGAGTAAAGGTGCTGCAAAGAAAATAACCATACTTCCTTTCTTCTGTCCCTGTGTCACTGATGAAATCCATTTTACTTACCTATGGATGATTCTTTTAAAAGGTTTATTTCATTTAATAGACTTTTTCAAGGTTTTTTTTTTTAAATTTATACATGAGTGCTGAATTTCTATAAACTCTTCCTGAGCTCTCTCAAATTTGTGACCTCTTTATCTTTAACCACTACTGTTTTACACACACACCACACACACACACACACACACACACACACAAAACAACAACAATGAAACCATTTGGTGTCCCTCGTAAGTGTGTGAGCTTACTGTTCGCACTTGAGACTGAATACCCTATGGGAGAATTAGTCTCTAGAAAAAACTGGTTCTCCCTCTTTCAGCAGCCACTGGCTGCCTGTAGCTCTTCATCTAGGAGTGGAGCCTTCTAAACTGTCCCCCATCCATGTTGGAATGTCAAGTGGTATTGTCATTCTGTCAGTCTTGTTCAAATAGCTGTGCTGTTGAGAGTTCATGGGCACGACTTCCCTGTCATGCCTAGAAGACACTGTCTAAGGCAGGCTTCCTAGTGTGCTGGCTTTTACAATTTTCCCGGCCCTCAGGGAAATTCTATATTGCAGATGTATCAATCGGGAATGGGAACCCTGTGCTCACTCATTCTCTGCATTTTGACTAATGTGGATCTCTAGGATTTTCTCCATCTGACGTAAAAAGAAGCTTGTTTGATGAGGGGCAAGAGCTACACTTATCTGTGGGGATGTGGGTAAGTATTTAGAACACAATTACAAAGTATATTAGTTTAGGACAATGGCTGTAGTCGGTTCTCCTTTAAGGTTTATGACCTTTCCAGCTACAGGGAGTTGGTTAGGCTTACAATTCCAGGTATGAATTCCCTCCTACTGAGGGACCTTAAGCCCAATTAGATAGCTGATGATTATCCACAAGATAAAAGCTCCTCTATTGCACCATTGTGGATACCTTGCAGCAGAAGGCCATTGTGGTTGGTGAGCTTCACCGCTGGGTATTATTGCTTTACTCCCTCGGCAGCTTGTAGACTTCCTGATATTATGAGAAGTAGTGCTCATGAGAGGCTTCCAGCTCAGTCCCCACCCCCTTCTTCCAAGTCCTGTGTCCAAAGTTGTGGTCTTCAGCAGCAATGCAATCTTATCTTCCAGTTCTGGGAAGTGTTTTGTGAGTCTCTTGGACCCTCCCGACCAAGACTTGGAATGGAGAATTTTCCATATTGGGCAGTTGGGTTTTTGTTAGATAGTCTATGGTTATCAAGGGGTCAATTACCACCACTGTGGTGTAACATTTTATATATATATATATATATATATATATATATATATATATATATATACACATATACATATATATGTGTGTGTGTATGCATATATATGTATGTATATGTGTATATATGTATATACACATATATATGTATGTATATATGTGTGTATACATATGCATATATGTATACATAAACATATATATATTTATGTGTGTGCTTATAAAATAATGTACTTTCCCAATAAAATAATGTATTTAATTTATACCTCCTCTCTCTCTCTCTCTCTCTCTCTCTCTCTCTCTTTCTCTTTCTGTCTAGTATTACCTTCCCCAGTTAATGTTCCTCCCCATTTCACCTTTCCCAGTACCTGTATTTTATTTTTCAATTACGTGTATAAATGTGCATCTTATGGATATGTATTCATGAGTGCAGGTGCCTGTGGTGACCAGAAGAGGGCGTCTGATCCCCTGGAGCCGGACTTAAAGGCAGTTATGGACCATCTGACGTGGGAGCTGGGTTCTGAACTCAGGTCCTCTGCAAGAGCAATATACTCTCTTCAGTACTCAGCAAGCTCTCTGGTTCCAATATGATTGTCTTTCCTGCAGTTTGGCAATGATACGCTAACGTAGGTTTTAGATGTGTGTTTTTGTTTGTTTTTATCTTGCATAGGGCTCTCTGTGTCTGACATCTGATTTGAGGGATTTCTAGGTCATTATTTGTTTTCAACACTTTGTATATTCTACCTTTTCTTCTCCTTCTGGGATTCCCTTCATACATATCATTTCACAATACTTGGATATTCCTCTCTGTGCCTTTCAATTTTTTTATTCTCTGTGCTTCTTGGTTGGAAGCTTTCCACTGCTCGGTACTGAAGCTTCCCGCCTAGGCTCTGGGCAGACCGCCTGAGGCGGCCCTCGTCTCTGTTACAGTGTTTTTACGTCTAACACTTATTTTTGGTTCTTCCTAGAATTTCTACCTCGTTGCTTGCCTTGCCCATCCCTTCCTACATGCTGTCCACCTTGTCTGTTGGTGCATTAGCTTCTTAGTCATTGTTTACGCCCTGTGCCTGGCCTCCCCAATGCTCCTGCTGTAGCTCAGACTTGCTCACCTCTGCAAACTGTGCTCCTTCCTTTGAGGATGCTTTGTGGCTCTCCACATCTCTTTTGAGATAGAGTCTGATGTAGCCTATGCTGGCCTTTAGTTCAAGGCCGAGGATGGTCTTGAAGTCCTGATCCTCCCGACTGACTCTGTTGTCCGAGTGCTGGGATTAGAGGCATGCACCACACTCTCAGTCTCTGTGGTGCAGGGGAACTCAGAGCTCTGTTCATGTTAGGCAAGTGTCTACCAACTGAGCTATACTCCCAGCCCCACTTCGAGATACATATTGTTTAAATGGAAGGATTTATACACAGGAAAAAGAAGCTGCCATAAGAGACCCTCAGCAGTTCTAACCCCGATGATCCTGTGATCGGCCAGTGCACTTCACAAATGTGTGCTGGGAAAGAATGTCTGAAGGGAACCCCAGCTGCGCACCTCCTTTCCTCCTGGTGGGTTGGCTCTCACAGGACCCAGCAGTTCTGGTCAGTTCCCCTGAAGGCTGTCTTGTTAGAGATGGATGCTGGCTGGTGTACTCCAGCGTGGCTTTCCCCACCCCTTGCCAGAACATTAGGGGATTTTCCACTGATGCTCCCACAGGACTTGGTGGAGTCCTGAGAAGGAATTCACAAGTGTATCCCCAGCACTAAGAGCTCTAGAGTTTTCTCTCCAAGGCTGTGCTTCCACCGAGGTGCCAATCACAGTCCAGGCTCCTAACTTGGCTCTGGCTTGCTGCAGAGAGTTCACCTTGGGGGAGCTGCGACTTCCTGCTTGTCTCTTCATTACCAGGACAGCCATTTCTCTGTGACCTCATCCGTTTCTTGGTTCTAAGAAGAGCTGTTGACTCTTTAGTTTTTTTCTTTGTGTTGGACTGAAGAGTGGCAACTTCCAAATGCCAGGCACACAGAGCAGGATGCCAGAAGGGTCAAGCTGGCTTTTCTCTCTTTCATTTTGCATTTACTATTATAGTTCGAACTCGGCGTGTCCCATTTCTTGCATCATATTTTGAGCACTTGCTCCCAGCTGGTGATGCTAATTGGGGCATGGGGGGGGGGGCTGTGACCTTTTGAAGGTAAAACATGCTTAGAGGAAGTGGGTCATGAGTAGTAGGCATTTGACAGTTATAGCGATGCTCCTGCTTCCAATTTCCCCTCTGCTCCCAGTCATCCATGATCTGTGAGGTCCCAGGCATAGTCATGGCCATGAGCTTAGCCATCGGCTCTTTCCTCACCACGACAGACCAAAAGTGTTAGGAACCGTGAGCCAAAATAAATCTTCCCTCCCTAGGCTGTTTCTGTCAGGAGTTTTGGTTAAAGTTGTGGAAAAATAACTAATATAAAAAATTGGTCCCAGAAAGGTGGGGTTGCGGCTATGACTAAATCTGACCCCACGTGGTTCTCAGGCCTTTTGAACTGGTTGGCAGGAGCACACAGAGGAATTCAGAGATGTGGATCTGAGTATTGCTCTGTCCCCATCTCTCCTCTCCAAACTCCCCTTCCTTCTATTCACAGTGGGATGGGCCATTTACATTGTGACTTTGTGGGAGCTCACAGATAAGAGTCTGCTCCACGTCTCAAGAGACTTTGGAATTCCCCACAGTATAGGAACTGTTAAGGCCATGGGGACTCCTTAATTTTTTTTAAAATATTGGATTTAATAGAAAAATATCACACTTTAAACAAGTATAGTGATCTATTAGCTTGATACAGAATGGTAGCACGGTCATGTTTAAAAGCTACGGGCAAAATGCTAGTGCTAAGCATAGTACTTACAAACAGGCCAGAGCCACGATCTGAAACACCATTGCCCAGAGGAGGCAGAAGTAGCTTCAAACCAGCACGGAAGCAGAGGAAGAGATGACCACTCTATGGAGGCTGGAGAGTGGCAAGGCAGGCCGAGCCTAGCTGCCTGGGAAGGGGGTCTGAGAGACAAATGGGGAAACGTGTACTTCTGAGAACATCAGAGAATACCTGGCAACCTGAGGGGTGGGGATATTGGGGTGTTGTAAGTGGGGAAACAGTGCTAGAAGCATGTGCTGTGTAGGGAGGCAGGAGAGCACACCCTGCATGTGCAGATGCCCCTCCCCCTGAGAGGACAACACTGATATCATGATGGTTTCTATCACAGCATAGATCTTCTCTTTCCTGAAGAATAAGTAAGATCCCTTGACAAAGCACAGCAGCCTGGTGGGAAAGGGTTTTTTGTTTTTGTTTTTGTTTTTTGTCTTTCTCTCCTTGGATTCTTGAGAGAGAAGACCATGATGAAATGGCTAGGCCCTTGGAGGCTTTGGGTTTATCTGCTGAAGCTATCATTTTAGCCCCTCTACCCAGCCTTACCCATGCAAGCTTCCGAGTTCGTGGGAAGGCAGGGAGACCTGCTGGGAGGAAGGGAAATCGCTTTCCTCTCAGGGTGTGTGGTACTGATGGAGAACTGGTGTTCTTGTGTGAATGACTTAGGTTCAGAAAGTTTGTTTCTTTATCTGCGATAGTGACTCAGATAGTCCACTCAGAGCTGAAAACGTCTAAACCCTAAATCCCACCCACCTGAACAACAGAAAACAGTTCTCAATGCAAGTATGTGGTACATGTGGACTGAGGCAGAGGCAGAGGGAAAGCTGCGACCCCCACTTGGGTATATCAGAAAGAAAGAAGGTTGCAGCATATTTTTCAGAGAGCTTTTTTTTTCTGATTAAGCTGCAAAGTTAAAATAAAAGATGAGTACAAGTTTGGTGATATAGCTCACTGGTAGAACACTTGCCTGTTATGCACAAGGCCCTGGGTTCAATCCTTTGTACTGAAAAGGAGAAAGTTATAATGAAGCCATTTTTCCTAAACTTCATGACTAGTAGGTGCCTAGTCTCATAGCCGGAACCAGTTTAGTTCAATGCACTTGCAGTATCCATAATATATTAAAGAAAATATAATTCTACTCTCCTAAATTGAACTTGTAAAAAGACCTGCCTGTCTTTCTGAGGTACTGGATCCAGATCCTACCCCGGGCTACTGACTGTATGGCTCCCCAGAGGACTGGTGTTTCTGAAGACCTGCCTCCCTGACTTGGTACGTGTCATGGGCAAGCATCAAACACTGAAAGGCCAGAGAGTCTTCACTGTCAGTGCCAAACTAGCATCCTCGTCACACGCACATGGAAGCTGCAAGGCAGGTGTGGTCCACATACAGTTTTCCCCTCCTCAATGGTCTTACACAGAGCAGAGGCCTGTGAGAACCTGTGATGAGGATCCTCACCTCTCTGGCATCCATGACAGTGCCCACACCCACCATCAACATCATGGTGGGCACCTTAGTGAGACTGACATTATAGAATGTAGCACTAGCCAAGATAGTGTCCACGGCCGGAGCCTTCACACAGGTCCAGATCACAGACGGGGCCTGGCTTATATTGCTGGAAATTTAGTACATCAGGGTCATTGCCTCCAGAGAATAGCTCAGTCCTTCACTTGCAGCCTGGATCTTCTCTTTGAAGAGGTCATATTAGGTCTGCACATCAACTGTATCTCCATCCGGAATGTGAGTATTTTCCAGGTAGATGCCAATGTGCTTGAGGAAGTTATTCCATGTGAAGAATTGGTATGGTAGTTCTCCAGCAATCATGAGGAAGACACAAACTCATCCACGTTGAAGGTTCTCTTGTATTTAAAGGGCAGATCCTCCTTCTTATAATACCATCGTACTTCTGATAGCAGCCAATTATGGCACTTTTCGGGGGAGGCAAGGTGCAATGCAGTAGTACTTGTTGTGCCTGGATTAAACTGGATAATGTGGTTCCTAGTGCACCTGTGAGTAGTGTTCCAGGATGATGGGCTTCATCTCCTTGTGGACACTCTCTGTGACCATGAATGTGCTAGAGGCCCAGCCAAGACCACGGGTCCTCTTGACTTCAGCATTATCATGTTACCACAAGACTGGAATCACTGGAATATGAAATGACCCCTCTAGCATGGGTATCTGGGTCCATTGGCCTACCTTGCTACCCGTGTGTGGCGGTGTTAGCTCCCACAGCTGAGCTGACTAGATGCTCACTAAATGAGCCACAGGTTGAGGAGCAGGAAGCCATGGCGTCTTTAGAAGGTGGGCCCATCCAGTGGAAGTGGGTCCCAAGAAGTGAGCCTTTGAAGACTGAAGCTTGACTCTTGGTTCTGATATTATATCTGTTGCTTTCTATTATTGTGATAAAATACCCTGGCCAAAAGCAACTTAACCTGGAAGGGGTTTGTTTTAACTTACAGTTTGGGAGGGAGCGTCCACGGTGGCAGAGAAGGCACGGCTTGGTGGCAAGAGGCAGAAGCAGACAGATCAGACTTTGTCTGTACACAGGAATGAGCGGGAGGAAGCAGGAAGTGAGATGCAGCTCTGAGCCCTCAAAGCCCACCTCCAGTGACATACTTCCTTCCTTAAGAACAGTTCCTAAATGTTTTGTAACTTCCTCACACAGTGTCAGCAACTAGTGACCAAGTGTTCAAATATGTGAGCCTATGGGGGACTTTTCTCACTCAAACCACCACAGGTACACTCTCTGCCTTCTGGTCTACTGTGATGTGAGCAACCATGTCACCAAGCCTTTCCCAGCACAGTGGACTGAGGCCTCTAAATACATGAAGTCAATCTTTCCTCACTTTGGTTGTTCCTGTTGGGCATTTTGGTCACAGGAGTTCTGTGACTGACACGTTTACCTTTTAATCTAAAGGCAACACGGAATGCCTGGGTGTCAGAAGCACCTGTACCCACTCAGGGGCTGAAAGTTCCATCCTGAGTTGACAGACTATCTGTAGGGGCAGGTTGTCCTTGGCTGGGGGAGGACGGACTGGCTCGCCCCTCCCCCAGGAGCTCCACTTCTGGGGTACTCCTCATGAAGACTGCTCCACTCTATCCTGGTTCTTCATGTATTCACCGCCTGTCATCTGTTCAGGGACTACTTATGGAACTCCTCCTCTCAGCCCACCCACCTTCAGTTTTCAGAAAATAGAATTCAGTAGCAAAGGACCTGCTGGTAAACCATTTGCATAGCATGCACAAAGCCTTCTACTGAGATGGAAATGAAACAAAACAAGACCCACTGCACCAGGAATGAATGGTGTTCACCAGGGCAGGAACATGGAGTCTGCCTAGCTACCCATATGTGGAGGCATCAGTTCACACACCTCTTCTTAGGGTTGACTCGAGTAGACACATATGGATTGGATCTGTGGCTGAGGATCCTGGCTCTGGCACGGGCCCTAGCTGCTCAGCGATCCACACCATGGCTTCCCGGGCAGAAAGGGGACAGACCACAGTCTTGGTAGTTGCCACTGATAGCTGTTATGCAGACACCTGTGAACAGGTTCGGTTCTCACTGGGTCAGAATTTCCTCCTCTCTGATTCCTTCATACTTCACAGGTCTTGCAAGCTCACAGGGAGGAGGCACGCACTGGTGTGGAGAGATGAGCAGTGTGTCCGAGCCTTTGTTCTGACCTGAGTTAGTGGTGGTGTCTGGGGTCAGGTCCTGAAGCAGTTACCTTTCCAGGAAAGCAATAGGGTTTGGACAGGGTAATCTATAGCTTTCACTTTATGCACTTATCTGATTCTATGTGAAAAGGACAGTGAGGTCATAGCATCAATGTTATTAAATGTGCCCTGGCATGCATGTGGTGGCTTGCAGGGCTTTTTCCATTTTATCGAGCAAGGCTTTCTAATTTCTCACTGGTCCACAGTGCAGACCTGAGAGGCAGAGGATAGAAGCTGCAGAAAGGGGGAGTGGGGACAACTTTGACTCTTCAGACAAGCTTCTGAGGATAGGGCTTAATCCATGAATGGCTCTGGAATAGGGCGATGTATATTAGCTTTTCGTTGGTTCCTCCATAAAAACAAAGTGACACTCTTCCACCCTCCTGGAGAGCCAGTGTGTCTGGGAGTCAGCTTACTGGGACTCCACAGAGAGGGCATTGTGCTAAGGACATCACATCACCACGGTGCTTCCTCTGATGTCCTGCACAAAGGTGCTACCCATGAGGGTTGGGAAAAGTAAGCCAATAGGACACAGGACTAGGCATGCGGGGCTCAGCTGTGATCAGGTGTGGTCACTGAAGGTGATCTCTGAGCTCAGGGGTGGTCACTGAAGGTGAGCTCTGAGTTCAGGGGTGGTCATTTAAGGTGATCTCTGAGCTCAGGGGTGGTCACTGAAGGTGAGCTCTGAGTTCAGGGGTGGTCATTTAAGGTGATCTCTGAGCTCAGGGGTAGACTCTGAAGGTGAGCTCTGAGCTTTTAAGGACATTTCCTCACCACACACCATGTCTATAGCTTCATTATGGTTATGAACAAAAGGTGAATTTCAGTGACCACATGGGTACTGAGAGCCCTGGGTCTGGCAGATGGTGGCTGAGGATGGGTGCCCTCCACCTCTCACCTGCCGGCTTTAGTAGGGTTTGCATTCTGCCCCCTCCTAGCCCTTGGGGAAACTGACTGTTTTGGAAGCAGCCAGCAACTCAGAGTAGTACCATCTCTCAAGATGGTAGCTGATGCGGGACATAAGGTCTCTCAGATCGCCTTGATCCCACAAACCTGCATCAAAAGAGCCTGTATTCCCCGACAATGCCAGGTGGGGTCTACCTTTGCAATGTGCAGCCTTGTGAGCACCCCACCCCTCTTCACTTTGTTCTTCGGTCATTTGATAAGTCAGATCCCCCACCCATCTCCCTGGCGTCTCTATTAATCATTCCCTCTCTCTATGGACAAGGAAACCAAGGTTCAGGGGAGTTGCCTAAGGTCACCTGCTAATTAGTGGCAGAGACATGGGGCAAGTTCCATTACGACACTGCGCCCACACAGCAAGAGAGGCGAGCACAGAACTGTGGCCGTAATTGGGATGTACATGCCAAGGGCCTGTGCCCGCTGCTGGAGCAGATCAAATATCTCTCAGATGTTTACAATCTCACCCACCAGCTTCTCCCTCCCCAGCAAGCCTCAGGTTGTGAGCGAGCGCTTGTGCTTATTTATTTTATAGGGGCCCAGCTCTGCCCCCCCCCTTGACTTCTAAACCACTGCTGTTGCTGCCGAGGCTGCTGCTGGTGGTAGTGGTGGTGGTTTGTGTGTATTTCAGGCCTTTCAGCAAAGCATGGGCACTCCCTCCTTGGCTGCCAGGCCACGGGGTTTTCAGAGAATCTCAATTCCTGACTGAGGCTGCTGCGCCCTCAGTGATCCCTCTGGTACCTGAGGCTGCCAGTGATTTCCTGCCAATGCTGGTCTGGGCCAGACCCCTCTGGAGCCAGCTGGGGCCTCCGCCCTAGGCCCCACCAACAGAGCTCCTTTGTGCCCTGAGCCAGCTCTGGGCCCTGTAGATGGAGGCCTCTGGCAACTTGCCAAGGCATGGGAAACCCAAACCACCAGGTTCTGGGAGGCCCGAGATGAAAGAAGAGCCTGTGGCTGTTGGGAGGAAGCGAGGAGCCCAGCTCACCGTGAGCCCTCGCGTGGTATGCCTCCTCCTCACACTGGTGCTATGAGCTTGAAGCAAGCACCCTCCCCATTCCTTCATGCCATGCTGTGAAATGTGTCTTTATTGCCCTCCTGCTTAGCTAGGCATAGCCTTCGAGGTGCTTGACGGAAACACTCTGGATACCCTAGATTCCTCATAAGCAAAGGGATGAAGGTGTGCGCGGGAGCCAGGTGCTGAGAGCAGAGGTGAAAGCTACGTAGAAGGAATGCCAGCAACCCACTGGTCCTCCAGCTGACCAAAGCCCAAACCAGGGGCTCACTTGCTTCCCAGGGAGTGACTGTGTCACACTCCACACCTCCAGTCCCCTGGATTTGCACGGATTCACTATAGTTGGTAAAGCTGGTCGCCATGCTGGCATTACCAGGACCTCGACAGGAGCACATTAGACAAACAGAACCCCCCCTTCTCTTTGTCCACTTGTCAGTAAGTGTAATTTTTCCTGTCTGGCTGATCCTTCCCAGAGCAGAATTAAATATGCAGATTTATTGGGGAAACACCTGTGAGACAGACACGGTTGGGCACAAGGCCTCGCCGAATCCCACGGAGAGGAAGCATAGGGGACTGTGGAGGCACCGTGTTCTGAAGGATTCATTCAGACCCCAGTCACCTGCTCTGTTCAAAAACAGGTGGACTACGGGGCCTGCTGGAGCCCTGGGCCTGGGGCCTCCCTCTCGTGTTTACTGCATCTTAGCCTGGGTGTATTTATTCTACTTCCTCCAAACAGGACTGAAATAAGGTTCCAGCACTCTCTTTCCTGCTTTTTGTTGGTTTTAGAGACAGTGCATCCATGCTATATCCCAGGCTAGCCTAGAATTCTTGTCAATCCTCCTACTTCATGCCTGCTGGGATTATAGGTATGAGCCATTCCTTGTGGCAGATAGGTGTTTTAGAAGCAACAACTTAGTTTGACTCGCCAACCAGCAGGTCGCCGCGCATTCTAGAAGCAAGCGGAAAAATAAGGGAAGAAAAGTGATCACATGTCTCACATCTGTCAAATAAAACAAGCCAACATTCAGATTGAGCCTCACCTCCCTAGTCTTCAGTCAGGTGGGCATGCCCTCCTTGAGGGCTCTGGAACAGGCCAGCGTGGTAAGAGCCTTACCTCCTGGCACACTGTATGCTGGCTGACTGTGTGATACAGGCAGAGATGTGCACTCCTGTTCAGGTCTGTAGCTGCTGAACAGACCCGGGAGCAGGGAGACCCACATGCATCAGCCTCTGTGGTTCCAGAGACCATGAAAGCCCAAGGCTTTGAGATCACGGATTTGGTTACTTGTCTGGACAGCAGGCCAGACTAGAGTTCCTAGGGAAGAAAGAATGTCTGGGCTGGAGAGATGGCTCAGTGGTTAAGCACTGACTGCTCTACCGAAGGTCCTGAGTTCAAATCCCAGCAACCACATGGTGGCTCACGACCATCTGTAATTAGATCAGATGCCCTCTTTTGGTGTGTCTGAAAACAGCTACAGTGTATTTACATATAATAAATAAATAAATCTTTAAAAAAAAAGAAAGGATGTCAACTGGCATGTGGCAGAAAAAGGCCAGTTGGCCTAGGGATGTGCTTACAGGAAGGAGTAAGGCAGGGCTCTGATGGTGAGTCACTCCAGAGGCCAAAATGGTACAAACTGAGCTTGGGAGGATTTCAGGGCACATCAGCATACAATGACTACCACCTGCTTGCCAGTCACTGTGTCACAAGGATGGCTCCTGCTGTGTGGTAAGAGAAGGGAGGCAGGAGCCAGAGGAACAGGAGACTCACTAGGATCAGGCAGCAAGGTGAGAAACAAGAGTGTCAACTGGACGTCCTTGTTTTCCTGGGACTTGGGGGCTTCCCTAGCAGGATGCTAACCCTAATTGGTGTCTAGGCCCCGGGATGACGAGAGAAGGAGAAGCTGGGGACCGCCTGAAGAACTTGGATCTGCCGCTCAGAATGGCCAAGAGGGAGCATCCGAGGCAGGTGGAAAAGCAGTGCTGCAGTTGTACCTCAGCTGGAGGGTCTCAGGACTCAGAACAGATGCAGCTCCTACCCTGTGGCTGTTCTTGTGTTATAGTCTGCTTTGATGCTCTGTTAGCAAACATCAGCAGTTGATACAAGGAGTCCCCACTTCTTGGGGAGGCTGAACAGTGGCATCCCCCAGGGCAATATTGCACCCAGCCTGTCCTATCCCACCTAGGGGCACAAGGACAGCTTTAACTAACAGATGTTTCCTTCCATCCACAGAGCAGGGTGTGTTCTGGGATTGCTGGCCAGGTATGAGTCACACAGAGGAACTGATCCACACATGCCCAAGGGACACTAACAGATCCCCCTCCCCCATGAATGCCAGGAACTCCTGGGCCAAAATTGCCCTTCCAAACAGAACCCACATGCCGCTTAGCCAGCTGAGGACCAGGGCCTGAGCTGACATATTCTTCCAAGAAAACCCCAAAAGCCTAAAGGTCCTTTGCCCTTTTACACATTCAACAGCTCTGAACTGAGACTGACGTTCCAGCTTCAGACAGGCCCTTCAGTCTTCCAGGAAAGCCTGGAGATCACCTTGGATGCATCTTCTACTGGGTCACCTCCTATATCCAAGAGAGAAGACATGAAATGGTCTCAGAAAGAGCAAACGCCTACTGTTCTGGGGGGGACGTGTGTAAGAGCCACACCATCTGCCTCTCCCTCCTTCCCGACCCCATTAGTCTTCTCCATCAACACAATGTCAAGCCCCCTGCCTTTAGCCTCCTGTTCTGGCTTCTTGTTTTTAGACCATGTTCCCAGCCCCCTATTTCCAGTGCCCTGTCCCCCATTTTCCATCTACAGTTGCTTTCTCTTCTCTTCTGCTCCAGGCCTGAGACCAGCTGCCTGTGTGTACTATGGCAGGTAGATTTCCCCCTGTAACTCACTCACACTGTGTTCTTCTGCCTGTGTCTTTGCAGAGGCCAGATGCCAGCTTCTTCCCATCTTCTCTGTCCCCAGCTTTACCCCACTCACACCTCTGGGCCTTAAGAGCGAGAGTGTCTTAGGTGGCCTGGCAGTGGTGGCACATGCCTTTAATCCCAGCAGAGGCAGACTGATCTCTGTGAGTTCAAGGCCAGCCTGGTCTACAGGGGGAGTTTCAGGACATCCAGGGCTACACAGAGAAACTCTGCCTTTGGGTGGGTGGGGGAGCGTGTGGTGAGCTGTGGTGAGCAGGTCTGGCTTGGCCCTTGAGCCACACTGGGATCCTCACGCCTTGCCTCTTGCTCCTTGACTATTATAGGTACTCTAGCCTTCATTCACAGGCTTATTTGCTTGCCCAAATATTTTTCTTACACATCTTTAGATGTCCAAAATGAAGCCTGTGTCTCATTATACTCCTCTGAGAAGTCTGCAGAGGGAGACTCAGAACTTTAGCCTAGATGTAAACCCAGGTGATGGCCAGTGTAGGTGAGGCTAGGGTTCTGGACCAGATTTGAATTGATTTGTCCTGAATTTCCTGTTAGAGTAGGTCTGATGGGGTTAGGGGAGGTAGTCCACTTGGCTTATACTCTTCAACTAGACAGATGTCATCTAGATTTGGCTATAAAGAATCCTGTTCTCAGCCAAAAGGTCTACATTTGTGATTTGCTGGGGTTTGATCCCTGGTGTCCTGTGTTACCCTGAATGGGAGCTTAGAGGATGAAATCAGGCAGCCTCCATGGAAAGAAAGGACATTTCAGAAGACATAGCTGACCATGCTGTCTCAGATGCACCTGGAGGGGAATGCTTTATCAGGAGTTTAGACAGGGTAGTTGCCAGGTTTGTTGTCAGGGAGTTACCACTGGCTGACGTGGGCCCCAGACATAGAGGGTTCATATCTGTAGTTGTTGGTGGCTGTTGGTTCTTTTATACTGTGTGTTTTGGGCCTATGACGGGGTGAGTTCAGGGTTCCTTGGAGACAAGCTGCAATGTCTTATGTTAATGATCACTACAGGGAAGAGGTTGCTTTGTTTCATAAGTGGAGGTCAGGGATGCTGAGACAGCGATAGGGTTGTCCTATAGATATTGTTAGTGGTTCTATAGAGTCAGTCTGGGCAGGCACAGGGTCACCCGGGTGACACCTCAGTAGGTGACTGTGCCAGCTTCCTGGTTCAGTGTCAGAAGTAGTAATCAAAGACACCCAGGCTTGAGGTTGTGGTCTTAGGCAGGATACCACCCAGCCGTAAGTTAGCTTCAGTCCCTGAAGGGGTCCAGCAGAATGCTATGGTTTTGTGGAAATGCACTCATACACGGGGATAACATGTGGGTATACACATAGAAGTGCACATATGCAGAACATTCTGAGCTGGCTGTCCTTCTTTGTTTCTTTCAGTTATTGTTTCTTTCTTTCTCTAGACAGGACACAGGTTCACATAACTGCCACAGCATTCTTTTCTGACACACAGGTCCCCCCAGCCCCACTCTGCCCCTCTCATTTAAGGCAAGGCCTTGCTGTATATCCCTGGATGGTCTGAAACTTGCATTGATCTTGTTGCCTGTTCAGCACTGGGGTCCCAAGTATGGGCTGCTGCAGGCAGCTAGTACCTGTGTTGTCCACTGCACCTCCATCTCCTCCTTGCCATCCTTTTAAAGTTATTCAAAATGTGTGAATGTTTTGCATGCACGTACATCTGTGCACCACTGGTGTGCCTGGTACTGGGTACCATGGAGGTCCACGAGGGTATCAGATCCCGTGGATCTGTAACTAGATTACAGACAGATGTGAGCTGCCACGAAGGTACTGAGGACCAAACCCTGGACCTCTGGAAGAGCAGCCAGTTCTCTTAACTGCTGAGTCATCTCTCCAGCATCAGGGCACCTTCTTGAATGGAACCTCTATTTTGCTGTGTTTCATCCAGGTTCTGCTGTTTTTGTATGTGTCATTTCTGTTAATCATTCTGGTTTCTCCTGCCCAACACAGACCTGTGCCCATAGTGCAGGGCTGCCTGGTCTGGGGTTGGCAGGAGTAGGTGCCTCACTGGAGCTTGGACTATAACAACTTCCTTGTGGGTGGTCCAGAGCTGACGGGGGCATGAACTCAACCCGAGTAGGTGTTGGAGAGAAGAGAACAGGAGCCATCATGGTCGTGAAACCGTGCTTCAGGAGTTTTACTGGCCATGTTTACCCCTTTTCTTACCTGGTTGTTTCTTGGGGCCAGGCCTCCTCACCCTCAACATGCCCACCATCAAGAAACTCTCTGTGGGGCCAACTGGGGTGCTGCAGGATACGGAGCAGCTTCGTGCGTCCCACACACAGCACTCCAAGACTCAGAACCCTGGTGATGAGTCCTGGGAAACCCCGTGTTCTCACGTAGGAGGCCACTCTCTGCTCCACCCACATCTCCCTATCCTCCCTGGGTCCTTTCAGTGTAGGAAGGACTTGCACTTCAAAGTCACATGGGTCGTTCTCAAGGATGCTTCTTCTCAGCCCTCAGAGAACCTTCTGTGGAACTTGTGAGGGATGACAAGGACTATGACAAACCAGGCTTACCCTTAGGTCCCAAGGGAACACAATCACTTCTACTTTTTGGCACTCTGGTCACAGACCCAGAGCTTCCTGCATGCCTGGTTTACCCTGAAAAGCCCTGGCCTCTCCAGGAGCGTGACCCTGGCAGGGCCCAGCAGAGCTAACCTTTGGGTTCCTGTGGTCTCGAAATAGAGGAACTTGGGGAACACTGTAGAAACACATAAACTGGAAGTGGTGCTTGTCACTTGGAATAGTCTCTCTGACTGTAGAAGTGAACAAAGCTCTTTGTGACACTGCTAAAAAATCAGTGTTTGCAAAGGTTGCTAAAGAAACACAAGGAGTGTCGAGAATCTGAAATAGCCCGTCTAGACTCACTCCCACTGTCTGACCTTTGATGTATTTCCTAATCCACCAAGCTCGCCAACAAATTGGTGAGTAAGCAGCGACTCACTTTACACGCTGTCATGAGGCTGACGAGGCCCAGGTCACTGTTATAAATTTCATTCTGGCTGCGTCGAGGCGCGGCAGCCTTCGCCGCACAGCTCCCGTGTGGTTTCTGAGCTGCGATGTGTGTCTGGGTCGCTATGAACTAATTTCAAGTCTGTTGAGTCCAAAAGCCACAGGGCTGCCGAAAAAACAGAACTCATTCTCAGCCAGCAGGGCCCCACGGTTTACATAAAACGAGGCGAGGAAGGCTGGAGACTGGTTCTGGCGAAAACAAAACAAAAGCCATCGATGCTCACGTCCAGGCTGAGCCTCACCCTGGAGAAGAGGCCAAGGGCGCCTGCGCAGGTTTGCTCAGCAAATAAAACCCTGGCTGCACTGTGGAGCCCTGGAGCCCAGCCGGCTTTCCTCTCGCACCTCTTTGGAAGGCTGTCTGAGTGACTTAGCTGCAGCCTATATGCAGTGGGGCTCAGTGGCAGGAGATCAGCAAGGCTCCAAACAAGCTCAATAAACATTGACTTCATAGAACTGGAGACAGGTTTACTGTGTTCTGGGCCTTGCACTTTGGGAACGTGGGGGTTGGGCTTCTTCCTTGCTGGAGAGGCTGAACTGAGAGGTTTGTCAGGTACCCCGTGACCACATCAAATGCAGGCAGTAAGGATCATGGTATCGGGAGGTTGTATTATGCAGAAAGGGTGGAGGTGACAGTTTGGAGTGAACAGGATCCATGGGAGGCCGGAGGCTTCTGGCATGATCGGAAAGAGAAACAGTGACCAACGAAGCCTCATTCGTGTGGCCAAGTTCCATGGGGCAAACTCCCGGCTTTGCAGTGGAAGCCAACTACGAGGCCAGTCACCTACTGGAGAGGACGCAGCTTTGCTGAAGGGTGCGGGGAGGCACGGGCCTTCTTCCTGGATCAGTGGCAGAGGCTTCAAGCCATCTATCCACAAGGGAGAGAGCCCGTCACCAATAGCATACGTAGCCCTTGGAACAAATGGCGCCGTGAAAGCCACACTATAGACCTGCTGTAGAGGGACCTGGCACCCTGTGTCCCAAAGCCATCATGTCATATTGCTCCAGATTTCCCAGGGGACCCTCTTCCTAGTATCTAGAGTTTTGTAAATATCAGAAATGAAATTTTTCTTCATTTTGTCCACCAGAGGGGAGCTTCAAGGTCCAATATTAAGAGTTCTTTAGCAAGTGTCATGCTGCAGAGTAACAAAAAATCTGGAGTATGACACTGAGTTTCTCATTGACTGTCCTTGGCTAGACTGTGAAACTCTGGATGGCCCCTATCTTCCACACGTGCCAGCCTCTTGAGATTTGGGCTGTTGTACCTCTATCCTTCACACCGCGGTCCTCTTAAGGTCTAGCTCCCTTGTCACCCATGTGCCATACACATATTCCCCTTGGAATCCCTGATCCCATCAACACTATCAGTACAGCTCAGCATACTCTAGAACCTTTCAGATGGATAGATAACTCCAGCAGCTGTCTCTCAGGCCCTCACAGAGGAGCCTGAGCCATCAGAAGAAGAAAACTACTCCAACCATTGCCCCTTGTATTTCTGACAACTTGTCCTAGAGTGTTCTGAGTCCTTGTGGGGAGTGGGATGCTCTGAAGCTGTTTATGGCTTAGAATCCCCACAAGGTTGTTCTGAACTTGAAGGTTCCTAAGGAATATGGACCATTTCTTCAGGAAGGAGGGATGGTCTCGTAGTGTCTCATTCCCATGATGCTCTCTTACCTAAGAAACGTGTCTAGAGCGGCCCTGCCATGTCTGCTATACCTAAGGAGGCACTTCTAGTGCCTCATTATGTCCAAGCCTGTCTGAGGGGCTACACAGAGTGTGAGGACACAGGAGTACCCTGTGAACAGCTTTCCTGACCCTTGGAGGATGATTTGGGTGTAGTCTTAGCCACAGGAGTCACTGAAGAGAGATTTCATCTGTGCTTTTTCTCTCCTATCCTAATAAGCTCTTAATAGAGTTAATAGGCAGAGTTCTGGGGTTCACTTAGTAGACCCCAGATCAAATCCTCATAAGGCCCCATCTTAGCCACTGAGGCAGGGGATGTGGCAAAGAATCCTGGTGGCATCATATATGTGGTACCTCATTGCTTCATTTCCAGGTCATTACCTGGCAGAGGGTGGGGGTGGGGAGTAGACTCAGGAAAGTCAGAGAATCAATCAAAACATCCTGAAGACCCGGACTCACTTGAAACAATGTTAAGTGTTGAGTAGGCATGAGACAAGTAGACCCTGTCAGCTTTATGCTTTTTGAAGTTCAGTTAATAGTTTTCCAGTATTTTCCCTCAGAACTGATGGATATTCTTCCATCCCCCACAAGCAGTATTTCCACCCCCACAGTGGTTCCTCCGTCCCCCAGGTGTGGGTCTCCCAACTCCAAAATGACTCCTGCATCCTTGGCTGTGATTCCTTTATCCCTCAGAAGTGATTCCTCAGATATGATGTGGGTCTTCCATCTTCTAGATGTGGTTCCTTCATCCCCCAGGGACAACTCCTCCATTCTTCAGACATGGCACTCCTATCCCACAGAAGTCACTCCCCCTACCTCCTTGCCATGGTGATTCAATTTTCAAAATGTGTCCTCTCTAGACATTAATCTTAGCCCAAGGGGATACCTCCCCTTTAAAAAATTACATATAAACTGGGCAGGCTTTAATCCCTTCACTAGGGAGGCAGAGGCAGACAGATTTCTGAGTTCGAGGTCAGCCTGGTCTATACAGTGAGCTCCAGAACAGTCAGGACTATACAGAAAAAACCTGGGGAAAGGGAATCATTCATGCCATGCCATACATGGGGAGATCACAGGATAGGACAGCTTGCATCTGGGTCTTGGGGAGTGAACTCAGGTAGCCAGGCTTAGCAACAAATGCCTTTACCCACTGAGCGATCTTACTGGTCAGGAACAACAAAGGTAAGCAGATGCTTTTCATGAGCCCTAGAGAGTGGGTCCTTTTCCTGGTTGCCTAGAGCAATCTCCAGCACTAGGGCAAAAGCTCGTGAACTGAAAAAGTAGGAAGCTATGGGCAATGCATAGGTGTGCTAACGTGGGCCAGTGACATCATCTGAACCCGGTTTATAAGTCACGGTTTATAAGCAGAGGTAGGGTCTGTGGCCCTGGACTTGCCTCAGTAGCCCTCAGGTCACCTAGGATTCCAATCACAGTCTAATTGAGGGGTGGCAGACCTCTGGGTACCCAGAATGAAACTGTTTCATAGTCCCCTCCTCCCTGTGCCAGGAAAACACAAGGAAGCAACTGGGGGTCAGATCATGTCTTGTGCTCCCCCGAAGGCACATAGATATCACAATGCATGCACCTGCTTCCTTCCTTGAAGACTGAGGCAGGCAATTTGAGGGGATAGCTTATCAACCTGGAACCACACCTACACCAAGCTACACATACAAAGTAATTGGTCACTCGGCCTCAACAGCTCCTAGTAACACCTTAGTAACCCTAACAACATCTCCTCTGTAGCTAAACATATCCTGGAATATAACCTGGAACTAAATTCAGCATGCTGATCCAGTCTGGACTAGTTTTAAGTGCATGCCTCATAAGATGACCCTTGCCCTCTGAGTAAACTTTTAGGGACCTGGCATTTAGCGTCTCATGGCACTGTGGGAACGGACATGAGGGGTGAGTGACTGAAGCCTTATATAACACAAGTTTGCCCATCATGAGTGTATCAGAGCAGAAAAACCACCCAAGCCCCGCCCCTAGCAACAAACTCCTGCTCCAGAAAGGAAAGTGCTGCGAGGTGATGGAGAGCTCCCTCACAGCTTCTCTTCTCTACTCTGCATTTTCACTTTGCTTCTGAGCAAAATCCCTTGCTTCCTGGCTTTCTGTAAAAGTGTACTTTTTCAGTCCTTTGAACATGATGCCAAGAACTTGGGAACGCCCAGTCCAGACAGACTACTAGCAATAGTCTTTGCAGATGTCTCAGAATCAGCTCGCACTATAAAAGGCCCGAATCCAGCGACAAGTGTCTAATTAGGAAGAGGGACACAGGCTCAAAGGGTTACCATGTGAAGATAGAGACGACACTTGGATGACGTGACCACAGCTGAGAGGTCCTGGTAGCCACCCAACTGAGGCAGGAAGGGAAGATGTCCCTAGGGCATCCAAGCAGTGCAGCCTTGTCCACATCTTAATTTAGACTTCTGCTTCAGACAGCGGACGTCAATCTGAGGTCTGGTGAAGTGAGCCTGTGGTTCCGGGAGGCATGTGTAAAACTGAGGCAGGGGGTTTAAGCAACATAGTGAGATCTAAAATAATAATAATAGTAATAATAATAAATAATAATACAAAGAAATCACAAAAATCTTATTAGCTTGCTGTTTTAAGTCACGCAGTTTATAGTAATTTGGACTTTCTATAGTTCTCAGGAATACCTAGGCTTGTCCTTGGGCACTTGCAGGTCAGCAAGGATCAGAGGCTGTCATCCTGACAGGCAGAACCCTAACCCTGCATGACATGAAATAAGCATTTCCCAAGTCCTGGACTGAGAAGCCAGGCAGTCATGTTGGCATCTCTCTTGGGACCGGGCCTGCCTGCAGGGCCCCATGCAGTATCCTTTATGCAGCATCGGTCTTGTGCAGTATCCCCTAACAATACCCCCTGTGGGGTGCAATGCATGCAGTACCCTCTCCGCTCCTTGACTTCGGAAGGCTTTAGGATAGACCTGGATCCTTCTAAGGGTCTCTGCTCTTAGTTCCTTTCAGCTGTCAGTCTTGGCTCCCTGGAAGGGATGGAACACTCTCAGGAACACTCTCAGGCATACACAGCACAGTGGGGGATCTGGACTGAGAGTTCCAAGTATACATTGAGTTTCTCAGAGGGAAAAAGAAGAGTCATACTGGTGCGGAGTCCAAGAAGCTGACGGACTGATTAGAGGCTTCTGCGGTTGTGGAGAACTGGACTATTGCAGGTTTGGAACTAAATCATGTTGTACTATTTTTAGATCTCCCAGCCATTCATTGCTCGTCTCTGGGTTTGCCTTAACTAAGGTCATTAGGTAAATCCTTTTGGAATGTACTAACTACCAGCTTCCACCAACCCAAAGAAAGAACATCATCAGATAACCTATTAGCCTATCCCAGAGATTTCCCTGCTCTTCCGTAGCCTGCCTTCCCCATGTTCCCATTGATGCATTTGAAGTGTGTCTTGATTTATGACCTTCCTCTGTTTTGTACCTATAAAGACTTTTAAAAACTGTTGCCACAAAAACACAGTTCCTAGCACAACTACGAGTCACCACAGCCTAGGAACATGGGCTCCGATTACTCCAAATACTGAGTTCCAGTGTTTTTGTGTCAACAGGAAGATGGCTAATGAAGAGCTGTGGGGTGGAGGAGCAGAGGTGGGGGGCTTGTGAGCACACCAGAGCTCAGGAATGGACCCACAGCCTACTCAGACTGCATACTGTTCCACCGTAGCCCCCCCCCCCCGTACTAAGGATGGGATTCAGGGTCCCAAGCATGCCTGACAAGCCCTGTATCACTGGATTATGCTTGCTTAGAGACAGCCTAGAGGCTAAACAAAGATCTGGTTATTGCCATCCCTTCAGATTCGTGTAAGTAGGTCCACCATGATGGAGAACGAGGAAGCTAGCACAGGAGGACCTGGAAGTACCAAATATAAGCAAGTGTGTGCGTGTATTGTGTGAGTGGTATGTGTTTTTAGATGTTTTATATAAGTGTGCCAGCTGCCCTAATCATTCTCATTCTCTCTCTCTCTCTCTCTCTCTCTCTCTCACTATAGTCCAGGCTTGTCTTAAATTACTGATCCTTCTTGGACTACAAAGCAAGGGCCACCACGCAGTCTCAAGTCACTAACTTTGGAGAGAAACTTAGGCTAATTCATCCTTTGGCCCCCATGAGAGCCGCACAGCAGATGCTATTTCCTGACAGGTCAGTGTTCTGAAGGGTACTTCTCCAAAACAACCACTGGAGAGACACTTACTCCACCACAAGCTATGTTTCCAAACCTTTCTTTGCAACCCAGAACGCAGGTCTATCTCTCTAAACCGAATATCTTAGGGCTATATTTCCTCTCCCATACTCACTGTGACTCTGACAGGGTAGGCAGAGCCCTCCATCCTGGTCCTGGGTCCATCTGAAAGTTCAGACCAAGCAGTATAGCTGGCTTTGAGGAGCTGGGAAGAAACCAATAAGAAAAATTATTCCTGCTAATTAATGTGTGAGGGGCTGATAGTGTCTTAAGGCCCAGACACATTTATGCTTTTAGATCAGGATACTATCTACTCCAAGAAGATCTCTAATTGGTTGCATCTCAGGGGCCCCGAAAAGGGAAAGAGGAACTCAGGGAGTAAAACTGGGCAAGGGGTAGGGTTGGCTTTGTCTCCCTGGGGTGCTCTCACTGGTCCTAAGAGATGTCCCATCTCCCTACCATGCTTCTTGAGAACTCTCAGAAATGGAGCTGACACCAAAGCTCCTGTGGTGGGAAACTGAGATCTGGGGGAGGTGGAAGTTCTGGAGTCTCACCGCTGGGGATTCCTCCAAACAATGTCTCCAGGCTAGGACAGTCATCTTCATCTACAGGGCCTGAAGGAGATGGACTGTTGGTTCTCTTTACGTGGTCATGTGGCCTAGGGTGAGCCTCCCTCTGCACTTGGCCTCAAATTTTCATCAGATGAGACCTGCATATGCTATACACTCTGCTCAGTTACCCCGAGGGAATGGAAATGCAGACTTGGTTTGCCACACACTGATAAATCCACTTTGCCTCTGGATATTTAGATGTGTTCTGTTCATCTACATGCCTCCCAGTTTTTGTGGATTTCTGTTTGCTGCAGAATCTGCTGGCCGGTACAGAACTCTGGCCTCACCTCCTTGAATTGTGAGCTGTTGGTATTCACACTTCCGTGCTTGTTCCCAGGTTATTCCCAACACTCCCTTGCTGAGTTTCACTGTTCACAGCTGGCTAGATCTGGGGATTCCAGTCACCCTGCTTCTCATGGCATGGTCAATGGCTTATGCAGCCCCCCTCTGGCCACACAGAACCCACGCTCATCTGAAAAGTCACTTGTTAACTATCTAGGGGAAACATACATTATGTTCGTGGTCACAGAAGCCAACAGCCTGGCTGAGGAAATACGCTTCAATCGTGAGATCACAGAAATCTTCAGATACAGCCACGTGAGTATCCAGTACACAGACCTTAGTTGATTGTGTCTCAGTCCCTTCGTGGTGCTGTCACAAAGTACCATAGGGTGGGTGAGTTATAAGCAATAGACATAGTTTCTTCAGGCTCTGGAGGTTGCAAGTTCAGAATCACTGTACAATGGCCCCAATGTCTGGGCAAGGCTTTCACCGATGGAGCCTTCTCATTGCATCCTCGCATGGTGACTGGCAGGCAGCTTTCTGAGACGCCTCTCACAATGCTGCTCTTCCTGTTTATGAGAATTCTCCCTATGTATTGAATGTCTCCAGCAACAGACCAAAGTCTCTTACAGCACTGGGCCCTGGTACTGGAACCCAAGTATTGTCAGAACTGGCTTTGTATGAGGTTGTGAAAGAGGCTCTGTGCGTCTGTGGCTCCACCCTTGCTGGAAGGTCGTATGGGGGAGTGGGTAGTGCAGCCCCAGGTACAATCCATGTTCCTCCTACTAAGGGTGGAACTATGGGTGGCTACGCAGCCTGATGGACATTTTAAACCAGAAATTGGGTCACTATCTGTGAAATAGGTTGTTATTTTCAATAAGACCCCGTAGGATAAAAGGCGATGCATCTATATTCATGGCCAGAGTCCTAAGGCCCCAGATACTAAGACTGAACCTGGGATGTGTTTAGGACCAGGACATTCTGCATCTAGGTCATATTCCTTCTCTATTAAGCCCAGCAAAAAGACACCATAAGTATGCAGACCTTGTGAAATAGAGAAGCTATAGGAACTAAGTATTCTCTGCTCAAGGCTTTGACGTACAGTGCAGGGACCTCTACTCTTGGTGATGGAATGCAGTGTCTACAAACATGCACCCTTCCGTGGCCATCAAGAGAATGCTCTCCTACAATGATGAACCTACTCAGCTCACAGCAGAAGAAGGGAGATGCCAGTGGTGATGAGAGCCTGGGAGCAGCTCTTGGCAAGGTGCCCCGGACCAGAATGTGACTGACTCCACAACAGCTTTGGCAGCACTTGGTGGATGCTGATCCTCTACAGCAAGGGATGGAACTCCTGACCACCTTGGGGGCTCTCTCCAGTTTTGCCACTTGGTGATTCTCCCTCTTCTGGCCTCCCCATTTTAAAAAATCATTTCCTCAATCACAGCACATGTGCCAAATGCAAAGAATCATCAAGTTGAGATGTAACATACTCCCAGTCCAGACTTTTAAAAGGTGAGGGAACAGGGTGAACAGCCTCTAACCCTTAAGAACAGTAGTCATCTCAGTACACTGCTAGAATAGAACCACCTCAATTATTCACAATGGACACATGCATACATACATGCAAAATGTCCCAGTAGGCTCAGAAGCAAGTAGGGGGCATTTGTTCCTGAATCTTCATAGAGAGTCATTTCTTGACCATATGTTGCCTTTTGAGGAATTAAAAATTACTGAGATTCTTAAAAACAGGAAAACACAAAGTCAAGTCTATTATCCCAATCATCCAGTGTCACACTGTGAAGATCTCCCTGTGACCTCTGTTCACATTTGTGGGGATTAGACAGAACTCTAATAACATCAGTAGGAGTGAGAATGCTTTATAGCAATTTCTAGGCATACAGAGCCTGATGGAAATCCAATGGGAAGCACACATCTCATTGTGAGTCTGCAGGTTGCCACATTACAAAAGTAAAAATAAGTAAGACAACATTTTAAAATTTTCATTTTATTTAACTCAGCCTGAGAAGACATTGTCACTTCAATCTGTAACCAAAGTGACAATAACTAGACATTTTACATTATTTTTTAAGTGACTCTAAGTCTCTGACATGCAGTTTGTAGTCATGGCTCACCCTGGGCAATTGCACACATTACATTTTAGGTGCTCATGTGTGGACAATGACTTTAGCTTTGCTCTAGAATGGAGGGTAGAAAGGTATCAGGATGCTGGCTAAGGAAAAAATCCATAAATGTGGGAGAGCACAATGAGGACAGGTGGCATATTGATATAGAGCCAACAGAGGAAGCCAGTGGTCACAACCAACATTATCCACACCATCACCTCCACTCCAGGCTATCCCCATCACTGTCAGCATGACTCTAACCACTATCACTATCTTAATCATTACAGCCCCCTTTGTATCACTATCGTCGGAACCACCCCCATCACAACTACCATCGCTACCACCATTACCATCATCACCACCATCGCCACTAACACCATCATCAGCACCACTATAAGGTCTCTCTCACCATCACCTCCATCAGCACCACCATTACCATGACTACCACCATCACAACTAACTCACCACTAATAAAATGCCATTACAGTAACCACTTCCACCATGACCGTCATCATTACCGTCACCACTATCACCATTACTACGATCACCGTCATCACCAAGACCACCATCAGCAGCAGCACCATTTCCACTACTATACAACCATCTCCATGACTACCATAATCACTAGCTCTTCCAGCATCAGCATCATTACCATCATCTCATCACTACTTATTCAGGCCTCATCCTGACACATCGTTGTCTCCTGGTGGTCCAGTTCGAAAAGTAACATTGGCCTCTGAAGTAGGAAAGTTGGATATTCTGCAGAAGTGGAGAGGAGGGATGTGGGTGGAAGCTGTCTAAGGCCAGCTGGCATGGGCTGAGAGCCAGCTTCTCCATGTCTTTAGCCTCTTGGAGCATCAGGTGGTCATCTGGTCTGGACTTGTAGGTATGGGCTCCTGTCCAGGCATTCTGTTGCTCTCTCAGCAATTGTTTTAGGAGAGCAGAGGACCCACAGAGGAAATTCTGTGCTGGCCCATGTGGGGGTTAGGTTCCTACACTGCTCCTACTGGACAGCCAGCAAGTCATTGGCCCATGGAAACCCCATGTTCTCCAGGGTACCCTTCTGAAGACTGCTGCCAAGCACACTCGCCAGCTAGAGGTGCTACTAGTGCCCAAGTCTACTCCAGCCAGCTTCCAGCTCACCAGAATACCTGGGGCTTAAAGCAATCTCCTTTCTTTCTTGTCAGCCAGCCAACGCCAGGGCGGTGGCCTCACTGAGCTGTGAGTGCAGCTGTGGAATGGGGCAGACAGGCAGGTTTGGATTTTTCCCTGTCTTCTCACTTCTTTTTGTAAGACTGAATGACTTCTAGCTGCTTCAGAGGGATGTGCCTGTTACTGTATTAACAGTATCATAGTGTGGAGGGGAGAAGCCAGCACAGCCGGGCACATTAAAACCCCATGCACTCGGGCCTGGCTTCTTGCTGTTCAAGGCACACCCACAGTAAGCACGGATTCACAGTTCAATGAGAATAGCTTTTCCTGGGCCATAGCAGAAAGAGACCCGGCCAAACCAGAGCCTGTGTTCAGAACACGGCCCAAACCCCAGACGGAGAGGCCACTGTTGCCATCTACCCTGGGAAACCAAGGCCATGCACAGTCTTATCTCCTCTTGTCTGGGAAAGGTCCTCTCTAGTCTTTGTCATTCAAGCTTTTCCACAGAGATTCATTTGAAACCTTCCCTCAGTGTGTTCCTGTACAGAAAATGGTCACACTGAGCCTCCCACCATGCTCCCCCCACATGCCTGTTTTTCTTCCGCACCCAGAAGCAAAAGTGCTTTGAGGAACACAAGCTTGAGTCTGCAGCACCAGAGGGCACCCAGCACCAGTACCCAGCACCCAGCACCCAGCACCCTGCCCTTGACAGCAGTGTTAAGAGGTCGGCATCTGAAGTTAGACTGGAGGAGCTAAAGTGAAACACGTAGTTTAGACGCAGTGAAGAGTCTTGGATGAGTTACAATTGCCCAGTATTTGTTTTCTTGAATCAAAAAAAAAAAGCCTTTTCCCTCCCTTCATTTATCATCCTATCTCCGCCATTGCAGAGGTACCCAGAACACATAAAACACATTTTTCCAAACTGGAAAGGTGAAATAGAAGGACCAATAAAACAGCTCCCAGATTCACGAGCTTTCTCATATTTTTCTTTCTTCTAGCCAGCATGGGACCACTGAAGAGAGGTCTTGGCTGCGCCACAGGTCGAAACCCTGGGGCTGTGGGAGGCTTTCCAGGAGTGGGGCTCCTGCCTGCTCCCCGGGGGCCACCCCTCCTGCAGCACACCTGGGGCAGGGGCCTGCCGCCTCACTGTAGGCGGGCGAGGAGGGGCTAGGCCCTAGGGCCTCATCTGCACTGTGTGAACAGCTGTTTTGGCAACTGTGAATACAATTTGACTTGGGAGTGAACATAAAAATTGCAAAATGTGCTGGAAGGTGGTTGAGCATAGAACCTCCAGTCGTTTTGCGTTTCTGCATCATTTCCCCAGCGCCTTCCAGAGCCTGCCTGGCCCGAAGTGGCCTTCAGGATCACCCAGAGCCTTTGTGCACCACGTAACTGCGCTGGAGCGTTTCCTGAGTAATCCTCCCTCCATCACGGTCAGCCCTTCCCCACCCGTGGACAGCTGTGTGCTTGCCATTAGCTCCAATCGAAAACATTGCTTTGGATTTTAGTTCCTAAGCTTTCTGTGTGAGCCGTCTGCGGGGCTAGGCCTCCCTTGTGAGGAACCAGTGTTGGACTACGCTGCCAATGGCGCCGTTCCTCTAAGTTAAACACAATATCACATTTGCCTTAATATTGTTTTAAGTGAAAGCAATTAGGTCTGCAATTTAGTTTAATCACTTGCCAGATTTCATTTCTAAACTCCAATCGTGAAAGAGTTAAACTCTTAACCTGCATTTCCACTGGAGAGCAAGCGCTGCAGGAGCCAGAAGGGGCGGTGCAAACGGATCGGAACCCAGCTGCCAGCCGGGCAGTCTGGGAAAAGCACAGAGTACGGGGCTCACAACAGGTCCTTCCAGAGCCTGTGCGGGATAAGTGATGCCATACACTGGCTGGCGACCTAATGGTGCTGTGAGCTGCAGGGGCACAGGGTGCTGTACCGAGAGCACCCCACTCTCCAGGCACTAGCCTTCAGCCCTGTGGAGTCTTGGGTCGCAAGGGCTCCGTGACTGGGTTTGGTGTCTGGGTGTGAAACCTCTTGTGTCCTTGACAAATCCTGGCTGGATATGGTAGCATCAGAACCCTAGGACAGCAGCGACTGTCACTCCTGTGCTGTTGTTTCTGTTTTGAAAATCTATTTCTTGGGCTGGAGAGATGGCTCAGTGGTTAAGAGCACCGACTGCTCTTCCAAAGGTTGTGAGTTCAAATCCTAGCAACCACATGATGGCTCCCAACCATCCGTAATGAGACCTGATGCCCTCTGATGATGATGAGACATGTAACTCCCTTTGGTTTGTGTTTGGGGTGTCTGAAGATAGCTACAGCAAGTGAGCGGGGCCAGAGTGAGACGAAAAAGTGTCTGAAGACAGCTAAAGTGTACTTATATATTATAAAGAAATAAATCTTTAAAAGAGTCTGTTTCTTCTGTCATGGACACACGCTGCTCTCTGTTGCTTCAGCTAGACTTCCTATTTCATGTCATTTCATTACTTTCTTTCATTTTCATTTTTATCAAAGTAATGGTTTTCAAAAATTCAGATAAACTTTTATATTTATAACAACCAGAGCCTCAAAGCAGCCTCGGTTGGCATCTGCAGGTCTCTGTGCTTGTTTGAAATTCTTTAGACTTTTTTTTTTCACTCCCAAGTTCACAAGCTGTGTTTAGCTGCCCTTCAGTGATTTCTGAGACTCACACACTGCCTACTGCTATCCCACCTGGGTGTAGAAGGCCCAGTGTTCAGCTGTACATGACTGCCTTCTCAGACGACTGCCTCACTCCCACCCCAGTCAGATGTCTGGCTGAATCTAAGCAGGGAGTCTGGAGGCCTTGTCTACACAGATGCTGTTCCTGCCTGACTGAAAGGGCTCCAGCAGAGAGAAAACAGATCTAGCGTCTTCTCCTAGATAGGAGGAGACAAATCCTGCGACCTGCCCTTCGAGTAACGCCTCATGCATTTGATAGTCTAAGTGGATCTTGGGCGTCACGTCATTTCTCCCATTAAAACTTTGGTTTGTGTTTCTGACAGGCAAGCTCTTGTTTGTTTGCATGCTCGTGTGAGGTCATTCTCCTGCCTGGCTAAGCTGGTGGTGGTCACCCTCTCATGTCACCTTGTCCCTTCCAGATGCCCACATGCCTTCCTAGGACATTTAAATGCTTCTGAACAAAAGTGAGTCCTAAGCTTTCTTCATATAGAGGGCCACAGGGTGAGGTTTGACAAACGGGACTCATCTGAGTGGCACTTTCAGAGACATGTACCTCCCTTCCTTCTGTCCAGGACACGTATGTTTGGTGGCAGGATTAGAGTGTTACATCCGGCTGCCATGCAACCACTACAACCACCTGCCTAGGAAAGAGGGCCAATGGCTTGAGTACAAAAGGTCTCACCAGAGAAATGGGTTTCTGCATTATTTTAAGCCAGATTGACCTTTGCCAATGGAGTGAGACCTAAAACCTAACGATACATCGTCATACCATTGCATGTTCTTTCTGTGCGGTTACACTTCGCCTGAAGTTAATAGCTGCCTCAGTGCCTAGCGCATGGCCTCTTCCCTGTCACTCTGCCTTCCCCGAGAGCCAGACGTCCCGATACAGTGAGACTGTTTCCATTTGCTCTTGGCGAGACACCAGCAGCATCCTTCCTGTGGCTGTGACTACCTGCGCCCCTCTTGCCTAGTGTCCACCTACAGACCATTCCCGCTCTGGCCATTGAGTGTGTCTCCCAGGACCTTCTGCATGTCTTTCCTTTCCTGGCTGCACTTGGATATGGGGTAGGGACTTTTGTTTTTAAACAAGACTTCACTATAAAGCCCAGGCTGGTCTTGAATTTGAGATTTTCCTGCCTCAGCCTCCCAAGGGCTTCTGTGTGACACCACCCCCACCCCCATACTTCCTAAGAAACACGGGGCTCTCTCAGGTCCTGGTCCCTGTACCGCTGGTCTTCACTCCCCGCCTTGGCTGTTGCTCTTTCCCTGGAAGGTGCTGGGCTCTCTTTGGTCTCTGGCTCTGAGCATCCTGTCTGTAGCCTCCCTCCCCTTGCTTCTGTCTCTTTTGGTTAGAAGTTGGAGTCTTGGGTGGACAGTTTATACCATTGTCCCTCATTCCCATCTCACCAGCTCCTTCTGTTTTCTTCTGCTTTTCTGTATATCTCAGTTCTATCTTCAGATTCTCCTTTGATATTTTTCTTTGTGCGAACTTTTTTTTTTTTAACCTGGACTCTCCTTTTGTCTGTGTGACTACACATTTTGGAACTATCTAGATGTAAATAACAGTGTTTCTTGTTTCCATCTTTTGTGTCTTTTTTCCTTTTTCCATTTTTCTTTCTATTGTTTTAGAGATGCTAAAGTACTAATAAACATTTAACAACTGATTTGTGTCCTAGTCAGGGTTTCTGTTGCTGTGAGGAAACACCATGGTCAAAAAGCAAGTTGTAGAGGAAAGGGTTTATTTGGCTTACACTTCCACATCACTCACTGTTCATCATTGAAGGAAGTCAGGAGAGAGCACAGCAGGGCAGGGACCCGGAGCAGAAGCTGAGGCAGAAGCCCGCAGGGTGCTGCTCACTGGCCTTCTTCATGTGGCTTGCTCAGACTGCGTTTGTATAGAACCCATGCACAGTGGGCCGGGACCTCCCCATTGACCACTAAGAAAATGCCTCACAGCTGGATCTCATGGAGGCATCCTCTCAACTGAGGCTCCTTCTGTTCAGATAACTTGTGTTAAGTTGTCCTAAGACTCATCAGCACATCTGACCCCTTATCAAGTTAACACACAAACACATCACTATGAGCCTCAGCCCTTCCTTTCTTATCCATCCCCAAGATTTCACATTAAAAACACAAATAAGATCCCACAGTCATTACAAGTTCAAACACATTAAAATTTCAGTTCCTTCAAAATAGCCAATCTCTTTTAAAGCCTTTTAAAATTCAGTCTCTTGACTGTGGGCTCCAGTAAAATCAGAAATAAATTACTTTCTAACTTTAAGAGGGAAGAACCAGGCCATATCACTATTGAATTGAAGCAAAACCAAACTCCCAAAAGTACAAATAACTCAATATTTACTATCTGGATTCACTCACAGTCTCCTGGGCTCCTCCCAGGGGCTTGGATCACCTCTGCTCACACACAGCGGGTCTTCTTCGTGACTTTGCCTGGCTCCACCCCACTGCTGCTGCTATTCTTGGGGGTCATCTCATGGTACTGGCATCACCAAAGTTCTGTGGTCTTCTGCTGTAACTGAGTGGCACTTTCACCAACAGCCTCTCACAGGCTCTCTCCAAACCTCAACCGTTCTGTGTGACCCCTTCATGCTTTCAAAACCAGCACCACTTGGGTGGCTTTTACACTACCAAGTCTGGCCACAGCATAAGACACAGCACTGGCCATCTCTGGAGTACAGCTTCTGTGTGCTGATGCTGAGAAGACATTTCCCAGAAGATTTCACCTCCCTTCATGACGCTGGTCTCTTCTCAGCTCCAGCTGAGCAGCGTAGGGTATCTCAGCTCTCAGCGAAGCAGTTTCACTTAGTAGTTCTGGTATCTTGTTAAGCACAGCACCAGCTGACCAGAATCACAGAATCTTAATTCTAAAAAACAAAAGAAGACCTGCTGCTAAGGACAAGCAGCTCCTACCCCGACTTCTTTCTTCCTTTCTTCTTTCCTTCCTTTTTTATTAAATCCACATAGTAAAGGGAAGACCTGCCCCACCGCCCCTTCTATCCCCAATTTCACTAGACCCCAAGCACTCCCATTGTAATGAGATTAAGGCAGGCCAGGCTATGATGCAGAAAACATTCACAGCGGGGGTGGGGGGTGGGGGAGGATGAGCAGAGCTGTGTTTGGCTGATCCTCAGCACACTGAAAGTATGGAAGCATCAGATGCAGACGGGGAGTCCCACACACGGACTTTGTTGGTAGCAAGGACCTTACCACATGGAGCCCCGGTGTAGTGTGGGATCAGCACATTTAGGCCCCATTGGTGCAATGGGTCTTAGGCAGCACGCACACATACCATAAAAATCTCCTTCTGAAAGGCCACTTGTAGCAGGCCATCCTTACAAAGGGGACAAGCAGAGTGACAGACTGCAGGAACTGTATTTTATTTTACTCTCATCTTAACTTCGACTTTCTTTGTAGTTCCAAGGACAGCACAGCCCACTGAAAACAACTTGGAAAACATAGTACAGATTTAAAGAGAATTCTGGACCTGCCAGAGCTTAGGTATAAGCCTTGCTGTCCCCTCTGTGGTAGCATTTCGTCACCTTCCAGTCTCCAGTCACAGTAAAGGATGACTTGGGGGGGGGCATTTATGGCTTTGTAGGAGGAAAATATGGGTTCTGCATCCCAGGCCAGAGAGTGGGGAGGGATAAGGTCAGGTAGGTGCCACCTGCGTGCTGATTGCTGGGCACGGGAAGGCAGGGCTGAGTGGGCTGATGGTTGGACACCAAGCCCAGTGGGAGATGATGGTAGAGCCCCCACCCCCACCCCATCCCTGGTGGGGTCATCAGAACAGGGAAGATGCAGACTCCTGTGAGAAGGAAAGCAGAAGAGGCAGAGACAAGCCAGAGGCTGGTGTCGGCACTGCCCACTGCTTCCAGGTTGCAGACGACAGAGAATTTCGCAAACTGCAGGTCGCAACCCATTAGCCGGTTGTGAAATCAAATTAATGAGTCGTAACTAGAAGTTTAAAGTCATGGGGTGGGATGGAACAGAACCATCTCTTTCTGTTGTAACAGGACTGCCGATTTCCATCAGGAATCGCTCATCAGAGGGGGTTGTTTACAGAGTTTATTTCGCTTCTGCATGTATGTGCTGGTCGTGCTGGACTTGGTTAAAAAAAGGGTTGGAAAGCCACAGTGTAGGGGAAGGAGGGACTCAAGGGTGTGTGTGGCAGAAGCTGGCATTATCTGGGGTGAGAAAATGAGAAGGGGGGAGGGGGAGGCCGAGAGTGTGGCTGGGCTCTGGCGGCCCCCCGGGGTTTTGCCAACCCTGGTGGTGGAGATGGTAGTCTTCATGGGGGATGCTCAAATGTCACAGCTGTCCTTCCATGACTCTTGGTGCAGTCATCCCTTGAGTCCCAGATGACAGTGTCAAAAAACAACACAGTAAATCTCAAAAAAAAAAAAAGTCAGGCAGGTTAGAGACAAGAAGATGAGGCCAGCTCGTAACTTTCTCCTGTGTCTGCTCAGTTGGTGTGCCCATGAGATGCTGTGCTAACAGTGCAGGTGAAGCCAGTGAATTGCCTCCATGAGATCTGAGATTTCCCCTCCTTCTGTCTCCAGTGGATAAACCACTGCAAACTCAGAAACAGGTGGACCGCTTCCGCATCTGCCCCTGCATCTGCCACCGCGGGCCTAGCAGTCCCTGTTCAGTGTCCAGGTCGGCTGCTGTGTAGCAGGATCATGAGGACGCTCTTCCACCCCACACAGCGGGACAATCTGTTTTCAGAGAGAAGAGACAAGTAAATGGGAGTCGTGGAAACTTGCTTCCAGAATATTCTCAGGGTAAAGCAGAGTGCGGGGCAGGGCATTACTGTAGGCCCGAGTTTCCTGGGGCTGAGTAAAAGTTGCGTTCTTTGTATGTTCAAGGATTTTGTAAATAAAGCTGGTTGGATATACACTTTTTTTTTCTGAAGTAATCATCTATTTTTAATGAAAGGGCTGAATTTTCACAAACATTCTCAGGTAGATTAAAATAAAACCCAGGGGGCTTGCTTTGAGACTTTTTTTACCTCTATGATGAAAAACATCTCTGACAGACAGTTCTTGAAGGAGGCTTGAGAAGGGTGTGTGTGGTATCAGGGACCCCCTAAGAGATGGGGCAGCATGGTGGGGGAGGGGGAGGGGGTGGGGGGGCTCACTGTTGGGAGAAGAGCAGGTGGTCTGAGTTCAGGTGTGGCAGTGGGGAAACAACAGATATCAGGACACAGTGAGGGGCAATGGCCATGATGTTTGAGATTGAGGGAACCTTCTCCAGGTCTTGGTGTGAGTCTCTGAACTCCCGCCTTGCGGATTTCCAGCTCCCAGAGTGACAACAGAGACAACAAGGAGCCTATCTTCCAGGCCGGATTATTCGGTTTTATGGAAGGGACCCTCACCTACCTTCCAGATTGTTCTCCTCAGGCCCATCCTGTTTCATTTCTCTTACACTGTCTCCTTCATGTTACTTTGAAGTAAATCCTACACATATTTTATTCACAAACATGACAAACACATTGGCATTTGTCTCTGAAAAAAATGAGCATATTTAAAGTAAACATGAAAATTCTACCTCTATGTACAAATCTAATATTGATTTATTGTGTGTATGTGTTCATGTTTGTATACATGTATGTGAGCGTGTCTGTGTGTGTTTCTGTGTGTGTGTGTGTATGTGTCTGTATGTGTGTCTCAGTGTGTGTCTGTCTGTATCTGTGTGTCTGTCTGTGTGTCTTTGTGTGTGTGTGTGTGTGTGTGTGTGAGAGAGAGAGAGAGAGAGAGAGAGAGGTAAGAGGGTAACATCAGGTATCTTTTTCAATTGTCCTTCGCTTTAGTTTTTAAATGAAATAAACTTTATTACACTAAATAATTAATATATGCAAAGATGTAAGCAACATTTTCTTCCAGATGTTTTGATCATTTACGGTAAGCATAGAACCAAAATCTACATACAGTCTCCAGATGGATACTTTCAGCTCTTGGTAGGCAGGGTGAGTTGCTCTTTCTTTTGTATTTATAAGTTGTGCATTTTAAAGACCTACTTCCAGAGTCATGCAAAGCATAGGCAAAGAGGCGCCATCAAATCTACACTGGACAGCAGGTGGGCGGGCCAGCTACTAAGGAAAGCACAGTGTCTGTATGGACTCAAGTCCTCGGAGGCAGACGAGTCTATGGGAAGGAACCAGTCAACTTGGGTGATACAAATACCAGACGTATCCAAAAGAAGATTAGAGAGAGATACTGGTCTTTGTAAACAACAGTTTGCAGTGAAGTTACCTCATGTGCATCTTTTAAATCAGTACTTGAAAAAGAAAGAAAAAGACCCAAGTCTCTTCTAACCACTTAAATGGCACATCTTAATTAACTGCGAAATGTTTTCCAAATCTTTGGGAGTATAGGTTCAGAGATTAGTAGTGAACCATGGCAGAAAAAATAAAAAACAAACAAAAAAAATCTAAGCCGTCACCATTTTGATAAAAAAAAAAAATCATCCCAACAGATGTAATGTCCCATGTGGTAGAAAGATGGGGTCTTCAGTGTTAACCAGAAAGTTAGGGTCAGGCATTGTGTCCTGTTTCAGCCAAGTGCTCCTGAACCAGGCCTGGGGTATTTAACAATACCTTAGCTTCTCTATGCTGTTTCTCCCTTCAGAGGTGGGTCCAGTCTTTCCCCCCAACTCCTCAACGGTGGTCGGCAGATGTGCATATCTGTTTTGAGATGTTAGGCTGATCCCACCTCCCTGGGTACAATCAGGCTCAGCAGCTTACTGTGCAGCCAAGAGCTATGCTGGAGGAAGGCACGGAGTCACGGTTTGTGGTGTTAAGGGCAATAGTGGCTGAGCTGATAATAGGCAGGTTCACAGTCAAGTTCATCTTGTAAGATAGCTCCACAGGTGACTGGCATACGGGGCACAGCTGAGCTGCAACAAGGCCCAGTCCAAGGCTGGAGCTGGTGGCCCCTGAGTCCCTGCAACTGTCTTCCACCTTATTTTTTGAGATAGGGTCTCACTGATCCTGGAGATTTCTGGTTAAACTTGAGGCTCTGGGCTGTAAGCCCCAGGGATTCTATTGTAACCCACCCCCTCTCAGTTCTGGACTACAGGTATACACGACCACACCTTGGCTTTTTTACAGGGGTGATGGGACCTGAACTTACAGTCTCATGTTTGAGTAAGCATTTTATTGATTGAGCTATGTCCCCAGTCCTAACAATGATTTATTGATCTGAAATCTAATCTCTCGTTCTTGGAGCACAGCCTGAGTGAGCTACCACAGCAGCAGGGGAACTCAGGTGTGAGTCCCGAGATGCTCTGGGAGGAAGAGACCTCAAGGGACAAGAGTGAGAGGGGTAGTCACTGTGAGTTACAAGGCCCTGAGGACAGCTTTGGGACAATCAGGGAGATAAGATAATGATTCAGATGGCTTTGGGGGGAACAGGGAAAGACAGGGCAGGGACTTAAGTGCAACTAAGAAACTTCTGTCCTGTGATGGCTCCCTTTATGTCGACTTGACACAGGAGATTATCGTTGGGAGGATGAAGCCTCGCTTAAGAAAATGTCTCTGTAAGACTGGACTCTAGGCAAACCCATAGAACAGCAGCTCTCACCAACCAAGGAGTACACATGGCTCCGGCTGCATATATAGCAGAGGATGGCCTTGTCAGGCATCAGTGGGAGGAGAAGTCCTTGGTCCTATGAAAGTTCGATAGATGCCCCAGTGTAGGGGAATTGAGGGTGGGGAGGCAGGAGTGGGTGGGTGAGTGGAGGAACACCCTCATAGAGGCAGTGGGGGATGGGATAGGTGGTTTCCAGTAGGGGAGGGAAATCGGGTAAGGGGATAACACTTGAAATGTAAATAAATTAAAATAAATAAATAAATCACCAAAAACGAAAGAAAGAACAGCAGCAGCAGCAACAACAACAACAAAGAATAACGGCTCTCAACCATCCCAATGTTTCAACCCTTTGACACAGTTCCTCATGTTGTAGTAACCCCTAGCCATTAAATTGTTTTCATTGCTACTTCAAAACTATAATTTTGCTACTGTTATAAATCATAATGTACATCTCTGTGTTTTCCAATGGTCTTAGGTGACCCCTGTAAAAGGGTCGTTTGACCCCCACAGGGGTTGCGAACCACAGGCTGAAAGCCAATCCAGTAGAGCCTTTTCCTAATTCATAATTATGGGGGAGGGTCCAGTTCATTGTAGGTAGGCCCACCCCCGGGCTGGTGGTCCTGGGTTCTATAAGAAAGAAGACTGAGCACGCCATGAAGACCAAACTAGTAAGCAACCTCATGACCTTGATATCAGCTCCTGTCTCCAGGCTCCTGCCCTTTGGAGTTCCTGTCTCAAGTTCCTTCAGTGATGAAGTGTTGTGGAAGTGTAAACCCAATTTCCTCTCCAAGTTGCACTGGTCATGTTGTTTTATCACAGCAATGACAATCTTAACTACGGCACTTACCATCAGTCAAAGCAGTTCTAAGCATAAGGAGACTATGTGATGAGCCAATACACATTGTTCGTGAAATTGCAAGTGCAGGCTGGAGATGGGGTGTACGCATGCCTTTGGGAGATGGGGTACAACAGCCATTGTGTGGCCTGAGCATAGCTGCCTGGTGCCTTCTCAGTGGGTCTAGATCCTGCCTCTTCCAGCGGGGCCTTTTCCCATGCTTTCTCCACAGGTCCGAGGACCTTGGCTCACCGTCATTCCAGGTGGGACATGATTTCTAGTCTCCTCATCATTCTGGCACAGCTTCTGGGTGGGTGACGGTCACCAGTGAGTCCCGGTTGTCATGTTTCTGTGAATCTGTCCGAGGAACACTGCTATCACTGCATGATCAACAGTCCAGAGCTAAGTGGGGAAAACACTAAGCATTGGGGCATCACTATGAATTGCTGCATCTTGGTAAATGATGGTAGTTCCTGCTCTTTTGGACACAAAAACATGGAGTAGCTGGGAACTCTGATGTGAGAATTTTTGCTCCACAGACTAATTCCCAAGCTGTGATGTCTTGCTGCAGTATTCAATCATCCCACAGAGGCAAGGCACCAGCGCCCTCACGTTCTCCTTCATACATAAACCTTGTATGGGGTGACAACGATGACTGTATCTGTGGGATCACCAGAGAAGAACACAGCTTCTATGGTACACACAGCTCTCAGAATTTCACCGCATTCAGGGCACATCTTCCACTCACCACAGTGAACTGGGAACACGGGTGAGCTGTGTCTGTGTCTGTGTCTGCAGGTTTGGTCAAGGTGAGAGGCCAAGATGAACTCCCAACACAGGCTGTGTTCTACTTCTGCTGCTCTGCTTGGCAGGCAGGGGGCTGTCTGCCTCTCACTGGCCTCGAAGGCAGACAGTCAGCTGTGAAGGGGTGGGCCCTTCCCTCTCCCAGCCTCACTGTGGCAGAGAGAGAGGTGTTTGTGACTCCTTTGGTGGAATCACTCCTTGAGTCTCATCTTAAAATAGATCCTTAATTTCACAGATAATTAGGAACTTCTGTGGAGCTCCATCAGCCCTCGCCCAGTGCCTTACACCCAGGAGCAGGAGGCTTTCTGCTAATCTCCGCCCAGTGTCACAGGCACAGCCTGATGTCTCCCATGGGCAGAAGCACAGAGCTCCTGGGCCCTGTTGAGCCAAGTACTGTGGTGCAGCAAAGGGGAGCTGGCCTTGCTCCCAGCTCAGCCTCCTCCAGCAGCCTGACACTGACTGTGAAGCTGGTGTACAACTGACCGTATTCTCTGGGCATCCCTTAACAATGGGTGCTGCTTTGTGTCCCTTTCTATCCATGTCTATAAGTTGCCCACACGTATGAGGGTATGCTGGGGGTAGGGGTGGGAAGCGTCTAAGAGTATAGATCATAGCTCAACAGTAGGGTTAGAAGCTGAGCTCAGTAGGCTGTGGGAGGTATGGACATAGTAGGGTGTGATGAAGTCCGTGAGGGATGGGGGTCAGGGTTGGGTGGGGTCAGGTTTGCTCACAGAGAGGTAGGATCATTTAGATAATAGCTGCAGCGACCAGATGAATCACCAAGGGGACAACTATGGTGGATGGTATAGGTACTGAATAGGTTGGAGGTCACACTGCTCTGTCAGATGTCATGGGATGAACTTGAATGGTGGCTGTGAGGGATGGGCATGGCTCTGTGTGTGTGTGTGTGTGTGTGTGTGTGAGAGAGAGAGAGAGAGAGAGAGAGAGAGAGAGAGAGAGAGAGAAACCTGCAGGACTGCCTTTGTTAATCAGATGCTCTCTGACTGTGAGAATACAGTTCCTTTCAGGTTGCACACACCTCTGTCTCTCTCATGGTCCTTGTTCGTTTTGTGTTGCTATAATAAAATACCCAAGGAAACATGTTACGCAAATGACAGGCATTTTAGTTTTTTGCTTTGGAGGTCCGAGTATGGCAGAAGATGGATTCCTGGGAAGACTTTGTGTTGATGCTATCTGGGGGGCGGGGGAGAGCATGTGATAAGGAAAAGATATCACATGGCAAGGGGGTGGTGTCCAGGGAGCAGGTAGGGGCTGGACTCACTCACAACAAAACATTCTTGTGAGGCTTTACCCACTACATAGCTTAAACCAGCCTTTTCTGTGGTCTTGAATCCAAGGACTCATACTTAAGGCTCCAAGCCTGGTCATGGCTACTCTCCTGTGTTGGTGCCCACAGAACCATAGACTGTGATGTGACAGATTTGGAAACTGACTTGGGAGAGCACTGGGGTCACAAGACAAGGACAATGGGACTAGTCCTGGGCTGCATGTGTTTGCCATGGCATTTAGACAGCTAAAGGGCATGTATGTTTATTTAGGTAAAGACTTACTTTATCCAGCTTTATATATGTTCTTACTTCCATGTGGAATTGTCCCAGCAGTATCCTTGGCTGGGAGACATAGGGGACACAACACGGAGCATACCAGCCCCAGTACCATCTTTGAGGAAAGGTGGCCTCAGAGCTATGTGTACAGCTCATACCTTATCACATCCAGACCACCATTGCTTCCTGATATGTCTAGGTTAAGTCTTTTCTTCCCAGTTCTTTGTAAAAATGTAGGCAAGATCCCTAGACTGCCAGGGGCTCCTGTCAGATCCAGCTCATGCTCCCGAGTGCAGCTGCCTGTGTCCATATAAGACAAGCTACTCACTCCCTGGATACCAGGAGGATCCACACAGTCAGCATCTCCCTTCATGCCTAGCACCTTGGGTAACCTATGTGTTTGTGGACCAGATTACCCATTCCCTCAGTTCCCTCGAGAAGGAACAAATGATGGAACATGATAAAAGCCTGAGGTGAAAGAGTAGAAAGTTGGGCGGAACACTATGAACTCTTGAGGTGAATTCTCGCCACATCTAGGGTGTAACCTCTGGCAGAGAAGTAAACCCTTCCAATGGCAAACTCTGTGGGAGTGGACATGAGGATTCCAGGGGTCAGCTGTGAGCAACAAACCCTGTGGAGCCCACAGCCTGGTCTTTGAAGACAGCAGCAAGATTCATCTCCCAGGCCAACAGGGACCTAGTGACTAGTCCCCAGGAAGCTGCCTGCTCAGGACTTAGCAGTTGCTGCTGAGATGCAAGTGGGAGGAGACTGGCAGGGTTGGCTGAGCAAGAGAGGCAGAACTGTCAAGGTGATGTCAGGAGAGCTGAAGGTGCTGTGAAGACAGCAGAGGGGCGAGTGCACAGTGCCTTGCTGCCCAACACCTGAGAAAAAGTTCAAAGGCTACCATAGCGAATTAATAGCAAGAGTGTGTTTGTGTGTGTCCTATAAGGAAACTGGCGGAGTTTCCTGATTAAGGAGAGGATCCTCTGAGGATGACTTTGCTTGCAGGAGGAATACTGGAAGGGTCTCTGTAGAGTGTCTGGGACGCAGAGCTAGCCTCTGAGGCTGCGCAGTATGGTGCTGAGCAGGACCAGGCCTGTCTGTGGCTGTGGCTCTGGTGTTGGGTGAGGGCCCTGCAGTATCTGGGGAAAGGTCTCGTCCTTGCCCACTACAGCTTCCAGCCCCACCTCTCCTTTTACTGTTGATATCTGAGTGGTAGGTGTCAGCACCAGGAACGGGATCCCACCCTATCCTCCCCTACTTTACTCACGTCAGAAAGGGTACAGGATGATCCCAGAGCCTGGAGGCCAGAAGTGCTACAAGTAAATGTGGCCCAGAAGGGGGCCATGGAGCCAAGGACAAAGCTCTTCTTCACTGAGAGAGTAGCTCTCAGACTTACCTACGAACAAACGAAGTGGCAGAGGATAGATGTCGTGGAAGATGGCTCCTGGGGTCTGTCCTGCAAGTGGGCAGTGCCATGTCTCCCTCCAGGAAGTGGGTTTTGGCGAAATGCTGGTATGTCACCTCAGAATCATTGTTCCTTTGGTCACAGCTGCAGAAGCCCCAACAGCAAGATGCCCTGGTTAAAGCCAGCAGCGTGGCGCTCGCCAGCACCAGGCGAGGGAGCCTGGGAGCGAGCTGGGTACTGTCTCAAGAGCACCCAGAGCTGCCCACCAAGTCGTGCTGGATTTGATTCCTTGCCCACAGACCGAGCTGAGGCTGCTGGCCTCGTCTGGTGCTCAGTTTGGGGTAAAGCGGTGATGACAGTTCACATGTGGAGGAGGGAGGGTTTTCTCCCTCCTCCCTGTCTGCTTCCAGAGCCACACCCAGACACCCAGCTACACTGCCTCGCTCAGCCTTGACCACATGCTCAGTGAAGGCACCGAGTAACCAAGAAGCAAGCTTTGTGTGATTGCTTTTGTCTGCTCGCCAGTGACAAGAGATATAAGCATTATAAAAGAAAGGTCTTTTTCAACAAAATGTAAAGGAAAAAAAATGTTTTTGACGCAACTGTGAGTTGGTCAGAAAATATGTGAAAACGGAACACCATGCCTTTTGAATGCCATTCGAATCAAGGTCATGGTTTACCTCTAAGTGCACTTTTGGATGCTCAAATACTTTTGGTCAACATTTTAGGAAGAGCTAAGGCATGGAAGCATCGTCATTCCACGTATGAGACAATCTCTACACTTGTGTGAGGTCTCCTATTTACCTTGTGGGGTGAAGGCCTGGGATCGTGCTGGGTTTAGAAGACACTGGATGTGGTCAGCCCTGCACTTTTCCATGGCCAAGAACAAAGAGAACGTGGTGCCTATGCCCAGCAAGGCAGTGGCCACTCAGGCTCCTCAAAAGGACAAGTTTAGCCCAGGAAGCACACACAGTCTAGCATCTAAAGTCTCTACCCATCATGCCTGGGGCCACACCACTGGCTCAAGCGAAACCAGGGCCTGTAGGGGATACACCTGGGACCCCCACCCACCTATACTTCAGCTTCGAGTATGTCATTTTTAACTGTCCTGATTCCTGGACCAGGAAGCACCCCTTTGTGATTAGCCACCTGCTGTCACCAACTGTGTTCCTAGTTACTTTTCTGCAGAGTCGCAGGCTCCTCAGTCGCCTCTCTCTAGCCCTCTCTTTTGGCAAGGCATCATGGCCCAGAATAGAAAGGGACAGTCCTTTTGCTGGTTGGTCCACGAAAAACTCATGGTGTGAAAACTATTCAATGGCCATGTCTCCCACCAGGAGCTAAACAGTCATAGCATGGTGGGAGAGAGCAGGACCTTCTAACCTGGACTTCGTCATCCTGCCTGCACAGACCTCTTCTCTGTGAGATACCTAAACAAATCCTTAGACAGGAGGTGAGTTTCACTGGGAGACACTTTCTTGATAGGCAGCAATTGAGGTCCTATAACCTTGAGGGGCCTGCCATATCTCTAGCCTTCGGCCCCACTTGAGCCCCTCCCATCAGCCACAAGGCCACTCCTAAGCTGTGGACTAAGCAGGACCATAAGTTGGCTTTGTTTCCTTCTTTTTTGGCAGCAAAACCGACAAAAGGATGGAGGAGAGAAGGAAGAAGAGGGGGAAGAAAAAGAGGAGGAAGAAAAGGAGGAGGAGGAGAAAGAGGGGGAAGAAGAGGAAAAGGAGGAAGAAGAGGAGGAAGAGTTGGAGGAGGAAGAGGAGGAGGAGGAAGAGAAGGCCTCCTCAACAGCCCTACAATGGTCATGCCAGAAACCATGATGGCTGAATGAGGTTCCATTGTGAAGCTGCTGGAATGTAAAAGTATCCCATAGAACCCCAGCAGTGACAGCAGGGGTTAAATTCAGGGCCTGCTTTCATGGACCCAAGTCAGCTTCTGAAAAGTGCTTTCCACCCACTGCTTAGCATTTAGTAAGACAAACAAAGTAAGGTGTGGCTTAAACACATTTTAATACCCCCAGGTAGTCTGAAGGAATTCCACAGAAGATTGAGTTAGCTGTCACTGGGAGAAGTGTTTCTGGCCCCGAGTAGAACTTTCTCAGACATTTAGCCCTTATATGGGGAGCTGCTGAGGTTAGTCCAATCATCTTGGTTTTTAAAAGTGCCTGGGTGAAGTTCTATGTGGCCACACATCCCTTATGGACTTAGATCAGCACCTTCCCAAGTTCCTTAAGCCAAATAGTACACACATGAGTCTGATTAGCCATGAGAAAGAAGCAGCCTTAATTTGTTTTCAACCCCAAGCTTCCATGGAGATGCTCTTCCCTGCAAGACCCAACTTTATCATTAATCAGCAGGTAACTCTAAGTTAGAATAAGGACATTGATGGAATCTGGAGACTCATCAATTTGAGTCAGGAAACGAGGGCCTCTGGAAACACCTGGAGCAGCACCAACTAACTCTAGGTGAGGAGATGTGATTTTAGTCTGGCTACATGTCCCTGAGCCCTTGCTTCTGTCAATGTGAAGTTCATTACCAGACTCCTCAGTCCACGAGTGTCAGGCAGAATGGCATCTGACCTATCTATCATCTTACATGTTGCATCCAAACGACCAGTGGGGGCTCCCAAGGTGCTCAGGAGCATCTAGGCTCTGTGGGGAGCATCACCACAGTCCACCAGAGGTGTTCTCATGACTAAGGAGTGGTCTGGAAGGCCTGCCTGCTGTGGTCAGAGGAGTCCGGCTCCATGCTTTCAGAGTCCGGCTGTCCCCTAGAGAGCAACAAGCTCACTGATGTGGCCAGATGTTCCAGAGTGCAACTCTACTCAATACTGAAAGGACAGAGAGCAATGCAAGATGGCCTGAAGTATGAACTCCTTGTTCAGGACAGAGTTCAGGCACATCAACTCTTATAGTAAAATGTAGTGGGAATGAAGCGTTACCATAAGACATGAGTTCACCAGAGTTGGCTGGGCTCCCTTGTCACAGTAGGTGCTCATCTGTGAATGGGCTATCACCTGCCATCTTTTTTTCCCAAAGCTGTTACTGATACACATCACACACCCACTTTATTCCTCTACGTATCTGCCCAGCCTTAATAGTTCTGGGCTAGCTGTTTTGTTAGACACACTACCTTTAATACACAAGGCCAGGATCGGTTTGATCCACTTGGATTTTGGGCCTCCTGGAAGTCTGGGTCAGGCCAGGCTGGCCCTGGGAGACTTGGCTTTCTCATGACTGGGTGGGGTAGTACATAGGTGAGTCAGAAGTGGTCTCATGTGAATCACCTGGGCCACGCCCAGGGATGGCGCTGGTCTCTGTAGCTGAGGTGTCTCTCTAGGTGTGATCCGTTGAAACTCAGCCCCACCAAGCATAGGCGTGAGGTTTGGCACCAGTTTGCCCAATTTTCAGCTCCTAAGACAAAAGACTCAATGGCCTTTGGCAATATTTACAGTTTCCTGCATCTCTCCATTCCCAGGGTGTGGCTGGGATTCCTTCTGGTAGACTTGAGACAGTCTCAAGGGCAGTTGGTGCCTGGAGTGCTCTGACTGATCTCCACAGAGTCTCCTGACAACTCTGACCCTGTGACTTCCACCCTGAAGAACCAAACCCTTGTTAGTATAGGGAGGGAGACTCCCAGATATCTACTCCAGACCTAGACCCTAGGATCCAGGTGCTTCATCTCCACCGAGTAGAGACGGCAGGCAAGGCCACATGCCCTGTGAGCTGATGTACTTCCTACATGGGAGAGCCAGGTGGCCAGGATCTGTGTGTGTTGAGTCATACCTTGCAGGGCAATTAGAAGATGAACGTGAATTTCAGAGTCCTGCCGCGTAAAATGACCCTTTAGATATAGGCTGGATCTCATGAGAGCTGTTCAGCTCTAGCAATCAATTCATAATTCCTTCTGTCCCTGCCACTGCAGGAGTAGGTGACAGCATAGGGCTACCGTCCCAACAAACCCCAGCTCTGTGTGTGTCAATTCTGATCCAGATCAGGGCAAAACTCTATGGGTGCTCTTCAGAGACAGGGAATTGGTGAATCAGCTAGTGGGAGGCAGCTTGACCAGCTTCCCCCTCTGCCATTCTGTAGAGATGTCACAATAATTGATGTTTCTTAAATTAAGTGAGGACTATTTAGTCTGCATATATGTGGGGAGGGGTTAGACAGATGGCAACCCTGGTTCTCGTTCTTTGGATGTCAACCACTTCGCTTTATGAGACAGGGTTCTCTACATGTCCCAAAGCTTGCTGATTTGGCTGGGATGGCTAACCAGTAAGCCAGAGCTCTGCTCGTCTCTTCCTCCCCAGTGCTGAGATTACAGGCTCACACCAGCACACCTGGCTGCTTTCCTCAGTCGTTTCTGAGGAAGGAATCAGGTCCTCAGGTTCACGTGGCAAGCACGGACCTGAGTGGCCCAGTGAGGATTGTTTTTAAGAGAGATCAATCTGTGGATAAACTTGTATTTGATTATTTTCTACATAAATGGAACTTGGGAGATGGCTCAGTGGGCAACGTCACACAAATGTGAGAGGCAGAATTCGGATAACATGAATGCACGTAAAGTCAGACACAGTGAATATCGGTAACGTTAGTCCTTCTGCAGTGAGGTGCTTCTGCAGAAATGGAAGAACCCCAGAAGGCTTGAGAGCCAGCTTGCCTGGGAGGCACAGCGACAAACAAGAAGCACTGGCCTCAAGCAGAGAGGAAGAGGAGCACCAATAGAGGAAGAGGAGCACCAATAGAGGAAGAGGAGCACCAATACCTGAGCTTTTCCTGCACCGTGCCACATACCCACACATACCACACTGTCTAAAACAAAGTCTAATTCAGTTCCCTCTGCATTACTATGTCATTAAGGAGAATGGAAATGTTTTCTGTCTTGAGGCCAAGAAGGTGAGGGAGAAGATAGGTGGGCAGGAAGGGGAAACTGAGGCCTCAAGGCTGCAGATTGTCTGTGGCAGAGGCCACTGCATGCATGCTTTCAATGTTGAGGAAGGAGCATAGGAAGGTGGTCTAGACAGAGTCAGCCGGAAGATGGGAGCAGAGCAGTTCAGGACTTCTGACCACTGGTCACTGGGGTATCAGTAAGAGGTGGAGAGGACCCACCTTGCCTCAGAGTCCTGAGAGCACAGTGAACCAGAGGCCCACAGGCTAGGCAGGCTGTGAGGAGGGACCAGGGTTGACTTGCCACTTTATAACACCAACCAAATGATACTGGAGCCCAGTTCTAGATAATCAGAGCCAGAGCCACATGCCCTGGTACAGTTGAGTCCCCAGTGCATATGAAGGCGTGGCCTGAGACCCAGTCCAGCCCTGATGTTCAAGGCTCAGACTCCCCAGAGGCAGAAAGCATGGGAAGGGGTGGCTAGGCCACCACTGAGGGTCACGGTCCCAACCCAAGCAGGGATCTTCCTGGGGATGCATTCCTTCCTGTATTCCTCAGTGCCCTCTGCTCCCTGCCCTGTGTACCATTCCTTTTGCTGTTGAGGGTCACCACAGGCATCCTTTACTCGAGTCCTGCTGAGTGCCCATCACAGCATCGAGACCGGCGACTTGAGCAAAACTCTCCACAGTGCCCATGCCCTGTCCCGACATTTCCTGGAGCTCCTGTCTGTGTGTTTCCCTTTACTCTGATGCCATTGCCAGGTCACTTCTTCAACCCCCCTCCAGCCACATCCCCACCCAGGCAAATCAACACAAGAACTCAAAGCTCCGTGGAGCTCCTTAGATACAGTGCAGTTTGCTCAGCAGCCACTCATGTAGCTCCTAAAGGATCCCCAATGGAGATCTAGCCACCAGGCTGCAGCTCCTGACCTGCAGGGCCTAGGAAGATGAGTGGGGGATAGGAAATAGGAGCTATTCTCTAATCCATTAAGAACATGGTGACATCATAGCCAGTAAGAACAAGACTAAGACTGGCTCTGTCCTTCTCAACCTCTTCCCAGTCCAATAGGCGGGACCACCATTTGGTGAGATAGGCTCAGATCTCCATAAGCAAGAGCTCAGAGCACCCTAACATCACAGAAGGGTCACCCTTGGGGGAAGCTTGCCCTTCTGTGGCAGTAAATGTCACTGAACAGCACAGCTGAGAAGTGCTGAGTGTGCGTGACAGGAGCGCTATGTGGATTGCTCTTGGTATTTTTGTCTTCAGTGATTTTATTTCAGAAGCAACTCTTCTGCTGAAAACAGAGATGGCAGGAGAGGGCGGCCTTCCAAGGCAGGGACATGTCCACCTTCCTACCCAGCCCAGCTCTTTCACTACGGAACAGAACAAGAAGATGGCTGTGGCCGGCTGCCTATGTGTACCTGGTGAGCCTGGCTGGGTCTCTGGTTCACTGTGGCCTGCCAACGTGTCCCAAATGTGGATCTCTCCACTAGAGACACCGTGGGAGATCATATTCAACGCTTACACAGAGATCTTGGGAGAAGTCAACTCTGCACACTCATGGCTACCAGCCCCTGAGGATCCCTGACATGATCACGGAGGCCCACAGTTGCCATGGAGACCTAGGAGAGCCAGGACACCACTTCTAGTCTACATATAGTTGGGGTCTGAAGGAGGAAATGTTCCCTTCTTCCAAGGAGGGTTAGCATCCTCTGTTCAGGATTTCAGTAGACTGACTGGGGCCACCACTCTGCCGAGGGCTGTCTGCCTATACTCAGTCTGCTGCACAGATGTCAGTGTCTTCTAGACATCCTCACAGACACACCCAGAATAACAATTTGGCATTAAACTGTCTTAAAGGAGTACAAATCATTGTATATATTTGTGTGGTACAAACTGATGCTGGTTCCTTGACATACTTCCTTTCGAGAATGACTGAAGCCAGCTACCTACCATATTCAGTAGCTAGGTTCCAAGTTAGAGTTGGGGTGACGATGGGGGAGAGATGGGATGGGCAAGCCACCAAGAAGGGCCCTGAAAGGATGATTTTAGAGCTTACTAATATTCCTTGAAGCTTCACCAGCAGAGTGACAAGGGACTCCTAAGGACACAGCCTTGCTTTGCAGGGGCAGGAAGTGGACAGTGAATTTCTGCTGAGCTCTCGATTCCCTGGAGATACTGACCATGTACAAGTATATCAGCAAGCCTCTAGTCGTGAAGGCTGAGGGGGACTGGATCCGGGACAGGCACTGCTCTATTTGTAGCAAAGCAGGTAATGTGAGCCACATACCCACTCTGTCCTCAAAGGCAACTTCTGGAAGGTCCCCTCCCTGTTGTGACTTACTTTTCCCAGCTTTGATGGCAGGCACTGGGATGGGCTAGCTGCAGGCATGGCTTTAGGAGAACTTGATATTGGTGGTATGTTACAGCTCCATCATCACGGCTTTGTGTGAGTCCTCTCTGGACAAGTTCTTCATGTCAGAGAAGCAAAGAAGTAACAGTGGACTTGGAAAAAGACCACTTCAGTACCTGGCGGGAACTTTATGCCGTCCCCTTCTGAGTGCTGCGGGCAGTGGGCAGTGGCTGCCTCCAGCTCCACGGTGAAGAGAAGTGGCGGTGTGAACCTTGTCCGAGAGGGGACAGTCATTTTCTTTTCAATTCTTAAACTGTTGTCACCACACTTGGGGTTCAGGGAAGTCCTGGAAACAGAACAATGTTTTCAGTGTAAACACTGGACTCTCAGGACGCCAATTTTCTAGGCTTGTATTCCAGACTAAAGTGGGATTTGGCCTCAGGAGGTCGACAGCACAGAACACATCTCAGCACAAGCCTTGGCAGCGAGCGAGGGTAATGTTTGCTTTGCAAACCACAAGTTTAGTACTTAGAAAAAAATATATTGCTCACCCACCAAGAATAAAAGACTGGAAACAACACACCCTTGTTTCATGAACAAAGCGTGTCCTGAGGTGAGCAGCGCCTGGTTAAGAGCGCCACTGAAGAGCCTGCCGCAGCCTGGTCACTGCCCGTGGGCCCCAGCAGCATGTGGCAGCCAGCACCGCCTCCCTACTCCCCCCACCCCCATCTGTCAGCGGACTTGCTTTCATTAAGCCCCTCAATGCCTAGAAAAAAATGTGCAGTATTTGGGTGTTTGCATTGCACGGAGCTCAGCCCTGGGGAAGGTGCTTCTGTTGATGACGGCTGGGCTCAGGTGGGAGTCAGTGGCTTTGCAACAGGGGTGTCTGTCCTCTCTGAAGACAGGCAAGTGGCCAGAGTGGGGATGAAACAGGACACAGGATCTGCTGATGGAGTAGCCGAACAGGGCAGGCCATCGACTTAGCTGAATGTTCTGTGATATTCACAAAAATGTGAAACAGAGGCGCCTCACACTTCTCAGAACCAGAGCAGCTGGGAAGACACTAGTGTTTTCCCTGTTGTGCAGTTTGCCCAGATAAGGGTGTGGACAAGACCTTATTTGTCTTACCTCTGATTGGAGGTGCTCGTGCTTACCTCCAAAGATTCTGATGTTCTTCAGAGAAAGGTTTGGGTGAGGAGCATAAAGCGAAAGGGGTCTTGGGGCTCAGAGTTGGGTGTCGGGGGGGATCAGTGACACAGTTGTTTGCCCAGAGTAGGAAGAGAAGTCCAAACTGAGTTGAACAAGGGTTTGGGCCCATAAGCCTCTCTCTTAACTCACCATAGAATCCTCAGTGAAAATGTATCTTTCATTAATGCATTCAGAATTGGGTTTTCCTGTTAGGGTGATAGAAAACAAAACAAAACAAAAGGCTGGAGAGTAAGGCAATGAGGTATTTTATACACATCAAAGTTTTGAAAAACCAATGTTGCAAAGAACATGAGGAAACTGTACGCAGTGTGGGTACACAACCACCAACCACCAGGCTCCCTGCAGCCAGCGGTGACAGTTACATCCCCACATGAGGGACCCAAGAAGATGACAAAGGAAATAGAGTGAGGAATGCTGGTCAGCTGGGACACAGTGGCCTCACAGGGCTACGGACAGGCCAGCAATGTCAACCATGTTGGATGTGACAAGTGACATGGTACAGAAAGGACACACCTTGGAGTAGCAACCACCTTGAGAGATGGGATGACCTCGGGTTAAGCCCTTGCAGATGATGGCCACTGGTGAACCATAGATGAAGGTAAGGAGGTTTGATTTCTTATTCTGCATTCTCCGTGGTTTGAAGAGTGGCTGTAAAATCCTGGTCTTCGTGGTCTACACTCTGAAGGTGGCCGAGGATCCTAGCTGTCTGCTGCACGTCTCACTGGAGCAGTGTGGCCTGGCTGTGCTGAGGAGACAGCAGTTCCTGCTTGCTGTCCTCATAGCTGCCCTTGCTGGGCCTAGATGTCCTTAGGTCCTGGCCAGAGGGTCCCTGTCATACAGGCTAACCCATGGCAGTGAGCAGGTCCAGAGGAATACTGGCTAGCAATAACCATCACCCTGAATGGCAAGCACCCTCTTAAAAGCACTAATTCACACGTGGGCATGTGGCCTCTGGTGGGTGTGCAGAGTCTTTTACTAAAACCTGGACCTTGCTGCCTGCTGTTTTGATTCCACAGACTGGCCAGCAAGCCTTGGGTCTGCCAGTCTCCGCAGGAGTTACAGATGTACGTTAGCTGCACCCAGCTTTTTCAATGAGTACTGATGGTTTCATTCAGGATCTCAATCTTACACAGCAAGCATGTACCCACAGATTCATCTCCTCAGCCACAAAATGTAACACACACACTACACACACACACACACACACACACACACACACACACACACACACACTATGTGTGTAGTTTAAGACTTTCCTTAGCTTCGCAAGTCCATTTCCAAGCAGAGAAGGAAGGGCCTTCAGGCTCCCAGGACTGGGCTCTTTTAGAGTCAAAGGCCCACTAACAGCTATCCTTTGCTGAAACACAAAGGTGAGAACAGTCACCTGTGACCAGGTCACCCTTCCAGGAACCTGGAAGGACTGCCCCAGGCTTCAGCTCCTCCTGTGGTCCCCAGAGGCCCCCTTGTCACAGCCTGTAAGTGTCTTCTCAAGTCAACGAGTCCTGTCTCATCCACACCCACTCTGTAGCCAGAGACTCTGACTGGATTGCATCTAATTAGCTTTGTGTTCAAGCCTTTCTCAGTCTTCCCTCTCCCAATGGGGAGGGGCTTGCCCTGCAGGTCATCAAGATCCCATCAAAAGATAATCCAGAAAGTTTTGGTCTAGAAAGTTTTGGTTAACACATGACCAAGAAACAGATCATCTGGCTAATGGAGCCTTGCAAGCCTGTGCTGAGAATTTTCCTCAAATGTGTTAGTCAACTTTGACCTCTGGCATAGTTCCTGCGATGACGTCCTGGCGTCCCCGAATGAATACAACCCCAAAGAAGGAGGAGGAATCCTTTGTATTTGGCTTTGCAATCTCAGCAACGTTTTTTCCACAGCTGTGAGGTATAGCAAAACTACCAGGGACTGACTACGCATCCCAGTGAGGGGAGAGGGAGGAGAATGGCCCAGAGAAGTCCAGGGTGGTCCAGGTGGAGCCCCATTCATTTCTCTTGATACAACTGCAGATGTTCACCTTTCTCATGCATGGAAGCCCCTGATGTCCGCCAGGGAAGCTCACAACCGAGACGTGAGGCCCGCCCCAGGGCTCATTCAACAGATTCACCCTTTGCACTGCTGTTCCATAAAAGTTCAGCGGCTCACTCTTCTTTGTCTCCCAAGGATGAGCTTGAGGTACTTCCTGTTGGAGGCACCAACTACTGCTGTCATGCATCAGTCCATGCTGCTGTTGGAGGCAGAGTCTCCTGTTGGTGTTGAAACTGAACCTTGGAAAGATAGAAACACATTCTCTTCTTAAAGGCAGAGAGGGGTCCAATTTGGGCCATAGCTAAGAGAAAAAGAATGAGGCAGGGAATGGCCTATGACGTACCACAGCTGGGCTTGAACTGGAGCCAGAGAATAGTCACAGCGGGGGTGGGGGGTGGGGGAGGGCTGCAGGGGAGCTGTTGTCTTGTCCCCATATCCATCTGGGTGGGATCCCTGGGAGCAGATAGGAGCAGTCAACTAAGGAGCCAGGGTCATTCCTCCCACCCTCCCAGGCCCTGGGGAGTCCCTCTGCCCCAATTTAATTCTCTTCTCTGGTCAGGGTTGGCAGAGATCAGCCAATGTCTGCACATGGAAATCCCTCGGGAGAACTCTCACAGTGCCTGACTGAGCTACTCATTGTGAAACCCAGCCAGCTGCAGGAAAGTGGACATGGCTAGTGCCCAGAGCTGGCATTGTCCAGATGTGGCTTTGATCGGAAAGCAGATGACGTATTTGGCTCTGACAGCAGGGCTGAACTACTCCAGCTTTAGTCAAGAGCCAGTGTAAGGCAGGTACTGACACCCCAGGTTACACTGCCTTCTCAGGGGCTCAGAGTGGGGTGACAAGTTCATCCTTTCATCCCACACCTTATACACAGCCCTCAGAGAAGTACTGTGTCCTTGGTGAGGTAAGGAGGCACAGACGTAGCCAAAACACAAAGCCCATAGACCCTGATAACCTCATACCTCCTAACCCCCGTCAGCAGGCTCATCAACTCCAGATTTGTTTAGTTTACTTTCCTCTCCTTTCTTTTTGTCTCTTGAGAAAGGATCTCAGCATATAGTCTTGGTTGATCTAGAACTCACTGTGCAAACTAGGTCAATGTTAAACCTTCAGTAATCCTCCCACCTATGCCTCACAAGTGCTGGGATTATAGGCACATGCCACCATGTCTGTCTCCAGACTCTCTGTCCTGGCTGGGTAGAGTTAGAACTTCTAACCCTTATAAAAAAGTATCTTCTTAGTTATTGTAGGTATCATAATGTGGTAACACACCTCTGATAGGACAGTACTTAATGTTTCTTACCTGGCAGCACACCCCAAAATACTTGGGGTGCTATGAATATGGGCCTTGATTCATTCCATCCCTTTCCTTTCTCAGGGCCGCCCCATGCTGCCCCTGGTATCCTGTATCCACATCAGTCAACTTTCCCAAAATGACAGACCTCTATTGCTAGGGCTCTGCTATCCTGGTCTGACCCCAAAGAAGCTACAGGAAGAGGCAGCCAAATTCGTGGGACCCCAGGCTCTGCTCTGGTTCCACCAAGTAATGAGGGAATCAGTGTCCAAAGGGAATACCAAGCCATCTGTCACCAACAGCCTGGATGGTAGGGTGTGCCCCTCTGCTTGATGAGAGGAATTGAGTTGAAAGAAACAAGGGACTACCGAGACCTGGATGTACAGCCCAAGAATGAAAGGGTCAGTCCTGACAGCTGTGCCTAACCACACCAAGTAGGAGTCAGATCTGCCAAGAAACTATAATCAGCTCATAGAACATGCCAATCTATATTCAGCTAGAGAAGGGAAGTGCTTGGACCAGCAAAGCTGCTCCAATTATCCCCGGTTTTTGTTAGCAGGGCGTCACAAACTCTTGTGCTAAGGGTTGACTGAATCTCAACATTAACTATCACGATGAGCTGCAAGGGTGGGTGGATGGGGGCATAGAAATGTGGACAACACAGTGAATGGAAGAATGGAGGGAAGGATGGGTAGGTTGGCAGCTGATAGAAGGATGGACGGGTGGGTTGGCAGCTGATAGAAGGATAATGGACAGATGGATAGAAACGATGGATGGAGGGATGGGTAGGTGGATGGGCAGAGGAATGGTTGATGGATGGGTAGGTGGATGAAGGATAGAGAGGTGACTTGGTGGTGGACAGATGGAAGTAGGAGTAGATAAAAAAGTGACAGATAATAAGTGAAAGATGTGTGGATGTGTGGGCGAATGGCTAAAACAATGGGGGTGGGTGGGTAGGTAAATGGATTGGTAAATTGGTAGATGGAAAGTAGATGGATGGATGGATGGATGGATGTGTGGACAAATGAGTGAAGGGATTGGTGGTGATGGGTAGAAAACCAGATGTGAGGATCCGTTTCCTTTCTGTATTAATATTAGCACAACTAGATAGATCTACAGCATGCACAGACAAATCCTAGTATCCTGCCCACTGGGTGTCATGAATGTCACCTGATGACCAGAGACTGACTTGCTCATATCCTCTATATTTTCCTCACAGGAAGATTTGACAATGGGGTTGGGTAGAGTTCGTTTGAATAGGTCTTTGGAAACAGAATTCGAACTACACGAAGGAACTGTTATAATTCAGATTAAGTGGAGTCTTAATTAGTGAAAAGTCTGGATTAGGTAGTATTTACATTTTTTGTTTATTCCTTTCAAGTGCGTGCCATTATGGGAACTAATTGCTAATAGCATATTTTCAAGTCGAGGTCCTGCTGGGTCTACTCCAATGAGTTGGGGCGGGGATCTCATAATTAGCAGCCTTATTTGCATGCAGACAGTGAGTGTTCCTAAAGTCTTTAACCTTGTTCCCATAAGAGTAGCTCTGGTACTCTTGTTTTAAGTGATTAAATTGCTTGGCAAACCCCTTTCTCAAGAGGAAGTCAAAAGGTAAGCTGAACCTAGTCAAGCCATCATTACTGTCCAGGGATTCTGAGTGAAGGGAGACTCCATTAATACTTGTTATGGTACGTGGAAATGGACAATGGAGAAATGTCCACAAAATTCAGTCATCTTCAATTGGGGTTATAAAACCAAGCAGAGAGATGACTTTCTGGGTGGTCTCAGACCTGCAGCCCTGGCCCTGCTGGGTCCCGAGCACTAGCCTCTGAATCAGCTGGACTATGGATAGGCGGTGGCTGGAGTATGCAGGTCTTCTGCAACCTGGAGACAGTCTGAGCAACTGAGAAGAGGTGGAAGAGCCGCGGGCACACTGTGTGCACGTGACCGTGGTCACCTGAGCTGTGTAGGAGGACTCCCACATCACCTGAACAGAGAGAGACACTTTTGCTTCACTTCTGCGTTGTAAAAACTGTGAAAACCTCTTGGCTCTTGCCCAGGATTCTTTTGTTTTTCCTCCAGGTAAAAAGCATATTTGGCAGCGAGAGCTGTTTTCAGCCTGTTTGATGCTCTCCCTTCCGATTAAAACTATACGAGGCCCCAAGGCATATCCAGTGATCACGAGCTGCTCTCTTGGCTAGACACACAGTTTTACTTGAATAGCATTATTGTTACATGACATAAAACGCAGGGGAAGGAAGACTGACTACTGCGCTGACTGAAATTTGGCCTACTAAAGAAGCTTTGGAATATCAAACATCAGAATTTCTGCTCTCAGCCAAGATGAACTAACAAGGACCAGATTTACTCTCCCACCAAAACAACTCGCAAGTGGACAAAACATATGAAACATGTGGTAGACATTAGACATCAGGCAATGAAGGACAGGCGTCCCTGAGGGACGGCAAACAAGCAAGGTGAACCCTCAGTTTTTGGCTCAGAGAAGGCCCCGAGCCCTGGTGAGGGTGGAAGGCCCAAGGCCTGCTAATCTACAGTGAGAAATAAGACTGGGCATCTTAGGGCAGACACTGAAGGGGAGAGAGCTGACCAGACTGTTCCCAGGAGGCCTTTAGACCTGGAACCACTCCACACTACCTGGTACCTCACACTCCATCACCGCAATACCTCATTTTGCCCAGAGTAGGAGAGTACAGAGGACACCCAGCGATATCCTGAGGAAGGGTCTGAGTCAACCTAATAAAAGAAGGATGATCCCAGAGAATCAGTTATTTTCCGGTGACCTAACTGTGTGTCCAACAAAACTTAGGCCCATTTGTGAGCACACAAAATAGATCCTGCACCTAGGATCCACATGCCTGGCACCAATCTGAAACCAACAGGCATTCAGAAGTGTAGGTGAGCTCAGACCACGCAAATTAGCCAGGCAAGCAAAACAGCTGGAGACAGGAGAAAGGCCAGCTCAGCAGTTAAGGGCAGCCAATTGTTTCTGTTTAAGTTCAAGAGGTCAGCATTACAAACCCAAATCTAACTTGTACCTTTGAAAAGTAGTGTCCTGGGCTGGTTGTGTGTTAACTTGACACAAGCTGGAGTTATCACAGAGAAAAGAGCTTCAGTTGGGGAAATGCCTCCATGAGATCCAGCTGTGGGGCATTTTCTCAATTAGTGATCAAGGGGGGAGGACCCCTGGTGGGTGGAGCCATCCCTGGGCTGGTAGTCCTGGGTTCTAGATGAAAAGCAAGCTGAGCAAGCCAGGGGAAGCAAGTCAGTAAGGAACATCCCTCCATGGCCTCTGCATCAGCTCCTGCTTCCTGACTTGCTTGAGTTCCAGTCCTGACTTGCTCTGATGATGAATGGCAATGTGGAAGTGTAAGCTGAATAAACCTTTTCCTCCCCAACTTGCTTCTTGATTGTAATGTTTTGTGCAGGAATAGAAACCCTGACTAAGATAAGTAGGGTGTCAACACTGGAAAGGGCCCCAAGGAGGATTAACAGCAGATTCCTTGCTACAAAGTAAAAACGAGCGAGGTTGAAAACGCAACACTGGAAACTGTATCAACCTAGAACTAGGAACACTGGAAACTGTATCAACCTAGAACTAGGAACACTGGAAACTGTATCAGCCTAGAAGTGGAGACATCTCATTGTGGTAGGGAAGACACCTTGTATGTATAACAACTGAAAAATATTTACATTTTTCTGAAAGTACATAGATCCCTGAGAACCTTAAGTACGAGAGAAACGAGGAACATTATACCCAATTACATACTCAAGTTTGCTGAAACAGATGATAAAGAGAAAAAATTTAGCAGCAGCCAGAGCAAAGAGTATGCATAGAAGAACAAAGGTTAGCATGATGTTGAACTTTGCCCACCAAGCAGTGAAAACTGGAACCCTCAGTAAGCATCTCCGTCCCCGTCTCCTTCCTCTTCCCTGGAAGAGCAGCATCTTTAAAGGACTCAAAGGGGGAAACTGAACCAAGTGTTTAAAACATTGTCTCTCAAAAAATGGAGGTAAGGATGTCAGGCTGTCTCAGTGCGTAAAGGCACTTGCTGCACACACCCAAGAACTCACGTTCTATCCCCAGGATCCATGTGATAGGAGAGGAGAATCAACTCCTGAAAGTTGACCTCTGACCTCTATATGTATACTGCGGCACCGGTACATCCATCCACACACAAGGAAATTTGTTTATTGCAACAATTATAATTAAAAAGAATTAAAAATAAAGTCATATATGATCCAGGCAGTCAGCACAATAGAGAAAAGGTTATTCATATCAACTAATAGAAAAAATTGTTGAAACTGAACACATGAGCATGATAAAAGCCCCCAGGAAGTAGAAAGAGTGGGATGTTTCTTAACCTAATACAAGGCATTCACATGGCCCTCAGTGAACATCAGATGTAAAGGGAGAGACTGACACTTTCCCTAAGATGAGGAGTAAACTAAGGAATGTCCAGAATGGGATTGGAGAATTTTTTTTTTTATTTTCTAAGTTTTTTTTTATTTACATTCCAAATCATTTCCCCTTTCCCATTTCCTCCCTCCCCGAAAGTCCCATAAGCCCCCTTCCCTCCCTCTTTCCCCCATTCAACCCCCTCTCGCTTCTCTGTCCTGGCATTCCCCTACATCCAGTCTTTCCAGGACCAGGGGTCTTTCCTTCCATCTTCTTGGAAATCTATTGATATGTGAATTGTGTCTAGGGTATTCCGAGATTCTGGGTTAGTATCCCCTTATCAGTGACTGCATACCATGTGTGTTCTTTTGTGATTGGGTTACCTCACTAAGGATGATATTTTCAAGTTCTGACCATTTGCCTAGGAATTTCGTGAGTTCATTGTTTTTAATATTTAGTATTCCATTGTGTAAATATACCACATCTTTTGAATCCATTCCTCTGTTGAGGGACATCTGGGTTCTTTCCAGCTTCTGGCTATTATAAATAAGGCTGCTATGAACATAGTGGAGCATGTGTCCTTATTGCATGCAGGTAAAGCCTCTGGGTATATGCCCAGGAGTGGTATAGCCGGATCCTCCGGGAGTGTCATGCCCAGTTTTCTGAGGAACCGCCAGACTGCTTTCCAGAGTGGTTGTACCAGCTTGCAATCCCACCAGCAGTGGAGGAGTGTTCCTCTTTCTCCACATCCTTGCCACCAACTGCTGTCTCCTGTGTTTTTGATCTTAGCCATTCTGACTGGTGTGAGATGGAATCTCAGGGTTGTTTTGATTTGAGAATTTTTAATTAACTAAAACATAATTATATTATTTCTTTTTTCCATTCAACACCTCCCATGTCCCTCTCTCTTTTAAATTCATAGCCTCTTATTCATTTACTTATATATATAATATATACATATATATTATATATGCAATAATATATATATGCATGCGGTTAAATATATCAATGCAGTCTGCTGAGTCTGTTTAGTATTGTTTGTAGGACTAAGCACTTGGGATTAGATAACCATTTAGGGGTTAATCTCTAGGGAAGACGCTCTCTCTTGGCAGTTGATAACTGCTTGCAGCTCTTCATCTAGGGGCAGGGCCCTCGGATATTTCACCCACGTACATTGAGATGTCAACTGGGGCTGTGGTTGATCAGGTCTTGTTTACACTGCCATATTGTTGAGATTTTATGGGCTTGGCTTCCCCTGTCACATCTAGAAGACACAGTCTTGCTGCAGACTTCCTGGTCCTCTGCTTCTCCCAATCTTTCTGCCCCTCTTCCTTGGTGTTCACAAAGTCCTAGGGGTCTGGATCGTGCTGTAGACAATCAATTGGATCTGGGCACCCCACAGTCAGTTCTTCTCTGCATTTTGACTAGATGTGGCTTTCTGCAAATGGCAGTTCTTACCAGTATGCAGACTTGGAGACAGAGGATTGGTATCTTTAAAAAAAATCCTGAGAAAAGAAATGAACAGAAAATCTACACGAACGCACACACACACACTCACACGCACTCTCTCTCACACACACACCCCTTCAGTCTTTGGAAGAAAGAAAAAGACATGGAAGACATATGAGAGAAATCAAAATGAGCTTGTTTTACATAACGGTTATATAGAAAATGCTGAGGCTCCCCACAGCAAACTCCTAGAGCTAACAGTGAACACAGCAAGGTCACTATGCAAAAGCCAAGTTCTAACAATCCCTGCATCTGTATAAATTGAATATATGATATCATTTACAACAAGGCAAATGAAATTAAAGGTAAAAACAGAAGCATGCACGTGTGTCAAAATTTAAAATGTAGGCTGGGTGTGATAGCATATGCCTTTAATCCCTGCACATGGGAAGCCAGCTGATTGGATCTCTGTGCGTTCAAGGAAAGCCTTCTCTACGTCATGAGATCCAAGAGAGCTGGACCTACATACTGAAACTTGTTTCAAACAATCAAATGAACAAACATATTTTTAAATGCAGGTGAAAGATTTAACAAAGCCTAACAAAAAAGTGGTGCTGGCCTTGTGGTTGTGGTGACAACATGGTGGTCCTAGCCATATAGTGCCACCTGCAACAGGGCAATGCTGTAGATACAGCAGTGTTGACAGAGGGTGTCAGTGAGGAGAGACATCCAGATCAAGGAGGCCAAATAGTCCAGAAAGAGGTTTGCATATCCACCTTCCAAAGCACAAAGGGGCCTTTCTTACAAATGGTGCTAGGCCAGTTAGAGGTGCAAGATAAAAAGACAAGTGTTGACCTAATCTTCATGCCTTCCTTAAAACATTAACTCCAGTGGATCATGAACTCAGATATAAGATGTAAGATAATACACAGGAGAAGCTAGGGTCTAGGATTGAGTGCAGAGTTCTTAGGTTTGACACCAGAAGCTGACGTAGAAGAAGATAAATTGGTTGACTGGATCTCACAGGAATGAAAAGCTTTTTCTTAAGAGCTTACTAAAGACTGCAGAGAGAAGCTACAGATTTGCAGGAGATACTCACAAACTACGGTCCTAACAAAGGGACGTCATCTAGGAGACGAAAGAGACTTCTGGACCTGCCAGGGGACAACCCACGAGGAAATGAATCCAGAGACATTTCATAGATATCCATGTGTCTAGACATACGGAAATATGGTCAACACCACTAGTTGTCAAGGAGATGTAAATTCCAACCACAATAAAATGTCACTATACATGTAACAGAACAGTTGTAAGAAAAATAAGGACTTGTGTCCCTGGTGGGAAAATAAAACAGAACAGCAGCTCTGGAAAGGACTTGGGTAGGTTTTCAGAAACTAAAGATCCACTAAAGATAGTGCTGGGTTCTTGGGCCTTCATCTTGGAGAGACTGAAATGCATGTTCACAGAAACCCTCTACACCACCACTCCCAGTGGCTTTTTATTCATAATATACAAAAACTAAAAAAGCAAACAGGCCTAAAGATGCAGCTCAATGTTAAATCACTTGCCCAGCATGCAAGGGCCTAGGGTTTGATCTATAGCATGGTAAATAAAAACAAACAAACAAACAAATATGTTAAAGACACCTTCCTCAAATCCAAGCACCCTCTGCAGGAGAGAAGTTAAGCAACCTGATCCATCTACATCATGAACACCACTGAAGGGACTAAAGGAGCTTGTGATGTAGAGGTAACCCATCTGGGTTGGAGGACTGAAGGCAGGAAAACCAGTTTTGGGGTTTAGGTTGCAAATGTAGAGAAAAAAAAATTAGCAGGCATTAGGGCATAAGAATATTGAGGTACGACCTGGGTCTTGATCCTGGTTGTGGCTGTATGAAAATCCATATATCACAAAATTGTAGAGAACTCTGCATAAGGCCAGGGGAACCAGAGTGCACCCAGAAAGCTGCACTCATACCTATTTCCTGTGTTGAGGGGGATGTGGTAAAGTGTCAGTAGGACACGTTACAATTTATTTAAAACATTTTTGGGTGTGTGATTTTCTGTGGAGTGTGTGCTTATGTGCACCCTGAGGCAGAAGAGGCTGTCAGGTGCCAGGTTCTATTACTCTCTGTCTTATTCCCTGGAGATGGAGTCTTGTATCCAAAACCACCAGTGACCCTCCCATGGCTGCCCATCACAGCACTGCATTATAGGCACGCAGGGTCATACCTAGCTTTTTATGTGGGTGTTGGGGAATTAATCTGAGGATTAGAACTCAGGTCTTTAAGTCCCCACAGTGAATGCTCTTAGGCAATACATCATCTCTCATGGCACTAAAACACACACACACACACACACACACACACACACATATGATACATATATATATATATATCAACTTCTTGTGAATCTAAGCTTACTTTAAAATAGAAAGTTAAATTTTAAACATTAAAGTTTGTTTTGTACACACACAAAGCCTGAAATAACATATCTTATCAGACCTAGGCATAGCACAGAAGGTTCTAGTCTCTGCTGGAAAAGGACAATGGGGGTCGAACCTGTATGGAATGGGTCAGCTGTGGCAATGGTGCTGCACAAGAAAATCCTAAGTACTTCTACTTTCTCACAGAACTCTATGTGGCATGTAATTTACTCTTAAAGCAAATAAGTGCAACATGTCGCAGGACCTTCTCTGTGGAGAGCAATAAGGTGCTTAGTGACAAAAACCACAAGAGGCAGATGCAGAGAAGTGGACACGCAGAAATGAGCGTCCCTATATCTTCACATGTGGCATAGTACAGTTTTCGGTGCCTAACATGCGTAACAGTAGGAGTGCTAAATGATGAGCCAGCAAAGGAGAAACTAGTCATGAAAATACTGTTGTTGTTTGGATGGGAAATGTTCCTGACAGGCTCCTGTGTTTGAACACTTGAACTCCAGCTAAAGGTGCTATTGATGAACACCGTAGAATCCTAGGCGGGTAGAACCTTGCTGGAGGAAACAGGTCGGTGTGGGTGGGCTTTCTGGTCTTATAGTCTGGCCCCACTTTCTGCCTACTCTCTGCTTCCTGATCTACTGATGTGTGACACAGGAAGGAGTCCCAGATGTGCACTCCAGTCACCACGCCTGCTGCCATGACACACATCGTAGATTGTATCTTCTTGAACTGTACGGGGAGACAAACCCTTCTTACATTGCCTCTTCTCAAGTGTTTGATCACAGTAAAGGAAGAGCAACTAACAGAGAAACTCAAAAGTAGATGGAAAAGAGGGAAGGGTAATGGACAAAGAAAATCAAGACTATATAATTAAATCTAATCACACGAATAATTATATTAAGTACAGTAGTTTAGCCACCCTGTTTCAGAGGAAGAGAAAATGAAATTACATTAAAAAAGCACAAAGACCAAGATACATGTCTATAAACATATTTTACTTAATAAGATGTGAAAGGGTTAAAAGTTCAATCATGAATACATAAATGTATACCTTACTACACTGATCAAAAGTTAATGAAACCACAGCAGTGTTTTCATGGACAGGGACGGGGACAGGGATGGGGACCTCACAGAAACAAAGGCGTTAGTTAATATGGAGCTCATATCAACTCTAAACAATCTAAACAGCAAACCAATGGGGTTTCAAAATACACGATTCCAGGAGAAATAAGTTAGTCTATTTTATGAAAGTAAGCACCTTTTAACAATCAGATAGAACATGTGTCAAAGTCCCTGAAGACTTGGGCAGCATTATCAAGAGACTTTATCTAACTGGATTTCCAGAATGTTCCATCCAACTACACTCAACAGACATTTTTTTTTTATCTTATCAAGTGTTGAGAAGCTTACCAAGATAACCCATGTTCTGCACTGTAAAATAAGCCTCAATGACTATCAAAACTAAATATTGTATAAATGATGTTTGGTAATCTGAATAAACTTCAAACATTTGAAGATATGTATACTTTCAATAGGTTAAAGGAGTCAAGATGAAATTCGGAATGACTTTGGATTTCATGAGGTGAAAGTACATTTAGTAAGTAATGGGGAAGGAAGGCTTGAGGGTAAACCATGTTACCATAAACCTACATTGGCAAATTGGATCTTTGACCTCAGCTCCTATCTTTAGAAAGTACACGCTCTAATTTCTTCTCTGTTACTGGGATAAAACACTGACCAAAAGCAGTTTAGGAGCAGAAAGGGTTCATTTCAGTGCACAGGATGCAGTTGATTGAGGGAACTCTGGGCCAGGAACTCAAGGCAGAAACTGTGAAGGACTGCAGCTTCTTGGTTCACTTGCAGACTCAAGCTTTTCTTTTACACACTAGGACTACCTGCTTAGGTAATGGGGCTGCGCACAGGGGGCTGGTCAGTTAACAATCAAGACAAATCCCTACTGACGTGGGAAAGGAGAATGAGATAAGAAAGAGAGAATGAAAGCCAGCATTCATGAATGAAACTGGAAGCTGTAATGATACAATGTCTCGCATCTTGGTGAGAGAGTGCAGAGCCAGAACAAGCCGGAACAAGAAATAGAGAGTGGAGACAGAGTAACTATGGGCAGCAGGTAACGAGAGCACGGGACCCACTTCCCAAATGATGACTTCCTCTAAGGAAGGAAGCCTTGGGATTTGATTTGAGGGGCCTGTGCTTGCTCATGTGGGAAAGCAGCACATTCGGTTTAAAGGTTAATAGTTCAAGAAGAAGGAGGGTGGGCGGAGATACGTGGGAGCATGTCAGTCTTCTTTTCCCTAAAGGACATTCTAAAGGTACACTAATGATACAGGACATTCCCCCCTAAGAACACTTAGCTGTTGACAGCTTTCTTTACAACATCCAAAAAATTTAACCTGTAGTCATGTTGGTCAGGGGAAAAAAAACAAAACAAATGGCCAAGGTCCACGGTGAAAGAGAGGTCATGGCTGTGGATTCTTGTGGCACACTTTATGCCAATAAAGTCTACAATTTACATGACATGGACAGATGCCCCAAAGGTCAGAAGCTACCAACATTAGAAATGTTTGAAAACTAAGGCTGGGGAGACATCACCCCGGGTCAAAGAGCTTGTTAAACAACCACAAGGACATGAGCTCAAATCCACAGATGTCACTGTGGTGGTCAGGCACGGTCAGGCATGCCTGTAGCCACGGCACTGTAGGGGTGGGGGTGGGGCTGTTGGAGTTTGCTAGCTGCGAGGACGGCTCCAGGTTCAGTGAGAAAGCCTATCTTGAGGGAATACAGTGTAGAAAGCTTGAGTAGGACAACTTAGTGCCCTCCTCTGCTCTGTGTGTATATGGGTGTGTGCACGTCTGTACATGCCAGGCACACACGACACACACATACCCAACCAAACAACAACAAAACCCAGAAATAGCAACATAGCACTGTAGCTATTAAGGTCATTGAGTTCGTATTGGAAATACTCCCACAAAGGAAACCTCAGACATGGGTGGTTTTGCTGAGGGATTCCACTGAACTCCATATAGACTTCTAAGGACAAAGGGCATGGGTGTGTGTGCGTGTGTATGTGTGTGTGCAAGTGTGTCTCTGTGTCCATGTGATTAGTTTCAGTATGATGCTACAACCAGACAAAGACACTAGAAGAGAAACAAGTGACTTCTGCCAGAAGCAAAAGGCCACACCACCATTTCTTGGGTTGTTGAGAGACAGGCTCAGACTGTGTCTGATGGATGAAGAGCTGAAGTGTAAGGCTTCTCCACTCTTCGGCCCCAAGTCTTTACCTGGGGTGTGTTTCCCTGCGTCCTCTGCCAGTTTAGATCTTAAAGGCAAAGTGGATGAGTAGGGAGGAGTGAAGAAAGGGGATGGGTGTGGGAAGAAGGCTCCAGCATGACTGGACATACAGAAACACTAGGGGTGCACACAATTCCCAAGAAGGACTGCCCTTGTTCTCAGGTGGAGTCTAACATAAAAGATACCACAGTAAAACTTTATGGAAAGCAAGACTACAAACAGCAACATCCCATTAAGCATGCAGTATATTAGTTCAACTTTCTTTTGACTTGGACTTGACATAAAAAATGGAAACGAACACACCAGCCTTAGCTTGTTGGGGCATAACCCTAGCTTAGTGCATGGGAGGACCAGGCCATAGGCTTTGTAGAGATCCAGCACTTCAGAGATGGGGCGATGCAGGTTTAGGATGTGCTGTTAGTAGAATTGTGGGTGCTGAACATCTGGAAAGAACACAGTGCAGGACTTGGCAGACAGCAAGCTGGATGCAATACCTCTACTGCTGGGTTTCAACCTCAACGGCCTGCACCTTGGATGAGGTTTACAAGTGTTTCCTTTGTCACTTGAAAAATCTCAAATCACAGAGACAGCCAAGGAATCTTTTGAAAGGGAATTCTGTCCTTTCTCTACAGACAATGACACTAAAGTCTTGTCAAGAAGCCTTAGGAATAGAGGGAAGTAGAGTTAGTCACTTGGAGAATCAGGGCGTGTGAGCTGGAGTGAAGGGAGGGGAGTCCCAGAAACAGGAGGGCCACACCAGGTCTCAGGCAGGTGATATCCTTAGCTGGGACTGAGGAGAGAGGAGTGGGCTCAGAGGGTCAGACTTGATGAGCAGTGGAGGCCCCAGGTTCTCAGCAGCTCCTTGGCGGGCGTTCATGGCCACATTAGAGTCCTGGGAGCAGAAGGTCACTTCTGCCCTGTACGGAGGATGGTAAGGTCACTTTTGTCCTGTACAGAGATGAACATGGCTGGTCTAGGATGTGCCTTGGGCCAGTGTCATGTTGGGGTTGTAGCATGCCACATTCAACTCCCCCTACGGTGGCTGTGCTGGCGACCCCAGGTCAAGCCACATCCTGGATCACTAAGTCCACTGATTGTTCCTCATCATGATTTCTATGATGGTTGATCCCACTTCTCCTCACACCTCTCCACTCCTCGATAACCCATTCTCAGAAACCCTTCTGGCAAACACCACTGCTGCCCCACGGCAGGTCCCCAGTCCCAGAGGACAAGGCTTATCCTTTGTCACAGCACACAAAGCTCTGAAAGTTCCCAGACTGTCACCTCTCTGCCTACATGCAGCACACACCTCAAAAGTTAATGACTTCACAGGACAACCCTTACTCGGTAGAGGGTGGAGCTTGGCAAGGCCAGGTGGTCCCTGATGTCTGGTATCCACTAGGGAGGTCCAACCTGGAGTGTGCTCCCTAGCCCATACTCCACCTCCTTTCTCTTGCCCGCTGTCTTGGCTGGCGTCAGCTGACCCTCAGTAGTGTTCACCTTCATATGGCCTTGTTTAGGATCCTACTTGTTCAGAACACAGTGGCTGCTTGGCCCCTACGAGCGGCCCCCACGAGCGGCCCCCATAACCACAGGAGGAAGCTGTTCTGCCCTCCCTGAGCTTGGCATCTCTGGGTGACTTGTCTACAGCATTTCTTCAGAAGGTAGCTCTAATCTGACCCATTCCCAGGGAGGGTAAGGGCTTTCAGGAGATGAGATTTGCCACTGTGGGGTTTCTCTCCACTTCTCCTTCGCCACTAAGTGCTCTGCTCCTGAGGGTGTTCGTGCAGTCTCCTGACTCAGTTTCTCTGCATGAAGAAACAGAACTGAGAGAATCTCCTCAAAGATCACTAGTTAGATCTCTGCCCACAACATTGCAAACAATCGTCCAAGCATGGGCCACAGAAGGTCAGGCCCCAGACCCACGGGAGGGGTTGTGCATACAGCTGTCCACGCCCCAGCTTCAGTGTGCATAGAGGGGCTGTGGGTACAACCGTCCACACTCAGGCTCCAGTGTCCACAGATGGTCTGTGGTTTCAGCTAGCACACCCTGGCCCCACTCTCTACACAGGGACTGTGATTCACACTTTGAACTTGGACCATGCCGGAGGCAGCACCGGCTGGAGCCACAGCCAGTCTTGGTCCTGGGGAGTTCAGAGCTCCACTGTTCCCTCTCAAGGCAAATGTCTAGGAAGACAGGGAATGTCTCTGCGGCTGAGTGGCCCTGAAGCCAGTGGTCAGAGGGCCACAATCCTCCTCTTCTCTAGCCATGGTGACAAAGCTGGAACAAGTCTCTTTGAGCACAGTGTGGTGGCCTCTATCTGTGACAGGCAGTGTGAGTGTGGGGTATTTCTGAGAATTTGCAGTGGACAGAGAATCTAGATGGTCTGCAAACTGATGTCCAGGTCTCAAAGGGTTAAAGCCAGATACATGGTGTGGGTAATGCCCGTCCTGAGGAAGTCTGTGACAGTGGCAGATTCATGACTGACAGAGGTGGCTGGAAACAAGGGTGGTAGGAGTAGGTGCGGCTCAGCTTCTCATTAGGCCAGGCTAGACCAGGTGGCACTAATGGGGAAATGGCCTGATAGCGAAGCAGACAACCAGGTCCTTTAACTCCTGTCAGCTTCAGAGAATCCCATTTAGGTTTTCTTGTCTTTAGATAAAGGATGGCTCCAGGCCGGGGCAGGGCTGGGGCTAGAAGCCTGTTAGCAGCACACAGCTTACAGTTCTGCAGGCTGTGAGCACCACCCCTGTGTGCTGTTAGACAGAGGGTGCAAGCATCAGGTCTGAAAGCCAGTTGGTTATAGGGCCGGAAGGAGACAAAGCTGCTTTCAGATGACACCACCTAGAAACAGAGTGTGCTCTGAACCTTATGAGGAGCGTATAAAGACTGAGCTTCCTTCTTTAGCCGTCTCCACAGTGACAGCCATTTGAGGACATTTTCACTCCTGGCTTGCTCCTCCCAGCTCTGGAAGTCCTTACCACGGTTCTTTTCTCCACTGTGTTGGTTTGTGTATGACGTAGGAGTGTCACCAGGGGCTCAGCTGGCACCGTACGAATGACTCACATAGATCTTGTGGTCCCAGCTTCCCGGTACAAACCCTAGAAGGGCCAGCTCTGCTGAGGTCCTCACAGGAGGCTAAGGGCCTGCTTTCAGCTTCTGTCTAAGCAAACATTCAGTCATCTTTGACCTAACTTAATTTTTTGGCATAAAGAATTATAAATATGATGTGCTTCACATGTGTAATTCCAAATTAGGTTAGTGAGCCGGGTCTGTCTCAGGGATGGATGATTTAAAGAGTCCTGTAAACTTGCATACAGTTGCTATATGACCAGGGGCTCTCCTCCTCAGCATCTGCTCCAGAGTGGAGAATACACATATGTTTTTACAATAGCAGTAGTCAAGTGTGTGAGCAGTCACAATAGCAGTGGTCATGTGTGTGAGAATTCACGGTAGCACCGCTCACGTGTGTAAGCATTCATAATAGCAGTGCTCACGTGTGTGTGTGTTCACGATAGCAGTGCTCACAGAAGCCGGAGCCAAGACTACCTGTGGGGAATGAGAAAGTGGCATTGGGGGCTGTACAGTGCAGGTTGCGTGGCTCCGTGGGTGTAGCACACTGACAGGGACTACCTTGTATCTGCACCACAGACATGAGTGAGGTTCACAGGACAATGTGGTGCAAGTCCACTTTTGTCAACTGTCCCAAGCCAAAAAACCTACTGAGGATACAGCTGAGTGTCTATATGTAGACCAGAAACAAGTGCAGACTTTGCTTTGGGGGTATTGAAGAACTTTTGGAACTGTACATAGGGGGTACACATCCTATGAACACACACCACACACACACACACACACACACTCAGATACACATAACACAAATGCCACAGTGCTTCACACTAAAAAAAAAAATGCTTATCTCTACCTCCTGTGAATTCCTAAACCAAGGCTCAGATAGTAAAGTTCTCACCTTGTAAGTGTGGGGAGCTGGATTTGATCCCCAGAACCCATATTTAAACAAAACAATACAGGTGGGCTCCCAGGACTTGCTGACAGTGTAACATAGTTGGCAAGATCCAAGCAAATGAGACTCTGTTTCTAAAGAACAAGGTGAATTGTTCCTTGGCTCCTGAGGAACAATACTCAAGGTTATCATCTAACCTCTATAATCATGCATGCGCATGAGCCCCCCCCCCACACACACACTCAGAGAGAGAGAGAGAGAGAGAGAGAGAGAGAGAGAGAGAGAGAGAGAGAGAGAGAGAGAGAGAGAGAGAGAAACTGATAAAAAGACTTCTATAAGAGTTCTTAGCCTCAGTTTCCTCCCTGAAGATCTCCAAATATATAGACACTCCCAAATCCAGTTTATGCCCTCTATGGGGAACAAATCTGCAAATACTTTATTAGCACTGAAGAGTCCATTCACAGTTACAGTCACAGAGATAAGCAGGTTTGGGGTTGTACTCACTGGTGAGGTCAGAAGCCTCAGGATGGCCTTGTCCATTAGCAGGGAATGATGAACTGTACTGTCAATCAACCTTGGCTACCCAGGTTGGGAGACTGCACGGCAGGTAGCTGGACTCCAAATATCTGAATGTTTGCTCAGTCTACACTTGATCATGAGGACAAATTGTATACTTAAGAGAGTCTGTATCCCAAAGTCTCGGGTCAGAAACGAAGCAGATACGGGGTTGTTCTGTGTTGCTGTATTTCTTTCTCATATTTTATAAGTCTAAGAAAATCTACCTGTCCTTAAGGCTCCTGGGTGATTTTGGTCACTGAGGACAGACACTGTGGGAAGCTAGCATCTAGCAGAGCATGACATGCTCCTTAGGACCAGTAGTCCCAGGTAAGCTGAGGCCTCTCCTGGTTCCCCCCTTCCCCCTGAGAATGGCAGTTTTGCTCTGGGAGATAAGAGGGACACACACAACTGCCCTGGTGGTATTCTTGCTGACCTGCTCAACCTGCTTGCTACAAGCAAATCTAGGGATTCCACAACATTTCCTCATTGAGAAAAATCAACCTAAAAGGTTCAAAAACCAATAGTGCTATTTATAGAAACCCAGATTCCTGGGCAGAGTTCATCCATAATTTTGAAAATTTGTGTGCATTTGGAGATATATAAAATTTTACTGTTGGGATTGGGGGAAATGGGAATGTACAAAGCACTTACTGATCAGTGCAGCTCCCAGCACCATCTACCTTGCACAAAGCCACTATCCTCAATGCTCAGCTGAGCCAGTCCCCAGAACAGCAGGGGAACAGGTAGCTTCAGAGTCGTTCTGCACACACACAAGTCTGTTGCTCCCTTAGACCCAGAATCCTGGACCTGAGCCTCAAGATTCACCGACAGACCAAAGGTTCTGAATATAATAAGCTGCCCATCTGCTTCCGCATTGCCCTCTGTTGGGCAGGTCCCGTGAGCTTGTGGCAAATCTTACTTCAAATAACCCCAAGGTAGCATCCCGGCAGGTGACTCTAGTACTATAAGTCATTCTGCAGACCTCTTAGTTAAGGATGCAAGGATTTTGGCATTGGAGTCCTGGAGAAAGAATATTGTTTTGGAGACACTTAAGATCGGTAATACTAATGGCAATCCCATGTCTTCTTGATCTGTGAGAATCTCAACAAAGTTACTTACCAGAGCTTAACGAGGGTCGGAGTGGGGAAGAGAAGAGCAGCAGTGGAGCAAATGGAGAGGGAAGGCCCTGGCTGTGTCATCTGAAGCCCACACACTCTCCTGCTAAAGCAACACGAGAGCATGTGGGTGGTCAGAGCCTCACCCAGAACCTCTCTCTAAGAGAAAGTATTTTGGCATTAGCAGAAGTTCCTTCCCCACCTAGCCTGGATGAACATTTTTGAAGTGCTTTGTTTACAATGCTCCGAGAACCCCACCAAACATCTAGGCTCTCTCAGGAAGAGCAAGACACACTTCTTCCTGTGTTTAGACGACACAGAGACAGCCAGAGCCATGTAGCAAAGCGCTTGATACAGATCCCGACGTTCGCTCACAATGTAGCAGAGCGACCCACAGCCACTCTCCCACAGACTGTCCAGCAAAAAAGGAAAAAAAGAAAAAAAGAAAAAAAATACTGCTTTATTGGATCCATCTCCTAACTACAAAGATAGCAGACACAAATATCAAACGCTTGTTTTCATATGACAGTCTACTAAGAATGGTTCATGCAATTCCATGATGCTAATAAACACGGGGTACATACTAGAGGCAGGCGGGAGGCAGCCTGCAGGCGGCCAGGAGCTATGTGTGTATGAGGCAGAGGGCACACGGCAGCTCTTCACAGTCGTGTGAAAACGTTCAATATGGCTTTCAGACATTTGTTTCTTTCTGTGAGTTGGAAAAGGTAAGCCACCATCGTACAGATGGACATTTACAGACGGACATTTTGAAGATGCATCTTCCTGTGAGAGAGCTTTTCTGGCCATGAGTCCGTTTGTCTGGGAGTAACTTAAAACTTCCACCCACGGGTGCAATTCAGGCATGTTCCATAAGGGGGCATTAACTCCTAAGGCACGATCATTAAACATGTTTTAATTAAACCATGCTTTTTTTTTTGGTTATAAGAAATAATAGTTCACTGCTAGTAACTGTAATAAGCAGCTAATTACACAAAGCTGACACCAGCTTATCTGTTATCAGTAACTAATCTGAAAACACACATCCACAGACTGCATTTAGAAACATTGTTTTTGGTAATTGTTTTTTTAGATGAAGCAGAAAGCTATAAGGCTTCTGTGAAATAATAATCTTATAATTGAACAAATATATTACACTCCTTTTGTAATGGTTATTTACAACCACTTTCAGATTTTGCCATTTGGTAGCTGATGGGCTTTGAGCACAGCGCTAGTGTGCTCAGTAACTGCATGAGACAAGAAAAGGCCACCCGCCTGGACAGAGGTGACAGACCTGATGGAAGGTGATGGAAAGTCAGGCTGGACTCTGAGGTGCATTCTCAAGGTGGATACTGGTTATTGCTAACATGGAAGCCCCTGCTGGGCATAGACTGGTCATTGCCATCTCCGTCCTTGGATATCTATACATACATATATGCCTACATGTACATGCATGCAAACACAAGCGCTGTCCTGAAGCAGTCAGGTTTTGTTCCGTCCAGGATGTCTTGTGCTGTTCAACTTCCTTTACTATGTTCGAAGCTGGATTAAGAACAAGAATCCCAGCATGCTATTATTAACAAACCTGCGGTTTCGGTCACACGGAGGAGGGGGCTGATTATGAAGGAGCCGAGAAGACGGGCTGGAAGACCTCTAAAATGCACTGGATAAGGCAGGCAAATTGTGTAGGGCAGCCAGGAAAGCTAGAGAAGAAGAGGAGGCCGTAGCTGTCAGAATCCTACCAACTAATACAAGTGATAAAGCCACCTAAGGAAGTGTTCCTTAATAGCTTTGGTTCCCACAAATACTCTCATGGTAGGAAATTCAATGCTCACTTCCATATGCCCTTATGTGGTGGTCAGACTAAATAAGGCACTTCCAGTGTTTTAATCCAGTGGGCAGGAGCGTCAGGTTTGGGGTCAGTCTGCCACACAGTGGGCCAGTGACTGCCCCTGGCCTCACTGGCCAGCCCTTCTCTTTCCTTGAGATGGTGTTTCTTTCTGGAGATGCAGTGGGCCCCTCTCCTGCTCCTCCGTCCTGTTGGAGAGTTACTTCTTCAGACATATAAGCTCCTAGCGTTTGTTCGGTAAGTTGGGATTTCTGAGTGGTACCAGATGTGGGTCCAGTTTATCTCATCAAAGTCTTGCTTGCTGAAGTGCGGTTGTCTGCACTGAGCCAACTCCTCACAGCTTCTGCCAGCTCCGATGTGCTGAATTAGGAGTGGGGAATCGTGCTGGAGAGGTCGTTACGTATGATCTCATTTACTGCAAGAAAACGAGAGGAGCGAGTATTAGTGAAATGGTGTTACTGCCAACCTCCAAGTCAATAGCGGGGATGCCAACAACCACATTTCTAACGGGTTATATTCCGTCTGTGACGATTAGATGCCGCAGAACACCATCTCCAGGACAGGAGTCAACTCCAGGATGTTCCCTAAGTTTGTGAAACAAAACATCGACGCACCATAACATCTCCTGGAATGTGCTCAGTGGAGGAGACAGCAGGTAGTGGGACCTCCTATGGCCATGGGCCTCCCTTTGTTTGGGGCACTTCATTTGTTTTTCTGAAGAGGGTCAAGTCACACTGGCCCCCACAAGCCAGTGATGGCCACTATCAGTGTGTGATTTTTGGCAGATGGACAGGAAATGAGAGAAACTAGGGAAGGCCATAGCCAGCAAACAGCACAATCTCCCTCCCTCTCCACCCTGCCTCTCTGTCCAGCCACCTGATCCACACTGAGATAGGAAATGTCACTGGGCGGCTGTCACCACGTCCCATTTTTCTAAAAGAGTCGGAAGGCAGGGCACCTACGCTGACGTCATGGAATCGCCTGGGCTTCCCTTCCCCATGGGCTGGGAGCCCCCGCCTGCACCTAGATAAGCCCCTAGAGCTCACCCGCTGAGGCCCCAGCCTGTCTGAGGACACTTCCTGGAGCCATCAGGGGGCGTGCGTTTCATCACCACTCCCTTCCCTAAGCTGCCTTTCAACACCCCTTCCTCAGCAATAGTTTTAAGAATAACAATAATAAAACGCAGTTGAGGGAACCAGGAATTGTGTCATGAGAACTGATAGCAGAAGGAAGCCTGGCGGCACACAAAGCTCAGCTCGCCCCCAAGGGACTGCCTGGCAAGAAACTTAACAACCGTGGTGCTCCCTATACCAGGGCCACTGCTGCTCCAGGACGCCCCGGTGGGTTTGCTGTTCCCAGTGGTTTTTTGTTCCCTCAAAAGTTACACTTACAAATAAGAACCATGTCAGCTTCTTGGGGGTGGGGTTGGGCGGCAGACACTCCTGGGCCCCTCTGTGGAGCTCCAGGATTGATCCTTGACCACAGCCCCAAGCACATTTCGGAGAGGGCCCACCCTTCGGTGTGGAAAATACCAGAAGGTAGGCACGCTCCCTCTGGCCTTGTGACTTCTCAGCCACTAATGAGGAATAACAAGGCCCAGGTGCTCCCAGGCTGGTCTGGGACCAGCAATCAGGACTCAACTTGTCCCTGGAGTGCGCCCTGGGAGCTCCTTAGCTACCAGCATTTTCCATGACACTGGAGTGTGGGTGCAGGGCGGCTGCACAGCCCTGAGAAGCAGCAGCTAGGCAGCAGGGACCCCAAGAGGACCAAGGGTTGTCTGCTCTGTGCAGTACAAGCCACTGTCACAGGTCTCCCCTGGGGCCCTCCTGAGTCCACACGGTTTTTCTCACTGGTCTCTTGCCAACTTCTTCAGGCTGAGCTTCATGTTGGCTCCCCAACATAAGTCAGGGGTCCCCAGCATTAAGAGGTGGTTAGCTCTTCTTCCCCTTCCACTTCCACGTGTGCAGCCCTCCTGTAAGCTGCGCGCCTGTCCAATTTATATTCTACTTCTTCAGAGTCAAATCAAAGAACAGCTGACAAGAAAGACCACACATTTTATTTCTGTAGTCTCTCTCTCTCTCTCTCTCTCTCTCTCTCTCTCGGTGAAAAATGGCTTGCCTGAAATTAGGATTTCTTGGGGCCAAGTTAGAAGGGCTTAGATACTTGAGGAAGCACAGAGATATGAGCAGAGGCTCTCTGTGTGGAGGTGGAGACAAGTCACAGCCACCTCCACTGTGCCACACCCATCTTTGTTCCGGTGACAGACAGCTTCTGTCTGACTGTCAGGGAGTCCCATCTGTCTCACACTGTCCCTAAGCCTTGAGTGCATTAGGGTTCTGGGTGGTCATTGCCCAGACTGGGTTGACAGGTAGGGACAGAGTTAGGACAAGCATTCCCACCTGGGGCTCTGGCCTGGTGACTGTCTCTGAGCAGCAGGCGGACATGTGGGGCTGGGAAAGGATGTGTGTAGAGTATGAAATGCCAAAGCTAGGAGCAGAGCCACCGTTCAGGGGCAGAAGCGATTGCATGGGCTCCAGATATGTTTTAACTGGACTCTGTGCAAGAAGCCAGACATCATTCAAACACACTACATGGAGAGAACTGGCATCGTGTTGCTCATTTAAGTGGTAGGATAGATGGAACAACAGACTGATCCTCCTGTTAGCGGTGCTTAATAGTGGAGGAGTCTGAAGAATAGTAACAAGAGAAGGAGGTGTGAAGAGAAAGGTTGAAAAGAACGAGGTAAGTCTGAGGTGTAGTGATGAGAAAGGAGGGATGTGAGGGGCGATGGTGGTGAAGAGGAGAGCCAGGAAGGTATGAGGAGTGTCGAGGTAGGATGGCAGGGGGCTGAAGACGAGGCTCGGGGAGTAAGAATGCTTACCGCTCAAGTGTGAAGACTTGAGTTCAAGTCCCCAGCCCAGCACACTCATGTTAAAGAGCCAAGTGAGGCTGCACGCCTGTAACCCCAGCAGTATGGGGTACAGAGTCAGGAAGAGCACAGAGGCTGGATAGCTGCCAGTCTAGGTCAGGTTCAATAGGACCCTATTTCACAGGAGCAAGGTAGAGATGAAGAGGGATACCCTAATCTTCCTCTGGCCTCCACACATGCCATAGGCATGCGCCCCACACATACATTTTTCTCTCTGTCTCTCTCTCACACACACACACCACACACATCTACACACATGGAGGACGGAGGAGGTATGTTGCTGATGAGAGAAGGGAGTCTGAGAAACACTAAGATATAAGACACAAGGAATAAGCACAATTTAAGAGAAACCTAGGGAATGGAACAGTGGGCGGAGGGAAGTCCGAGGAGTAACTGTGTGGCCTGAGGTAGGTGATGGCGGCCTGTGAGAGATGTTTGAGGAGTGGTAATAATGGGTAGTAAGTGGGAAGAGCAGCCATGACGGACGGCAGTTGTGAGGGATGAGGATGACAGGTGGTCAGACATCAATAGAGCAGCTGAGAAGCTTCTAGTTACTCAGGGGCCTGACAAGACCACAAGAAATTGCTTTAAAGGTAAAAGAGGAAGAAACATGAGCTGTGGGCTTCCCCCTGCTGCCTGCTGGGACACCTGAGCCTCAAAGGGAGAGCCCTACTGAGAGATGGGAAATTACTCAGTGGTCGTCAGCCACACAGGTCCCCAGCTGGAGGCAGCAGTAGGCCACAAAATGTCTACTGGGTTTTCTTGTTTGGGGCTAAGCACCGAGTTCTCAGGAGAGCCCAAGGCCTGTCGCTGTGCACCTGTTGTATGGGTTCAGATCACCGACCAGCTTCCCTGCCTCAATGCTTGTGACTAGAAGTACATCCCACTGTTGCCCTGGCTCTCAATGTCCACTTAGGATCATGAAGTTCCACAAGTACAAACATCCTCCAGTGTAAGATGTTCCCCAAGGCTGCCTATGGCATTGAGTGGGACATTGAAGACAGACACCTGCTTTCTAATGGCATTCCATACTGTTGGGAGAGATAGTGCTGCAACCATGAAATGCCACACAACTATTTAAAGAACATGTCTGTGAAGTCACCTGTACTTCCATTTTATAGGTGGGTAAGGGACACACTGAGGTAGTGTAGTTAGCAGATGGCTGACCAACCACTGACCCCCACATTCTTTCCCTGCCCCCACTTTCTTTTCCATGAGGTCACCACCCCAGGTCCCTGTCGGCCCACGTATCCCTGGTTCTGCTGGTTCCTCTGGGGTGGCTTTCTCTCTGATACAGCTGTGGCGATGACACCCACGAGTTCCCACCGTGTCTTCTCTCCACTGATAATTTCCATCTTCTTATTCAGCTTTTCCACTGACACGAAGGCTTCTCTTTATAGAGGTGTTTTGAACTGCAGGTGACATGTGACCCTTACGACTTGCCTGAAAGAGGAACCTCTGCTCACTTAGTCAGATGTCCCTTAACAGGATGTGGCAAACTGTTAGACCACAATTCAATTTAATAAGTAAGAAGGTTTTTTCCCTTATATTTGATTTTCTCTAAAATGCTCCTAAGGTGGAAACTATTGCTTTTTTTTCTCCCTCTAAAGTATGCGTGTGGCACTTTGAATTGGTACCATAACCTGGGATGTGCCCACAGGCTGTGTGTGTCCCTACGAATCATATCTACACACCCACGCTCACACCCTCCCCTGTGTGCATGCCTGGAATTGAGAGAAACGGAAAGTCAGCAATTTTTCTTTTTTCAAGTATAAAAACTAAAGAGTTGAAAGTGCAAGCATAGCTCTCTACCTGTGCTGGTAGCACCTGTAAATCTTAATGAAGTTCTGAGCCTTGCACAGAGGCATCTTGGCTAGCCACTCACAAGCTGTGCAAATCACCGGCTAAGCAGAAAGTCCTCCCCAAGTGAGGCAGAGTCCTCCCCAAGTGAGACTACAGTGTTTGAGCACAGCTACTGCCTTCTGTTTTATTATAGAGCACTCTCAGGTGCCCATGAGAGCCAGACCTTGGGTCACTTGTGGGTTTTTGTGTAACTGTGGAGAAAACTGTAAGCCAACCAGTGTTTCCAAGAGCAGACACATGACAGCCTCTCGCGTGGCCTCTGAAGGAGAAAGCTTTTAGGTAAGGTCTCTTGACATTTTATGAATTCCTGATTTCTAGAATCAAGGGAGGGCCTTACATCAAGCTTTAAGGAATGAACAATTATTTCGGCCATCATTTATTCATCTTTTGTGGGGTCAAGACTCCTCTCTGTATAGGGGTAGGGGTGTCCTTGCAGCAATCATAGGAGAGAAAAAGGCAGATATTGAAGTAACCAGTTCTGTTATGGAGAGACTCCAAAGAAGGTCAAGTGGTAATTCTTGGCCTTTGTTCTCCGTCTGCCAGTGATGATGCTGTGGCCTATGGAGCTGGGTCTGAGTCTCTGCCTCCCACAGCCCACAGAGTCCCACCAGCTCTCCCCTCCTGCTTCCTGTGGTTCCACTACAAAGTCCACAGGGTTAGATGAGAATTTAAAAAATACCTGCACCAGGAAACTCAGGAAAAGCCTAGATCGGTTGCTCAGGGCCTGCTGAGAATGTGACAGAGAGCAGAGGGTCACTGTACCTCAGAGGATGCAGGTTTCTGAGATTGTGTGGCCACTTCCACCCTCCCAACTCTCTCACCATCCCCCATCTTCAAGGTTTTATCTTGCAGAGCTCCCCAGGGCACAGAGTTCTGGTGTCTGAGGCAAGGCTTATATTTGCCTTCTTTCCCTGACAACTGCATCTCTTAAACTGGGACAAAACACTGAGTGTCCACCGTGCCCCCATTGTCAGCTCGTGATGGGCACTGGCCTCTGATGGCCCAAAATGCTGGGTTGTTGGTTTGTTTTAGTCTGCTCTCCCATACTTAGGTCAAAGGTGGGCAGACTGAGGTAAGCAATCAAAGGACCACATGAAGCCTGAGCTGTCAAGCAGTCCGAGAGTCAGTATCTCTCTTCTATTGGACAAACAGCCTGTGAACAAATACACCCCAGAGATGCAGGTAGTTTAAATTGGTGCTGGGGAGACTATGTCGCTGGCATCCTCTCTCATAAACTTCATTCGCACTGCTGCAGTGTGGAGGGGTTGAGTTTGGCAGGTAAACCTTGGCTGTGAACAGTTAGGATGAGTTGAGGGAAGCTTTAAAAGAAGACTCCCCACTGCTCACAGGATCCCACTGTTTCTCAGTGGGGACACCTCTGCCTCCTGTCTCATTTTAAAATTTGACATCCAATCCTGCTCTTGGAGGGCTCAACCCAGTGCACCTTAGCAACAGACCTGCAGACTGACAAGGTATGTGTGTGTCTACGGTGGGACTCCGCAGAGAGCAGCAAGGATCCCGCTGTGGGTTGCAGCAGAAAGTGACTGCCCCAGAGGAAGGCCCGGGATCTGAAGTCTAGCTTATCACCAGATGCAGGATGTCCTGTGGAGACCAGAATAGGGGAACGAAGAAACCCTAGGAAGCCTGTGAGAAAATGCGCCCCCCCCCACTGTCTGCAGTAAGCACAGTCCTACCACAGATTTCCTGGGAGCACCTACAGCTAGGTGGGGCCTCACTCAAACGTGAGTAACCTGTGGGAAGACCTTTCTTCAGAAAACCCACCCTGGGCCTGTGTTGGGAGGTGTGGCAGTGAAGGCGGCAGCTGGCACCAGGCTCTCCCATTATTATTATTATTTTTTTAATGTCCTTCAGTCATCTAATGGAGAAAGAAATGGCCCCTGAGTGAATGTTTCCAATCAGGGGTGATGGCTGCCTGCTTGCACTGAGTACCTTGTCTTGCCTCCTCGCTAACTCATCTAATGTCCACCGTGTATGGGATGACCAACTTATGAGTTCATCTCGTGTGGCTCTCAGAAGTCCCATGTCACTATGAATCTTACTTTGAAGACAAAACCTAGTGGTCAGGCTGGCTGGTCCTCAAGTGGAGAGGGAAGGTGGGGAGAGGTGGGAACCAGCCCGTGGGTGTGGGAGCTCCCAGACTGTCATCGGACAAGCCGTTGTGACTCTCTTAGCGAATGTAAGAATTTTCCAGAACAACATGGTGGTGCATGCCCACTGCACTCATCCAAGTCCCTGGCTGTGACAGTCACAAGGGTGCTAGTGTTCTCTGGTGAATTTTCTAGTTGCTGACTGTCAGGGGGAAGGTGGAAAAGCCCCGGCAGAGGATTGGAAGTCATGAGGTCTGAATCAAATGCAAAGCAGAACAGAACCGCACTCCGCCAAGCCTGTGCACAGGGCTCAAAATGGCCACCCAAAGGTTGCACACCCTCCCCCGTGGGCTTGGGTATGTTATCCTCCAGATTCCTAGCCATGCCCATGTGTGTCTTGGTTATCAGGGCAAACATCCACGCCTGGTTTTCAGGTCAGTGCTAAGGTTAGCTCTGTAAGCCTCCTTTTTGTCAGACACAGCCATGAGATCTGGGCCAACTGGAAAATGGCGGTTTGGCAGAGCTGAGCAGCCTCTACCTGGCCACCCACATGCCCACACGTGTTCCATTTGTCCCTCTTTCTTGGTGGGACTGTCTGAGGCTGAGCAGTGACCCAAACACATTAAGAGGCCAGTTGAATACCACCATGCTGGGGAGGAGGCTGCCCTCAGCCTGGGGAATGAGGAACCGGGAGAGACAGGTAAAAATATTTTGGGTGATATTCAGATGCCTGATTCTCATTCTTAGACATGAGATTCAAACTTAAAGAATTAGAATTCTGGTTCACCAACTACAGGACATGTGATGGCGTTACTTTCACATTTAAAACATTTAATAAATGTAGATGAGGGCCATGCTGTTAAAACAACACCGCTCACTTAGTGACACAAAGCCCACCCCTTCAGCAGTTAAGTTGGCTCCAACATGGAAAGGAACGGTGCCTTTCCATGGGCACAAACCCAGGACCCTCAGCAAGGGCCGCCTGCAGGCATGAAGGCACCTTCTTCTCAGAGCTCTGTCTTCAGGGCCCACATTAGACCATGGATCTTCCCACATGGGTTGGCATACTGCATACATAAACACACATCACATAAGCCATGACCACTTGCTCACTTCATTTTCCTCCAAGGGACAGAAAAAAAATGCATGTTTTCCCCAGAGTTTAAGCCGTTGAGAATATTTTTATTTTTAAGAGAAGCCAAAATAACTTTGTAAAGAGTAAAACCAGACAGGAAGGGCATTCTCTCCCATCCCTATGACTAAAAGATAATTACAAAAAGTATTTGTTAACCTTCCCAGAAAATGTACCTTTAGCTAAAACCTGTAGCTAAACTTAGACCTGGAACCTAAGAGGAGAGTGATTTAAATGAGCAGAACCAGAAATACCTAAAGCTGAGTTCAATTCCTAAATACCTCTAAGAAGTGCCTTGCATTGACCACCTCGAATGCTTATAATGTAACGGTTCTTGGAATGAGAGAGGTTTGAAATGATGGTGGTTGAAACTCTTAGTGAACACACATTTCCGTTGCCTTAACTTTCATTTCCAGGGGGCACGATGTATGTATTTGCCTTTCGGTGTTCTCGGTGAGATGCTACATGAAGAGTTCTTACTGTTTCTAGATATTGTGTATACAGACTCTGGTCTTACATGGTATTACACAGAAGCTAAGGAAGAACAGACCATGTGAATCAGAGGTCAGAGGACAAGAAGCGGGAAGAGGAGATGTGTTAATGCTATTGCCAGCATCCAGATGCCATCCAGAATTTTTAGATTTCTCAAGAAGGCACAAGCTTCCAGAGCAGTGGTTCTCAACCTGTGTGTCATTCAGCTCTTCTGCACATCCTATCTTTATATTATGCGTTATTAACATCAGCAAAATTACAGTTATTGTAATTGAAGTATGAAGTAGCAACAAAATAAGTGTATGGGGTCACCACAACGTGAAGAACTGTATTAAAGGGTCACAGCATTGGGAAGGCTGAACACCTCTGCTCTAAAAAGTCTACGGTGGAGACTCCTTCACAAGCACACACTTGGATCGGCCGTCGTCCTGTGACCAGCAGTCTGTATGCCCATAACTGCCCAGAGGCCGGGTCTGTGCCATGTCTTGTGAGCCAGGCAGGGGACACGTGTTATCAATGTGTGTCATGGCCACCTCAGCATGGAAACCTCACACTCTCAGCATGTCCGAATGTGGTCCGCGCTTCTGTTTTTCTCAAAGTTGCTTTGGGAAGCAGTGGAAGTGGCAGAGCCTCTCAACTTTCATTAACCGGCAGGCGGCCGTCTTCCCTCCGTGTCCTGCGCCTATCTCGGCCTCCACTTATTTTTATCTTTTAATCATAATAAGCCACCGCCACGGGGCTTGCTATTTTCGGAAGGGGAGAGAGGGACAGCGGAAGGACAAGTGACAACAAGTCACAGTTTTAATAAAACATGACCCTCCACCTGGAGCCGGGCTCGCTCTGATGGGCGCTGCTGCTACACGGGACTGTCAGCCGTTAAGACGGAATGATTTTCCTACCGTAGGTAAGCCTGCTTCCCTATTTAGCCTGAAAACTCCCGAGCACGCAGACAGCCGTGTGGAAACTCCAGCGGGGCTGGCCACGTGGCGGGAGATTCCACAGGCCTGGCTGTCCAGCTGATGCAGGCTGGAGAATGTTTCCATGTCCTCTGCGATGCTATTTTATCTGTGCCAAACTCCATTCAGCAATTACTCAACAGCACCATTAAACCACCAGCAAGTACTTTTTTTTTTTCCAGGGCTTTCCTTGTGTTGTTAGAAAACACAAAACATATCCCCCCAAATTATGAAATTACCATTCAACGGAATTAATGGAATTGAAAAAGAAAACAAAAAAGTTTAAGTGAAACCATAGCCTGTGACCCTGAAGAGCAACCAGTATGACTTTCCACTTTGGCCTGTTCAGCACGGGCCAGGGTCCTGGCACAAAGACAATGGCAGGCCGTCCTTCCTTCTTGGCACCTTGGAAGAAACAGTGGGATTCACATGGTGCTGTTTTGAAATACAGAGTGAGAAAAAGTCAAGGTAACTGCAGGAGCCGTCCTCCAGTGGCCTGGATTGCCCTGGAGCTTGGGGAGACCCCAGCTGAGTGTCCCCAGCGGTGGCTTATAAGTGTGAGGCGTCAGGTGCTGCCTGTTTCCTGTGTTTATGGGGGAGGGGGGTAGGGCCTGCTTCATTTGACCTTGAACTAGAGCCTCAGATTACCTAAGAGGTTATCAGTCATTCTGTCAGGTGCGATCACTTTCTTTTGTGTAAGCAAACAGTCATTTACAGAGAAAGACTTTGGGATTTGACGTTGAACAACCCAACAGCCTTGGCCTTTGGCTGGGCAGATCGAAGTGGGCGTGTGTCTGTCCTTGATGTGAAGTGTGGGGGGAACCCATCTTACATGTCCTATGTCTGTTGGGACCACTCCCATTTGAAGATTAGAGCCTCTCCAAGAAGGCACCAGAGTGCCAGGGAGATATCAGTAAAGTGCTTGCCACCCAAGCATGAGGACTTGAGTTCAAACCCAGGACCCCACAGATAGCCATGGGCTAGGGTGTGCACCAGATGGAGAGGTGAAGAGTCAGAGACAGGAGGATGCCTGGGGTTCACTGGCCTACCAGAAAGTTCTAAGCCAGTGAAAGACTCTCTCTCATAAAACAAAGTTGGTGGCTCCTGAGAAATGACACCTAAGGTTGACTTCTGGCACGCACACGTGCACACACTGATTGGCAACACACACCTACCTCTCAATCTACCTCTTGATGTAACTGACCTATTTTCCACATGAGGTGGGGGCAAGGTGGGTACCATGTCTGCAACTTCTAGGACCTGGTACTACCCTATGGCCTGACATCCTCAACCTTTCTGAGCCACAGGTCCCCTACATCTCGTGCAGTCCAGTTGGTCACAGTGCCTGTAGCCTAGGTTGGGGGATTCTGTTCCATCCATACCTTCTACGAGCCTGAGGAAGAGTCAGAGCACTCATGGCTTCTGGTTGGTCCACAGTCATGACACTGTCCAGAGGAGACCAGGAGAGCCTGTAGCTGTGCCTGTTCTCATGCCTCAGCAAGATGTCCTAAACAAATTTCTCCTCTGCTCCTCCATGGGAGACCAAGCGTACACTCTCCAGGAAAACACTTTCCATTTTCCTCACATTCAAAATACTCCAAATATGGCCCAAATCCCAGGAAGTGATTATGGATTTGTTTCATTTTTCTTTATTTGTATTTTATATGCATGAGTGTTTTGCCTGCACGTGTCTCTGTAGCATGCGCATGTAGGGCCTACGGAGGCCAGAAGAGGTATCAGGTCCCTGGGACTTGTGAGCAGTCATGTAGGTGTTGGGAATCTGGACGAGCAGCTAGTGCTCGTAACCACGGAGCTATATCTCTGGTCCCGGGAATTTGTTTCTTAAAAACTGAAATCACGATGCCGAAGGTGAAGTTTTGGCTGAGGTTTGGGGATGTGTGATGGTTCTCAGGATGTGGCAGCAGATGGTTTTGGGGAGGAGGATGGGTGAGTGCAAAGGCGGCTGGCTTCCCCAGGGGTCTCAATCCCTGAACCAAAGCTAAGCTGAGCAGGATGTTGGTCCCCTCCAACCCCACAGCTTCAGAGCCTGGCACACACTGACTGCAGAGATCCCAAGCCCTGGGATCCCTGAAGCCGCCACCCCAGGGCGGCAGCTGGGCCTGACGGCTCTGAGTCTGTGGGGGTTGAGCCTGGGCCTTCCTCAGACACAGAAACGGGAATTCAAATGTCGCTCATCTGGATCTCGCTCCCTAGTCCTATCTTGGGCAAGCAGTGTGGCTTTTATGGAACTGTTTTTGAACATTACTACTTCAACACCTGCCTCTTAGGCAAAAGCCCTGTGGATCCATGCAGATAAGAGGCACAGGATGGGTGGGTCCATCCTGCATCCAGAGTAAGGACCCTGTGTTCATAGCAAGCTGTTATTTGGTGGGACTTGGTGGCCCTTTTATTCCACTTTTCTGGGATTGGAGAGTGTGGCCCTCCTTCTTAAGCTTCCTCAGTGCTAGGACTACAGGCATGCACCACCAGAGCTGTCTGTTTTCATAAAGTAACTGGCGATAGAGTTTCATTTCTTCTTATTACATAGCACTGAGTAGACTGGAACTCACAGGCTGGCCTCAAACTCACAGAGGCCTGCCTGCCTTTGCCTCTCAACTGTTGGGACTGAAGCAGTGTATCACCATCTCCAGCCAGTGAGACCATGCACTTTACCTGCTCCCAGGGCCATGGGTTAAATCTCAGCTAAAGTTGAGATGGCTGGGGTGAGAACTTCCTGTCTGAGAGAACCTGTATCCCCTCTCTGCCCCAAGACCTGGCAGGCCTGGGCTCCCTGTCTTTCTCTCTCACCACTAGGTGTAGGGGAGGAGGGCTCCTCCTCTCTGGCTGTGACTTGCACATCCTGCCTCTCTCTCCTGCCTGGCATTGTCTTTCCTTCACCCTGACTAGTGGGTCTGTTGATCTCTGCTGATGTCCTTGCAGGCTCCAGGAGCACAGCAAGTCAGATCTTCTGTCTGAGCTCGGATAGGTTACAGTCCTTTGCCAGGGGATCCCTCCTATATCAGCTCCTTCCAAGGCCATAGCCAGGCACCGCGGGATACAACTGTGTTCTCACAGGCTGTTCAGCTCTGCAGGCTGCCCTCAAGCACCAAGATGCAGGGCATGTCTCTCCCTGTACAACTTCTGCTTATTTTCTTTATCCAGGACACCCATGTCCACACTGGACCTTTCTGACCATCTATAAAGACTACTTGCCTATTCCCCATGCCTATTCCCCATATTCTCATAGCCTCTATGATAGGGCACCTCAGGGATCCTGTGTGCCCCTCCACGCCCCACTGAAGCCACTTGGAAGACAAATCTGCCCAGCCACCAACTGCTGGCAAATATGATCTGTCACAGTCCCTGCTTCATTATTCTGAGACCTGTACAGAAAACAGAGATCCCTAACTTGGAAATCAAGGAGAGGGAAGAAAGAGTCAGAAGCAAGCAAGCAAAAGAAACCCCGTGATCTTGAGCACATATTGACCCCAGAGTGAAAAAAAAAATCCCAAGATTGAATTTTTTGTATTGATTATCCAATTATTAATCTTTACAGGGGTTATTCCAACACAGCACATAATGAGCAATTCATCAAAGTATATTAGGTGCCATGGAAGTTGTGTTCAGTATGAAGGGCCATTAAGTTCTTTGTAATTGCACATTACTGGAGCCTTCCCCAGACCTAAATCAAATCAACAGGACTGGTGTGCACCTGCTCTAATGACTCTGCGTGCTAATGCACGCCACTAGCAACTGCAACACCAGGCCTCACTGCAGGACCCTGGCTCCCAAAGACCACAGGTCTTAAGGACCACCTCCAGCTCCACCTATGGGGCAAGCCTTGTCTGAGCACGGTTCTCAGGGACCAGTGAGAAATCATATGGAGGGCCCTAGGCTCAGTCATACTTGCCCTGAAAGCTTCCCATACCTTCTCTGAGGAAACTCTTTATCCACTGCTCCTAGATTTATCAGCCTGCCTGGAGAGGGCCAGTCCCCTAAGCCACCTTCATCACAGACCCCACCCCCATGCCAACAGGGATCTGGGGCGGGCAGGAGATGGTGGTCTTCTGGGAAGCCCACCCACTCATCTAGCCTGCTTGTTTTGTTGCAATCTCAGAACCTTCATGTCCAAAGCCAGAGCTTTAACGGAATCCTGACTCATGGGGACAGTGAGTATGGCCCTCCCTGTCACCCATTGTTCAGATTTTGGGTGTGGAACTTCTAAACTAGTCTCACTACCTCCACCCAGCTTTCCAGAGGGGTCAGAGATCCAACAGTTTCGTAGACCTACAATAGTGATGTCATAGGGGCTTGAGAAGTGTGTATGTGTGTGTGTGTGTGTGTACATAAACATGTGTTCACACATATATGCAGAGGCCAGAAGACAATCTCAGCTATCATTCCTGAATGCCATCAACTTCTTTCGAGATAGGGTCCCTTATTGGCTGGAAACTTGCCTAGCAACCAGGCTGGCTGGCTAGTGAGCTCCAGGCATCCTTCTGTCTGTCTGCCTCCCTAGTGTTGGAATTACAGAGATCTCCATGAGCCTCCGTGTTACATGGTCACTGAGGATTGAACTTGGACCCTCTCCACAAGCGCTTTAACTGACTGAGCTAGCTCTCAGGGCTGGATTTTGGTTTCGTAACTGATATGTAATAACAGCACCTGTTTGTGGGCTACTCTGTGGGCACAATACAGACAGGCAGCAGTGCAGGGGTGATGTCAGGGCTGCAGAAGATCTTCCTTGAGGCTCAGAATCAGAGATCGAGTAAGGCTTCACAATCCATCTCTCTGCTAAATTGGGTGCAATCACCACCCCGTCATCTAGTCATCTATGTCTTGCCTCTACTTGTGGAATTTCTCCCGAAGACCTCCTGGTAGTGTTCTGTAATTTTAGCATTCTCTGCTCCCTTAAATTTGATATCTGAGAAACCTTAAACTCACCTTCAGAATAAAGGTCAATATACAGATAGCAAATGATTAGTTCATTTGCTAGAGGTATTCTGAGAGGCTCTGTGAGTAGGTTACCTTGGCTTAGGTATCATAGGAGCTTCCACAGGCCACACACACTGAGTGGCTAGCTGCTCTGAGATCCAGCAAGAAGAAAGGATCTCTGAGGAAACTGGGGAGATGGGACTTCCCAAGTGAGGAGACAAACTTTGAATGTAGGTACAGGGACTCCTGGGTAAGGAGGCATGGGAGACAGGGATAGATCCCAAAGTAAAGGAGACAGGGAAAATGAGACCATCTACCTGCCGTGCACTGCCCACCATGTAAGGAGACAGACCCCAGGAGAAGAGTCAGGACCTGTGGGGCTTTGTCTCCATTTCCCCTTCTTCACAAACAGTAGACACCAGGTCCAAGTTTGCTCACATACAGAAGCACGGTTAGATGATCTGTCAGGGATCTCTGAGTGAATCAAGTCCTGGCCATCAGGCTGCATAAAGAGAAACCCACGTCTGCACAGATCCCGTGGGGAACAAAGTGTGTGGAAAGTCCCAGAGCCTTCTCCTACCTTCCAGATGGGTACACAGGGCAATTTGCCGAGCTGCAAGCCCACCTTTGACCCAAGGCCAGCGCCCTGTCTGACTGGTCAGCTCTTGGCTTGCCCAACTCCTAGACATCGGAGGGGTGGCAACGTAGGCCTAGAACCAGCTGTGAGTGGAGCTGCGTCCATGACCTGCGCCTCAGGAACGTCAGCACACCATGAACTGAAGGTCCCGAACCCCATATCCAGCTTGGCCTTGAAAGCAGAGAAACAGGAAGCAGGAGGGGACGGGAAGTGGCTTGCTGGGGAAGGGACCACAAGGGTCTCATGTGGAGGCCAGCACCTGTGGCTTGGAACTCAGGTAAGAACCACATTCCCGCCACACCTCCCAAGAGATGTTCTTTAAGTGAATGAATCTGCCGACCTCTGTCCACAGGCACCGGGCAGAACTTTAGTTCTGCAAGACCACAACAGGAAACAGCATGGAGGCTGGAAAGCTGGCTCTCAGGAGGCTGGAAAGCCGGCCCTCAGTCCTGGGGAAAGCACTGTTTCCATTCAGCAAGAGAATGGTACTCTTCCATAAATAAATAAATAATAAATAAATAAAGCGAATGTTACAGTTAATATGATGATGATGAAAGAAATGGTGTGGGAGATGAAGAGAGAGAAAGATAAATAGGAAAAGAAAGGGAAAGGAAGGGCAAGAGTCAGAGAGATAGGAACAGAAAGACAAAAAGAGAGACAGCAATAAAGAGTAAGAGATACAAGAAAAGGGGGGATAAAGTTGGAGACAAGATGTAGGGGGAAGAAGCAAAGTGAGAGAGACAGAGGCACAGAGATTGACAGAGACACAGAGAGAGACAGAGATGCAGAGAGACAGAAACAGAGACACAGAGAGAGGCAGAGACAGAGAGACAGAGACACATAGAGAGACAGAGAGAAGGAGAGACCAGAAGCCTTTGCATCCCTTCACTGGGGTTTGGGCAAGAAGGGCAGGAAGACTGACTTAAACTTCCTTTAATTATTCATGACCACACAGGATTTGACAAACACTCAGATCCCCTTTCTTCAGTTAAAACACACCAAAGACTCACAGTCCTTACTCCTTACTCCTTACCCCACCCTGCCCCCCCTCAACTCTAGACAATATGGATCGGGCCAGAGCAAATATCCAGGTGACTGCGACTGGCTTCCTCTCCAGCCAGCGCCTGCCACCTCACCCCAGCCATTCCTTCACCTTTTTTTCTCTCTCTAGCCATCTGCCAAGAGGAAATAACTTCTCTATGCTGGAGTCTAGGAAACCCAGGGAACAGTCCGAAATCCACAAAAATAATTGAAGTTCACTTTTACTGAGCCATTCAGCTTCATTCTAAGTTTTATTACAATGTCAACAAGAGTTTAATTTGTTTTAAAGTTTAGGTTCTTAAACTGGAGTGATATACAGTAGTTTGCAGCTTTGCTGGCAACAGCTACTGTGGAAAAAAATGGAAGGGGCGCATGCGGGAGAGTCTAAGTTTGATGCGATGAAAGCAGGGAGTCTAGCCAAAGGCAGCAAACAGCATGCAGAGAGCACACACACACACACACACACACACACACACACACAGTTGAATACGGCACCAAGTCAGCCTGTCATCTGGCAAGAGGACCCTGTCTCTGGGTGAAGGGCTCCTCCCAACTCAGACGCTAATGCCGTGACTGCTGCAGGAACTCTAGCCCTGAGCCTCTGCCATGGATTTTCCAGTCCTTGCTGGGTGAACTTACAGCCTGGTAAAGTCATTTGTGGAGATAACTGAGACTGAACCATAGACCCATCCACTTTATGGCAGAAACAGAGAAGGGGTATTAACCAACCAGTGACTTTGAAAGCAGAAGCCCTGGGCTGGGGAGGGGGCAGAGCAGATCTGTCTGAGTGTGAATGTAGCCTTGGCTCTACCGAGCACAGCCCAGTGACCTGCAACCATCAAAGGCCCTAACAGGCTAGGACCACTCCCACTTCTCTGAATCAGACACAGCTGTGAGTTTTCCCTTCTTACCCCCATCCTGCTCTGGGAGGAGCCTGAGCCTGGCTCCTGTGTTTTCCAGACCCCAGCCTCCTACCATATCTGAATCAACAGCTGGGACCTGATAGAGACAGGCTACATCTGAGAAGACTTCACAGTGTGGGAACAGGGCTGATAAGACTCCCTCTCCCAGGGAGTGACTAGGATTTCTCCTTGTACCGCCTGTGGCTTGGGAACAAAGCCTTTGGTGATAGATAACCTCTAGGGGGTCTGGATGCCTGGCCTATTGTCCTGTGTATCAGACTTGCTAGACCCGGGGGCTACTGAGGCAGACACCCTTAAGTGTCAGTGGCCATTCCATAATCTGGAAGGAAGGAAGAGCCCTGTTTCAAAACTAAAACCAAACACAGTAAAAGGTTTTTCAAAATTCTGTGCAGCCGATCAAAGTGACATTACAGAGTTGTCAGAACTGGAGTCAGAAAGCTCACAATCAGCGCACAGCATGAGACCGAGGCTCAGGTGTCCACACCTCAGCCTAACTTCCCAAAGTCATCCTTGAGTCAGCCCAGCACCCCCAGGCTCATTTCCTATGAGAATTCTAAAGAATTCAAAGTTGGTTCACATGGCAGAAACAGAGAAGGTCCTTCAAGCAGGACCACAGAAGGTGTTCTACGCCAAACACACAAGCCCAAAGTGAACCTCTCTACACATCACATACAGAGTTTATTTTACAAAGCAAGAAGGTTCTGATCAGCAACCCCTGGTTCCATTAGACTCTCGAAAGCATATTTTACATACAGTGTAATTCTCTTGCTTCAGAAGTGCCATTCAATAATATTTTAGTAAATTGACAAGTTTATTTTTGTTTGCTTTTTTCTTTTTTGAGACAGGGTCTTCCTGTGTAGGCAAGGCTGGCCTTGAACTCACAGCAATCCTTTTGCCTTAGCCTGCTAGATTACAGGAATGAGCCCCCTCAACCAACTTAAAGTTATGTGATCCTGATAAGTGATTCGGAAGATCCCTGAAAGAGACTCGCTCCCTTGTTCTCACTGAGGTGGATCTCTGTCCACCGTCCTTTCAAAGACAGTCGATACACACGGACCATGGAGCACTGACCCACTTCCTATCATCTTCACTAAGCCTCAGGCTTTCAAGCCCATCTGAGCCCAGCACAATCCAGTGCCCACTTCCTGAATCTGTGGGAGGACCACACTTCTGACTACTCACCAGGTACTGAATGCTCTAGCTGTTCTAAAGAACTCCAAGGAGTACTTGTACCATTTAGGAGTAATGGTTGGATTATATGGTAAACTTACTTTAGCTTTTTAAGAAACTATCAGTTTCTGTTCTACCTGACTCTTATCAGTAATATGTCAGGAGTCCATTTTCCCAATATCTTCTACAGAATTTGCTATTAAACAGCCACACTAATGAAATCTTGCTGTCCATAATGACCAATGATATGTACTCATGTGTTATTCAATGGCATGAGGAGATATTTTGAAAAATGTGCTTTTAGATAGTTTCATCATGGTGAGGACATTATAGAATGCACCTATATGGACTATAGGAGCCATAGTATCACATCCCCAAGTGACAACCTTTTGGACCATTGTCCAAGCATCAGCTTATGGTCCATGACTGAATATCTCTGGAAATGGCCTTTGGATCTTGGGAGGTTTGGGCTGAACCGTAAGCATTCTTTATGGACTGCCGACAGTTTGACCAACTTGCTGTGTGGTCTTGGGCAGCCGCTGCTCATCTTCGTCTTTTCTCTTTCAGTGCTGCCTTGAAACACAATGATGCTGGATTTTGATGAAGATCAGTTTGTCAGGTTTTTATTCTATAGTCTGTTTTTTTTTTCCGAGACAGGGTTTCTCTATATAGCTCTGGCTGTCCTGGAACTCACTCTGTAGACCAGGCTGGCCTCAAACTCAGAAATCCACCTGCCTCTGCCTCCCAAGTGCTGGGATTAAAGGCGTGCGCCACCACTGCCCGGCTATAGTCTGTTTTTAATGTCATAGTTAAGACTAATCCAATGAAAGTCTTAAGATTTTTGAAAAATTTCTAAAAAGCTTTGAGTATACAGTCAACCCTGAGTTTGTGTGCATGCATGTGTAAAAGTGTGAGGTCTCTAACTTTGTTTTCCAGTTTCAAAATTCTTTGGGCTATTCTGACTCTTGAAAATTCTAATTTTCAGACTTAGTCAACTTCTAGGGGCAATCCTTCTGTGGTCTGGTAGAGGCTGTGTTGATTCTAAGACTGGCTTAAAGAAGGCTACCATGTTGTCACTGTCTCTTGATGGGCATATAGCGCATCTGCATTTGTAAAGCTGAAGTCCCCCTCAGCAGCGCTGGTGACCACGTGACCCTCACTGCTTTAGTTAACGCATTCATAAGCATCCTATTCCTCTTAACAGTATCATAAGTCGGACCCTGTCCCTCTCCCTGTGCATTTTTGTCTATATGCCTGTGATATCCCCAAGTCTCTATTTAAAACAACAGCTTTTACATTTATGCCTTTACTTTGGGTATCAGAGGTTGTGGGGTGTGCATGTGTCACAGCACGTATGTGTGGAGGTCAGAGAAGAACTTGCAAGAGTCGTTTCTCTCTTCCATATTGTGGACGCCAGGGTTGGAACCTGGGTCGTCAGGCTCCATGGCCTGTTCTTTACTCACTGAGCCACGGGCCTGCTCAGACTTACTCTTTTTTCTTTCAGAGTTGATAACAGTTTGATCTTTCCTCAAGTTTGTCGACTCTTCTTTTCCACCTGAAATCTTTTTGTTCAGCCCTCTGAGGAAACGTTCGAATGTTGACCTCTTACAATCCAAGACTCCAAGATTCTCTACTTGGGTCTTAGTCTCTGTTATTGTTGATATTCTCAATTTGGTGAACCATGGTTATCATACTTCAATGTAATTATTTAAATATTGTTTCCTTTAGTTTTTGGAACACATTTAAATAAGCCTCTGCTACTTAGTTGAAGACCTCATAGGGACAGTGTCTATTGGTGTGTTTTTCTCCTATATATGAGACATATTTTTCTGCTAGTTTGCATAGTTTCTTTTTCTTTTTTAACTTTATTTCTTTTTAAAATTAGCACCATAGGTAACATATAACAGCAATTCTGGGGTAAAGCTTTCACTTTTCTTCCTTCCTTCCTTCCTTTTCTTTTTTGTTTTTTTTTTTAGAGATTTATCTATTTTTTATGTGAGTACACTGTCACTCTCTTCAGACACACCAGAAGAGGGCATCGAATCCCATTACAAATGGTTGTGAGCCACCATGTGGCTGCTGGGAATTGAACTCAGAACCTCCGGAAGAGCAGTCAGGGTTAACCGCTGAGCCATCTCTCCAGCCCAGAGCTTTCATTTTTCAAGAATTGTTGCCATAGAGACATTTCTCTTTTGTTTATTTGCTTGCTGACTCTCCTAGACTCATTCTTAAGATTATGTATCCCTTGCAGTGTGGTGATGCTAAGTTTTCTGTTCCCTTCCTAGAAATTGTTTGCCTGGTAGGCCTCTTTCCTGGGGCTCAGACATAGTCTGACGAGCTGCTATCTGTGGATGGCCGGTCACTCGTGAAGTTGTTCTAGGTGCTGAGCCATGACATCTTCCAGCTTTTATCAGGAAATGCTGCACGTAAAGCCACACCCTCAACTGCGGGATGCGAGCCAGCGTGACTTCTCTTCTGCTTGTGTGGTCTCGGGACAGCAGAGGCGAGTACCTGGCCTCTTTTCCTGAGCAGACACATGCATTTGCATGGTGCAGTTATCCAGGCAGCCGAGGATGGCGGGCTTTGTCTGGCTCCCTTGCCTAGTCTCTTGCTTGCTCACTGAGATCATAATCTCCAGCAGCCTCAGCATCACCATCACCGTGAGCGTGGCTGGCGGCAGCTGTTTTCCAACACACCTGAGACAGGAACTTGTCCAGTGAGTTTAGGGAGCAACCGAGCTTGGATGGGCCAATGGGGGAGTTCTCCCACCGTGGTAAGATGTCAGTCTCCCACCCACTGTGGTAAGATGTCAGTTCCTCCTGGTGTTGCTCCATGGTACAAGGATGGGGGCACCCCAGAGAACCAGAAGGAATTCTGTGGTCTTCAGCACATAGCAGGCCCCTCTGTAGCTCCCCAGGCCAGCTCACGCCAGTGCTCTCAGTGTCTGTTTGCATGTCTCACGGTAGGGTGCTATTCTATGGTGAACTGAGCCTTAGGGAGACAATAAGCAGGATCTGCCACTCACGACTGTCAAATGACATCCCTTGAAGCTTCAGTTGCCCTTTGTGCCCAGGGAGGTGAGAAATGACATCTTCTCGTGCTCACAGGCAGGGACAGGTGTGAGGAGTGCCACCAGCCGCTCCATAGTACTCACCCATTGCTGCCACCAGTTTTCTTGTGTGTCAGCATCATGTGTCAATCTGGGCAGAGGATGATGCTTTCGGCATTGATGGGAGGGTCCTCACTATGATTCCAGACACCAGAGTTCTTCTCCACCTGGGTAAACTTTCATCTCCCCTGGATCCTCTGGATTCCGGAAGCAAGAACACACTGTTGCATATAGAAGGTTCCTCAGACAAGTGCTGTTGCAGCAGGAGCAGGAATGGCTAGCGCCATGTGGGTAAGGGGTCTTGCCAGTTTCCAGGATCAATTCCGACAGAGATCGAAGAGGCTGTCAGGCACACTCTGGATGGCTACCAGCTGCTGAACTCCTGGAATGCGATGGGCATACTTCTAAATACCACCCATGCTTGATGGTTTTGTGCTCTGGGGCCAACATAGTGGCACATTGTTCACTGGCAGCATCATCAGAATGTGTGGGAAAGATGCTGCATGGATTGCAGCACTTTGCCCTGCAAACCAACAGATGTGGAGAAACACCCTTGGGAATTTTCTGGGAGGATTTTTAACCTGTCTAGAGGAGGACAGCAGTGTTTCTATACAAGAAGAACAGCCACACATGAACATGTTGCTGCCATTTGAAGTTTGTCATGAGAAAAATAAGTTCCATGAACATACCCACATGGCCACCTCAAGGATGGCTCAATGGCATCCTCCTGACCTCAGAGTTCTGCAAGGTCTTTGGCACTAACTAGCATGATCTTTAGGCTCACAGAATCTCTCTAGCTCTTGCCTTTGGCTTTTTCCTTTCTACCCTACTGATTTACTTCAAATGAACAACGTCACAAACTTTTCATTTATGAGAGAAGACAAGCTTGGCAGATGATTAGTGATGGCTGAAGGCGATGCATTCGAATCCCCTCCTCCCAGTGAGTAGAATACATGAACGGTGGGATGGCACAAGTACCCTACATATAACATATACTGTCCAAGCATGTTACTAGAAAGAGTGCACAGAGTCCAGAAGACCATCCAACGAATCCCTCAAGACGCAGCTGTCCAGTGGAACAGTCCTCCTGCCTTCCAGTTGTGTAGAAAGCACAGAGACTCACATCACGACCCTGTAGGTTACAGACTGCAGCGGCACCAGTGCAGGTCCATGGTGGACACATACACCCTATTTAGAAGATCTGACTCAGCAGACAGCGTAGAGCCCTTGCTGCCTGCCTGTGTCTGCCTGTGTGGAAGGGGCAGAGAGCCTCCAGATGGCGGAAGGCCTGTGCCTGAGCCCTGCTTTCTTCCCTCTCGGAACACACACTAACCCTTCTGGGACTTCCCAGAAAGTTTCCTGGTAGAGTTTGCCTGGCATCAAGTGCAGCTCTACAGGAGTGTATCTAGATATAAACTGGAATCTGTAAGCCAGCATCTGCTTGCCTGATGCCCTGTGCTATGCATAAGAGCTTGGAACCAGCCTTCTGTGGTTTGCTTGCCCTGTGCTGAGCAGTTGGAAGCCCCACTGAGCAGCAGCTACAGGCCTGGGCCTGGTGAACTCATGAATGTCGGGAGAACCCTCCCTTGGGGACTCTAAAGAGCTGCTTGGGCGGCCTCCTGGCCCTATGTTGCCTATGGCAATCTCAGACTCTGGGGCTGTATAGTATAGTATAGTATAGTATAGTATAGTATAGTATAGCATAGCATAGCATAGTGTTGTATAGTATAGTATAGTATAGCATAGCAAAGCATAGTGTTGTATAGTATAGTATAGTATAGTATAGCATAGCATAGCATAGTGTTGTATAGTATAGTATAGTATAGCATAGCATAGCATAGTGTTGTATAGTATAGTATAGCATAGCATAGTGTTGTATAGTATAGTATAGTATAGCATAGCATAGTGTTGTATAGTATAGCATAGCATAGCATAGTGTTGTATAGTATAGTATAGTATAGTATAGCATAGCATAGCATAGCATAGTGTTGTATAGTATAGTATAGTATAGTATAGTGTAGTATAATCTTTGTACCTCCCAACTCACAGGCAGGCATCCCAGGGTATGAGAGATTGACCCATGAAATGAGATATCTGCATGGCTGAATTCTTTCTCCTATCTGTCATGGGGTGGCCTGTGTCCGCAGTATTCATGGCTTGGTGTGTTTGATCGCTGTATACAGCCTCTTGCCATCATTGCTAGCAACGGGGAAGGCTTGGGCCTGGGCACCCTGCCAGTTTAGTCAAACTTTCCATGAGGAAAGCTTTTTGTTCTCTTCCAGAGCAGCTTAAGCTCAGGAAAGAAGGGGAGGGAGAGTGAAAGAAACGCAGGCAGCCGGCAGACACGGCTGGGAGGCCTTGTCTACCTGCTTGTTGTTTTAATGACATCTAGACTTCTGGACACCCAGCAACCACTGACGGAGCTGAAAGGCTTGATTGTGGCTGCAGGGTAATCACCATACGTATGTGTGTTGCGGGGGGACAGTAACAGATCAGGACAGCACTGCTTCAAGGCTGCTCCGGCCACAAAGGCAGGCTGGCTGTGTGGCACTGAAGCAGTTCTGCGGCAGGGTCCCATCTGCACAGACGCCCTGTGGTATTTTAGGAGTTTCCAGATGTGCTTGCTTGAAGTGAAAGCTTTTTGTGTGAGGGAGATGCTCACATTCATATGTGTGACCGAGAAGAACACGTCACGCAGCTCAGTCCCGTGACAGGCAATTTAAGCAAACATTACAGAAACAGTTAGCTTTGGTGGAAACTCTTAAAAAAAAAAAGACTGCATCTAAAATGATGTGTGAGCCACGGCACCGGCACCTTCAAAATCTAACTATGAAACGTTTAAATGGAAATCTTCAGTCTTGTGCAGACTGTTGGAACAAAGAAATTATTACCGAGGTCTGTGAGTCGGTCAAATACATTTTCAGCAAGACTTAAGAGTAGAAACAGAAAAGATCCCTGGAAAAGGATTTGTTTTCTATCCATAATTTAAATTGCTCCTTGAGATGAGGAGAGAGTTGGAAAGTGTGCCACCCTCAAATTCTAATATGTGGCTCTCCAAATCCACTGATTTCCTGATATCTCAGAATGCCAATACTAAGAATTTGTGTGTATGGAAGGCCACAGGCTCTCAAAGCGTGGATGTCGTGTTTTAGAACTGACTTTCATCTCTGTGTTCCCAGAAAACAATATCAAAATGCCAAAAACCAAACTAACCAACTAAACAAAGACCACATGAAAAACAGTCTCTGTTAAAACCCACTTCCTCCTCCTCCTCCTCCCCCTCCCCCCTCCTCCTCCTCCTCCAACCTTGCAGGCAAGGCAGCCATAACATGACATCGACATCGTGTAAGCCCCTGAAGCCGGCAGACATAATTAGTTGAGGCCCTTAAATGCTGAAGGGTTGGTTGGGGATCTGCCTCCTTGCAGCTTGGGAAGCTCCAGGTCACCAGTTTGTCCCTACATCCCTATGTTCCTTCCAACAGGGACTCTGTCCTGGGAGACACACAGTACTGTGGAGAGGGCTGTGAGTACCCCCTTCTACCTGATGGGGAGATTCCAGAAGAAAGCAGGGGCCTGAGGCCTGGTCTACCCTGCCTCCAACCTAGTAACTGGGAGGCGATCACCCCTAACCTTCCTACGTTCAAATAAAGTGTATCTTCCTCACTGCGTCTCCCCGCTGGGTAAATTGAAGACCGACTGCCTTTTAAGCAAGAATTTGGGGGAGATGGAGTCTGACATTATGAGTTAGATTTTGAGATGGTTTCTGTCCCCACCCTCTGTCCCTTCCCTGGAGACTTCTAACTAAGACCCACTGGAAAAGACACAGCATCCGGGACAGGTCCCAATGCCTAACATTTGGCTCTTCTTCTTAACCTTCATTTCCTGTTTTCTAGGTCAGCATCCTTTCCTTGTGCCCCAACAGGGGAGGCTCTGAATTGTTCTTTCAAGGCACACAGTAAAATTCAACAAAATACATCTCGTGCCACGTGTGGGCAGCCCTAGTCCCGAGTTTTGCTGTGTTGCTTCCTGGACACAGTGTCCCCTCCTCCCTGAAGGCTCACCTGCTCACATTCAATATCCACAACAAAGCTAGTCTGACGTCGGCCACAGCGGCCTCCGGGTCAGTGGGAAACCTGGCTGAGACCGGCTTCCTGTCTCTGGGCCAGAGGGCACTGCCCAGATGTGGGAGTTCTGGGCTGGCTGGTCCCGTGGTCTCTGACCACATGACAATGCTCCCACAGGCCCAGGCCAGCACTCCCTGAGGCCAAGTAGAAGGCGGGACTCTATACACAGACTCTAGTGTCCATCTTGGCCACAGTGTCCACTTGGGCAGGTACTAGGAACACAGGTAGACTCTTCATGCTAAGGAAGCAACATCGGGAACCATCCCTGTACTTATGTGTAAGTAGCTCAAAGACAAGTGAAACTTGTCAGGGTTACGCAGGGCAGCGACAGTCCTCCAACATGGATCCAAACAGAAGATACCCAGGGACGCCTAGAGCCTCCCACAAGCCTATGAGGGCTTATTCAGAGGCAGATGAACATGGCTGGCAAATGTACCACAGAGGAGTACCTGGTTCTAGGTTCAAAAATTGAACCAATTTTTGAGCAAAATATTTTGCATGAATGATTCCCCCGATGCTTTGAGTTATGAGAACGGAATGGGATATTCAGTAAGAAGTTTTACAGCCCTGGAACATAAGCTCTTTGTCGTCTAAGTGCCTTAGGTGGGCGTGGGGCAACACTGGACCTGTCCTCAGGGAGCGTGGAATAAATATTCCCTCATCCCCAAGCCAGCTTCCCCCCCATGCCTAGGGCATCAAGGAGAAGGTACAGAAGCCAGGACATACCACCCTCTTCTTTCAAATGTTCTTCTCAAGGTTCCTTTGGAATGAAAGGGTCATCGGGCTCACAGGCAGAATCACCGGGGAGGGTAGCTGAGAGGCCGCAAAGCCTCAGCCTCCGAGGCGGGGAGTTGAGCAGGCCCTGGCGCCATCCTGGGCCTCACTTGAGTCCAGGTGCAGCGAGGAACTGGAGTTGTTCCAGATGTGCTGCTCAGCACCTGGCCTGGGAAACAGCCCACATCTGGGGAGACCAGCTGGCCTCAGAGGGAGACCCAACTCCCATAACCAACCAACCCGGGCATGCTGGAAAACACCGCCGAACCTACTCCCAGTGGGCAGTGCTCCTGTCCTTCGGTCACATGTCTGGCCACTGTGGCAGTCACGTGGTCAGGAAGACTCTTATTACTCAGCAGGGACAGCAAGGTGTCCCGGAGAAAAGTAGTAAACCCATGGGGAACAACAAAGGCACACTTGGTCATCGTGGAGAAATTTTAGGGTTCAGAAAGTCTGTGTCCACCACCAGTAGTCTAGGCAGGGCTGGACACCCTATATTCATGTCTGCCACTGCCCAGAGTGAGCTGTCCTGCCCTGGAAGGACAAAAGCCATCGTGGAGAGAGGCCCCTTGGCATCGCTCCCATCTGCACAGCTCCCGACACTGCCGTCTCATTTGAACATTTGTACATGACCACCTACAGTACCACTGCACTGAACCAGGCGTTGACTTAGACATTTCTCTCTAAGAAGCTTATAGGTGCTCGAACCACAAAGGCCACACTCTGGGGGAGGCCTTTTCTATTGTGACTCTCTGAGGTTGACAAGGGCAGTCATTCGCTTTACTTTTGACACCAAGTGTCAGAGAACTAAGTTTGAGCCAATCTGGCACAGGCGGCGGGGCTTACCAAGATTACCAGGGCAGAACCACTGACCGGCTGGAGACGGCTCTACACGGCACAGCGTGGAACTGTCTTCCACCCATGTCTTCCCTTCCTTCCCCAACTCAACGGCTGTGTGCACATCTGCTCAACTGTGGGCACTTACCATCATCCAGGTACAACTGGTCCAATTCCTCGGGCTCTTGCTTGATCACTACAGGAATAGGGGCCAAGTTATGGTCACTGTCCTCACACACCTCTGGCAGTACGGCTGGAGATTCATTTCTTTGAACCTTCTGCAGTTGTTGCTGCCGGTGGCCCATGTCAGGAGGGAGAGCTGAGGGCTGTAAGCAGGTTGGCTCGTGGGCAGCAGATGGAAGTGGAGAAGAGGGACTGTTGGGACAGAGCACTTGTTGGCGACCAAGGGGACAGCTACTGTTCAGATGTGGACTCACCTGCGGCTGTAGCCTGGCGGATGGGGGCTGCTCAGGCGAGCTGGGCGGGATGGCCATGGGTCTCGGCACTTCCTGCATGGTGGGGGCCTCCGAGGCTGGTGGCTGAAGTCCAAGGTGACCACTGTGGCCCGGGTTGGTGAGGCCCTTGGTGTAGGCAGGAGAGGAAAGGTCGTGGAGCTTCGGACTTGCATTGGGAGGCGTGGGCATCAATGTGTTCCTCTGGGAGCAGGGGGCAAAGCCAGCCACGAGGCAGGAGCCGGGGTCGGGAGGCATGGTGAGCTGTTGGCTATAGTAAGGCCTCGGCAGAGGACTAAGTCCCTGGCTCATTGGTCCACAGGTCAGAGCTGGCTCAAAGTCGTCCGTGGGTTCTGTCTTTATAATTGGAACTGTGAGGAGCAAAGAAAAAGTTAAATAAACATAAGTTGCAGATGGGTAGGCTAGGCTGTGGCTAGGATACCCCATGCAAAACAAACACTGTTCTGACTGAGCCCCTCTGTCTCTCCTAGTTCTCCCACCCAATTAAAAACAGGGTGCGTCACTGGCTGAGAAAGTCACAGCTGGTTCTAATACGAAGAGGACTATTTTCCTTGGAATCTCCCCCAGCACTAGCGTGCTATAAAAATCTATTTGCAAACGGCAGTAGGAGCTTTGGGCCTGAGGGCCCGTGGATTTGTAGCAATCAAAGTGAAAACTTCAGCTTGGAGGTATTGTTGTAACGGCTACCGACAACGCTAGTAAGTTCTGCTAATGTGGAAACTGAGCATGCATTGAGTTGGCTTCAGTGACAATCCAGAGGTGAATGACCATCCAAGACAGCAGAGAAGGCAGACACATTGAAATAGAAGGACACTTTTCTGTGCGCAAGTGCACCGAGTCTTCATGTATCCTTCCTGGCTCACACACCCAAGTAAGGACTCTGCAGCCTGCCCCAGGAGACATCTGGCAGTCCCAGGAGCCCAAATCTCCCTCTCCACTTTTTAACAAGAAGCCCCCCCCCAAACCCCCTGTGCAGGGAAGAGCCACAGAGAATATGTAGCCTTTGTGGCATGGAACTAGCCCCAGGCTGTGGCGAGAGCAGACTCCAAGCTTCTGCTTAGGGGCTCAGTTTCAACAAGAGAGTTAGGATGACGAGAGTGTCACAAGCAGAGGAAGGACCCCACTCTGCCCATTGACTTCCTGGCCACTGTTCTCTTGTTAGTCTGTCTCTTTCATCAAAGAGGGGTCTGGGTGGCTGAGGTACTTTGCAGGTGACCCTCGGCAGCACTGTACCACATAAGCCACGTGCACGATGAGCATACAGATTTCTCTAATGTGTCTCTCCTCTTCACACGCTATGCATGGGTGGGTTTGGCAGCAGGTCAGCCACGTGAGGGACTGCCCAACCACTAAGGCCTCTTTAAGAGGCACACACACTCCACGTACAAACACACATGTCACAGAGGGAGGCCTGGCTTCTCCGTGAATAAATGAAAGCATATCTGCATTTTGAGGAAAAGTCTTTAGCTAAGGTCTGAGCCAGCAGGAGTATGCGTCTGTTCTTCATTAGCACCAGGCCTCCACGCCACCAGCTGCTGTGAGCCAGGACTGTGGAACTCTTCTGAAGCCTGGCTCCACGGGGAGCTTCCTGGGAAGGGCAGCCTCCCGCACAGAAAGGCCCCCACTGTAGGCCTGGAGGTTCTTCCCCAGACTTGGGCTGGGGATAAGTTGTGGCTTGCTGCTCCATGGGCCCTCTCTTCACCTCTCAGTGCCAGGTCACATGACCCCCAAGCACCGGTGGCTCGGCCTCTACAGAAGGCAATAGAGCTGTTGACTACTGCCGTTTTCCTCAGCCCATTTTTCGTTCATCCTAGTCTTTAGGACTGCTCCTGACTTGAGTGGGTGAGGCAGGCGCTGGAGAGGCTGAGTTTCAGAAGACGCTGACAGACATTCCATTGGAGGATGGCAGTGCCTCTTAGACTGTCAGCTTGAGACATTTGTATTCAGCCTAGAAGCCACTCTTGGCTGAAGTAGCACTGTCCTCCAGGTCAGTACACTGCACGCAGGATGACCCTATAGTGGCTCCTTCAAGTGACTTGAGCAGGCGAGCCAAGGGCAATAGCTAACAGAGAGCTGATCTTCGTGTGGTGCCCTCATGGGTGCCCGCCATGGCTCTGGAAACCAAGTTGTTGTGCTGGATTCGTGCCAGAGACGCTGCACACGTCTGATCGGGTGGTCATGGGAGAGAATGGAAGGCCGTCCGTGGGCTGCCAGTGTTTCCTGTGAGTCAGATGCCACAGAGGTGGGACATAGGTTCCTGGCAGTGTGCTTTGTGGGTCGCCTCCCAACGAGGTCTATAAAGGTCCATCTGCCTGGAATCTGGGGCTGACCTCCAAGCCACCCCTGGATGTCAAAGGAGGGAGGCATCTGTGGATAGGGGAGTGGACCTAGTCACACAAGAGGGCTGGGCACATATAGAGACTGAGGTGCCTCGGGGTCCAGGTTGCCTCTAGACAAGCACTTGGTAGTTCGATCAGTGCTGGATCTGGAACAGCTCCTCCCAAGTCCTCCCCATTATGCGCCCCATCTGTAGTAGCTGAGTTCGTAGCCCCAATAGCCATTAGTTGCTTCTGGAGCTGTGGTGGCAAAGGAAACGATGAGGAATAGGCCCGCAAGGCAAGTACTCCTTACACACAGCGCTTCCTAGAAAAGTCTCCCAGTGAAGACCTAGTTCAGTTCACCGACCACCCTATCTGTCCTCTTGCCTAAGGCATGGGAATCATAGGTGCAGGCAGGTAGCAGGCTCCTTTCTGGGCAGGTCCCCAAACTGTTCTGTGGGATGGGATGCTCTGCTAATAACGAGAAGGACAGTAGACCCCTGGCATTTAACAAAAATGGAAGGAAGGGAAACCCATCCCTCTGACATTGGAAAGATGAATATATGAGATCAGCTATGGCCCCCACCCTTCCTGAGGACTGTATCTCCCAGGAGCTGCTGAGGGGCAGGAAGCCCCTGGCCATCTGGGTTCTACAGCTTACAATGAAATGTGTTATACAGGTACTAACTCAGCTCCAGGCACGAGTCCGTCTAGACGGCTCTGTGGGGGTAAGCCATGCTTCAGAAACGACCCCCACTCAGCATCAGTCCAGCTGGCTCAGCCACATTGTAAATCCAGAATTGGCAAGAACCCGGTGGAAGTCAGACCCTGAGAGGCACCTGGGGCAGAGCCGTGCCCAGCCAGTCTCTGTGATCACAGGCCTGACCCAAAATAGGCACGGATGTCGCTAAGAACAAAACTACACCAGCAAGAAGAATCTTGGGTACGAGTCGCTCCATTCCTATCTATAGGTGAAGATTCAGTTCTAAATGAGACTGGTCATTTTCAGAGCTTGTGATTTTAAAAAAGAAAAAGGTACATGACTGGAAGGTGAATTATTTCCAGACTGAGCTGCTCTGGGTCCCCAGCCAGGTCCCAAGACCAATGCAACTCTCCCGCAATGCAGCCTAGAAGATCTGTAAAACCCAGTCCCAGCTGCCCAGCATGACATGAAAGGCACAGTCCCAAACACAGCTGCCCAGTAAATGCCAGAGAATGTAATTTACCTGCCACACAGGGGCAAGGACTTGAAGCATTAGTTGGATGTGGGCCAGCAATCCAAAGGCCAGGCAGGGAGTGGGTGTGGCCGCTGCTCTGCGGAGCCCTATGGATTCTGTTGTTAGGATCTGTTTAAAGTACCCCGGCCCTGCATCAGCTCAACATCTTGCTGACCACCTCAGACTCTTCCTGGCATCTGAATGGTCACCTGGGCCAGCTGAGTGCGTGGAGGCTCCGCACATTTGTGAGTCCTGACCATCTAAGTTGGATTTCTAAGTTTCTATCTTTGGAGGTGCAAAATGAACCAGGATTGGGGTTTGGGGTAGACCCTGTGCTGCTGTCCCTGTTGTGTACTGGAGAGCCCTTTCCACTCTGTCCTCCTTCTGTCTGGTTATATGAGACTGGGCTAGTCCTTTCCACTCTGTCCTCCTTCTGTCTGATTATCTGAGACTGGGCTAGTCCTTTCTACTCTGTCCTCTGCCTCCTCTGTCTTGTTATCTGAAACTGGGATAGCCCTTTCCACTCTGTCCTCTGCCTCCTTCTGTCTGGTTATGAGACTGAGATAGCAGCTCCGCTCAAGGATTACCACACTGCCACTCTGGGGGACACAGCCTTGTTTGATTGGATGACGGGGACAGAGACTTGAACATTGCCATTGCCGTTCCAATGACACTATCTTATGCTCAGGTCCCTCACCTTCAGAGCTCAGTGTTTGGGGGACATTGTCACACAGGTCAGCACAAAGGGAAAGAAGACACAGTGTGTGTCTCCTGCCACCTGCTCACCCCGAGGTGGCAAGCCTCTGCTTCCTGTACAGGGGACCCTGTCACAGTGCCACCCTTGACATGGATGTCCACCCCTGAGGGAGGCAGCTCCACTCAAAGACAGAGACCCCTGATCACTGGGTGATCACTCAGCACAGCTGAGGATTGCTTGGAGACAGAGTGGCCTGTCCGTCCAGCAGAGGAGGGATCCAAGAGTCAGATCTGACAGCCCTTCTCTGAGGTTCCCCACAAGTGCCTCCTCAACTGAAGTTATAAGCCACCCCTCACCATGTCCGCAGAAACCCTGGGGCTATATATCTTGAGTCCGCCCTGTCTGTGTTCCTCCTGTGGAGCTGAGAGCCTTGTGGGACGGGGGTCTCTTGTTTCCTGTTAGTTAGGAAACTGAATGTGTGCTCCACAGAAGCCCCAGGTGCTGGTCTGTCTCCTAGCCAGAGGGAAGCAGGGGTGTGACGCAATGTCTCCGCGCTAGGCTGGGTGGGGGGCGGGGAGGGGAATCCAGTGCAGCAAAGCTGGTTGCAATGCTGTGGAATGGCACACCGAAAACATCACATTAGCAAAGCCATGAGTTTATAATACAGGGTTTATTGTGGAAAGCAAGCACATGAAGGATTAATGACAATCTTTTGGGCCAGCTGTCAGAGACAAAGCATGCCTTCGTGAAGAAGGTGGGCTGCTGGCTCCCGCTGTGACTGATCCTTCACACCCCTGCACGGCACAATGCTGGGTCTGTGTGGCCATGGGAGACCTGTGTCATCGTGCATGCACCTGACAGCCACAGCATCCACTTTTGTCCAGCAACTGTGTACACTTGCAGCCCCTTGCAGGGATCACATACAGGTGCTGGTGTGGTGAGCCCACTCCTTGTAGAGTCTAAGGACAACTGAGGGGTTTAACCTGGAGTTGCCTCAAAGTTTGTGTCCCAGGTTGGGACTCACTGGCCTCCAGGATTTCTCCAGCTAAGTGTGGCTGACACCATCAATGGCACATGCTCAGCTGTGTGAGGGGAAAGGCTCCTCTTCTGTCCCATCTCCTGCAGTCCCTGCAATGATGATCTATGGACTAAGGAGCCTTAAAGAGCGTTCCTTGTCTCTAGACTTGAGACTTGAGCTTAGCAAATAGCTTTCTGTTCCTACATGCCAACACCAGGTTGAGGATGTCTCCCAGGGAGGCCATTCATCTGTGAGCCACTGGGCAGGTCTTGTTTGGCTGATGTTCTTCTCCTGAGCCTCACAGAGTTTCACTTCTGGACTTGTCCTTCCAGGTCAGGCTGGGAAGCTCTTTCTGGGTAGCTATGCTTCTAAAATGGCTTACAGGCACTCTCCAAAGGCTGCCTGCCGTACACAAGTTACAGGTGAGAGCCAGGGTCTCTGTGGCTCAGATTTGAGGCCCTCTCCAGTGTGTGGCTAAGGATTAAGTCTGTGCTGAGCACCTACTGAGGCTGGGGCTATAAGTATGGGCACACAGAAGGCACCTGGGAGATTCCACTCTTCTCTGTCTGCCACAGACCCTTCTGAAGCCATCTGCCTTGTGAGTCTAGAAGTAACCAGTTCTGTCCAGCTTCCCCCGTTCCCTCTGCTGCCCTACATCCAAGCTTGCTGGTGGACAGCTGACTCATACCACCTCCATCTTATCCAGGAATTTGGGTGTATATTTCCCTAACACTCATTGGGTGGAATGGAGGACAGCAGCCAGGGAGTCCTCAGTAGGATCCAGGAAAAGATGGAAGCCCTTGATTCACAGCTTGGCCTTGAACCTTAAGTCTGATCACCTGGATGAGAAAGATAGGCAAGGCCAGATCCCATTCAGATTATCTTCCTGAGAGGAGTCTGCTAAGCCTCTGCCACAGAGACTCACACTGGCTTCTATAACCTCCAGCTGGGCTGGAATGTGGCTCAGTGGTTAGGGGTGCTTGCCTAGGGTACAGGACAGCCTAGGATTGATGGCCAGAACAGGGAGCAGGGTGGAGTGTGACCTTCCTCAAAGTGGGGCAGGTGGAATGCTCTCCTGGAGTAATGTGGATATGTCTTTTAGCCCTTCTTGTGATGCCCACAGAATAAGCCTGATGATACACAGGGCATGTGTCTGCGCTTGAGGGGCCTGAGTGTGCCCACCTCGGACCGGAGCCATGCAGATGGGCCCTGGCCTTCTTTGCCTGTGATCAGTCAAACATCCCGTGGACCTTTGTGCAGACAGACCGAATGGTTCCCATTTTAAATGCGGCATTCTGGGGTATCAGCTCAAGGTTCTACCAGCTACCAGCACCTCAGACATTCAACCTTTTTATTTGGGGGAGTTATGACAACTTGCTAATTATATATATATATATACACACACACAACTGAGCAACCTTGCCAGCCAAGTTTCACTGACATCTGACACCTGTGCCTCCAATCCCCTTGCTCTGAGGATGACCCAGCATCTGACCAACGAAGGAAGTGTGGCTGCGTGAAGAGAAACCACACAGTTGTGTAGCTGGTGCTTTTGTTGGGTTTCTGTCTAAGTATTCTTGTTCAGCTCAGGCCTAAGCGTCAAGAGTGCTCCTGCATAGCGAGTGGGCAGCCCTCATTTGCAGATGCATACAGATATATCGTCATCACACACGATACATGAGAGAGCCTGTATGGCCAACGCGTGATCATTGGGTTAATTTATCCCTACAGCCTAGGCTTTACCAGCTACGAGTCAGTAGGATCTGTGTAAAGATTTTGAGGCAGAGCTGTGGGGTACACAGCCTGCTTTACCAGGTATCTGGGCATCCATCAATGACAGCCTGTACCTTACTTCCTAAGCTGTGCATATGGAGATAGTGGGAGACCTCGGATGCCCCATTGATACTCATGTTGAAGTACAAATCCAAAAAAAGACGATTAGAGATGGAGCTTTTAGGCTATTAGGGTTGCTGGTGATTGGTATTTAGGCAGATAATGGCATCTTGTCCTTGTAGTGGCGCAAGGGGACACTTATTGGTCCCCTTTCTTGTCCACAGTGAAAGCTGTCAGGCAGATGCTGGTACCGAGTGACCTGGTGCCTTCCCATGGCCTTCACAGGAAGCATGTACACATGAGGATGTCTTCTGTTCATGTCCTGTTACTTTATACTGCATTTTCAAGTAAACTCAAGCATTGTAGCTTGAATTATTTCACCAGGTGTTTCCAGTGCTGGACAAAAGAGGTTTTGTTCAAGGTCTAAAAGTCCTATAAAACAAAAGTCAGATTGTCTTCATGGCAGAGTGACATTAAAGCCTAAGTTTCACGATCAACGTAGACAGCCAGCAATAAGTCAGGGGCAAGAGAGGATTCCAGGGGCTAAGAACGCATAGAGCCACTCAAGCCCAGGCCAGAAAAGCTTCACACATCTTCCTACTGAGTGTCCTCAGATCCTACAGGACCTGTGAGCCTGCAGATGGAAGGGCACACCTGCCACTCAGCATGCACAATGGCTGTGCCAGTGTGTGGTTCCCAGCTTTCTGGGGGCATGAGAGCATAAGGGTTGTCTCTTGGACAGCTTAGACCTGGAGCATCTACAAAGGGGTGTATTTGGTGCAGCAGGAGGACTTCATGGAAGTATGTTCTGGCAGAACACAAAATCCTGAAGGGTGAAAGCTCAGCCCTCTGGGGACTGGAACTAGCATACACCAAGGGCTTGCTGGCTCCAGCCTTGTGTACAGGACCTCATTAGGCCTTTTCATCTGTCGGCGGGCAGGCGAGAGTTGGGAATATCCCCTTTCCAGAAGTATTGAAGTGAACACAGAGGTCAGTCATGCCGCAAGGTCCTAACTCCCAATAGAGCAGGCCCTGACCCAGAGAAGGAAGGGAGCGGCTTTGCTGCCTGTGCCTGCTAGCCCACAGCCCAAACAAACCAGCAGAGACCATCCAGGTGGAGAGTGATAAACATTATTCAGTCTTGATGGCGCGGATGAAACAGAAGGCTGTACACACCGAAAACACACATGAGCGATGTTCTATCCACTAGCTGCCGAAGCTGATCTCTGCTTTGACAGTAACTCCCTCTCCAGCAGCTGGGGTTCTGGGGCTTCCAAACTACCTAGGACAGAGCTGGGTGGGGCAGCCAGGGATGGAGGTACCTCACAGGTGGCGGCATGTGGCATGTACTCTGTTGGCAGATCTCAGGCAGAGCTATCTGCTCCTGCCCACCCTCCTGCCCGAGCATGTCTCCTCCATGCTCAGCCTCCTCGGGTGTTCAGCTCACTCTGACTCATACTTCTGTTTGTTTTTGGTGGCACATGGCCCTTGGATTTCTAAACAAAACTACCTTCCTGCCCTTCATCCTAATGGCCTATTGTGTTCTGTGATCGCTCCACACAAAGCCCTTGGGCCTCCCTCTCAGGCCCTTGTAAATTGCAGGTTTTCTATCCAGTGGTTACCATCCCAGCTACAGCCATCCTCTGTGGGCACTCCAGGTGCGTGTGGTTTGCTCTCTCTGTCTCAGTTATCTCCCAGGCAACTTTCTGCCCTTCATCTCCTTCCTCATGTGAGAACAGAAAGTCCACAGAAGCACAAGGTGTGTGCACACACAGGGATACGTCATATGCTTAAGAGGTCTGCATCTCTTGGTGCCATCACTTTAGCACCCAGACAAGTGTGCCTCTGGCCCTCACTTTAGTCCGAGGCCTTCTAATACTTGGAAAGACCTAAGAGATCACACGGTACAGAAATGGCTTCTTCCGATGCCTAACCTTCCTCGTGGTGCAGTGGGGCTGGCAGGGTGCACGGGTTAACTCCTTTTCATTGGCACATCAGTGTCGGTGTGAGGAAGATTCCCTTCTCCCTGGAGATGGATTTGAGAGTTTAAGGGACCTGGACTCCTTGATCCAGAGGTCTAGGCAGCCCTTGGCCATTCTCCTAAATGTCTACTGACAGGCGTCATTTCAACATGGAGGCACACAGCTACAATGGCCAGTTGGTTGCTGGAGTCTTTGCACGTTTAAGGCAGATAGCACCTGCAGCTCCAGGAGCCAGAGACTGCTCTCCCTTGCCCAACCTGACCTCTGCTCTCTCCACGAGGACTTCATTAGCTTTTAGGAAGAAAAGCAAGAAGCAAGGTCTCTAGAATTAACATCACTTTGCATGTCACACTCCACATGAAGAAAAGGCTCAGGCTGAATGATGACAAGTGGGAGAACCTGTCCTGGCTTTCATCCCAACAGGTCACTATGTTCTATGATCTCTTCCTACAAAACCCTTGGAGTAGGGCAGGCCTTAGCCTCTCTCTTCAGGACCAGGCTTTCCATAGGATAGACAGTGGCAGACAGCCATGGGCTATGCACAATACTGCCAAGCCATCATGGTACCCAGGCAGTTACAAGCTGAGGCCTGGTATTTTCAGTCGAGTTGTGGTCAGGGCAGTGACCGAGCTACAGAGCCCATGATGCCCAGGGATCCATTATATGACAGGAGTTCGGCTTCTATGCAGGGCCTAGGTCTTCTGCTCAAGTCTACACAAGTCTCTATGATTCTGGACTCTAGTGATACAACCAAGAATCTGGCAGAAGTAGTTCGTTTCACTTATTCCTCTGAGATGGAAATATATCTTAGATGTACTTACTAATAATCAGGAAGGGTTCAAGAAGGTTCCTTGTGGTATTTTATCCTCCAGGTCACTCATGGTTTCACTCCAGAGTCCATGAAGTGTGTATGGGGGGTGGTCTGTGGGGGCTTGTTAGAGGTTCATGGACTCCTGGCCCTTGGGGCCGACCTATCCTTGTGGGTCTTGTCTGCTCAGGGGGTTGCTTGACTGACATTGGTTCCACTGAAATGCTTTTCCTGTCCTCTAGTCATGTACTGGCCTCTGTCACCAGGTAAGTCTCTGTTCTCACACAAATGCCCAGTGCTAGGGGTTGGGTCGGGGATGGAAGTAGGTATTCCTAGACTCAGGACAAGAGTCTCTCCCCGCTTCACAGCACCGTCCTGGCTGGGAAGGCCAGGGGACTCCTAACTAGCTAAAACAGTTTCAGACGAAGTGACAGAATCTCAGAATCCTATAGTTTATTGTGATTTGTTTCCCCATCGTACAGAAGCGCTGACTTTAGGATGTGCTTTTACAATAAGTCGACTCTCTTCTCTTTTTAAGGACCCCTGCACTTGTGAGCAGGTACTGGTTCCTGCCACGAGTGACTGGGAGAAAGAGCTAGTCTGAGGTCTCAGACTAGCAGAGATGCTCATCCTGGACCGAAATAAGAGACATCCCTGTGTCCATTCATTGTTCTGGAATTATAATTGACATGTTGGAATAAGGGCTCAGACCCAGACATTCCTGGCATAGCCCTCATCTCATGACGATGTCTGCCCCAGCCCCCACAGCTCAGTGAAGAAGATAGTATAGTCTCTTTGCAGGGAGTAAGGCAAAGCTAGTGGCAGACAAGTCTCAGAAGCCAGGGAGGCCCTCCCTGGCTGGGTCTGGGCACTCTGAAGTCTCCTCTCAGTTTGCAGGTGCTTTTAGCATCTGTGTCTGATGACTATCCCAGAGACCCACAGGGCCGGCTGCAGGGTTTCCAATGAGATGTGCATGGTCTGCTCAGGAGTAGGTATTTCTGGACTCAGGACAAGAGTCTCTCCCTTCACAGCCCTGTCCTGGCTGGGATGGCCAGGGGACTCCTAACTAGCTAAAACAGTTTCAGACGAAGTGACAGAATCTCAGAATCCTATAGTTTATTGTGATTTGTTTCCCCATCGTACAGAAGCGCTGACTTTAGGGTGTGCTGCCCCATAGCTCAGTGAAAAAAATAGCACAGTCTCTTTTCAGGGAGTAAAGCAAAGTTAGCGACAGACAAGAGTCTCTGGAAGCCTGGGACTTTCATTCAAGTAGAAACTTTCCCTGATAGACACACACCAGGAGGAGGAAAGGAGACCAAATTGCCCTTCCAGGATCACCACAGATCACGCGCCAAAGTCATCGGTACCTCCTGCCCAGAACCCAGGGGTCCCAGGCACTTGCCCTATTTTCCTACCACCTGATTACTGTCACAGTTAACTGGGAGTAAAGGAAGAAGAATGGCCCAAGGGGGTGTCAACCAGGCGAGCTAATCTGCTGTAGAGGTATCAGGAGACAGCTAAGGTGACAAAGGAATGCACAAAGCTGGCGTCCCTCCTGCCTTATACGCAGCAGAATACCTTGGACACTTTGACTTTCAACACCCTGAAACTCAAAGGCGCCGGGACAAGGGGCAGTTTTGTGCAAGAACAAGGGTAAAGGAGGGGATGAGCCTGATGTAGCCCCCTTGAGACATCCTCACACCTAAGTCTGAAGGAAAACTAAATGAGTCTCAATTTTATATATCTGCAGATAAAAATGAATTTCACAGGTAGAGTTTAAAAGGATTTATTCCTACTTTCTCAAACATAGCATATCTGATGACCATAAGAACCTGTGTCCACGTTGGTCATAGATACGTGAAATACAAGTATACATGAAACCCACTTAATAATACAGAAAGACTCAGGGCAAGGTTCGTAACTTCACAGCCAGTGTCCAAGGAGAAAAGCTGAAGGATCATGGAGGCAGGTTAATTAAGAGCCGCTCATATGCCCTGGAGAGTCTCCAAGACTCAAACACAGCAATCTGAGACCAGCGGAGCTATGGACACAGGCATTCATCAGCACTGGTGTTCTCAGAGGTACACCCCAGAGCACCAGATGCCACGGAGCACGGAGGGGGAGCACCAGACAGAACACGGGACACGGGAGCTGGGGTTCTCCATCTGTGTGTTTATTTATTTAATTAAAAAAACAACAACAACAACACATGTTGGTAGCCAGTCAGGCATCAGGCAACGAGTAATGCTGGGATTCAACCCTACTGTGGCCAAGGTCTCTCTGAAGGAGCTCACAGTCTAATGGTGTGGAAACATGGTTGGTCCCCAGGACCATGCTGGTGGTGGGCAGCCATCTTGGAGTTGGAGGCGAGAGTCAGGGCAGCAGGATGAAAGGGCTGAAGAGGGATTAGGAGCAGATGGGTGAGCCCAGAAGGATTGAGGAAGACCTGTGCCACACATGAGGATGATGGGCAGCTGGGCGGCTCCAGCAAGAGGCTATGTGGACTGTGGGAGGCCGACTGGTGCAGGGCAATTAAGTGCAGAGCAGCTGGCATGCTTGGCTGCTGCATCACAGAGGGAGGGCAGCGTGGGGTGGGAGGCGGAGGTGCACTCAGACGCCAGGCCCGGGGCCTCACGGTATGCCTGCTCCGGACCCCTCTGACGCGCTGCACTGAGCACTCTATGAAACCTTCATCAGGGACTCAAATGAGCGTCTGACAGAGGGAAATTAATCTTTACGATGTTTCCACATTGTTTTAGAAAATGTGTTTTTCTTTTTTTTTCCTTTATAAAATTTGGACCTTTTAAAAATCTTAGATCAACCATGCTTGCAGTATAGATGGGATACAATCACTGTACTTTCAAAAAAAAAAAAAGACCAAATATTTTTGTTTTGTTTTGTTTTGTTTTTTGTAAGAAAGAACATACATTATTTCACGAAAGGAAGAGGCTTGTGAAATAAACCCCGGAGCAGAGGCAGGATGGGGGCTGGGCAGCTGTTCTGGGGTCACCCATGGCACAGACAGTGGCTTATACTGATGCCTTAGGATGAGAACGTAACCGAGTTGTTGTCCTAACTTTAAAGGGCATTTCTAGGGGTTTCCTGATAAGACAATTGCTTTCAGAATTTTAATACCAATTTTTCTTACTGTCTAAGCTGTTCTAAATGCCTTTACACTTCAAAACAAAATCCTGAAACCTTAAAAAACAAAAACAGAACAAAACTACCTTGATTTTACTAAGATAGCAATGTGGCTGCTTTCATGGGTAACATTTATTGTATAATTTCCCTTTTAAATTATATGAATATCTTAAGTCTTTAGAGGAATAAAAAGTAGCACTTTAAAAAGATTGTTGACATAGCTGAGCTTACTCAAAATACAATAGAAGTCAGGATAACAACCCACTCTGCTCTCTGTGCACACATCCTGCCACAGGAGAATGGCCTGCACCACACAGGAAACCCTGGATGCCTGGGACACACCTTTCTACAAGCTTGGGGGAGGGCGGGGAGCAGTTTAAAAAGGTATTTTCTTAAATAAAACACCCTAGAAAGTTGAACTGGTGAGCTGATCATTTCTGAATGAAAGAAGCCATTCCCCGAATGAGAAACTTGAGCAGAAGCACTCCCATCTGAAAGTCTCATGTCACCAGGGGATGGCATTATTCAGTGGAGACGCAAGGCATGCTGTGTGGAACCATCACCATGAGGACAAATTCATGTATGTTCCCCAATGACCACGGCAGGCTTATTTTCAAAGCTACTTACAAAACTGTTCTAACAAATACTTTCTTCTAACCCAAAGACTCACAGAGGTTAGATATATACCGAGACCGCATCAGCCCCCGAAGAAGACAGAGCTGCTTGGCCGCTGTGCATTTGCAAAAGGCTAGCAAGTGATTTCCCCAGCATGCACCAGTCACAGGAAAACACACCCAGGCTTCGCTTCTCTTTGAGGGGGTGGGCGACTTGGTCTTGTGAATATGCTATCACGTGGTGTGAAGAGGCTACAATGTTTTTACAACAACATCCTCTCAGAGCATTGTTGCTCAGTAAAAGCCTCCTCTCCGCTCACTCTCAGAGCTTAAGGTTAGAAAGACAGAGTTACCATTGGCAGGAAGGTACGTGAAATGCTGGTACTGGCTTCTCTTCCGCTTCCCGTTGCAGACATAGAAACTGACTTGGACGGGGCTGGTTATTCTCTGGTTTCGGAAAGGTGGTATCTCAACCACCAGGGAATTCTGGTGGGAAAACAGCAAAGAGGGAGCCGTCAGGACCTTACAGACCAGGAATGCTTTGTCCACACTTTTTCCGGAGGCATCACTGTCAACTCAAAGGGCAGTCTCTGGCCACCAAGACTGGTGACTTTTGTGTGTGACCTGCTCACATGCTTGATCATTAGTTGGCCGTAGGTAGGGTGCACCCACTCATCAGGGAAGCGGCACCCTGATTTCTCACATAGCTAGAGGCTGGGAGACCCTTATGGTGGAATTAATGCAAAAAGAGAGAACTTGATGGACATCTCTCAGAGAGTGGAGCTACCTCACTGCTACTGGTGAAGGCGACTTCAAGGCCTACTCCAACATCTAAGGCCTAGTGACCTTTAGACAAAAAACTGCATTCCGCCTAGTTATAGGAGGCACTTCTTGGTTACACACGGCAGAATTCGTTGTGGATATTGTCCAGAGTGGCACTGTGACAATGGTCACAGTGTCCCACCAGAATCCCTAATTTCCTCATAATGAAGACAGAATCGATCTCAGCCCAGAGCAGTGGAACAGTTGAGAACATGGAGCAGATAGAACAGGACAGCTTGAGGTGGCTGCTGCTTTCTTTCCTGTTTTTAAACAGAAATATGCAAGCTTTTTTTTTTAAAGCGTGCTCTTTCAAGGGCAAACAAGAATGCAAGCCATGAATACTTGGAACTGAGTGGGAACACCCAAGTGAACTGGGGAGGACCAGGGGTGCAGGCCCTAGGCAAACCCCCAGCATGGTGCAGCCCCCTGGAGGGAGGGAGGTCAGTACCTTGAGTGCTGCACCTGATTTTTGCTGGGGATTTCAAATCCATAAGTTTCTTTATCCTGTTTCTTTCCTCATGTGATTTTAGTTTAGCAGGCCAGGGAAAACGTGTCAGAAAAAATCCATGGTATCATTTCTTTTGTTAATTAACCATAGTTTGTTGTAATGGTGGTAAATCAATGGTAGCAAACTTTACTGAGTTATGTTAATAATAAAACCTGAGCATTAGAAACAGAAACAGAAACCAGAAGAACTTCAGCTCTGGCCTCTTTTATTGCAGAGCCTGGTGCGGACAGCCCTTGGATGCCAGCGCTGGGGCAGGACTGGCTAGGGAGCCCTCTGGGCTCCATCCCCTGGGCCCCATCAACCTGCTGCAGCTGCCATACCTACCTTCACTTCCTTGGAAGAAATGGGTGGGGAGGGACAGGTACAGGGTGGATGACGGAGCCTCAGTGTGACTGCCTACGCGCGTGCCCACCTTCGCAGGAAGCAGCCCAGGCCTGGGCTGTGTCCAGCTTTTAGTGGCCTGGCTGTAAAGCTTGAAAAGTCAGGTGAAGGGAAAGAGGCTACCCCACGGTGGTCTTTGGGACACTGACGGGAACTGCAAATATCACTGCTGCCTGCACACAGCTGTCACCCAATGGTAGCAGCTACTGCTGAGTCCAAAAGAGAAATGGTTTTTCAGAAGGAAAAGGGGAGAAGACACAGCAGCATCATGTTGATGCTTAGGCTGAAGGGGAAAAAAAAGCCTCTGAGGCCTGTGGAAGGAACACAGAAAGGGCCAAAGGGATAGGCTGTCCCTGGCTTGGTTGCTTATCCCATATGACCAAAGATGTCTTGAGACAGACACAGGTCAATGCACTTCAACGCTATGCATAGACAGATCGTATTACAAACACACCTCTTCCTTCCACAGGAGCTCTGCTCTAAAACGCTAGGAAGGAAGCTGGAGGAAGTGTGGTCTGAGATCGAGTGTTGAGAGCTTCTCAATGTTGTCAGAGACAGTAAAGGCTGCAGCCAGCACAGGCCTTAGGAAACCCACTTCTTAAGTTCATATGCTTAGGCGGGGGCAATGCATAATCACATGCACAGCAGAAACCCATCTTTAAAATATCTACAAATGCAATGTGTGTGTGTGTGTGTGTGTGTGTGTGTGTGTGTAAGTGTGCACACATGCATGCGCAAGTGTATGTGCCACTGCCTTCAATATTTCCTTAAGGACAACGTGGATGAAGTCAAGAGACAAAACTGAGGCAGAGAATGATCTCTTCAGTGGGAAACAGGGAGCTAGGCACTGTGGGCGAATGGCTGGTGTCGCATCTTCATGAATAGGTATCACTCTGGCCAGAGAGGACCTTTCCCCTGACAAGTACTTGGAAAGGTTTCTTCAGAGTGTCTCAGTGCCCTAGAGGAAGTGAAGTAGGAAAAGATTTGTTCATCCTGATAGACTCAACTAGAGGACAAGAAGGCCACCTGAGCCTGCTGCAAGTGAAGCAGACATCCTGGTGACTGCTCTGCCGATGGGAACTATGACTGCCTGTCCACTCTGTGAATCCCATTACCAGCGTGCCCTACTTATGCGATTCTTGCTGCCCAGTGTTCACAGAAAAAGCCCTTTACTCATATTTGCCCAAGGTCTCTGAATCCTTTAAATCCCATCTCCATATACGAGGAGTGCTCCAAAGGCTCCTCATGCCCTCATTCATGTGCTCACAAGAATGCTTCCCAGGCTATTGGAAAGAAGTCTGTGGAATGAGCTATAGAGTTAGGGAGGGGGTTGGATGTCTTCAAAATCCTACTCACTGAATTTTGTTATGTTCTTTTGAGACTAGACAGATCTTACACAGGACTCAGTGATAGTTCTCTGATTTGTTTGAACTTATAATTGCTTTAGCCGTCCATGGCTTAATGTCCAATTAAAAGATACTGTTGGGGTAGGGACTATAGCTCCGTGGTAGAGCATTTTCCCAGCATGTGTGGTCCTTAGTTCAACTTTCAACACTGTAAATGGCAAGCAAACAAGTGAGCAGAATGTAGGAATGGTAAGGACAGGCTAGAGTCAGCAAAGCGGACCTGACTCCACATGGTCTCCAATAGCAACCACTTTAGATGACGAGAGCACACCAACTGTCAGAAACATACCACAGTCGCAGACATAGCAAGCATAAGTATTCCAGACAAAATTAGCCAATCACAACCAATAGCGACCTAATGTGAAGGTGAAGAGGGAGTGGGCGGGTGCATATGTGTGCTGGAGGGAGACAGACTATGTCACCCACAGGTGGTGCCATACATCCACCACCGCTCCTCTGCAAACCTGTCCAGCAGATCTAAGCTATCCGGTTCGGTCTGCCTTTTTGTCCACGTCAAGTTCAAAACAAGAGTGCGAGGTAGTTGAGGCGTTCTCTGGAGAGGATGGTGGCAAGTCACACAGGCAGGGTGGCATGTCCAGGCAGGTGCTGATGCCCATGAATGAGGCTTAGAACACCAAGGTCTCCCAGGGGTAGCCACTCAAATGGGGCTACACGATTAGTGAGAGGAGACAGAACCTGGTACCTTTAAAAAGCAAAGCACACCCAGAATAAAGAGGCCCCAAGCTCTGTCCAGCCCCTCCTCAGGGTTACCCTTATCATCTCCATTGTATCCTAGTGGCTCTTGTCTGGGCAAGGGATTTGCAGTTGTGTTCTCTCAACGCCTCTGTCTTGTTATTCTTAAGCGCTGTTTCATTTTAACAAACAGGAGCCCCAGCCCGGCCACCTTGACCATTCCTGCTGCAGGATTCTAAGTACTTACTGGCTTGCACAGGTCCCGGTCAGTTTTTGCTTCCATCTCCCAGACGTGGTGGCCATCTGGAACAAAGGCAGGAAGAAATCTGTCACTTTGTTTGGGGATAATATATCTTTAAAACATTCCAGGTGACCCAGAAACCGAGGGTCAGGGAGGGGAGAGTGGGAAGAAACGGTGAAGTCATAGGGCAGTGCTCTGGGTCCCTTAGATATTCTGCCCACACAGGGGATGTACTGACCTGCTGTAGAGTACTGGCCCTGTGGACTTAGTGAAGTTCAAAGACTTTGTCCAGTGTACCTTCTTAGGAGGGCCCCACAATCCACAGTGTTTCTAATGTCCACCCTGTGTTCCGGTTTACATTCAACTCATTGGTCACAACACACATCAGGGAAGAGTTTCTACACCTCAGTCTCTTCCAAGGGACAGAAAAGCAGAGAGAGGCAGGGAGACATCCCTCCAAACCAGCAATACACAACATGTACTGCGTTTAGAACGCAGCTCGGCTCTGTTGCTTGGTAAGTCCCATCAGCCTCCCATTTGTTTTGGGAGAAGTGAGAGCAAAGCCCCAGCCTCTGCCCAGAGGAAATGCTGAGGAGATAAGAGAAGCCTTTCTTTGGCTATTTCATGCCACATCAGGACCTAGAAATGCAAAACACGTGGTATTTTTAACCTTAGCCCAGTGGCTGTTTGCATGTTAAAAAAAATATTAAAAGGCTCTCATAGACACTGTGAAAGAACATATTGTTCTCAGCTGGCGATGAGGTGTGGACCTAGTGATTAGAGGAAGGGTGTCTGCCACTCACAGGCTCTGAGTCCCCAGTCCTGTTGACAGGCCCATGACCTGGGGACAGCTGGGTGGCCACTGAGTTGACGGCAATCCATCCCAGCTTTTATCTCCTCCAAAATGAAGTCAGTTCCTGAGATGAGCTGCTTCAAGCACACGCTTAGTTTTTGCTTACACCCCATTTGTCTGTCACTAACCCTACATTACTGATAAATCAAACACCAGCTCCTTCCCTCATTGCTGGACAGGGTGGTGGGTGGAGGGTGGAGGCACAGGGTGGAAATGTGAGTCACCAGAGGCTCCAAGAGCCACCCAGCCTCACCAGACCACACCAGCTTCCAAGACACCCCAGGCCTTGAGCAAATGCCATCAGACGAGCCCGTGAAGAGTTCTAACTGCATCCCTATCCATGTCCCTCAGGGAAACGACCAGACACCCCTAGAGCATTGGAACGTCAGGAACAGTGAATCCTAGGCCCTGGCAGCTCAGGGATATCAGCCGAGAAGTGCCCCCAGCCTCAGCCACATGTGCCAACTACAGCCACGAGGGTCAAACGGGAGGCACCCACATCTGGTTCTTTAACTGTGCTCTGGGTGTGTAGTCTGGCTGCACGCTGCCTTAGACGTCCCCTTCACCAGGGTGAGCTGGCATATTTGAGCTGCTTTTAACACAGCTTTAAAGTCTCCCAGGGCAAGGCTACTCTTCATCCTCCGCCCTTTAGAATCTACAGTTTCTTTGCCTGTACACAGGCATGCCAACTGTAGTGTGGCCCCTGTCATCCTGAAAGCTCTCACCAAGACTCAGAACCATGTGGAGAAGGTGCAGCCTTTGTGTCTAAGTAGGAGAGACGGCAGGTATGCCTGGAGAAAGATGGAGACTGAGGCACTCTTTGGAGGGAAAATAAGAGTTTGCTCAGTGGCCTTGTCATCTCTGAGAATGGAGAGAAGTTCAAATCCCCAAGGAGGGGATTTGTATGTTCAAATCATGTGTCAAAGTTAATGAAATATGGGCATACAGGTGGATTGGGCACTGAGGGCCTAGGCATGGAAATGAAAGGGTCTTTTCCCTCCCTGGTCACAGCTGCCTGTGAGGGATGCTTCCCTGTCCCAGCAGAGTGGCTGAGAGGGTGCCATTGTAAGTTAGCATGTCAAGACTGGCCAGCTCGCATCCAGCACTCCCATGCCAACAACCAACAGACAAGACGGAGCTCCATCCCTAAGTCGCACCAAGACAGATCAGATTCTGTTTCCCACTGAAATATGGTTCCTTGGGGCCACCAAGATCTGTGCTGCCGAAACCACTGTATCCCAGGCCAGGCAGTCAAAGCACGGGTCTCATCCAGACCCAGGTCCTCCAGTTGCGGTTGTCAAATAGATGAAACAGTGATTGTTCCACTCTTCACGCCCTGACAGTAGCTGAGAGGACCTTCGAATGTACACATAGCAGGCTGCTTCTGGCAGGAGACCAGGGGCCTAAATGATGTGGAGATGGCCCTTTATACTCCTGAGGGAATCATATGGTATCAGCCATGAGGGGTGCCCTGGATCATTGGATGATTCCATAGAATCCTCAGCTAAGACACCCCTCCCTCCTCCCTGCTCAGAGGCAAGTTAACCAAGTGCTGCTCAGAACTCAGCCTCTACCAGGCAGGGAGCCAGCCGGCCATCCTAAAAGGGCCTTTGTGTCCCATCTTATCAGGAGCTCCCTACGCACCCAGTAGGAAACTGTGCTCCAGTTCAGAAGTAAAAATATTCCAAATCATTAGGGAATTCCCTGCAGTGTGAGTCATCGGAAAGGCTTCCCCACCACACCCGCCCAAGGTTTCCACACAGCCAGCCTGCAGGTCTGAAGCCGCTCCACTGGCTGCAGGACACTGCTGTCACCACAGGCCCACAGGCCAGTCACACGCCAGGGCAGGGGCTGAGCCACTGTTTCCACACGTGGAAGCAGCTGGAGTTTATTCAGGAGTGGAGAAGCCTCCTGAGATGTGTTTCACCTCCTCCTTGGGGTGGGGCAGGAGGCTTCCTCCTTCTAACCCTGTGTCTGCATCCCATCAGCATCAAGGGAGGGGCAGGTCCAGACACCCCATCCTTGTGAAGCACTGGGAGGGATGTGTTATGGGGCCTGATGAACACAGCAAAGGTTCTACTGCGCTGGACTGCAGAGGGGTTCTGAGTGACGTCAGCCTGGTGTGCATGTGGGGTCTCTAATCCTTGGTGCCCTAGCAGTCTGCTTTTCCCGGGTTAGGAGGGCAGCTTTGCGCCCCTCGGCAGAACCCCAAGGTAAAACATGAGCCCCCCAGCATTTTGGGAAACAGCCTGGTGGCACTGGATAGCTGAGAACAGATTCACACCCAGGTTTGTGCCAGGAGGAAGACACAGGCATGCACAGAACACAGAACTTTGTTTATGAACATTCAGAACAACTTCATTCATGATCATCACAGAGAATGGAACAGCCCATGCCCATCCGGCCTGGCCACACAAGGGGCTGGTCAGTCGTAGAAATGAACAGCACCGGGATCTACTAATGGGGATAAAAATGCCGTTTGGTGAAAGAGAGCAGACGGCAGAGCATAGGCACTGTCTGCCTCTGCTGACAAAAAGTGTCCAAAGGACGGAAAACCACAAGGTTGGGAGAGGGGATGGCGGGCATTTGGATGAGGAAGGGAAGAGCTGATGGCTTGCTTCTCTTGCTCTTTGTGGCTAAAATAGAATGCCTGAAGCTGGCATGATTCAGCAACCACTCTGTCCCCGGGGAGGAGGGGGGCTGGTCGCAATGGCACTGTGTGGTAGGAGTGTGTGGAAAAGCCTCCACTGTTAGGCAGGAAGCCAGAGCGCTGAGGGCCAGGCTTGCCCTTCACAACAGGTCGCTCAGCTAACTAGCACTGTAGTGTCTTGCATAGTGACCTGCCCCCTGTCTGTTTGTCAGTCTCTCCTTCCTTCCCTCCTCCCTCCTCTCTCTCTCTCTCTCTCTCTCTCTCTCTCTCTCTCTCTCTCTCTCTCTCTCTCTCCTTCCCTCCCCCTTCTCTCTTACACACACACACACACACACACACACACACACACACACACACAAGGCCACTCTGATGAGTACTTCCAGTACTGGAACCTCAGGGCCACACCCAGCCACACCTTCACTGTGCCAGTGCTCATGGAAGAGGGACTTCTTTCATGGAGATCAAAGTATCCTGGGCACAGAGCAAATAGTTGCAAAGCCACTGGAACTGCACCCTGTGAGAAATCTGTATGTGTACACACTGCAGGAACTAGACAGAAAGGTGCCATTCATGGGATTGTGACTGTGACTATCAAATATAATCCTGAAACACTCTAGCAAGGAGAGGAACCAGATTGTCAAGGACCAGCTGCTCATTTGTAGGGACCCTGTGTAGGTCCCTACTTCTTCCATCTTGAGATAGTGAATTCAGCTGACCTTGAAGCCCACAGTAAGACCCAGCCTGTCAGCACCAGGATCTGAGGCAGACCTCTCCAGCCTCTCCTTTGGGTCAAGTCTACCCTCTGAATGCCTAGGGTGGGTCTATCACTGCCTTTCCAAATTCATTTCCTTCTAAGGCTTGAAGAAATGCCTTCTGTAAAGGGGTTATGGGTCCCGTCCCCAGCTTATTTCCCTCACTGGGTCAGTGATTTCTGAACCATGTAGCTGGGCATATCTGTAAGTAGAACTTGAAGAATGCTCTCTCCCCAAATCTTGCTGAGTGACTGTGCATGGTAGCCACATGGAACCTTGCCTGACCAGGTCAGCACAGTGGTATTTTTGTGCCCATGATGAAAACTAGCATGTGTGCGCAGGGCTGATGACGTACCGAGCCGTCCATTCTGGCCCAACCCAGCGCCCTGGCCAGGGAACGGAAAGAAAGCATTTTCCACAGCTGGTCATGACTTCAGGGGATGTGTGCTCCTGACCCCAAGCCAACTTGGGTTATAAAGCCCGAGGCAGCTGCATCTGGGGATTTCACAAGTTCTTGAGGAAGCAGATGAGAAGATGTGTCTGTGGGCACATGTCCCAAGGCACACAGATTATGTGTGGTAGAAGACTGACCACCGATAGCACACTGGGGATTTCACTTCTATCCCATGGAGGTGAAGCCTGGCTGGTTGTGTCTGACTGTAAAGGCCACATGATGGAATTTCAGGAAACTTGAGGTGCCCCTGCTCAGCACTGCAAGGGGCAGGGACATCCCACAAGGGACCAGTGGAGTACTTGGTCACATCACATAACATATTAATATCACCACACCAATGCCTGCGTACAGGCACATGCACCCACGCATTGATAGACACATACCTCATGACACATTGACACACATACATATTCACCTACGCTCAGTTATACATAAACACGTTCACACACACACACACACACACACACACACACACACACCATATACACAGCAACACATACACCCCATGCAGTGACACAACTCCAATCCCCTAAGTTGGCATGAAGCTCTTGATCTCTCTGTAGACTGCTTCCTAGTCATGAGACAGTGTGCCCTGAAGCCTGTGGTCATGAACAAGCTCACACTTAACAAATAAAAAACAAACAACAAAACCAGAAATGAGCAAAGACCTGTCAGCTGTACTGCACTTGGCTGGAGACCTAGGGTTCCTGGCTAAACCGTTATGCTCTTGCCAGAAGCATGTGCTACCACACAGGGGTCCCTTGAAACTCATAACAATTAACAAACAGGCAGGAAGCCTAGGGAGACTCAGAGTGCATGGCACACATAGAGTCTAGGGCCCCAGTCCTCTCAGGGACCGGCTGTCTTCAGCTGCCCAGAGGTTTCTCCTTCCTAGCTTAGTACATTCTCCTCTGGCAAGCCCTGGGACTAACTGTGTCCCTAGAGACACACCAAAGATGAAGTGTATGTGCCCCACCCTCCAGATCAGACAGGTGTTTCCAGGACCCCTTGGCTAGGTTGAGAGAGCACTTCCTGCTTCGCATGGTCACAGTCAGGAGGCTCTTCCACTGCCCTTCTACCCTGAGACCTGTAGCTGCCCTTTGACCCTGAGACATTCTCTTTCACTGCCATCATAGCCCATTTTCATGGGTGTTTAATCTGCCCTATACTGCAAGGACAAGAAAAGTCAGCTAGTAAAGAAGAATCTCCATCTAAGCACCTGACTTATCCCACTGGCCACTCTTGCCTTCCTATGCCCAGTGACACCTTTGCTTCACAAACTGCTACCTTCTGTTTGCAAGCTCCACTACCAGCCCACCCACTCCTCTGTCTCTTGTGCCTAAACCTTCTCAAGGAGAGGGAAGGGAGGGAAGGAGGGAGGGAGGGAGGGAGGGAGGGAGGGGTCAGTTCGGGAAAGCAGACCTGTGGGCAGCAAGCATGCTAGGTCTGTGGTTTGAGGACAGGCTTGACTCAGGACACCAGAGAGCATTGTGACTGCAGAGCAAGTGTAGAAGATGAAGTAAGGAGGGTCAGATGTCACCCATCCTTATTGAAGTTTGGGACACCTTAGGGTTTGGCTTCACTGCAGTAACAGACACCCAAATAGGCTTCAATATGCTTTTAAACAGAGCTACATGTAATGCCAACACATAGAGCTGGGCTTGCCCTTAGAAACCAGCGCTCTCTATTCATTTTGGGTCAGTCTCCAAAGAAGACTGAGTGGATAGCAGGAGGATGACTATAATTCCACTGCTCAGGCACCGACGTGCTGTCACGCACACACAAACATGCCATCCGGTCTGCAGAGCTGAAGACGAAGCCACACTTGGGGGAAGAGCTGGCCTGTCATCTCCCATGCCAGACACCTGCTGCAGTTGGAGTGGATAGACAAACAAACGCTGCCAGAACATCTGACGGGACGTATGGCCCCGTGTGTGCCGAGTGCCCTCAGACCTCGATTACTACTTCTGCTTCCTGGAAAAATATTCTGCAGGGATTTCCATTATCAGTCAATGCTCCCTGATGCTCAGGGGTAAGCTTTATTTTGATCTTCACCCTTGAAAGAAAGTCTCATTCCAGCTGGTAATCAATTGATGCTCCTGGCAGGAGAAGGAGGCCTGAGAAAAGTCATAAACTCGGCAGTGTGGATAAGCCAGGGCCATGCTGCTTGACACCCTGTGGCACCCACCCACCCCCACGCCCACCCCCACCCCCACCTGGAGATCGTTAGCCGATGATGAAGGAAGGAGCTAGCTCCGGAGGCCATTACAGAAACTTTCCTCAGCTGCTGAGTGAAGTGTCAGGGTGCAGTGTGCACAGTGCAGGAGCTAGCGACTGGCTCTGCTCCCCATGCTACCCACGTCACTCGAGCAGAGCAGCACCCACTCCCACAGCCCCCCTGGCAGGGGAACTCTTCTGACGATGGATGCATAGAACCTTTGAGTCACTGAACATTGTGACCCGGAACACTGGATGGCGGTCCACAGGGTACCTGTGACTCAGATATCCTGCACCACACAGGGAAGACATGAGACCCAAAGCCCTGGCTATAGTCCTGATTGCCTGACTCAACAATGTCTACAACAGTCAGAGCCACAGGATGGCCCCTTCCAGAAAGGCCAGCCCCACCAGCCCAGCAGAGCTTCACACATCTGTTTCTCCTCACGTCCAAATGCTGGCTTCTGCAAGCAGCATCTTAAAAACGGAACTTGGGCAGATTCCCTATCAGAAGACAAGAGTCCAGTTGCACTTGTAATTCAGAATGAACTTACTGGTTTGTCAGAAAGAAACAACTAGAAAAAGCTTGTCCCACTGGGCAGTGGTGGTGCATGCCTTCAATCCCAGCACTTGGGAGGCAGAGTCAGGCAGATTTCTGAGTTCGAGGCCAGCCTGGTCTACAGAGTGAGTTCCAGGACTGCCAGGGCTACACAGAGAAACTCTGTCTCGAAACAAACAAAAAAACAAACAAACAAAAAGAAGAGAAAGAAAAGAAAAGACAAAGAAAAAGCTCATCCCTACATACCTTGCACAGTGTGGTAGGCTAGGGATGACATTTGCTTAGAAAACCAAAGGCAAAGGAAGAGAATCATGCAGATATTGGTTTCCTTACTTCAGAAAAATACCATTTGCATGTACACACCTGAGTGCATATGCAAATAATCTAATTATAAAAACACCGAAACACTGTTGTCTAGACACAGAACTGTAGTGTTCTCACATTTCAGAGCTCTCAGGGCCGTCTGTATGTGTGACATTACTCATTTATTATGGGCGTTTTGTATAGACATCACTTGCAACCTGTGAGAGTAGTAGGTCAGAGACCCATTCTACAGCCTCAGGAGCTTAGCTTTACGGTAGGAATACTCCAGTGAAGGCGAGATGGGGCTTCCAGCAGAGTGAGGCAGGGGCTTGTGGTCAGAGGTGGGTTGCTCACTCAGTAGTCAGGAAGATGCATGTTGCTGCTGTACCTTACTGCCACACCATGCCAGGCTCAGACCCGGCTGCCTGCTATAGGCTGCAGGTGTGAGCTACCAAGTTTACAGCTGTGGTCAATTCGCTTGTGTGGCAGGTTCCTTCCTACATCTCCCCATCTTGAAGAACCATAAACAGATAGGAAAGCTATCTGAATCCTGCCTTGTGACAAGCCCACAGGGGTCTGGGGCTCCCCTCAATTTGAATACAGAGATCTTACAGTGCACAGGGCAAAGTATATGTCTAGTGCTCTGGTCCAACAGGGAGGCATGCCTGAGGCTCAGAAGGTCAAATGGCTTCAGAATTAACCTCCCCAGAAGGGTGTGGGCACTGCTAATTCTCTTTATCAATGCCCTTAGTTGGGTTTTCTTTATAATTTACAACATATTTCCCAATTATATGCATGATTACAGAGGCAAGGCGAGTTAAATGTCAACCCTGTGTTGATTGAAGTGCTTACGTTTCCCATGAATGGGACAAAATCAAGATCCCATTATGGAGGCTATTGAATGCCTGGTGCTTTTGATGATTGGGGTAAGTATGGACTGACCTCCTCCAAGAAAGCCAGTTAGTAAGAATGAAAAGCAAGAAAAGCCTCAAAGCACTAGCCTTGAGTAGATACTGCCCCGATACCCTTCTGGGTAGGGTATGGCACCCCCAAAATCTCCATCTGGAAGAAGGCCTGGGTCTAAAATTCCAAACTCTTTACAGCCTTTGTAGAGGGAGTTACTGTAGCAAAGGGCAAGCACCTTTTGGGTCAGTGCACACCTGCCCATAGCCCCCCAAAAGGCTGTTGTTGCCCAGCCTTCTCCATGTTCTGTAGCCCAGTACAGCTCTACCAAGATAGGGCCAGAAGGTCCCCATCCGGGATCAATGTCTAACTGACGTGACCTAGGGCTACACTCCTGGCCCCCAATGGCATGCAGACACAATGGCCCTATGTGTAAAGAAAATGGCTCCTCAGGACACCAGCCCTTCTGAGCTGACCCCTGGCATCTGCAAACAATGAGACAGTTTCATCGTGGGCTACTGTGAGCAGAAAGCTACAGTTGAGAGAGTGGCAGTGCTATGCTCTGTCTTCTCATGCAGATCTTTGTGGAGTATTGAGGTCTGGAGATGGAGATCACACACACACACACACACACACACACGCTCATACATACATTCACACACATGCATTCACAAACACACTTATACACATACACTTACACACACATACACTCACACATGCATACACACTCATACACACATTCACACACACATACTCATACACATAACACTCATACACACTCATACACATACACTCACACACACTCATACACACACATTCATACACGTACACACACACTCATACACACATTCACACACATACACTCATAAACATACACTCTCACATTCACACAAACACACTCACACACTCATACACACACTCACAAACATACACTCACACACACACTCACATAAACACACTCACACACACATTTATACACACACTTGTACACATACACCCACACATACACTCACACACACTAATACACACAATAACACACACTCATATACACTCAGACACACACACTCACATTAATACACACAGTCACACACTTATACACATAGTCTTACACACACACACACACAGACACACATGGCTATGACACTGAAGGTCCCACTGACAAGGAGAATAGCAGCCTAAGCTGTGGGATGCATAAAATAGGCACAGAAGGCCAACAGGTCCAGACATATCCACTCTGGTACTAACCGGCACTTGTTTAGGGGACTGGCTTCTTGGAGAAGTCAAGGGACTGCTCTCCCTCATGGAGGGGAGGGAGAGAGGAAAAGCCAGGATGAAGGGCTGGGCAGTGCTCAGAACAGGTGCCAGGCCTGGTGCCCACTCCGGGTGACCAGACAACCCTAGCAAGTAGGTGTTTTCCAACATTAGCCTATAGGCTTTCCCAACACACACTTTCACAAAGCTGAACTTTGACCTGGCTTTCAGCAATACAAACACTCAAAGGGGATGAAATCATGAGCTCTTCAGAGCCCCTGTGGGCTGATGGCTACCTGTCAGGTGATTGCCCATGCTGTGACCAAACACACTCATGCAGGGGGAGGGTCCATATCTTGCCAACCAGGAGCCAGCTCCCACCAGCACTCAGTGCAGGACCTCACCCAGGCCATCCTGAAGAACATACCTGGAGCCTTCTCCACGAAAATGACCTTGGAGTCTTGCAGAAAGTTATGGCCAGACAGCACCATCTTCTTCCCGCCGATGACTGGGTAGCTGTCTGTGCTCTGCTTCTCCACGAGGGGCAGCTCCTGGGCTGACCGCTGGGCTGTGTCAGAGGAGGCAACAGTGAGTAAAGCCTTGTGTTTGCTGCCTGGAGGAGTCTGAGCTGGGGTGCTGGGCCCCAGGTGCTGTCATCTGACATAACTGTTTGGATTCTCTGGGAACTGACCAAGCCCTGAACCGTGCAGAGGGTCTCAAACCATATTGACAGTAGGTGTCAGGAGTGTAGCAAGGACATCAGGACATGATCCATGTTAGGAACAGAACACTCTTCTCAGAAGCTGCAAGCACTAGGGCCTCTGACTTCTAATGCTAACCTCTGGCCTGGAAGGGCAGTAAGGCCTTGGAAGAGCTGCATAGGAAGAGTCCTAGTGATAGACTGAGCCTGCGGCAGAGTGGAAAGCTTGACAGCAGCCAGGAGAGACCAGAGGGGTATCAGCAACTTCATCAGTGTGGTTCTGCAAGGGAGACTACAGAGGCTGGGGGGGGGCGGGGGTGCAGCATTCTAGGCACCTGTGTCCAATGAGTCTCCTCAGACTCCTTCCAGTCAGACAAGCCAGGGCAGGGGAGAAGATCCAGTCTCAGAAAGTCAGGTCTCCAGTGGCTTGAGACAGACGGGGACAGAGGGCAGAGCCACAGGCTTCAGCGTGTGTGACTAAGAAAGACTCAGCTTGTTCCAGAGGAAGCAAGGATTAGTTAGTGGATGCAACTGGATCTGTTCCACATTCCAGGGGACATTGACAGTGGCCTGAAGAACTCAGCATGGAACTAAAGGCTCCATGGTGAGAGTCTCTTAGGAGACAAAGTCACAATAGCTGGAGAAGGGACACAGTCTGATGGTGCTGGGATATGAGCAGCAAGGGCTGACCAAGCCTGTCTCCTCAGAGGTCTGGCTGACCCCACATGAATGCAGTCCCGGGGTGGGGCGTCAGGGTGCAGGGGGATGAGAGGATCGAGCCTGACAGGTTTCTAGTGACATGGCTTGCTAACAAGGAACTAGCCAAGCAGCACAGAGGGAGGTGGTAGCCATGCCTGCTCCTCTCTAGGGCCAGGAGCCCTTAGCCACGTCTGGTGGTCACCTCATACATTAAAGGCATGACTGGGCACCACCGGGGAAGATAGTTGTGGTGAGTTAGAAAATTCAGATACAGGACATATGGACCACTGGCAGAGCATTTGTTTAACATGCATAGGGCTGAGTTTCATCCGTAGCAGTGTACACATGTACAACACACACACAAGCACATACGTGTACACATGTGTACACACACTCACACAAACTGGGAAGGAGGAATAGAGAATAAAAGAGGAGAATATGGGAGATGAAAGCTGCGGAGAAGAGCAGAGGGGGAAGGAGAAGAGAAACTGTGGAGGAAAGAGAGAAGAGGAGGGAAAATAGAAGCGGGAGAGAAGAAGGATAAAGAGGAGGAATTGTTTTGGTTTGTCCAGTCTGGTGGCTGCAGAGCCACACTTCCTCTTCTCAATTTCCCTCACAATAAGCAGGGAATAAATACAGATACAGTCAATCTAACTGCTTCATGACAAAATTTGTGTTTTACTAATATAGTTGCCAAGGCCAGGAATGCTGTGTACTTTGGTCTGATTCTAACCAGCAACCAGCTGTGTGTGGGAATATGTATCCCAGCCAGACATGGAAGTCAGGTCTCCTATGAGGGATCATATTTTCCAGGAAGCTCACCAAGACAGACCTTTACAGTTCAGTGCAAAAGTTACAGCAGGGTCTGCTACTTACAACACTCGATAGGGTTTGAGGCCACCTGGAGAGACAGCGTCCGGCCATTGGGCTGTGGGATGTGAACTCGGAAGACCAGCCGCACCCTGGTGTTCTTCCTCCCGATGTCTGTCTCCCCTTTCCTCAGCTCAATATCAGAATTTCTGAGCTTCAGTATCCCAGCACAGTCGATGCTGCAGGAAACAAAGGCCATGGCAGCACTGAGTAAGAGGAGCACCAGCCTGCCAGGCCAGACCTAAGGGCGCAGGCTTCCTGCTGGGCACCCCAGCCCCACCTCCCTGAGGAGCATCCTATGGGAAGGTTACAGCATCCACACATGCCAGCAGTGTGGGAACCCCAGAGCCGTGTAGACTGGAGTCTCCTCCTGGGACCAGACACCCCAGACCCTGAAGAGGATGTGTCAGAGCAGCTCGGAGAGGGGCAGCCTTCACGGCTGTGCCTCCTGTGTGTTCCGCAGTTAACGCGCTGGCCAATGCGATTCAGGGCTCGGGCATTGTTCACTTGTTCACTTTGATACCTTTTATGGTTTGTTGAAAACTTGTCTTCCAGGGTTTGACACAACTTCATTTTACTTCATAATTTCATTCAAATCTACAACTTGGTAAAAGGTTCCATACATTACAAAAAAAGGATCTTGATATTATAAAAGGAAGACCTTTTCTCTGGCTCTGTCTTGACCTTGGGGAATTTGGTTTATATAGCTGGGGAAGAAAACTCAAGGGCTGACAATGAAGTCCTGGAGGGTAAATCCCTCAGCTTCGTGAGATGCTTTCCCTTTTGTTGTTTCATTGGCCTAAAAGGCTTAAAGCTGTGAAGAACATATCAAAGGACACACACACACACACACACACACACACACACACACACACACACACGATGCTAATGACAGCCCCGCCCACCGACCTCATCTCCTGCACTTCACTTGTACCCCCAAACTCACTGCGGTCTTTGTGTGCTGCAGTCTTTGCATGCACAGCCCAGGGTCTCATACAGTCCCTTCTGCCAACAGCTCTCCGCTTCAAGTCATCTCAGAGACACAGTACCCCAGAGAGACATCAGGCCCTCCAGTCTGTCCTCTCATGGCTGCCTCACCCTCGCCTGGATACCTGCTTCTGTGTGCTACTAGTGTCTGTGCCCACCATGGGTCCGGTTCAGTGTGTCTCCCACAGGAAGTATCAGAATACGTGTTTTCTCAGCTCCACTCACAGTGCAGGGTACTCAAATCACAGGACGAACTGCATAGAGACCCACTCGATATTATGTCATGTGCTGGGAGCACTTAATAAATCCCTTCTAAGTTGACCGTGTGCCATAGGGGCTTTGCACACCAGAACTGGCCACCGTCAGCCACATTGGCAACTCTGAGTGGAAACAATCCAGAGGTATTGTCCGCCCTATCTTTTCTGTTTATTTCAACCATTCCTTGAATGAAAGGGGCTACATTCTGAGGTAAACAGGTGTTTAGGAACTAATGCGGGCCCTGGGGACAGCGTTTAGAGCTGTGTGACTGAGACACTTGTAGGAGCCATAACACACCGCCCGCACCTGAGAACCCAGAAAGAGGCAATATCTGTAAAAGAGAGCCATGGGGCAGGGCCTGGGAGCTGGACAGAGCCTCAGGAGCCTACCCCTCAGGCACAGCCCCCAGTCTGCTTACATGGCTCGCATGTTATTTTCTGGAAGCAGTGGAATCTCCAGGACTTTGGTGTTGGACAGGATGGCCTCGTGGCTGGTGGTGGAGACTGTCTTCCCCGTGATCCGATGGACCTGGTAGAAGGCGTGGGGTCTCAGCAGGCGGTCATCAGCCGTCCCAATGAACAGCTGTAGCGTGAGAGGCTCATTTTCCAAGTAACCATGTAGCTGGCAAGAAAACAAAAGACTCCCAATAAGTAAGCACCATGCACAAAAACTGCTGGGAACCAACTCTTTGTCAACAGACTGGCTCAAAAGGAAAGCCGTCCAAAAGGAAAGCCGTGCCCAATACCCAGTGTCCAGTGTCCTGTCCCTCAGCTTCATGTGATATAATATAGTACTTCTTGAAACTACAAATATAAAATGCAGCTAGGCATAGTAGTGCACACCTTTAATCCCAGTTCTTGGGAGGGAGAGGCAGGCAGATCTCTTAGCTCAAGACCAGCCTGGTCTAAAGAGTGTCAGGACAGCCAGGGCTACTCAATGAGACATGATCTCAAAAACATAAAACAAAATAAATAAAGCTTCATTATCCTAAAGGCCCAGGGAATATAGATTAGGATCTGAACACTCAGTCCTAATTTTAAACAGACACATGTTCGCATATATGCACCAGTGTACACATGCACACCTCACACATGCCTTTGCACACGTGTAATCAGACAGGTAGTATGCACATGGGTTCACATGCACACCTAGAGGCAATGTGCAAATGTGCACACCTGCACCCCACAGCACACACTCCCCTAAAACATTGTCCATACCTCACATACAAAAATCACACACATGTGCAATGTTACACACGTGCACCCACACAAAGGCAGCTTGCACACCAAAGGCAGCTTGCGCACCATTCACACACCACAAGCACCAGTGACAACACAGAACTCGAATGCTCACCTCTCTCCAGGTGAAGCAGCGGACGAAGGACCACCAGGCTCTAGCAAGCCTGATGGTTCGTGGCATCCCAGCCCACACCCATCCTGTGGGGCAAGCCAGGTGAGCAGAGGAGGCGTGGAGGCTGAACTGTCTAGAGAGTTATCACCTCCAGAATGGAGAGCTGAGGCTCTTCTAGCTTCCCCAAATCAGTCCTACTCATCCCCCAAAGACAGGGTTATTTTCTTGCATTCAGTCATGGCACAAGTTAGCAGAGTACTCATGATTGGTAACACGCATGCATTTACCATAACCACAGCAACACACACACACACACACACACACACACACACATCAAACTGTGTCTAAGTCATCCTTTCACAACTGTCCTGTGTACCTCTCCTTCAGAAAGAGGTGGGAACAGACATCCTATCAATGCTAGTTGCCTGGCTCACCCCACCACAGAGTATCTTGTGGACAGAATATCTTGCCCACAGGATAAGACACAGTGAAACTGCCCGATGCTGGTAGCTATCGTCCTTCCCACTGTATCTGCATGACTCAAAAGAAGGACATATCAACCTTTTCCAGGCTACAGGTGGGTGACCTACATTTCAGGGCACATCTACAATGTGTCCCTTGTGCTAGGAAACAGCCACTCTTCGAGATAAACAACCAGAGTTTAGAAGTGGGGTCAACCAGAGCTATCATTCCAGGTGTCAACCTTGCTGCCCTTTGACCCCAATGTGTCTTCTTTCCTTCAATGGCCACTCATTAGCACTGTGTGCCCCATGTCCATCACTGCACTGATTATTAGATAACAAATGTTGGGACCAAGGCATTTCATCCTCAGGAAGACTGTCAGCAAAGGAGGGGGCCTTCATGCAGGCAGAGAGGTGTCCCCGAGGTTCTGTAAGGACTGGGGAGGACTGTGACTAGACTCCAATGCCACGGGGTCTGAGAACTGCTTGGTCCTGTAGACTGTGCTCACTTTCCTACAAAATGCATACAAACATCAGCATTGCCACTGAAAGGCCATCGAGCCGAGGGCCAAGAGCCTACAACCTCCATTACACCCATGATGAGCCACTTTCTCAGGCAGGCATAAGAGACCCTCACAGGTGCAGGTGATATGCCCGCACAGGGTGACCCTGGTCCCAACCACAAGGGATCTAGGATGATCTGTTAGAAGGAAAGACTCATCTGATGCTGACGGAGTCAGCATGCCTGCATGACTCTGCCTCCTCTACTCTACTCCTAGAAGCCCCACCCCATCATTCTCTCCAGAATCTTGAGATCTGCCCACCTCATGCACCATGCTTGCAGTGCCCCATAGTTCCCTGCTGCCATGAGGGAAGCCTGGGTTGGATGGAGATGCACTGTAGGATGCCGGGAGCCACCCGTGCCTGCGATGGGCTGCCAGGACCCAGTTGATGACACTTATAGCCTCCTCTGGTTGCTGTCATCCACTCTTCCAATGGATAAGCCCCCAGCCCCTCATGAAGGTCATAAAGGAATGGCCTGGCCACCAGGAGGGTAGAAGGGATGAGGGCTGGAACAGGGAACTCAGAGCCGAGAGTGCCATTGAGGTGGAGATCTGAGTCGAGTGTCAGGATTGCTAGATGATTGGTTTTAGCAGTGCAAAACAGGAGGGTGGTGAACAGCACCCACCAGAGAGCACCCAGCAGTCTTCAAGAATCCTGTGGCAAAAAGGGTGAAGGTTTCTGGTGGAAACGGGGAGGGAGCCTCAGCCACAAGAAGTAGACCCACAGATCCTTAGAAAGGGAAAGGGAGGAATCCGGGAAGAGAGGAGTGCATAGGACCCCAGGCTACCCGCTACTGCTTGTCTCTCCGATGTAATTCCAGCCTTTTGGGATGGTAGGGGATTCATTTTAAAACATTGGAAGAAAGCAATGAAACCTAAAAGTGGGGATCAGAAAAATCAGACCGTACAATTAGCTGCTGCTGGATTTTGATGTGGGCCTGGATATAGGGGTTTTACAAGGCAGTGGGCCTCTCACATGTCCCTCGTGCAAAGGTCTCAGTTGCCGCTTCTGGCCTGACCCATCCATGCCAGTGCTCATTAAGAGAGGCATGGGTACTTGTGGTTTTCATTAGGCCCTGTAACCCACCCACATGTGGCACACGGTCAGTGCCAGCCCTACCTCAAGATGAAAGGGCTGGGGACGAGGACTGTACTTCTAACAGGTACAACCCAAATGCTCAAGTTCATTGAGTGGTAGTAAGAAAAATGTGTTCCCCACTCGTCAGAGGTTAATGGGGCAAAGGCCCCGGGCTTTGTTGCCTTAATAAGCAAAGGAGGCCAGGTGGAATAGTGCTCACCTCTGACGGCTGGGATGAAAGCAGACTGCTTCCACATGGAGGCTGGCAGACCTCCACAGGGAGGAATTCTGTCCTCTTCCTGACGACTTGGCACAAGGTGACAGACACTGACAGCTTTGAGAAGGCAAAAGCAACAGCTTGTCTGAGGCTGACCCTGCAGCCCACCATTTTTCTTCAGTAATATCCTTCTCCTTTCCCAACTCAAAACCCTATGAAGCAAGCTGGGGCAACCTTCTGTGAGCCCTCAAACTCCCACCCAGACCAAGAGACTCATCAGTACAGACACAAAGTTTAGACCTGAGAGTAAGAACTGGCCCAGCGACTCCTGTGCCCATCCACCTAGAGAACCCACAGCACAGCTTAATCCACAGGAACCATCTCTCCACACCCTGCTAGCAAAAGAAGCAGAGGCTTATCTGACTGCCTAAAGGGACTGTATTTCTGAATTTGAGTTCCCAGGAAATGATCCTGTTGGATGGCCCATTACTGACAGGTAAGAAGCTGACAGCTGATGGGCCTTACCGCAGTTCGCTTCTGAAGATGTAAGGAAAGCTGACAGACACTGGCTGAAAACACCAGACAGGACAACACTGGATAAAGAGCTCACAGCAGACTGTACGCTGAAGAAGTTGGTCAAAAAGCCCAGTGGTCCCTGCAGCAGACACCATGCAGATGTCACCACTGTGTACACAAGAATCTGTTGCAAAGATGGGGTGATAGCTCCATCTGGGGCTATCAGTGCAGAAAGCCACCTCTGCTGCTCTCGGGCCAGTGATCATATCTAGCACTGTCTTCATCTGCAGGGACTACAAAACTGTGTGAACACAGAAGTCCCTGCAAACAGGATTTAGCAACCAAGGCTGGTTGGTCCAGGCCCCTCAACACCTGGCAGGCAGGCAGGCACTTGTCTCTTGCAGTATGATGATGAAGAAACCACTAATCTATCTTAGATTACAATAGTAATATTGTAATAAAATATGAAATGCAACAAAAAAGAAATTCAGAGACAAACTGTGCCAGTTACTCTCCTAACTTGTGAAATTTAACACAAGAATATATAAATAAATCTATGACCAAGACCTTCTCAGTGAGCAAGGCTGAGTGGCCCAAGGCTCTAGCCCAGCCTGGCTCGGGTCAGATGACTTTAAAATGACATCTCAAAATTCCCCCAGGACCCCTGCTACGACAGGCTTCTTAAGGCATGGAAGGCAGTGTATACAGTATAATTTTATCCTTTAGAAACATGCCATTTCAGTGAAAATAGGAATATTTAAGGCTTAACCTGGGAGGTAAATATCTATTATTTAAGGCACAAAGTTCACTTTAAGAAAAGAAATCTAAGCTACTTCACACATCCCCCTGCATGGACCTTCTGCCTCTGGCTCCCTACAGTGTCTGTCAGAACAACATTTATAAAGTTACCTGTCAGACCCAAGTCTTCTCTGCTTCCTCTAAACGAGACAAAACGCATTATTCCATTTGCAAGGTGTAAGCGTCCCCCAGTTTCCTGCACATTAAAATGTTTGTTTTTAGCTCCTATGCCACCTCAGCACTTACACAGGGAGATGACAGGCCAGCAGACTGATGGAGGACAAATTTATTCAGGGCTGGAGTTGGGCCAACATGCACACCTTCATATGCAGTGGAAGGAAGGTCTGAATTAACAGAACCAATTAACTGATGAAAACCATTTGCCTTTCAGCCAGTCATTCTGACTTGGTTACTAAGCAAAGGACATCATCATGTGACATTCTTCCACCAAGACATAATGTGCACTTGAAATAATCTACTTAAAGGAAAATTTGCTTTTAAGACCCCGAGTAACATTAGCATCCCATGATATCCCAGAAGACAAGAGAAATCGGCTCACAAATTGGTCTCACTTTCCCTCCTTCTGGCTGGGGAATCGCACCCAGGGAGGGTTTCACTATTTTTTAAACCTAAATTCCCTCTACTCGGTTAATTAAGAGTTCGTGTTGGACTCTCATTACCTCAGATTGTTTTCAGCCCCAATTCTTCATTACAAACACCACTGCCTGGAGACATCTCTTCCCAGACACAGGAAGTCTTCTCTTATTGGAAGTTCTATTTCCCTCTCCTGGAGACTGCAGAGTACTGGTCTCCTGGCAGGGTACAGGTGCACCCTGGGAACTCACCACTGTTCCCTGGAGGCCTTGCTGCACCCACAGGAGCTAGAACTGACCCATCTTCCTGCTCCATAACCTGAGAGGGTAGGGGCCAAATGTCATTCTGGTGAGTTGGGACTATCACATCAGCCTTCGCTAGAGGCACAGACCCTGGGGAGCTGCTGGTGTTTGGTAAGGGTGACCCCCTCAGAACAACCAGCATGGTAACCTCACCAGCTGGGGAACTGTTTGTCACTCTAGATGGCACTGTGTGCCTGTCTGGGAGGAAAGAAATGATCATCGAGGGAAGGGCCCCTCACGGATGATCAGTAGGAGAGTTAAAGCACAACCTAAGAGCTAGGCTGTGTGGTGCGGGCCTATAACCCCAGCCCACAGCAGGCTGAGGCAGAAGAGCCACATTCAAAGGCTTGATGGGTTCCAGAGTGAGCTCAAGGCCAGCTTGGACAACTCAGAGAGATTGCCATTTCAAAATGAAGAGGTAAGATTGAGACTAGGAGTGTGGTTCAGTGGTAGAGAATTTGCCTAGCATATATGGCAAAACCAAACTGAACCAATAACAAAACCAATTTCACACTCAGGAGCACTTGGAAGGACTGCAAACAGACAGGGCTTGTCCAGTTCTGCATTACCAGGAGGGGTGCTCTGCACTACTAGATCCTCACTGTGTGAGCGACTGTGTCGCAGCAAATACAAAACTCAGGGAAAAGCCAGGTCCTCTGAGTAAAAGCTGCAGGACACAAGGCCCCAGGGCTTCCCCATGAGACAGGCACGGGCTGAGCTTCTGGGCACAGCTCCCTAAGACAGAAGGCAGGAGTTCTATCCCTGCTCTTCAATGGAATGTGCTACCCACAGAATTTGTGCTAGTGTTTAGCTCTGTCTGGAAAAAAAAAACCCAACAAACCTGGCTTTCAGGGTGCCACAGGTTTGCATGTGTGTGTGTGTGTGTGTGTGTGTGTGTGTGTGTGTGTGTGTGCATGCCCTGATACATGTGACATGTGTACAACCATTTATGTATGCCCATGTATGTGTTTATACATGTATGCATAAATTCATAAATTGGTGTAAATATGACCTGTGTGGGAACAGTATACACGTGTATGTCATGAACGTGCACAAGAATGTGTGTGTGTGTGTGTGTGGTACATTTGAGCCTGTATTGTATGAGCACATATGTATTTTGGAGTCTGTGCATTTGCTTCATGAATGTGTGCCTGGATGAGCAAGCACATGTGTATGAGCATGTGAGCACTTGATTTTGTGTGTGCATATTCATGTCTGAGCCCACAGCAGTACTTAATTTATATCACGTAATTCTGAAGACTCTTTCTATGAAGACAGTTATTGTACTAATGATCAAACCCACATTTACAGGCACAGACAAAACTAGGTCTAGTGACGTCCCTCCGATCCTAAGGGCTAGTGGCCAGTACACACACGGCCTTCCAGAAGTCTGAAGCTGAGGGCAGCGGAGGAGCTGTGAGCCGCTGCACGTAGCAACTTCAGGTCTTTATATGTACAAACTTTCTCTACCTTTCTAAGAAGGCAGAAAACAATAAAAAATAGAATAAAAACAAAATAGGTGTATCCATGTAAATAGCACAAGGGCGTAAGACCACACACACTGGCGATGCCTGCCAGACGTTCAATGAGAGACCTTCATGGGGACTTGATTTTCAGTGGCAAAGTCATTCCACCTTGCTGGGTGCCTGAAGCCGTCCCAGGCCTCTAGTAATCAGCTGTTTAATTTACCCCAAAATATCTCTTAGGGCTCAAGTGGTTGAGCGCCTGCCTGGTATCCCCAAAGACCCAAGTCATCCCCAACACAGCAAACCGCCTCCTGTGGAGACAGTCTGATGCTCCTGAAGCACTGAGGTAAAGGCACATGCTTGGCACTGGGCTCAAAGCTGTGTTTCCTTCCTTACAAAGGCCTTGGAAGCCACCCCATCTCCCAGAGCCTGTTTCCCCCGGTCCCCCTGATGCAGTTTCTCACGTAAAAGGCCCTGGTGCAGGTTTTCAAGGAGGAAGCCACACTTTGTGGCTTTCAGAAAGGGACTGCGAGCTCCGTGGCTCCCTGCCAATTGAACGGGCCTATCAGAGTTGAGAACCCTGGCTCCCTGTCTTCATCTGGGAAGCTCTAGTACCGCCCCCCGCACCCCCCCACCCCCACTCTGGCCATGTGCAGATGCACCAAATGCCATCTTGTGCCATTCATGAGGTCAGACTCCAGACTCACTTTCTTACAGAGTCCTAGAAAGCGAACTTCGGTCCCACCCCAGAAAATAGCTCACTCACTAAGTTTGTGCTTCCCCTCCTAGGCTGAGGAAGGGAGACAAGAGGTGGGGAAGAGGGGACATATCAGGCTAAGTAGAAAACAGCTTCCTGACATTTCTTCCTGAGCCTCGGACTTCCATCAGATGTGAGTTCTATGACCTGTGGAGCCACAAGAGACAGGACACATGGCCACAGGTCAGAGCGGACATCTAAGGAATGCTGCTCACAGCCACAGTCAGGGTATGCCTGGGTGTGGCTCACAGGCCTGCTGGGAGGCTGTCCCTCAGGGAGGCTGCAGTCCATGGATGCTCTCTCTCTTTCCAGCCCTGCACCTCTGCTCTTCTCCCAGAGGGCCACCGTCCTGCCTTGCATGCTGACTCTGGAGAGCTGGAACTTCCCCACCCCTTACTTGAAGGCTCCTTGGTTAGAAGTGAACGGGATCCTCCTTCAATATCTGGGCATGATACTGTGGGAATTTTAAACCAAGGGCATGTGGCTGCGTCAGGATCTGTCTGTTCTGCACAAGATCAAGGATCCTGTTGCATGGGACTGATTCCCACCAAGCCTGAGAGGTTGAAAGGGACCAGGGGAGAAAGAGAGGCACAAACTCCGGCAACATGCAGGTGGGACGGACCTTAGCACCCACATCTCGGCGACTGCAAAGAAGGCTTTTAAGGACTCCCCCCCCCCGCCCCGTGCCCCAGGGACTCAGCGTTCTCAGGAAGGTCAGCATGGTCAGGAATCAGCCTAATTACCCCCATGCATGCCAACCCAGATCATCTCTGACATTTAGCATCCAAGGGGATGGTCCTGCAGATGTCAGTGTTCACCCACTCTCTACCCACCTGAATCCAAGGAAAGAGGCACCAAGGCTAGCAGACTCCCTCTGTAAAGCTGGGAGGCAGGTACAGACACTCCCAACACAGGCTCCTCCCTCAGTATCTCATGGACTAGGCCACAAAAGACTCAGGAAGCCGCCACCTGTACACTCTCCTGGGAATCATGCAGACTCCACAGTGGCACTCTAGGATAGTGTTACAGGGCAGAGGCCACTCAGGAGCAGCCATGCTGTGTAGTGCATCACAACCTGCCACCATGGTGATGCCAAGCCCAGAAATGTAGGGGAAAGCCCAGAAAGTATGGCTGCTGTCTCAAACTCCAACCCTTCCACTTTGCAGAGTCTGGCCGCGGCTGCCAGCATTCTGGTGGGTTTTCCTGTTTACTATGTGGATCGTAGGGCTCAGTGGCCACGCAATAAGCATCCATGGAGTGTATGGAAGAGAACCTGACCCTTGCTGTCAGACTAGAGTCCACACTGCTGAGGATGCAAGGCTGGGAATCTGAGATGAAGGACTGAAGACACTTGAAGCTCACAAAGGCTACCTGTTGTACTGATACCATGATGGCACACCAGACCCTGTGTGTTACACCAGAGGGGCATCAGCCCTCAATCTGCTCCTTCTCTCAGCCCTGAGGTCCATGATAAGGGTATCTACCAACATGGCCAGTGAGGTCATGGCTCTGGGCCTGACTAGGCAAGGCCTGCAGCTGTCCATGCTGACGCAGAGCTAACTGCATCCATTCCGACAGGAAGGAGCCCAATACTACCCCAGGAGATGAAAAGAAGGCCATTAGGCAAGGTACACAACAGTAGTCCCTCTCCACCCAGTCTCCCATGGTGAGTCAGGGACAGTTGCACAACAGACCCAGAGAGAAAGCAGCGATCCTTCCCAGACTCCCAAGGGAACACTCTGCAGTGGCAGCTTCACACCTACAATTTGTATCTTTTCTACATCTGGACGGCTGCCTATGGGTCGCCTGTGACACTTGTGATGCTTATGGGTCCTCAGGGTCAAGGAAAGCCACAGCATTACCAGGAAGAGGGTTCACGCGTGGTCATGGACCAGCTGGAGACATGCGGCTCACTTCTTGCCATGGCTATTGGGACGAATGCTGGTTCTTGTTTTGTCTCCAATTACACAGTCCTCACCTGCAGCCAAGGAGCCTAGGGCAGAGAAGGGCTGGACTGACCTATCCCATCTGGACCCTAACTGAGACCAAGCTCTGCTGGTACATGACTAGAAAACCATCAGTAGGGTATGCATCCCAGACAGCATCATTTAAACTCTCCCTAACCTGGAACAAAGAAGCCACAGCTTCCTGTCAGGTCTGAGGGCTTTGGTGACAGACCTGCAGGCTCTTCATTTTGGGAGGCTTCTGCTTGTAGCCCTGCCTTGTCTTTGTTCCCATGGTCTACACAGCACCCTCCCTGCTTCCCTCTCTGCAGGACAGTAAGACTCTGAAATGAGCTCACAAATGGACGCAGAGAGCACAGCCATATGAAGCCCCAGCCTTGAGTACATCAGGGGGGCAGAGCGGAGGCCAGCAATTTACATTGCAGCAGACAGTGTAAGCAAACAGCCGTCTCCGATTCACTCTCCCACTGCTATGAGAGCTGACCCCAGATGTCTTCCTGGAACCATGTTTTCCTGGGACAATCTCTTACTATCAATTGTCTGCTGAGTCTCAGCTTTGCCATCGAGAGCTTGGACAGCAAGCAAAGCTGCACAGTGTTCAGGAGACTGCAGCTTCCCTCATGGAATTCCCAGGAGACCCTTATGTTTTCTGAACACTGGACCTTGGTGCTTAGTGCGTGTGCGGAAGGGAGGGACAGCATCCAGGTGGCCAGGAGAGTCACCCGTACACGGTAGGCGGGGAAGCGAGAAGGTTTGTCTTGAAATGTCCTGAAAGGAGAGAGGTCGATATGCAGTGTCCAGGCTGATCCATAAAAATTTAATCCAGACCTCACTCATGCAGGTCGGCTAACTCTGGGCAGCAGGTTTCTGCTTTGGGGTCAGGCCTGCAGGTTAACCCCTGCTGTGTGCATGTTTTACGAGCTTGCAGACCCAGCCAGAATGAAGTGCTACATTTCAAAGCTCCCCCCTGGGCTCTGGTGCTCTGACCAGAACACCTTGAAAGACCCTAGCTCTGCGTTAGCCTCCAGAGATGAGACCTGGAATCCTAGGGGATGCAGGCTCACATGGGATAGAGCCTTCCAGGCTGCTAAACCAAATGACGAGGTGCCTTCTGGCCACAGGTCAGAAGCCCCTCAGGAACTGATTTCTCATAGTATTTTTGACATGCTAAATCTCCCCTGGGACTTGGAGGAAAGACATCACCAAGAAAGAAAGGTAATTATAACAAGGGCTTGGCTCCAAGATAATTTTAACAACCTGAGAAATTCAAGTCATCTCCCAGTGGACGTCCTCAGCTGTCAGATGTCTTGTATGATATAAAAGGTCCCTGCCATGAATCTATATGGGGTGGGGGCAAGCTAAGTAACCTCAGAAGGGTCCCTAATGTCATGAGACCCTACTGGCCTCTGTCTGGCCCCTGTGCGGAACACAAGCCAGGGCTTGTCATGGCTTCCTCTACGACTCTGCCCTGGTTCCAATAGATCCTCAAGTACATGCTGTCTGTGTCCTGAGAGCCGGAGTCCAGGGTCACCTGTCTGGGACACTCTTTGAACTGAGTCCTTCATGGCCAAGCAGTAGCTATGCTGGTCACTGTCCTAAATGGCAAGCCCTATGCTGCAAACCTAAATGTTAGGGGCTGACCAGCTTCTGAGTGTTCATATTTCAGTGGCCTATTAATTATTCAAGTAGAGCGGGCCTGTGTGTGATGCGCAGATGCTATCAGGCAGGTCATTTTGGTGATTGGTAAACAGAGCTGGAGTCTGTGACCCCCTAGGTGGGAGATAATTCTCAGACCACAAAGCATTGTATGGGCTGCAGTAGGGGCCTCTAAAGGCAGGAGCCCACAAGGCCACAATAGCCTAGGACAAGGTAGACATCCCCTGCCTAGCTTCTGGAGAATTTGGATCCTCAGTCAGTGGTGGCTAAGACCCAACAGACACAGAGACCTGATAGCCGGAGGCCAGATCAAGGTCAGGAGGAACCTTGCTGGGCAGGGATTACACTCAATGAAGACTTGCTATAGGGAGCTGGAGAGGCCCTGACCAAATGCCCCTGCTGTAGACAGAGTATTTGTGACATCTGCTTTACCAAGGCAAGTGTCATAGTCAAGGAAGATCTAGGCCATTTCTCACTGGTTACAATGTGACATCAGAAGCAAGACCACAGCATACTCTAGACAAATGCCTGAGTCCATCACAGTAACTGATAGAAGACAGTGGTTAACTGAATGAAGCCACCGTGTCACCAAGGATATCTCCACCGACTTTGTGCAGACCATGTCCATCTAGGGGCTACAAGGTGACTCTTAAACTGGTCCTGGGTCCTCACCAGCCCTTCCTTGATCCCAGGATAACCCACGGCTGTGCCTTCTGATATGGCTTTCCAAGTGATAGCAGACTATAAACCAGATTTCTGGAAGCCTGGGCAGCTTGGTGACCACAGAATGGCTAATGGAGACCTGTAGACATTTTGAATGGTTAGTCCCTAGCATGAAAAACAGACCTCTATGGAAGAAGTGGCACCATCCTGGTGGGAAACAATGAGCCCTGAGAACACTGACCCAAAGGAGAAGCTCCCACCAGACAAATGGTTCAGGCAGGTCCTTCACAGACACTGGCCTCCCCTCTGAGACCAGAGCTGGGTCAGACACAGCTGCTCCTTCCTCATCTAAAATGCAAGGCGTTTGGCTCTACCAGTAGGTCCCGGTCTGGTCAGTGTCTCTGACAACTCATTCAAGGAAGAGGATTATTGCCCGGAAGCCTCTTTCTGGACCCCAAGTGTGAGGGGCATATCTTCCTTTATCCATTGTCCTCCTGGGCATTCCTAGGGTTCTCCATTTTGCAGATTGCTACTGTCTTTGCGGACAAACTTCATGAGACACAGAGGAAAATATCATGGTGGATCTGCTTCTGAGACAGTGCTGAACAAAGAGTTTCCAGGAGTTCTCGGGTGAGATGGAAGCCATCCACAGTTAGGAATGCAACAGAGACTACTGGGCACAGAATGACCCATGGAGTGGCTGCACACCAGGCATATGGACTGGACCACTGCCTCACTCCAACTGCTGTGTAGGGTAGTCACCCTTCCAAGAGCAAGAAGAGTAGACACCAGAGCGGATGGCACTAGCGGGTGTATCAAAATAACCCAGAAGCCTGGGGTAGAACTTTGTGGTTACAGCACTCTCGTGGCAACCAAGAGAATTTTCTATTTTTGAGTGTTTCATAATTACATGCAAATCCTATTTTTATCTAATTTGTGGTCCACCAGCCAAAAAAGAAAACAAACCCCCCAAAATGCCCTCTTTTTAGCTATTTTCCTCACACGGGCATAGGTGGGAGTTTACTTCATGAGACTATCCCAGGAAACTCCTTGAGTTGCTAATGTCCCACAGTGAGACACTTGACCAAACTGGGCACTTTTTCATTTAGGGGATATTTTTCTTTGCCTTTCAACAGCACTGAGGAAGGGGGTGGCTGTTCTGGGGAAGCAGCGGCAGCCTGGTCTGGTTTTGCCACCTTTCCTTAACACCACCTTAAATAATTTAGAGGGTGCTTCTCAAACACTGTTTTAGATTTTTGCCACTCCTCAGAAATGACTCAATTTCCTTGATATCATCTGCACTGAGAGACAAATGTTGCCCTGAGCCCGACTCCTGGAGCCTGGTTCTCCAGGGGCAGCATGTCAACTCAGCATCTGACACACAAGGCAATGGATATCAGTGGCTGACAGACACAAGTTCCCCCCAATACAGGGCTCCTACACTCCTTATGGCTTTATCTCCCCAAAGCAGCTGAGATTCTTACAATCAACAACCACTAAGCCCAAGACAGCACAGGCCCACATCAGAAGCTTCATCTTTCTGATGAAGGCACAGCATTTGCACCCCCAGCTCTCACCCAGTGCCACTTGCCTATAAGATCCAAGTAAGCGGAGGCGCCTGGACATTATCTCTCCACTTACTTCCCTGCCTTTCTTTAACAGACTTATTTCCTCTCCTATTAAAATCTGTTCCATTCAGCAATAATGCACTTTCATTCAGTGAAAACCACAGCAGGAAAGGAGAGGTAAATACCTGTAGTTACCCAGCACAGCTGAAGGCAGGCTCTACCTGACCTCTTCCTACCTGCGAAGGTAGAAACTTAAAATGTCAAGCCAGCTGCTGCGTACTGATGTCCCCAGCATTTTATCGCATCAAGCAGCTAACAAAGTAGGTATTAATTGGCATCAAGCACACAGGCCACAAATATCCCCTTAATATCACCCACAAGCGCTGCTAAAGTGCTTCATTTCTGCCCCTCGCCTGGCTCATTCCATGTGGCTGATTGCTGCGTTGGCAAACAGCCATTTGTCTCCATGGCCCCCTGCCCTTGCCAGCTCTTTATTTACCTAAATGGAATAAAATAAAAGTACAGGGTGCCCTGCTGAGTACCCCTTCCAGTTTGCATCAGTCCTGAAATAACAGGGTTGGGCACCCGGGTTTATGATGTTGGGATACTGGGGTAAAGAGCTCTCCATAACACCATGTGACCAGAGTCAGCCAGAGAACACGCATTTCTCGGTGGCACTTAAAACAGCAATGTCTGGGATCTAAAGCTCACAAGGGGACGGATGTGACAAAGAGAAGCAAAGGCAAACCCATATAGCCCACTGGGATGTCACACTGATGTCCAAGTGGAGAAAGACCAAGCTGGATCTATGACGTGGCTGGGCCTCTGACTTCCCAGTGTGCTTCCTGGCCACCACTGGTGAGCACTGTACCTCCACACTGAGTATTTTTCCCCCAAAGTGCCACAGGTGTGACTGTGCCCATCACAACCACCTTTCCCTCAGAACTCCAGCTCATAACCCGCTCCATCAGACCCTACCCTCCAGCACCTCCAGGCAGACTGCGAAACAGAGACTGCCCTGTAGACCTGAGACCTGGCGCTTCCACCAATCCCACCTGTGTGGTATGGGTGGAGAGCACGCATCCACTCCAGGGACAGCGACTTTCTGAAAAAGGATAGAGTTACAGAACAGTTGGTGCAATGGAGCCTGGTCTGCAAGTAAGTCTGTTCTGGGGAGACCTTTAAAACCGTTATAGATGTAATGAAAAGCACTGTGTGGTACCCACAGACAGCCCTTGACTCACAATGGTCCCATTTACCATCATTCTTTTAACCTGATGTTAGTCTGAAAGTGATACCCATTCAGAGAAAAGACCCTTTGACTTGTGCATTTTGCCCCTCTGTGCGGAGAGAAGCTCCGCCTTTGCAGTGCCTGCGAGAAAATGTGGAGTCAGTGAGGTACGGTGAACACATTTTGGCTTTTGACATTTTCAGTTCATTGAGGGCTCGCTGGGACATCACTTCACTGAAGATGAAGAACATTTCTACTCAGGAGGAAATGATACATGCTATATAGCTAACATTTGACTAGCAGGCTCTGAGGTGACTGTGTTTAAAGTCTGAGGAAAGTCCCTAGCTGTGACTCCAGAACTGTTTTAGGCTGAGAAGTACCAAGGCAGAGCAGATGCCTTACCTGCACGACGGGGTGTCCTCCAGCTGAAGCCTTCACAGCCCCGCGGCTGCCTTCCGTCTCATAGTGAGCCCTGTGGTGGGACTTGGGCTGCACCTCGATCCGAAGCTCGTATGGACCAGAGTGTGATGGCAGCTGCCAGTCAAGGGCAGGCAAAGATGGGCTGTAAAGGAACAGAGGAGCCTTAAGTGCAGGTACACCAAGGCAGAGTTGCCCATGCCGTACCTGAGGCACCATCAGTGGATCGGCCCTCACAGCTGTCAGACGGACACACATCAGCATCTTGATAGGGGAGTAAAGTCTCCATAAGGCCATCATTACTGTGTAATCACGTGTGGTCATAGCTTGCCGGTGTTTCATGAATTAAAGAAGTCAACCAGTCTTTAAAATGCTAACCTAATCTATTGTCCAGAGCCATGGAAGTGGCGCAGACATAGCCTGCTTATAGGGCTCTGGATACCCTTTGCTAGGAACAGGAAGGGTCATCTTTCTCTAGAGAAAGCCTTGAGAGGCACCCTTGGCCAAATGGGGCTCTGGGAATAACTTCCCTCTGCAATGCCGAGTTACAGCAGACCCAAGAGAAAGAAGGAACTGCTTGGCCCACTCCCCCTCCAGAATGCCACCACGTCCCTTGTTTCCAGCCCAGTCCTAACAAGATGCACCTGTGTTTGTTACCATTTGGGTACAAGCTGGGTCGTCCCTCTGTGAATCTGACTCACGAACACGCAATCGTAAGTGGACTGAGTGTCTGCATCTGCCCAGCACAGAGGCAGGCTGATGGCACAAGCTTGGCCCATCTGCAGTGCTCACTGAGACTTCAGAGCAACATCCCAGAAGGGGCAGGCTTTCTAGAAGTCCTGCACGCACTTAGACGCTCACACTAGGCCTGTCAGGGCCGTTTCCTGTGTATGCCATACACCCCGATTCCAGCAGCTTATTGAACGGAAGGAAGAGCATCAGAGCAGAGGAACTGGCCAGAAGGGAGGCTGGCACCCTGGGAAGGTGCCCCTGGGAGCTGAGCAGTCTCCTGCTTCAAGGAGGGGATGTGTTTCCAGGGCTGTGGGGCCACACTCCTCAGAACCAGAGGCAGAATAGGTACCCAGGTGTTGTGGGAGGAGGCACTGCAAAAATCTCACACCTTCATAGTGTTTCTTATATATGCATACAAGTTTCTCATATCTGCACAGAAAGACTGCTTTGCTGTGGATAGAAAAAGAAAGAAAAGCAAACTTCACAATAAAAAGTACTAGTTTCAACTTCTAGAAAAACATCTTAAAAAGGGAGTGACACAGACAGGGAGGCAGGCAGGCAGACCAAGAATGATGAAAAGACGCAGAAAGAAGGGCGGTTTGCACATTTAAGATTGCCAACTTGTACTGAAAAATTTCACAGTAAATCGGACAGCTCTCCAAACCCACAGAACCGCGTCTTAGATCAGAGGTGGGACTAGGCTGGAGGAGGAAACCTGACTGAAGACATTTGCACATTGCTGCTGCCCTGGGGTCTTGACTGCAGGGTGTCAGCATGATTCTGCTGTCCACAGGGTCTCTGACATCAGACCTACATCTGTGGTTGCCTGCTAGAATTGTGCACTCAGGAGTTTTGTACTTCAAGCGCATCTTCAATTCAGTTCCATCTTGTCAAGAATTACATTCAATGAAACCCAGAAAACACTAAGCTGACTAGGCAGGCCTTGGAGACCCCTTGATTTGTATAAATGAAGTAATCTGAAGTTATCTACACACTTTAAAATCTTATATCACATATGACTGATCTAGAGACATTGTGGATATGCACGCATTTTATACAAAAGGGGAATGTCTTCACAAAACATATAATTTGGTATTCTGACTTTTTAAAAGAAAGGTCAAATTTTGAGCATCTTCATACATTGGTAAGAATGTTGTTTAATAACAGCACCACAAATATTAGGCAAATATTACCTTATGGCTAGACTTTGATTATTAGTCAGTCTATTGCTATTATAAACACCATTGATTTGATGTCCACATAATTAAACCAGGGACTGTATCTTTACCCTGTCCTTGCAACAGGGTCAGCATTTTGGGGTTCCTGAGGCATTAGCCTCATGCTTCCCAGAGATATCAGGAAGCCTCCCACCCCCACACCCACCTATCATAACGTCAGCCATATATATTTTATTCACTTCCAAGACCGCCCCTCAGAACGTTTTCATGCGCTGCGGTTTGCTCCGGGTCCCATGTCCTACTGAAGACCTTGTGAGGCCTCAGGACATTTTTCCTGGCTGAGCATCCACCCCAGCAGAGGCTGGCCACTCTGAAGCACAGTCACTGCTACCAGCATGCCAGATACCGTGTGTCTGGCACCTTCTCCTGACCTGTTTTGAAATTGCCACCTATGAAGAACAATCTCATGTCAGAGCAGAGTGTCAGAGATTGTTAACTATACATGACAGAAAAACATCCTAAGACCCACTAAAGGGACTTGAGAGATGGTTCAGTGATTAAGAGCACACACACACACACACACACACACCACTTAAAAATAATAAATCTTTTTTTAAAACCCTAATTAAGCACCAGAGAGACGAAACCGTAGGTATGGGCACTTGCTGCCCCAAGCTAGAAGAAGAGAATCCATTCCTGCAAGTTGTCCTCTGACCTCCACATATGTACTATGACACAACCACTAAATAAATAATTAAAAGAAACTCATCATGGAATAAAACATATGTGCAGACTGGAGGTAAGCCTCCTGTGGTTGAATCGTGTGTGCTGACTAAAAGCCTGTTAAATGTTGGGATCTGGAGCCATCAAGCACCCATGGTTCCTCTCAGCCTATTCAAAACATGCATTCAGTGGTTCCGAACAAATATAGAATTTTTCCTGAATTTATTCAAGAAAATGGTGTGTGTGTGTGTGTGTGAGAGAGAGAGAGAGAGAGAGAGAGCACATGAGTGTATATGAGCATGAATGTGTCTCTATGTGTGTGAGTGTATGATGTGTGTATGTCTACAAGTGTATGTGTGCCTGTGTGTGTGTATGTGTCTGTGTGTGTGCACATGTCCATGTGTGTGGGTCTGTGTATGTATGTGTGCACATGTGCATGTGCATGTGTGTGCCTGTGTGTGTGTATGTGTGAGCATGAGTGTATGAGCACGAGTATGTATATATGTGTGTGTGGTGTGTGTGTCTGTATGTGTGTTAGTGTGTGTGTGAGCAAGTGTGTGTGTATGTGGGTGTGGTGTGTGTACTCACATGTGTGTTGTCTATGTGTGGGGGGGTGGGGGGTGGCTTTTCCTTGATTCTGGGGTACTGAGGGCCCTTGGGTCACAAAGCACTGTCCTCCTGCTATAGGATCTGAAGGGACCAGGCTAATGTAGCCTCCACGCTGGGGGAGGAGGGATGGGAGAATAGGCTGCGTGGGAATGATGGGTAGCTTCCCCTGATAATGGGCAAGTCAGACCTTCCACAGTGCTTGGTATGTGGGCGCAGCTCAGGGAGAACACACCAGCTCTCCTGTTTTGAATCACTGTTCCCATGAGAAAGGGCTCCGCCTCCTACTGACAGGAAATGTGAAAATGCTGTTGGCGCACAGGTCACAGCACAATGACCAACTCCAAATCAGATCCCAAACCTGAGGCCACAGTGGGCTCATGTTCCCTGGTTCTCGTCACTGCCAGTTTCATCTCTCCTCCAAGCAGACCTTCTCCACAACCTCATTAGCACCTCAGCCAGCTCAACCAGCCTGCTCAGAGGCATACAAGTCTCTCCGGTCCCAGCTCCTAAACCCTCCATACAGGTACCTCATCTCTGGTTGGAAAGCAAGCATTGGTCTCAGCTGTGTAGTCAGAGAACACCTGTGGGTGACAGAGTCTCTCGAGACTAAGCTTTGCTTAGCGTTTGTTCTGAGTTCTGCCTTTTACCTTTTCACTACCACAGGGTCCCAGGCAGCTCAGAAGTGTGCTCACTAAAGGAAGCTCAGGTGTCACCCTCCCCAGAGCTCAGAGCCACGGCTGGGCAGATGGCAGCTAAGGACTGAGAGTATCAAGGCCACATAGTTTCCTCTGCCTTCCAGACTCTAATGTAGCTCTGAGGGGGGCCAGGGCATGGCACATCCCACAGAGCCTCACTGTGGGAGGTGTTGGAAAGGGCAGGCTTGCTCTGTGTCCTGACCTCTAGGTTAAAGCAGTCACTGAATACTTGGGCTACCACAGAGAGGCACAGGCATCTGCAGTCACAGACACACAAAGGCCACCGGCTGCTAAGAAAATTCCAAATTAGGGAGCCTGAGATCAGGGCTTGCTTTGTGTGAGTTCCTAGGTGAGGCAATATTGTCAGAATCCATTTAGAAAGTTGAATTCCCGTCAAGTACACATTAGAACATATACAGATGAAGCTTCAGAAAGCCAACAGGTGCTCAGAATGGGAGGCTGAGCACAGGGGGGCAAAGGGCAAGACAGGAACCACCATGCTGGGGCTGGCCTTAACTGGCAATGGGAAGCAAAACCATGACTTGTCAGGGGAAGATCTGGAGAATGGGAGTTGAAATGATCATCATAGCAGCAGATTAAGTTACATGGCAAGGGGTTCTTTTTATTATGTGTGTGTATGTATGTGTATATATATATATATATACACATATATATATACACATACATATGTATGTATGTGTATATGTGTATATATGTATAGATTTTATATTAGTATATATATGTATACACACACACACACACACAGACACACACACACACACACACACACACATATTACAGAGTAATGGCAGCCAGGTAGTGGTGGTGTATTCCTTTAATTCCAGCACTCAGGAAACAGAGGCAGGTGGATCTCTGAGTTTGAGGCCCTCCTGGTCTACAGAGTGAGTTCCAAGGCAGCTAGGGTTACACAGAGAAACTTGTAAGAAAATACTGAATGGTTTTGTTTGTCCTTTGTAACTCTGCATGTGCATGTATGTATGTGTTTGCGTGTGAGGACAACCTCAGGTGTTGGCCGTCAACTTCCACCCTACTTAAGACAGGGTCTCCGTGGTGGTTTCTACTGCTCATGGGGGGCTGAGCTAGCCCATGAATTTCTAAAGAGAAGTCAGTTTCTCCCTTTCTTTTTTCTTCAGGGGTTATGGATACATACAACCTCTAGCTTTATGTGTGTTCTGGGGAGCTAAGTTCTGGTCCTCAAGCTGGGTCAACTTTCATGGAAAGTTATCCCAGCTACAAGAGTAATTCCCATGTGCCAGAACCCAGAGGGGACATATTTGCTTAAATAGTTTGGGTAAAATCCTCTTGATTCTGAACCATCCATAGTTAAAAGCCCTCTTCACGTAGATTTGATCTTACAGGGAAAATGTGAAGGCCATCTATGCTGTAGTCATCCTGACATCCACGGAGCGACGAACATGACCCAAGCCTAAAATCTGCTCATGTGGAAGGAAATGGAAGGCAGTCAAAGGGAAACAAGGTCTTCGACTACATCACACATGGTCTCAGGTGGGAGTGGAGGTGGGGGTAGCAGCCAGAGGCCTTCCTCTAACTAAGAAAGAAAAAGAGGGAAAGAGTCAAATAGGAAGGAAAGGGGGAAGCTGGGGGGGGAGAGAGAGAGAGAGAGAGAAAGAGAGAGAAAGAGAGAATGAGAATGGGGAGGGATGGAGAGAGAGGGAGGAGGAAGAGAGGGAGGGAGGGAGGGAGGGAGAAGAGGAAGGAGAAAGGGTTGCTGAAGGTCATCAATGCAGCTCTTGGCTGGTCCTGCAAACTTTGGGCCTCAAGGGCTCCATCTGTCCATCCATCCAGGGCCAAGCCCAGGACCACCCAGCAACACTGTCAAGAGTGCACATCTGGGCTGCGGCCCCCTGACGACAGGACTCTTGGCCTGGGAAAGCTTGCCTCACCCAAGAGGGCCTGGCCTTTCTGGTGGTCCAGCCAGTGCCTGGACAGAAGAGGGCTGGTAGCCACCTCAGCCAAGACAGCCAGCCAGCCTAGGGGATGGCCTAAGGGAAGCAGGGTATGCAAGTTATTTTCCTTGCTCAGAACATGAGAGTCATCTCTGCACAGGATTCCTGGCTGCCGAGTCCAGGTCCCTGATTTCCTACCTTTCCCAAAGCAACCTGGCGGACCTTAGGGACTAGAGGCACTGACCCTTAACAAAATGTTTCCTCTTCAGATGGAAAGGGTAGGGGTAGGAGCAGGCCTCAGCAACCAGGACACCTTGGAATATTTTAAGGGTTCTGGTACACCACCATCCTGCCCGGAGACTGGTGATCAGCCATCCTTGTCTGTTGGACTAGTAACCTGGGCATGTTACTAAAAGTAGCAGCTTTCTATACCCAAGAGGGAGACAGGTGCTCAGCCTGGGCCCTACCCACAGGCATAAGCAGGAATAGTGAAGGAAAATGACCCAGTCCCCAACTTTCCCACCTAGAGCTAGGCTCAGGACAAAGGAGCTGCCTTCTGCCTGCCCCTTCCTTTTGTGGTCCAGCCTCTACCACAACAGCTGTGCAGTACAAGACTTTCCCTGCTATCCGGGCCCTGACACAGCCTAAGAGCAACAATCAGAATGAGTGTTCCACTTATTCTGAGCTCTACCTACCCTAGTCCCTGTGCTGGTCCTGTGGTTGGGGAATACTGGAGACTCTAGCCAAGGAGGAGGGCAAAGACTCAATGGCAGGCAGTCCCTGTAACAGAAAACAGAGTGCATGCCTGGCTCAGGAGACCAAGTCAAAGCTACAAATCTGGAACTTGCAGGATACAGACAGCAGGCATGTGAGTTTGTGCATGCAAATGTATGTGCATGCAAAATGTATGTGTAAAACTGCATATTCACAGACCTCATACATTGGCTGTTTTCCAAGATCTTACCAATGAGAGTGCAGAATATCTCCAAGGAAGTACTTCTTCCAGGTTTTGGGGCACTCTGTCCTTCACCCTAAGACCTCCCTAACCCATGGATATCCCATGAGCCTCCTGTGCATCTGAAGCCCCAAAACTGCCCTCCAAGGCTTGATATCACATCATTGTTAGGATTACTCTTACCAACTGGATCCTAGATGGGTGGAGGGCAGAGCTCAGGAGCTAAGCTGAATCTCCAAGCTCCAGGAGACCTGGGTTCCTGGGTCTCTAACCAGACTCTAGAAGGGTCTCTGCCCTGTCTACCTGTTTCAGACTGGAAAACAAAGAACAAAGAAAGAAGGACAGATGGAGAATATTTCTCAGGGTGATTTTTGTGAGAAAGGAACTGTATAGCCTCTCCTGCTCCTCATGCCCCGGGGCAGGCCTGACTTCTGCATACCCTGCATTTTTCCTATGCACCCAGCTTCCTCTTCCACACAGTGCCTTTCTCTAGCCACCGAGCGGCGCCTAGCAGCTGCAGCTGATCCGGGCTCACGTCACTGATGTTTTAATAATGAGAGTGCTTTAGGCCACACCTGCCGTGCGTTACTTATGAAAAATGAAAATCGAGACAAACTAACACAATAACTCGAACATCGCACAAGTGAATACTGGACGGAGCACACACAAGTCACAGGACACTTCTGCCACGTCCTACAGCCTGGTGTCCAAGTGATGCGGAAATAGTTGCTGTCAAGTTCTGAAAGTTGGTTCAGTCTGTTCAACACGGTGGGAGCCTGCAGGGAAGCCACTGCCATTTGTGGTTGTTTGAAGCAAGCTCCCTGCTGTCAGCTATGATTCCCTGAGCTGTCACAAGGCAGATAGTCCTCAATGATCACGAGACATGGAACAGTCCGGACACCTTGGCCCAGGGTTGGAGATCCTAGACACACAGCAGGTTCTGCCTCCTGTAGAATTGACAGCTTCAGTCTGACACCTGTACAAGGTGCCACAGCTCTGTCCCTAGCTTAGGGATTTCAGGCCATCAGTGTCACTGGCTGCCCAGGGTTCCTTGGTCCTAGAGTTCTGGTTCCAGCAAAAATAAGGTCATCATAGAAAGCTACTACCTAGAGATGGTGTGGGGCTTTGGACAAACAGCCACAGTCACCCGCATGGGTTAAGCTAGGTCTTAGGCTGCATCATGTTCATCTTGGTAACCTGAGTGCATCCTGTTCTGAAAGCAACAGCTTATACAGCAGGGGCAGAACTGGGCGGTCAATCTATGCAGGACTGCCACAGGCAGGGGCCAGGGTGCATGGTCACTCCTATACCAAACCTCCTGGCAATGTTTGCATCTGAAGAATATGTGCATATGATCACCATGTCCCAAAGGAAACCTTCCAATGGACTGGAATACTGGCCCCATGTGGTGGGCAGTGACATATGTCTTGACTAAGCTATCATGATAGGCAAGTCCTCTCTGTCTTACAGGCAATTCACCTGGCAAAGGTAATAGTCCCTTGTACATGGGCCTTCAGGAGACGAGTGTTCTTATGATCCTACGCCAGATGCAGCTTCCCCGGCTATTCTTCCAAGTACAGCTATGCCTGCCTCTCAGACTCCTGCCACCGGAAGGGATTTCAGAGTAGACGACAAAAAGACACACAGGGACCATGGAGATGACATGAAAAGTGTTTTGCAGGCACAGGACCTGAGTTTAGTCCCCTGAACCCACATTCTAGGGGAAAAAAATAAAGACAGACCCGTGAAGGCAGAAAACACGTGGATCCCTGGGGCTCCCTGGCAAGCAAGCTCCAGGCCAGTAAAAGTCTCTGTCTGTCTGTCTGTCTGTCTGTCTGTTAGTCAAAACAAACAAACAAACAAAAACCAAAGTGGACAGAGTCTGGGGAATGATAGTTGATGATGTCCTCTGGTCTGTACACCCATGTACACACACAGGCACACGAGCATGTGAGCACACACCCACCCGCAGCACCACACCACCGCACCACCGCACCACCGCACCACTGCACCACCACCGCACCACTGCACCACCGCACCACCACCGCACCACCACCGCACCACCACCGCACCACCGCACCACCGCACCACCGCACCACCGCACCACAGCACCACCACCGCACCACAGCACCACCGCACCACAGCACCACCGCACCACCGCACCACCGCACCACCGCACCACCGCACCACCGCACCACCGCACCACCACACCACTGCATTGTCTCCAGCTGGGTTTCATCCCTAAGAAGAAATATCGCTCCACAGGCAGCCCCAACTGTAACTACCAAGAACTCCCCACAACTTTCCTCAGATGAAAGCCTGTGAGCAGAAATATGACAGCTGCATCTGTGGTCACTGGGGCATGTGGCCTTGGACACTTCCTCCCAGCCAGGGCTCTTAGCAAGATGGGAAGTCTTAAACTTCAGACTGGTGAAGGCTGCAGAGGCAGAACACTCCCGGACCTGACTGAGAACAACCGAGAGCAGACACACCTACTCGCCCTCCTGGGGACATAAAGTTATATTTTGATTATTCTGAGACTGGCAACAATTAGGTCTAGATGGTTACACTTAAAAAGCCTGAGCTCAAAGCCTCAAAGATTGACGTCGTCTTGCTGTCCCCAAGAAGGAGGAAGTGTACAAGTTCTGCTTTCTTTACAGAGTGCTCAAAGGAATTTCAAAGGCCAGCACCCCATACTGACAGAGCTTCGCTTTCACGGCCTCCTTGAAAGTCCTAACTGAAACACCAGGCTAACTTTCCAGGCAGAAGTAAATGAGGCAAGGCCCGTTCTCCAAATGTCAAACTGTGAACGGACAAGAGGAACCAGCATCTCGGTCACCCTATACCACTGCATAGGCACAAGGGGGAGTGAATAGAGAAATTCCATATACAAACCTCCCAGGGCTTATATACAGCACCCATAATCCCAAAGGCCCCAGAAGACAGTCCTATTCTTTAGGGCCAGTGAGTTCTCAAGCTCTGGCTCTGAAGCCCCCTCCCCTCACTGTGTCCTTCCAAGAAGAGTTGAGTTTAATCCTGCCCTGAAGCCCCTGCTGCTCCCATATTGCATAGAGCACATTCAAAGGCTGGTTCAACAGAACAACTAAAAGTCAGGAGCATCACAGAGGGTGCTCTTGGGGTCAGGCTTTAGGATCATCGTACCTTGAGTGTCTGTCCTGGCTATATCAGTTAGCATCTGGGCATGTTCACAAGGGACCGCCTTGGTTTTGTCAGTGATGAGGTGGTTGTGTGGAGCTCTGACAGGGCCCAGTGCTTCTTTATCTGCAAAGCCTCCCTAAGATGTGGTTGGGGTGACAGACACTTCTTCCCAGTCCCAAACTAGCCCTCCCCCCTCCCCCTCCTCCTCCTCCTCCTTCTCTTCTTTCTCCTCCTCCTTCTTTTCCTCCTCCTCCTCTTCCTCCTCCTCCAAGTCTCAAGGGATACCTGGGATCTATGGGAAGATAGGTATGGCGCCCCACCTAGTGAGGCTGGTGGCATGCTCCCCAAACTGGAGCAGGGGCATCAGAGGCCAATTACAAAGCCAAGAAGAAACAGCAGATAGCTCTTGAGGACACAAAGCACATGACCATGGACCCACCTGTGGCAGCCTCCCTCTTTCCTACCGTACAAGGAGTCTCTGCCCAGACACCTTGTCTGTGCATGTCACCTGCTGGCTGGGACTGGCAGTCTATATGGGCTCTCTGTACCCGCTACTAATTTTTCCCAGACAGTAAGCTTCACTTAATACCTGTCTTTGAACAATACACACTGTGGCCACTGATTTACTTGCCCTTCTGTGCTCTAGAGAAGGTTAGGGCATTCCTAGACTCTAGCTAGCAACCAATCTACAATCATCATGGATACCAGATGCCCAGAGCCCAGAGACATGGATGTTCTTGGCAGATGCCAAAGATATGGGCAGGCCAATTTGGCTACCAGAGCCCTGAGGTGGGTCATCACCCCTGGGGACCTGAGGGTAATCTTTCACTGACACCCTGCCTTCCCCAGGCTACAAGGACACGGGATTCACAGAACAGTTATCCAACGTGAAAATCCTCTGACGAGAGTGGTAGGCAAGTGTGGAGAAGATAAGAGCTGGATTCATGGCGGCCCATCTACAGGCATATTTTATCTTATTCCCACTCAGGATAAACTCTGAGCTATTCCAATAACCTCAAATGCAAGAGGACTTGTTTGACCTTTTGAAGCTAACACTTGTGCATATCATCAAAGCCGCTGGTATCATCAAGGCATCCAACATCACAGCCAAAACCTGAAAGAAACAAGGTCCGACCTAAACTGATTTGAACGCAGTGCCCGCTACTTATCACCTAAACCAAGTCGCTCTCTGAGCAAAAGCTGTTTGCCAAGTCTGCCCCACCCCTTGGGAATTCTATTCTTTAGAAAGCAATGGCCAACACATCACAACCTAATTCAGCAAATGTGTCTCGGTGTCAGTTAAAACACTTCTGCTAGCCCCAAACCAGTTCCTCTTTATCTGAATTCCTCATGTAACTTTGCCTCTCTATAGGCAAGTCCAGATATCACGCTTGCTGAGGACTTTAAGACACTTCCCATGAGCTTGTCTTAGAAGGACAGACAATGCTACTGTGCAGAGCTGACCCAGGCTCTGACACATAACACAGGCGCTCTGTGAAGTTTTGGCTTTGAATGGAATGGATAGATGAACAGTCATTTAAACTTTAGCCCCTTTGGGTTAACACTAAAGCCGTCTAAAGAGGCTGTGAATGTAGCATGTTGGTGTGTAGCATGTTGGTGTGTAGCATGTTGGTGTGTAGCCTGTTGGTGAAATGCTTGCTGTTTATGCTCCCACGAGGAACTGGGTCCCCAGTGGTCACATAAAGGCCGGGTGCTGCGGGACACATCTGTAACCACAACACTGTGCGCGGGAAAGCAAGCGAATCTTTAAAGCTCATGTGCCCATCAGCCTCGATGTGCTTCATATTTAAATAAGGGATACTGTCTCAAAAGAAGAAGATGGAAAGGAATAGAGAAGACACCCAAAGTTGACCTATGACCTCCATGTGTGTGTGCACTCACACACACACATACACAGGTACAACCACACACAATTCCCTAAAAGCTACCATCTAAGAACTACACCCAGGAACAATCTACTGTAAACTGTCATCTCCAGATGAGTGTGCTCTGATATGCACCCTTCCCACACATCAACAGGTGCCACACTGTCACTCCTGGCCCATTCCTTACCCATGCTCAGCAGGGACATATAAGGTGGCTCTACCTGCACAGAAGGTATCTGCCATTGTTATCACCATTGGTAATGCTTAAGCAAGTTCCCACAACTTCTGTGCCAGTTTCCCCAAGCAACATGCAGTTAAAGTCTGTGTCTAAAACAGTGAAAGTCCATCCACTGTTCTTATTAGATTCTCAAATACAATTTCTTTGGTTATAGCAAGAGTTTAGTGCCATTCTTTGACCTGTCCCATAGAGCTGACTGGAGTGCCCTGAACAGGAGAGGGAGTGGGTACCACAAAAAAGAAACAACAAGATCCCTAAAGTTAAATGGCCCCAGGACAATAGGAGTCCCTAGGGAAGACACGACAGTGTGTTCTTTCCAGTCGGGATGGAACGGGAAGCTGGGAGGAGGCACGGTGCCCAGGCTGGGCAGTGGAGGTAGATTCACGCTGTGAGAATTCTCCAGGAACACAGCCTTTCAGGGGTACCTCCAAGTCCCTGCTGTCTGGTGCTTGTCCACTACGAGCATCCTTGGGGAGGGAGTCTGGCTTCTTTACGGTGATGGTCAAAGCCATCCACATCACATTCCCACGAGAGCTCCCAGCTGCCTAGAGCAGCCATTAGTGAGTTTATGGAAACCCATTCAAAGGGACCAGGAAATATATTTCGAGGTGAACCAAAACAGGGAAAGGTGAACTTCCACCCCCAGGATGGGGTGGTGTTTGTTTGTGCGAGCTCATAGGAATGCCATGGCGTCACAGAAATCTCAGGCGCTCTGAGACCGTGAGATAAAGACCATGGGATCACAGGCCACTGGGCCACGGTCAGTCCTCCTAAGTAGAGGAAAAAAACCAGCAACTGCTTTCCAGGGCCTGTGCCACTGGTACACTGGGCTGGGCAGATAGCCAGCTGTGGGCCACCAGCAATGCCTAACATAGTGAGGACACCTGTGTCTCTGTGAAGATCAAAAAATAAAAATAAAAATAAAATAAACAAACAAAAGAACAAAAAAACCAACAAAAAACAGCAGCAGCAGCAGCAGTAACAAAAAGAAAGAAGGAAAAAAGGTGGGGTAGATTTTATGTTTGAAGACATTTTGTCATTGCCCTGAAAAAACAATATAGGCACTCAGGTATTAATCTGTATCCCCAAAGTTCTAATTTGGACTCAGCCCCAGAACCTAAGAGGGTGACTGATCTGGAGAAAGGACCTTGAAAGGTGACCAAGTTGGTGTCACTAGCATGAGCCCAGATCCAGGTGTGAGGTACTTGAAGGAAGGAATGGCTGTGGCCCACAGTGTGGTGATGGCTAGTGCAAGCCAGGGTGGCATGGAGGAGGAACCCGGCGCCACACAACCTTCAGCTTGGGCTTCCAGGCCCTGAGCTGGTGGTGCCTGGTATAAAAGCCACCAGTCTGCGGTTCCAGTCACTCTGGTCCCACACACCACGCATGTGCACATCGACTCTTAACTTTTAAAAGGCTTTTGCTGCTATGTCTCCAGATATATTTTAGTTACATTACTCTTCCCTAGATCTCAGGAGTTCCTTTAAGTCTGTGTAAGCAGCGATGACCTTCACTGCAAATTAAAAGCGTAATGCTGATGACTGAGCTGAGGGAGCCACTGTTGAAATATTCTCGGTTTTAGTTAAATAAAAAGTCTTACTGACAGTATGGCAGGCACAGCAGTTCTTTATGGATTTGGGGTTCCCATCTTTGAGATAAATTTTGTTCCTGACATCATCTAATGATGTGGCCAGCCCTTTGGGCCTCCTAGGACAGATGGAGGGACACAGGACAGAGACCTGTGTGAGTCAAGACAGGAAACAGCCTGCCCTCAGTCTCTGCTCAAGACAGGCTCCTAGCGCTTAGCAACTCGCTTGGGCCTTCCCCTTGCTGCAACTCCCAGAAAGGTTCAGCAGTGCCCTTCCCAGCTGGCCACTCCACCTCCAGAGTGACCCCTCAAGACACAGCCATGAGACTGCTCTGAGTGGAGCTAACGGCTTCATAGTCACTGTCTACACCTAGAGGTCAGGGTGCTAAATACCAGGTGGGGATGCCCCAAGTGGGTGTGAGTCTGCCCTGTGGAGAAGGGGATGGGAAGGAGGCAAGAGAGAAGCATCAGGCCTTAGACTTTCCGTGCCAAATGACGGTCCCTGGGTGTCACAGGTGCCTCAGCTCCTAGAAGCATCCTTACTGATTTCACACGCACACTCAACAGCCCGAGTGGATGTTGTAATGTCTCAACTGAAAACCCTGGAGCAGAAAGCAGCCTGTCAGGTGTCACAAGTGGTATACCTGACAGGAAAGCTGTTTAGTTAAAAAATAAAGGCACTGAGCTGGTTCAATGGATCTGGTGAATCGCAAGCAGCCCCTGCATCCCATTATAAAGAAAAACCAACAGCCTAAGACCAGAGGTTTGTAACAGCATGTTACAAACCTCCCTGTTATCAGCCAGCCAGCCAGAGTGTGCTGCTCTCCCGGCAGGCAGGCGGTGGCTGTGCTGTTGGTGGACCGCCGGTGAGCTGGCTGCTCTGAAGGACTGTGGAGCTGAGGGGCCCATCTGCCCCGGCATGGTGATAGTGATTAAGGCATGGAAAGGAAGTGGGCGAGCAGAGGCAGGACGCACACAGGAGGACAGCCGCCTCTCTCGGCTTATTACCAACACAGCTGTGCACGAGCGAGGAGCCTCGCTGTAAGCGGAGCTACAGGGCAGCGCGGAATTCAAGCGCTGCAACCCTGACGCCTGTGAACACGGCCTCCAAAAAGTTAGGGTCCCCTCATCTAGTTCAAGGCATCCTTAGCATTGGAACAGGCAGGCAGAGACAGCTATCACCGGAGGAGGAGACAAAGGGAACTGTCATAATGCTACGAGTCCCAGCACAGCATTATCTCCAGAGAGAAGCCAGGGCAGGCTACCCCAGTCACACCCCTACTGTATGCCCAACTCCAGTTGGAGGCTGCTTACCTCATGTATGACGTCGGGGAAAGAGACTTGGGCTTTGCCCACTGATACGAGGCCTGTGGCACCGACAGATACTGCTCACAAAAGGCACCCTTTCGAAGGTGCTGGAAGGTGAACTCCTCCGGCGGGAAGTCGGAAGTGGGTGGAGTGGTGCCCAGGTCTTCCCCAGCTGGCTCTACCTTGAGGGCCACAGAGGGCGCATGCTCCAGTGCTGTCTTTCGAGACTTGATAGGAACCCCATCACCCAGGTCCAGAGTGCTATCAGTGGTCAGGGCGTTGATGGCTGCCACAATGGCAGAGCTGGTGTACTGGGTGGTGTTACCAAGCCAGGTGTCTTCGGTGACACTGACTCGAGGGGAGCCATGGGGGGATGGTGTGGGTGAGTGGTGGGGTGAGCAGGAGGGCTGCCGGCCATTGAGGCTGTACTTGCGTTTGTTGCAGGGAGATGTGGGCCGGGAGCCTCGGGCACCGAGCCAGCTCTCCTCGGTGACGCTTGCACGTGGAGAGGTGGATGGGGAGTGCCTTGGCGATCCCAGCAGATGGCAGGCACCCAGGCTTCGGGGAAAGCCCTCCTCCGGGTCCGTGGTCTTGGGAGACACGCAGGGTGACTGCCATGGAGAGGTCTGGGGGGATGCGTAGGGGTAGGAATAGTTGGACTCATAGGAGGAGGCCTCAGAGTTACAGCTCCTGGAGGACAGGCTGCTGGCTGGGCTCAGGCAGGAGGGGTCTCTGTAGGCTTCCAGACTGGGCAGATGCAGGGTCGCTGTAGATGGCGACCGCTTGCAGCTAGGAAGTACATCTTCCACCTCCACGTCGTGGAAAAACTGGCTGCTACCATGGTGAAGGCCCAGGTAGGAGGTGATCTCGATTCTCGGACTCTCCAGAGTCGGGGCCCCATTGGGTCTCGTGTTGCCAGAGGACAGGAAGTATCCTGAAGGCCCGCTGTCCACAGCCCCTCCATAACTCGAGGGATGATTTGCTGAAGGCACGGCTGAGATGCCCGGGGTGGAGGTCTGGAGGTCATGGCATGCTGCTGGCAAGGCAGAGTGTGCTGTGGGAAGAGGCAGAGTTGAGGTGACGCTAGGGGATGCATAACTGTAGTGTTCTGGAAGAAAAAAAGAAAAGACAGATGTGAGGCCAGTGGGCAGGAAGCACATACTCCTCACAAAGGCAGTGAACCCACGACCTGGTGCCAGCCCTGAGGACTCCAGGCCCTAGGCGTAGCCTCTGGGAATGTCCTGAGGTCCGACTGCTGCAAGCCCTCCTGCTAGTCTATAGACCTTACTCTATACCAGCACAACAGCATTCCTCAGGCAGATGTCCCCCGCCTAATGTCACATGGCTGACTCTTACTATCTTCTCTCTATTCCAACCACACATTCCCTAGCCAGTTGTGATTTCAAATCCTTACCCAATAGCCAAGTTACCTCCTCCCTCTCCCTGTCCCTCCCTCCCCCTCGCTGCCTCTGACATATCACAAGTTAACATGAATTTTTAATCTATCCATCTCTCTGACCAACAGAAGCCAGCTTCCACAGTGGCAAGAAATAGGCCTGCCCTGTGGTTCATGGCTGTCCGCATAGCTTCAGACAGTGCCAGGCACAGCACAGCTCAGTACTTTGGCAATTCTAGCATTTCAAAGGCTGCATGAAGCAGGGGGGGTCTTTCAAATTCCACATCACATGTTCATTCTGTTTCATGAGTAGACTAGTGCCTGAGTGGCAAGCGATGGATGGACAGTGGCAGAAGGAAAGATGGACAGCAGCTGGACAGACTGTGGAGGGAGGAAGGAAGAGTGGCGGTGTATTGTAGGGGGAGGTGCTTCAGACACAGGGACCCGGGTATTTAAATAGGTGTTTAGAGGCAAATGACTATATGAAGCAGGCCAAATGTTTGGCTTCAAAGAACACACCCAAAGGAAGGTTGGCAGCATGAATTCCAGTGTCACTCTTATGGCTACCTGAGGCTGGCTAATGCCCAGAAATCTACCTTCTAGAACTTCTAAAACAACACGCATACTTCTAAGGCACACCTAGATCTTGCAACTATTGCGTGTTGATTATACTTTGGTAAGCACTTTTTAAAAAATCATTGTTATAATTAGTACTCGGCAGGAAAGCCAGGCTTCTGGATTTCTTTTCAGAAAGGCACTCCACATTGCAGAGCCCATTTCCATGTGTCTGGAGACAAGCATTTCCAAGTCTCTGAAGAATGGACATACCCTGAGGAAGCCCTAGATCCACACTAGGCTTCAAGCCTGGCTGGGTGATATTGTGGTCAAGGACAGCACTGCTCTCTGCTGAGCTCTGGTTCAGAAACCAACAAGGGAAAACTCCAGAAATGTTAGGCTCTTGAGGCATCAGCCAAACCTTAAGATAGTTTGTAGAGGAGCAGGCCAGACCTCAGCTAGGTTAGGAAGTTTCCACTATTGCTTACTCCTGTCTTCTACTATCAATGGGCAGACAACTCACAAACCCTCTACACAGCAGCCTCCTTATGAGGTGGACAAGACTCCCCTCCAGTGTCCAGTGAGAGGACATGCTTTAGTTCTCAATCTTTGGGTCACAGAGACCCTCTGGAAAGGCCAGAGCTGAGACAAAGAGGAGAATGGGAATAGCTAGAGGAATCCGAGGTGACCCGTAGCAGGAACCTGCATCTGCCGAGTGGATCTTTCAGCCAAGGCTGTGATTGGAGGGTCCTTGTCATACAAAAGCACCACCCCCCCAGTTCAAAATCCGAATCTCAAGAGGCTGGAGTCTGACACGGAGATGGCACTGTTCTAAATTACTCTAAAGCCACTTTCTAGAGAAAGTAATACTTCTGAAGAGATGAGATGGGTGGCTGGTGGCATCTGGGACTTACTAGAAGCTTTTGCTGAGTTCCTAAGCTCAGGATGTTTGTCTCTATAAGCACTGGACAAGTGCAGAGCCATCTACTGCCAGTAACCCCCCTTCAGGTCCATCCCTGGTACCCCAAAATGCAGTCCCAGGGAAGACTGTTGGAGATATGGACTGTCTGTAGTACATAATGAGAAAGAACACTAGTCCCAAAGAATCCAGTTGGTAAAGGTATGAAACAGGTTCAAGTGGAAAAGCTGGAAGACCAAAGTTGGTTGGTAAGACCAATAGATGGTCCAGCTCCTCTGTGAGGTCACCAACAGAAAAGTCTGTAACAGGTTAGCAGGGACCTTATTCAGGAGCAGCACTGCCAGATGCCTACGTCCAGAGCTGTCTGCTCTGCTGTTTTCACCAAAGGCTGTCTAAACATTCATATTTTGGCAAAAGGAGGTAGGGCAAGAAGGAAGGAGAAGGAGGAGGGAGGAAAGGAGGGGGAGAGAGAGAGAGAGAGACAGAGAGAGAGAGAGAGAAGAAGAAGAAGAAGAAGAAGAAGAAGAAGAAGAAGAAGAAGAAGAAGAAGAAGAAGAAAAAGGAGGAGAAATGAGAAGGAGAGGAGAGGGTTCTCTATGTATCCTATGTTTTTCTGTCCCATACGGATAACAGACACAAAGAAAGATGTTGCTGGAAAGATCTCCCTCAGCTTGCCCAGCACTTCCCAATCTAGAAATTTCTATGGAAAATCATAATCAATGTTCCATGGCCCAGAAGATATGTCTGGGATCTGCCCATCTTTGGGCAAGAAGTCAGGTCTTAACTAGTCAAAGTCAGTAGTGTAAGGTGAGGACCCCAAAATGTCACTGCATTATCACTAATGATAAAGGGAGGAAGAAATTACAGACTAATAGGGTAGGAGTTTTAGGAACGGATTCCAACATTACTTTTGTTGATGTTGGAGTCTCACAGTCTTGAAGAATGCCTGTGTCTTTGCTCAGCTTCACCTCTGAACTTGAACTTTTGGCTTGGTGCTGCCTGAGGCACTACACCCTCTGAAGCATGCCTCTGTCAGGAAGTAGCTCTCACTGTGCTCACATCCAACCAGGTCCCTTATGGGCATCTCCTAAGGTCTTCAAAAATTCACACACTCACTGCACTGCCACCCATAGATGGGCGTGTCCTTCATGACCTCACCTGCTCATCACCTAAAGGGCCCCCTCAGGATTATATCATCTGTGCTGACTCTCCAGGCTTCTGGGCCTCAGTACCACCATAGTTCAAAAGGGTTCGATACTAGAGCCCAGGGCACAGTCTCTAGCAGATATGGGACACAGCACAGCAATTCAAGCTTCTGCCAGAAGTGCCACTTCTAAACAAAGGTGTGCCAGGAATACATCCTGAGAATGGTGGCAACCACACCATGTGAGACAGCACCCAGGTGAGATAGCCTCAGAGGCCCCAGCCCTGAGCAGGCAGCTAATCTGCCTGGGAAGTCGTCTTGCCAAGGTTATATACTGCCCTATGTTTCTAGACCCCTGTATGAAGCCTGCCAACAACACAACACTGGAAAAGAATGGGCTTTCAAGTTTGGAGAGATGGTTTAGCGGTTAGGAACGCTCCTTGCTCTTGCAGAAGACCCGGGTTCAATTCTCAGAACTCACAGGATGGTTTACAACTCTAGTTTCAGAGGGATTGGTTGTCCCTTTGTGACCTTTGCAGGCACCAAGCACACATATGGTATACATCTATACATGTAGGTAAAACACACAAAAAATGAGTACATATTTAAAAAAAATCTGTTTTCATCTTAAGGGAACCCAACTCCAGAAGAAAAGGAAGTTCGAGGCTAAGGCTAATAGGAAACATGGGTATCCCAGCAGCTGTGCACACACTGGGAAAGCTGAGCCCAGCGCCTGCTCAGATCTCCAGCTGCTGAAGACCCAAACCAGTCCTACTCCGCCTTGAGCTGCCAGATCCCAAGGGAGGCAATCCTGCAGTTGGGCAGGGTCTGGCTCCTGTGTTCTCTATCTCCCAAGTGAAAGAATCCTGTTTTATCCAGGCTAGGGATGGCCCCACAGCTGACCACCTTCTTTTGGAAGGAAGGGAAAATTGGAAGAGTTCTCTAGAAACTTCTAGCAACAAGTCAAGCTAAGTCCTGCCTTGACAGCCCTGCAGTGATTAGGCCAAGGTGTCAGCTGCCTGGGGTACTGGAAGATTCCAGAAAAAAATTGCTGAGTGACAGGCAGTGGGCAGACAACATGGCAAATCTCTGCTTGTCTCCTTGGGGCTGTCTTAGCAACAGGGTGTCTGAGCCCAGAGAAAGAGGAAGAAGGAGGCTTCTCACTCTGGGTCCGGTCAGATGCAGAAGAGGAAGTTGTGGAAAAGACACCACGTGAGCCCCAGGACATTACAAGAGTGGCCTTTACTTTAACCAAAATGTTTGAATAAAATATGATTCAACAGGGCAAAGAAAAATCCATAAATCATTTATTAAAAAAACAGGAATGGGGTTTGGGATAGGGCTCAGTTAGTAAGCACTCGGCTGACCTTCAAGGAGCATTGGGTTCAGTGCTAGCACCAAATATGTGCACACATGCACACCTACACCTATAAGCCCAACACTCGGGAAGTGGAGGCAGGAGGATCACAATAAAAGCTATCTTGCTACACAGTGAGTTAGAAACTAGCCTGGGGCTACATGAGACCCTTTCTCAAATATAACAGATTAAAAACAAAACCAATTAGCTCACATGTGGATTTCCTTGATCAAACTCCAAAACAAAATCTTAAATGCCTAGAACAGGTCCGTGAGAGTCGTGCGGCCTCTCGTCAGAGTCCTCCAGAGCAAGAGTGCCCACGGCTCCATGGCAGGAGGCTGAGTCCAGCTAGTTACCTCTCGCCACGCAGCCTGGACCTGTGGAGGCAGGACTAGTTCTCCACCTGCACCAATGTCCACTTCCTCAAAGGGATGGATCACTCTATGGGGTCTATCGGGAACACCAGGCTTCCCAGTAAATTCCTTACCAATCTTAAGACATTGAGGCTGATTATGTAACATCAGACGCTGCCATCCTGGCAGTCTGGCTTTGGCTGAATGGGTCAGTAAACTGAGGTGCAAGAGACCACGGAAGAAAAGCACAACCGAAAACAAAGACCTCTCAAGCACACATTCTGTTATGTCATGTAATAAAAAAGGAAGGCGCGGTCACCCTGTGCAGATGCCGCTATCTGTCTGTCCTCCTGTTCCTCAAAGCTCATCATTCTTACCCTGTGGCAATCAGTATTCCACACAGGTGAGATGTGGTGCAGGCAACACTGAGCAAAAATCTAGAGCTCTCTACTGGCCAACTCCCACCAGCCTCAGCAAACTCGACAAGCTGGTATTACTGCAGCTGTACCAGGGCACTGCCCACCTCGGCAGCACCACCTGGTTGGTGTCCTCTTAAGGCATGTGGAGAATGCCTGCTGCCCACCAGGCAATCTGTGGCACCTGCTGGGAAATCCCTCTGTAGGTGCTCCAGTTTAAGGCACTTGGTATTTTACCTGGAGTGAAGACAATGTTGTGTGTCTGCCACACCACGTGTATGTGACACTCACATGTACGTGACTCTCTGCCATCAGCATGACCTTCGGAGCCCCCTACCCAAACTCACTGTTCACAAGCACAGGGCACAACCCATCACAGCCAACTTTAGCCCTTCCTGGGACTGCGCTGAGGGACTTGAAGCTAGAAATAGAACCAGGAAGATCCTGCCAGCCAGGTCCTGGCCTCTGATGCCTGCCCACCCTGATCTTTCTATAGGCAATAGAGCCTGCAGGGTGTGGGGGAGGCTGCAAGTCTCCACACTTAGGGATGAAACAAAAGAATACAAAACAGTTCCGGGGCAGCATAGTTCTTATGTTGATTTAGTGCACTGGATGGAGCTCCCTAATGAGGACAGTTTGGAGATTGGGTCAGCCCCAGAAGTGACAGACAGCAACAGGTTCTCAATGCTGTCATGTGAGGATGTGATGAAGGGAGATTTACAGGACAGAGTGCTGGACTTGCTGAAGCAACAGCAAATGTCACCCAATGGTCCGCAAATAAGCTCACTACAGCATGCTTAAGGGTCCTGTGTCCAGCTTGGGTCCACGTCTTTCCTCGAGGACCTCCGACATTCCCCCAGGGGCATATTAAAGCATCGCTTTCCCTTGTTGTGTTTCCAAGGTGCTCCTGCTTAGGCAGGGACTTCTTTTAAGAACCTGATATGGAGCTAGCCCATCCTGCTCACACAGACAAGTTCTAGAGGACTTGAGCTCAGCGAGGCTGTTCCCAGCAAAGACTGAAGACTTTTCCAAAAATACCAAACCTTACCACACTTGGTGTGTGTGTGGGGAGCTCCTGGGGCAAGACCCACTCCTCTCATGGACTCGTGTGGTGGGACTGAGTAACCAACACAGGCTCCCCTACATCCTGCTGTAAAGAGAGAAGTTACGACCCTTGGCAGAAAACACTTAAGAATAAAAACTCTTCCGAATCCCATGTAGCAAAGCCCCCTTTCCACCGGTACACTGTTTAAGCCTGGAGCCGGTGGGCAGAGCTGTCTGGGCCCAGGGCCTTGGGCAGTTTCCTCTTGAGTTACCACGGAGACAGAACTAAGCGGTCAGGCCAAAATAACTTACAAAACAGGAGCCCTGGGGCGGGAAGCGGCACACCCGCCTCCCAGCTGATGAGCAAAGCAGCTATTTCCTGAACCCCAGAAGGGAGCCTATGCTTCCCTGCCTTCTCCCCAAAAGCCAGTGCTGGCCCACTGGTTGGCAGGGTAGAGACAGAAGGATGCCTGATCCTGGAAGAGTGTTACTCCAGTCTTGCTCTGCCCCAGACTACATACTTTAAAATAGTCTCTTTCTGCTCCCCTCACAAATGGCAATTATATTTCCACCACTGGCACCTGCTGTGCACTTTGGAAATAAAGCAGAAGACGCAATTCTTCCCTCCTAAGAGCCTGGTAAGGACCAGTAAGATGGGTAGGTGATAGGAGCAAAAAGGCCCTGCCTAGGCCCACTGCAGCCCAGCCTATCCTCTATGGGTGAGTAGTGGGTGGGTGGGGGCACTGTGTCTGCTTCATGGAGCACTGAGGAGGTAGGCTGTGCTCTAGGGTAGCCATGTCCTCTTTTATAATGTGAATTTGTGTGCTCAGTACAAGCTGCAAAAACTCAAATGTTGCTTTGCCATTGATCTAAGAATCGTTCAGTCCTTTATGAATTTATGTTTAGACCTGTTCCAGATAATGTGATGCTCGTTCTGCTGGTCAGTGGGGAGCAGAGTTTAGTAACTTCAGATGATGTGTAAAATAATGTAATTGGACAATTAATACAATGTAATAATGGTGTTGGCAATAAAAGAGAAAAAAGCCAGTCAGTCTGTCTGTCTGTGTCTTTTCTCTCTCTCTCTCTCTCTAAAAAATGAGAAGTGTAACATGTGTTGCACATGTCAACACTATAAAAGGGAGAGAAAGTTCTTCCCAAGGCTGGCCCCCTGCCCTAGGCACTCTCCAGTGGCCCACAACCTACAAGACAGAAGTGCTGGGCTTAGATGTAGCATCTTGGCTTCACTGAAGCAGTGGCCCACAGTTCACAGGGACGTCCATCCACAGGCATGTCCCTGCAGCTCTGTGCAGTTCTAGGGAGCATTCACCTATGCTCTAGAGAGCAGGGAGCACTCTGTCATGGCCACACCTGGCCTGGGCTGAAGTGAGACACAAGACTTGATCTTTCTACTCCATCTACTTCAGAGCAAAATCATCACAAGTATGTCTGAGGGGCATGGCTCCTCGTATGGGTGAGAGGAGGCCACCTAAACCCATTCGCCACCCAAAGTTCAAGAGTCACCTGCTTCCCAGGGTAGAAGACAGCTTGGGGCTCACCAGAGCCCTTACCAGTGTCTTCTTCATGAATAACCACCCAAACTGACTTCCTGTGTGCCTTCCATGAGTGGGTCCAGATGAATCTCAACTGGGGCATTATGTGTCCCGATACAGCTCGGAAAGACACTGTGAGCCTCTGTGTCCAGCTATGAGTTGAAGACTCCAGAGGGGCTGGACATTCTGAGATTCACTAGTGGTCTACCTGAGCAAGTGCAGCCCCCTCCCCTCAAAGGTTCCCAGTGCTGAGCCTGTGGAGATGACCACCAAGTTTGCAGCTTCCCAGATCCTCTCTCCTCTCCCCCAACCAATCCACAGGCCACCCTGAGGTAACAAAGTACCCATTTTGGATCTCTATGTCTGTTGCTAGTATTGGATCTGTAGTCACTTGTCCATTCAGAGTAAACAAGGGGGTACAGGAAGGCTGTGGGGCCCTACCCAAACAGCAGGTAGTCTGGAGAGCCCAGGAAGACTCCATGACCGTCTCCCTCCCTAAAGAGACAGGAGCTAAAGGCACCATAAGGGAACCAGAAGCACAGTGGTGCACACTCATCCAGTCCAACATGGACACCCTAAGGGGACGTCAAGAAGAAGCTCTTCTGCCTGGAGCGGGAAAGTTCTGGAGAGAACTCAAAAACGCCCCCATGCACTGACACAGCGGCTTATCCAAATCCCCCAAAGCAGCAGGGCCAAGAGATGTCAAGGGGCTCCACTTTTAGCCCCAGATCTCTTCCCAACGGTTGTCTCTCTTCCAGTCTTTCCTGCCTTTCGTGTCACAGACCCCAGAGCCTTGTAACCTGGCCCTGAAGAAGGAAAACCTATCCGAAAGGAGTCTTATCAGAGGACTAAGACAGTTGCTGAGTGGTGACAGCCAAGTTGGTGAACTCACCTTCAAAAGCGAACAAGATGTTTAACTTTTAAAAAAGGGTAGTGAGCGACATGGAATACATGTCACGTTCATTTCGGAGATGCTCTACAAGTGTCTGTTCTGTCCCCATGCAGCCGAGAAGCGGACCCCAAGGAAAGCACAGAACACTGTTGGGGTCTGTGTGCAACTTGGAACAGAAAGTCAGGTGAAGGAAAGAGCCAGACAGCCCGGGAGGGGGATTGGTGCAAGGAATGGGCTGTCACTGTTTAGGAAAATCAAGTTTGGGGAAACAGCTCATTGATTGTTGACCTAGCTGGAAGCTTTCTTTACTTTTGACAGAGAAGAGAAAATGAAAGACAGCGAAAGCTCTCAGGTTCTGGTTGCTGAGGTGTGAACTGGAAACCCAAGTGGTGAAGCCTTCCTGCTGAGGGAGCTGCGGTGGCGGTCAGCACCGGGCCGGGCCTCCGGGCTCCAGGTCCCCGGGGCCAGGCGGTAGCAGCCGGGCTCTCAGAAAGGGCGGCTTCCGACCGCTCTCTGGCAGCACCGCTGACCATCTGTCCCCGGACTAGGAGGTCCAAGTCCTGCGCCGGACACAACCTCCCCTAGGGTAAGGGCCTCCTGGAAGGAGGGGGGAGCCCTCTCCGCGGCCCGGTGCTCCGATGCCAGGAAGTGCCCGGCGGGTGAGCGTGGCAGGCTCGCCCCACAGGTGGCCTCCCGCCTCCTCGCGGCGGGCGGCAACTTGGTCCGCGTCGCTCCTAGCCGCGCAGGGCGGCGGCCCGGGGTCCCGGCTGGTGCCAGGTTGGGGCGGGCACCGGCGACCTCAGCAAAGTCAGGCCCTCGGCGGGGCGCAGTCGCCCGCCGTCCCCCGCCGGACCCACCTGCGGCCGCAGCGCCCCCGCCGCTCTGATCGAACTCGAAGAGGAAATCGAAGTCGAACTCCGGGTCCTGCTCCAGCCCCGTCATGTCGGGGTCGCGCGGCACTGGTGCTCCCGGCGCTCGCGCGCGTCCCCGGCGTGACGCGGCCCCCGCCTCCTGTCCCCTCCCCTGTCCCCTCCCCGGCCTCCCGCCCCGGTCCCGCCCCTGTCCCCCCGGGTGTTTCCGGGTTTACATAAACAAGCGGCTCGCAGCCGCCGGCTTCCTAGTTTTAAATAAACTCTGCGCGCGCGAGCCGGAGCGCAGCCTGGGCTCCACTCGCGCCCGCAGGACCGCGCGGTCCAGGGTCCACCCCCGGCCCTCGGCCGCATGCCCGCTCCCCCGCACGACCTCGCGAAGCTCCCCACCCCCGTCCCCGCCTCCCCTAGGACCTCGGTATCCCTGAGGATGCCCCCGCCCCGCAGGAACCCAGCCCCCTGCCCGCAGCCCCGGCGTCAAGCCCCAACCTCGGCGCAGCCTGACGCCGCAAGGCGAGCCCAACAGCCTAGGCCGGCCGCGCCGTCGTTCCCAGACCGAGCGCAGGACCGATTGGGGCTGGAGCTGCGTCCTGGTGGACCGGCCGACCGGCCTCGCAGCCGGTCCCCTGGTTCCTGTTCAGCGTGGTGCGCAGTCCACGGCCGAAGGAGGTGCCCTGGGTCTTGCTGTTTCCCTGCACCAGGAAAAAGACCAAAGCTACTGAATTAGTTCAAAAGTTGGAAAAGAAAAGAAAAGGGAATATATATATATATATATATATATATTTTTTTTTTTTTTTTTACCCCCCAAACATGGCCTCTCTTAGGCTTCCTCCAATTGCTGTCTGAGGAAACCCAACTTCAGGGAAGCATCCCAGAAACCATCTCAGAGTATTGCAACGTCAAGCAGTAAACGCTGAGGGATGTCATTTTCTAGTCCTGCTTTTACTAAAGAAATTACGTGAAAGGGACAGGAAAATGAGGGTGGGGTTTCCTGAGGGTTGCCTTCTCCTCTATGCAGGTCAAACCCCAGAGCACAGTTGCTTCCGAACCATTTGAGTCTACCCATGGTGGCCACTTCACTCTGTGGACACCTAACTCAAAGCAAATCTTGTTTTCACGCACTAATAACCTCATTAATCTTTCAGCTCTTAAAACACCACACACTCCTGTTTTAGTAGGGGTGATTTCAAAGCTCCCAAAGGCTGAGTGGGTGCTGGGTGTTACCCATTCAGACAAGGTACCATGCACACAGCAATCAGAAGGAAAGGGCTGGGCCTGCAGAGGCCCGTCCATCTTTTCCTGTTTCTCCCAGCTTTTTGTTCTAACTTTCCTGGTGTCTTGGCACCACATAAACCAACATCTGGAATATCAGGAAAATAGTGGCCAGGGCAGGAGAGGCCAGTATCAGAACCCAACCCTGGAAGGAGGCAGGAAGGAAAGGAGGAGGGAGATTAGTGTCAGTATCTGCCACCAGATGCAAGTGTCCCCTGTGTCCCCCTGCCCTGCAGCTCTGGGCTCTAGGGGATGGCTTTTTCCGGAGGCTAACTTGAGCATCACGTGGGCTACCACTTCTCCCAGGACCCTGTTTCAATGGCTGCTTTTCTCCCGTGATAAACTATAGTTCAGTCTGGCCTGATTTAGTTTCTAATAATAGTTCTCACTTTGAGATGCAAGTTGGAGCATTGTTTTGTTTTACTTTTCTTTTTTGCTGACCTTCAGGGAAATGGAAGTTCTGTTTTCTGTGGTGAAACCTCGATCTCTCTTTATCCACCTTTTCCACAGTTACACATACAACAGTGCTTCTTGTCTACTTTTTGAAGAAAGCTTTTTGCTAAAATTACAAAGCACCTGGCTTACCCTGGCCATATGCCCCCAGATGTTGGAACAATAGGAAGGAAGTCACAAGGCTTTTCTCTTAGAGGCTGGCCTGTCTCCCTCCATGTCTACTCCCTAACACAGGAGTCACTCAACACAACTACTTATGAAATGCTACCCTGTGCCTCTGCCATCCCCCTTGCCAGTCCTCTATATAGTATGAAGCTTGGCCTGCCAGTTTGGCAGACCCTCCAGTATTGATAGAATTGTTTAGCTTGGACCACTTCCTCTCAACTGTGCAAGATGTTAACAGGCCATCCCCATTGCTGGGTGTGCTGAAGCAGGCCGCATGACCGCAGTATTTTCTAATCTGGATTAGGAAACAGCGGCATGAAGCTAAATAGCTGGAGAACAGGGCAAGCTTTGTTCAGCCCCGGAGAGCCTGTGCGGCATTGTGGGAGGCAACTCTGACGCCATGGCTACCTACAGGCTTGTGTTCCTCTGAGTTCTTCAGAGCAGAGCAGCACAAGGCCTTCAAAAATGGCCAGGCCGATGAGCTTCCATCCAAATGCCCATCAATCTGGAAGAAGGCCTCAGGGAAGGCTGGTGTCCTGATCAAGGCCTGCTCAAGAAGGACAGGGTGTTTCCCCAAGGCCTGCAGCATACAGTTCTTTTCCCCTGCCTGGCTCTGGCTGTCTCAAGACTGGGTCACAGATTCTAGTTAGCTCAGTTACGTCCACACACTCTCTATAAAACATGATCATTCAGTCATAGGGGCTTATTGCCTCCAGCCCACTACTTCTTAAAGGACACTGTCAAATTTCCTTTTCTAGGTAGGTTACACAAGAAATGATCACTACCCTCTGCCCAATAGCTTTTCCCTTTAGTACAAAAAAAAAAAAAAAAAAAAAAGGAAAGAAAGACGAAAAAGTTTTGTGGACACGGGGTCTTACACTGTAGCCCAAGGCAGGCCTGATTCTTGCTTTGTTGCCCAGGCTGGCTTCAAACTCATGGCAATCCTCCTGTCTTAGTTTCTCAGGTGCTGAGATTACACCTAGGATTACATGGGTGAGCCATCAAGCTCAGCTTAGAAGATTTCTTGAATAATGGAGTGATAACTCTACAAGAATGTAAGCTTTAAGGCCTCGAAGAAGAATAAGAAGAAAAGTGACTGACAGATGTGTATGGAAATAAATGTCAAGAAATTCACAGCCCAGACCACAACAAAACACTGTAGCTTTCCTTGTGGCAAGAGCTCATCCTGAGAACACTTGGCAACATTTAGACCTCTTTAAAATTGAGGTCAGTGGAATGAAACAAACAACATCTGCCCCCTTTGGTTCAAAGTTCACACAATACTTTCTATCCAGGACACCTGGGCTCTGAAAATCTGGATCCGTTTGTGCTGAGCTGATGGCTCAAGTCTAAAGATAAGCAAGGTGTCCAGGGCTCACTCTCTGGGAACTGCTGCCTCTGCCTGACTCTCACAGGAAGCTAAGGTTTCCTTCCAAGTGCTTGTCCACAGGATGGCCACCCTTGTAAATAGGAGTGCCCCAGCCCCAGCAGGGGTCCGGCTGGCCTTCAGTAATTTTAAGTAATGTCTTTGGGTATCAAAAAGGAATTAGGAGACATGGCTCCCAGGGTCCATTCTACACAGGTCAAGTCATCCCCTGCTGAAAAGTCAGCCAGCCACTCTTTAAAGGGGTTTTCAAAGACACCTGCAGGAGCCTAAATGTTTTAGAAATTATTTTGCTAGCTCTTGTTAGGGGACCTGAGGGGCCTCACAGAAGGTCTGGGTCATGTCATTCTTGTGGCCCTGCCAGGTAAGGGCAGATTGTGGCACATGCTCTTTGGAAGAAGCAACTTCAAACCTGGCAGTCCGTCTTCGATCTTTCCCAAGGCATTTTCTAAGGCAGAACTCTTGTCTGAATACAACATTTGGCCACAAGCTTGAGAAGCATTTAGAAGCCTGGACCACTTGGGGACACTTGGCCAAGCCCTTACTTTTAGTGAGAGGCATCTAAGGCTCCACTCACTTGGGAGGATGCAGGACTCTTACATTTCTGGTTATGGCTTGCCTTCCTGAGGTAGAGGCAGGGCCAACTCTGCTCTCCAAAGATGGCTCACTTCATCCCAGAGTGGTTTGGTGTTGTTGTTGTTGTTGTTTTAAGGTTCTAACTCCCCCCTCTCGCCCCCACCGCACCCCATCCTCAAATCTCACCCCCGTGAATGTGAATTAAGTTTCCCCAGCTGGGATCTCCGAGACCCCAGGCAAAGCCAAGTTTGAGTGCTCCGCGCTAGAGGAGACACCTATTGGCAAGAAAGCGCGCTAGAAATCTGGGCTGCGCCGGGGAAACACCAGGGGGACACCCTTCACAGTGTGTGCCACGCTGTCCGGCTGGACGCCCGCGCCCCTCCCTGGACACGCAGACCAGCCCCGGCAGCCTGGCCAGGGAGGAGGACTCGAGATGGGTGCGGGGCGCAGGGAGCGGGCACGAAGGGCCAGGGCACGCGGGGGCGAAGGGAAGGGCGCGGGGCTTACCTTCCTCGGCCGCCTTCATGGTGCCGCCGGCGGGCGGCGCGGGCCGCAAAGTTTCTCCGCTCCCGCAGACTGCGGCCGGAGGGCCGAGTGGAAACTTGGAAGGGACTGGAAAGCTGGTACTTGGCATCCACGCGGCGGTGGCGGCAGCGGCGAGCAGCAGGAGGAGGAACGGGAGCTGGCACCGCGAGCAGCTCCGGGCCGGCTTCGGAGTTCGACCTCTCCTTCGCCAACACGCGCCGGGCCGGGCTCAGCGCCGCGCGCCGCGGGGAGGTGACATACGGGGTGTGTACGCGCGTGGCTGGCCTGTCTGCGGCCAAGGACTCGCCGCAGGGGCGGAGGTGCGTGCGGCGCCGGGGAGCTCGTGCCCCGCCGCTCAGATCCGCGCGGCGACTCTGCCGCCCAGTTCTGAGCCTCTCAGTCTCACTCTGACGCAGGGCCGGGCTCTGCCTTCTGCCTTTTTAAAGCTGGAAAACACCTCCCCCGGCTCCCGCCCGCCTGGCCGCTCCCGCGCCCCCTCCCTGCAGTGACATCACGCCCCTGCCCGCCCGAGCCGGCGCGGGGCCCGGGGGACCAGTGGCGGAGCGCCGCCCTCTGTGCGCAGCGGCTGCCGTTCGCTGGGCAAGCGGGGCGCCCTGGTTTGGACAGGGGTACCCTGGGGTGGACCAGCCGGGCGCATTGAAAAGGAAGGGACGCAGCGGGGAGTAATGAGGACTCATGGGACAGGAGGGAGCTCCTAGAGGTGCGTAGTGGCACCTGGAAGTGGGCAAAGGTGTACAAGAGGGAAAATGGGGAGCAAAGGGAGACTGTGAGGAAAAGGGCTCACGGGGAAGAGTTGGGGGACTTAAACAGGCGGAGACGAATGGGAAGGAAAGGGCTTGCCAGGGGGCGATGGGCGAACGCGCCAAGCCGGGATGGCGGCGGCTTCACGCGGGTGCCCTGAGAAAGCTACTCTCCCTTTTAATGAGGGGCTGGGGGTACGAGCGGCGGGGGAAGGGTGCCGAGACGCCTTGCATGCTGAAGTCATTATGTAAAATCGCAGGCTTCCCCCGCTGTGGAAATTTGGAAAAGCGCTTCCATTGGCAGGCGGGAGTAAGGAAATTCCCATCCCGCTAAATTACTAACAGATTGCATGGGCGTCCCGGGACAGCCAGATATTGTCATTTTTTACTCTGTAAATATCTGAGCGAACTGGATTGCTTGCCGTACGAGAAGAGGAGGGGCGGTGTCTAGGAGAGCGCGCCCACCTGCGCAGCTCCTCCTCTGGGTCTTTGCCCCGGGTGCGGGCCGACTGGTGTAGGGACCACAGGGTGCTTTGTAGGCGCGTCTGTGAGTTTCTAGCAAAGGAAGAGGCTGGTGCTGGGGAACTTCTGAGGATTCTGTCCCGCATGGCTTCACACTTTTTCTCTTTCAAATCTCCCCGCATCTCCTAGGGGTGTAACTCTGCTGCCAAAACCCGACCATATTTTGTTGGCTTTGGATGGAGCGGATTGGAGGGTTGGGCAGTTAGAATGTCTGGTGTATAGAAATCATAAATTTATTGGCCTACACCTCATATGCTTTAAAATAACCCCCCCCAAAAGCCGGCGAGACTGTGGGGCGCGCGGGGCGTGTACTGAGCCAGTAGGTGCTCCAAAGTACTTCACACCCCAAGACTTAGGGAAATCTGATCCAACCAGCAAGCGGAGCTGGCCAACTGGCTCGATGTTAATAAGAAAACTTGGCTAAAACTCTACCAGCAGCATCTAGTGGCTCTTTCCAGTTGCCTCAGCGCTTCAAAACTAAAAGTCACTCTTTTTTTCTACCACGGCAGAGAAGCGCAGTGGTGGGTGCTGCATAGCAACAGGCAGTGCCCAGCATGTCTCAGGTGCACTACCTACTGGCCTGCTACTCACGAGGAGAGCTGAGTATGACACGCACCTCTCTACCTCTGGCATTGAGAGAATGGAGCCACTCTCTCTCATAGGTGGTCTAGAGGTTAGCGAGGCTGGAGGTGCCTACACGGGGATGTGGAGCATGATCTATCTATTAAGTAGCTGAAAGCTGGGTGAAGATGCTGGGATGTGGGGCGAGGATGTCAAAGAGGAACTTTCAAAACCTACAGGGATGCGCGGAAGCCTTCCTGCTCTCTTTGAAAGAGGTTGCCGCTAGGGGGTGCCAAGACCCCATTGCCCAAGAACCCCACCCCACCTCCACCCCCAAATCCATTCTTTAGTGAGTCCTGGTGTCGCCAGACCAGGATGCCAAGATTTGCCTGAAGAGTTTCCGTCCCCGCCCTCCCCCGCCCAGGACCAGGCGGGATAGGGCGGGGCTGGGCGGGGCGGGGCATCAGCGGCGAGGCGTAGCATGAAGACTAAGGCCCACCCGAGACCTTGGGGACTCCGGAGGGCAAAGGAGTTCCCACACGTCGCGTCAGGGACGCTGGCCTGTCCGCATTCTTGGACTTGCCGAGCTGTGCAAAGCTTGGAGGAAGCCAGGAGGATTCTTCCAGGATCTTCCTTCATCCCCTCTCCTTCCTTTTCCTTTATATCCTCTTCCTTCCCCTGTTCTTCTTGATCTCTTTTCCTTTCTGCTCTGACCCTTCATCTCCTCTCCCTTCATTTCCTTTCCTCCCTCTTCTTCCTCCTGCTCCTCCTCTTCCTCCTGTCTGCTCCTCCCCCTCCCTCTCCAATAAATAACTTTTCACCCCATCCAGAAAAGCCCTTTCCTGTCTGTCTCAATGCCCTCCTTATCCCCCGCGGGTGACGGAATCCCGGGCCTGTTTCCCTCTGTTTAATGCCGTTGCCGGGACCACGGTGGCCGCACGCCAGGCGCAGGGAGTTCCGGAGGCAGCAGTGCAGGAGCTCGGCCAGCTCTGAGCTGTCCGCCAGGCCCTGCGGCCACCTCGGGCTCAAGCCTGGTCCCGCGGCCGAGCTCCCTGCGCGTCCCTACCGCCTCTTTCCTCTTCCTTCGGCCTCCTCTAGAGGAGGTTTGTTTATAGCTGCTACCAGGAGAGACGTTACACGGGTTTTATTTTAAGGTTTGGCGATGACTAACAAAGTTAAAAGGAGCTTAGGACAGAAAACAAGACTATTTTTAGATTACTGTTGCCTCTGTGGATTATTGGGGCAAATACACCCCAGAAGCTTAATCTAAAAAGTGTCTTTGCATACTAAATCCTTCCTTCTGGGGCGCATTTGGGTATCCACCCAGCGCTCAAAGTTTCCAAAAGCCAGGCAATTGTTGATTCTAACCTGGTATGAAAACACAAGAGCTCAGAAAACCCCGAGATCAGGTGGGCTTCTAGTGCAAGAGCAAAAGGCCTGTGCTGCTAGGGGCACGACTCTCAGTCCTTTGGTCTACACTGTACTGTGGGCAGGTGCGGTGCCCCAGGCTAGGGAGGGCTTCCTTATAAAGTCAAGCCACATACCCGTGTCTATCTTGCTTGCGTAAACCATGTATCTCTAGCTAAATACATGTCTTCTCACTCCATCTGCAGTTTGAACCACAGTAGTAGCTACTTTCAAGGAGCACCTGATGCTTCTGACTGGATCTGTCTACTTCACTCCACAGCTCAGGGAGGAGGCCCAGGACTGTGAGGCATTGGGAAGGCTGGGGAACTGGGCCTTCCTCCAGAGCCTGTACAGGAGGGTGGAATTAAAAAGTCAGAATTCAGGGGCATCATTTTTTAAAAGATGGTCTCAGGTAGCCCAGGCTGGCCTTGAGCTCCCGGTCTTCTTACATCCATCTAAGGTGACAGGTGTGCACTACACTTGGCTGTTTTGAGTTGGTTGGTTAGCCATTGGTGCTAAAGACCTCACTTGATGTGCTGTACCACACTGATTGGTGCCCAGTCAGGTTACTTTTAAAGTGCTTAAACAAACAAACAAAACAGTCAAGTGAAGCCTCACAGTGCTCTTGAGTTAATTACAGCAACATCGGCCACTCCCTCCCAGACATTAGGGTATTTTGAAGGACCACAGATTTGGGGTTCAGAGAACTCAACACTAGAGGCAGAACCATGTGGGAGGAGGCACTGCTCTCAGAGTGCATACTGAGACCAGACAGTCCACTCTCTGTTACCTGAGACTTTGCCCCAATGTTACCTAAGGCTTTGCCCCAATGTGCTCTGTTGCCAGAATGTTCTGCTTTGCCATAGGTCCAAAGGCAGTGGAGCCAAAAGCCTGTGAAAGCAACAATTTAACTTAAACTTCAATCCTTTTAAGTTGACTTTCTCTAGTATTTTGTCTCTTGATGAAAAATTGACACAGCCCTAAAACAACAAAATAAGTCATTAGCAACTTCTCCCCAGGGCATATGTCCAAGAAATCAGGATAAAGACCAAACTGCCTTCCTTGATACCTAGTGTTCTTCACTTTCCTCATCTTTTGCCTAAAGTGGTCACTGAAGCCATTCTGAGTCACGCTCACCCCTGACACTAGAGTCAACCTACCCCACCTCTGAAGGCTGTCACCCAAGTGCCTACTGGATTTACCATGTCTACTTGGGGACTGTGTTGCCAGGCACACCTATACTTATAACTGTTTCTCTTTCTCCAAGATTGGTTCTTTTGTTACTTTGAAGCTGCCCTCTTAATCTGTACCAGTTAGCTTTCTGTTACTGTAACAAAACAGAAGATGATTAATACATGAATACGGTTTTTTAGTTTACAGTTTTGTTCAGTCTATTACTGAGTGGCCCCCATTACTTTAGGTCCTATGGCAGTACAGCCTATCACAGTGGGATCATGGGATAGACCACAACAAACTCATCTCAGCAGAGAAGCAAAAGAAAAGGGCCTGGGGGGGAGGGGCATCCACCTTATGAAGGGCCTGCCTCCAGAAATGTGGGGTTCCTACCAGGTAGCCTCACTGCTCAAAGATCCCACTCATCATTCCATGGTTCTGATCCCTCTCTAGGGACCAAGTCTTCAATACATGAGACTTGGAGGGAATTGAACAATCTTTGACATTTTTTTTGGGGGGGGGATCTCTTTTATCCAACAGTAGTATAGCTGCCACTATAGCACTCTGGCTTTTGTGAAGTTTCTTTTTGCCTGATGTATGATTTCCATCCTAGTAGTGAGAGTGTCTTTTTTCACTCACAGCTTATCTCCAGAAGGCAGTATGAAGTTGTGTAGTGCTCTCCTCTCCAGCTTGACTGCTCCTGCCTCGTGATTGGAATGCCAATCTGTTCGCATTTCATGTTTCAGGTAATGAAGCTGAACTTTATGTTTTCTCTACATTCTCCATGTCCCGTTCGTTCAGTCTCTTTCTTTGCGTTTCAGGATGTTTGGTGAGAATGTGTTTCCCTGGTTTGCAGTATCCCTTAAGGTCCTCCACCTGTACCTGAAGCTACAGGTAACTTCAGATTTATTCGGAGTCCATTTCAACACAGGACACACAGGAGCATTATTTCTATGTGGTCCTCCCACTGCCCAGTGGTGTGATGTTCTACAGCATTGCAGAAAGCAAAATGGACAAACTTCATGGTGCAGTGTAGGAACTATTCCATTACCTTCTGCAGTCAGAAAGTGACGCAGATGAACCTCATAGAGCATTGTGGGACTTGTTCCTTTACCATCTGTAGTCCCATAAGACACTATGTGTTGTTATTGGCAAACTTTACACCTGGGTTGCGTTTCTGTAAGCTATTGGCAGAACACTACAGTATACACACACTGTTTTATATGATTGTTAAGTGAGTCGTGGGATGAAAAGAAAACACACATGTATATTGCCTTGTAAAATCACGTGACTGTCTCCTGGGCTCCGTGGCTTCCTGTAGGTACAGGTTACTGTCCCAGCATTCCCGCCTTTGCCTTAGATTTCTTGCAAGGAGGTTCTTTGTGTTAGCAGTGTATTCTTGGCTTTTGTTTTGGTGTTAGCAGTGTATTCTTGGCTTTTGTTTTGATGTTAGCAGTGTATTCTTGGCTTTTGTTTTGGGGGCAAGGCATGTAATTCATCTAAGAGTTAAAAAGCTTTGTTGAGCACAGGGGTCTCTTGCAAGTTTTCTTAGCACCCTTTGACATACTGTCTTCAAGTCTCAGTTGCTGCTTCTAGAGTCAGATGTTACCCTTACTGGGGTTCCCTTGCTTGAGGTAATATCCCCACCTTCTGCTCTTGATATATCTCCTTGTGGGGTTAGTTTGTTGCTGGTCTCTTGGAGTTTGTGGGATTTTCCTGGTGGTGTAGATTGGTTTACACATTCATAATAGTTTCAGCTCCCCCTCTTTCTCTCTCCCTCTCTCTCAGTGCATACACTCTTGCTCTCTGACTGCCTTACTTCCTCTCCCCATCATTTCTTCTCATTCTTATAGTCCATGGTCTGCATAATCTCAGTTGGAATAGCATCACGTCCCCAGTTCTTTCCTGCACCAGCTCAGTGCCATGGCTAAGCCCCCACTGGGGCGTCATTTCCAGCACTTAACTGGATTAGTGTGCCTTTCAGTTCTGGAAGTCCCACTTGGCTCTTCTTCGCACTTTTTTCCCTCTGTTGGCAGACTCTATTTAGAATTTACCTTCCTTGGAGTTTGCTGGGATTTTCTTCATGTGAACTCTTCATTAACTAAACCTTACTTCATATCTGTGAGCACATTTACAGAGGAGAGCCTAAAGTCCAAGTATTATTGTTTTGGTTAGATCTATCACCTGCTAATTCTTATAGGCAATTTCTATCATCTGTGTTTTGATATGCATGACTTGTGTTTCTTTGCACATCTTAGGAGTTTGGGTTGGAAATGAGCCACTTTAGACAATATATTACAGAATCTCTAGTTTCTGGTCTCCACACATGTCTACAACCTCATGTCCAGCTTGTTATTGTCACTAGCGCATTGTCAGTGGCCTTGGGACCACCATAGTAAGGTCTGGGCCCTCTCCCAGCAGCTTATGATATTGCTCCTTGGGAAGCAAAGGTGTCTCCCATAGTCACCTGCTCCACAGGTCTGAATAGAGACCCTCTCCTCTCCTTTTAGTGGATTGGATGGTCACTTTCAGCAATGTGCTGGGGACATAAGTTGTCCCTCTCCTCTCCTTTTAGTGGATTGGATGGTCACTTTCAGCAATGTGCTGGGGACATAAGTTGTCCCACAAATGAGCTATTAGGCTGTGCCCTCTTCCTGGAGGTCATGCTTGCTGCTGCTCTGCCTCAGAGAGACTCGCTCAGCTGTGGCTTTCCCTGCTTGTCTTTGGATGGCCAGGCTGTGTATATATCTCTACCCCACGACTCCCGGGCCCTCTCCAGAGCATCTTCATGTGTGAGCTTCACCATGTCCTGCTGCCTGTGAAGCCAGATCCTCTGGGAGAAGGCAGTGGCTGTCTCTCCCAAGGCATAGATGAGCCAGGGATGGGGACAAGGACAAGCTTGATCTAGATCAAATCCATCTCTCGGAGCTGGACATTTGGTATGTGGTGACCTTTCTTCAATCCTCTCACCTTGCTGTCCCTCTCCTTGGTCCACTGCATCATGGACTGAAATGACCAAGTCATCTTCCCAGCATTCCACACTGTGGTGCAGCCTGCTTTTGGCTTGGGAAGAAATGGTCCCCATCTTGGAAGATCAGAGCAAGTATTCAAACACAATGCACCACTTTTCCAAACCAAAGCTAAGAAACAGAGTCTTCCTTGGTTGCTGATGATGTGAGGGGGAGGGGCTGTGGCGATGCCACAGATGCCCGGTCTCTCATTAAATCCCCAAGGGCTTTCTCTCTGCAGATGCTTCTTCGCTTGCTGTTTGCCCCTGGGCCCGTTTTACAGACTTTTGGGGTGTCAGTTCCTTTCCAGAGACTTTAAATGGGGGTTTAAAAGTAATTTCACCAACCCCCCTGGGGATGTGTTAGCACAACTCATCAGCTTTCCTGCTGGGAGCTGGTCTCCCACAGGCTGTGTTTGAGGTTCAGTTCCTCATCTACCTGGACTGCCATGCTAACAGGCCTCACCCTCACAGGGCAGCTGTGAAGGATGCATGTATGGCACTCTTGAGGGCTCAATCAATTTTAGTTGTGGGTTGAACTTTGTCCCTTGAACATATCTTGAAGGGCTGACCCCTAGCTCCTCTGTATGTGAGCTGGCTTAGATATGGGGACAGTCATAGAGTTAGCTAAAATGAAACTCAGGAGCTCTCAACCAAGCAAGATATGCACAAGGTAGACAACAAGTGAGGACAGTGGCAGAACTGGGGGGATGTTCTGCCAGCCAAAGGGCGCAGAGGAAACTGACAGACCACGCCGGACTGGAAGAGGCAGGAATCCTCCACCCTGCCCAGGTCTCAGGGAGCTTGGGCTTGCTGACACATTGATTTTGAACTTCTGGCTTATGCAAATTTACCTTTCTATCCATTTAAGGCTAGTTTGTGGTCTCTAGTATTGTCCCTCTAGAATGTAAGATGCTGTGGCTTGGTCATGGTCTGAGTGTTTCCAAGTGACTCAGTGTTGAAGCTTTGCCCCCTTGTGTGGCATTACTAGGGTAGAAAAAGTGCATTCGGCCATGGTGTTCAGAAGTGAGACCTCTGAGTGGTAATCAGATTGTTGGGTTGAATGTACACCCACACGTGAACTTTGGAGACTGTGTGAGACACCGGAACAGACACATCTCCTTTTATGTTTCTCTTCATTGCCTTGAGCTGCCTTCGAATTATGCTAGTAAGAAGCCATGCATCACATAGCACCATGGACTTCCAGAACTTTGAGCAGAAATAATCTTCCTCTCTCCCTCTTTCTTTCTTTCTTTCTTTCTTTCTTTCTTTCTTTCTTTCTTTCTTTTTCTTTCTTCCTTCCTTCCTTCCTTCCTTCCTTCCTTCCTTCCTTCTTTCTTGACAGCGCCTGCGCCACCACACAGTACCGAGTATCAGGCGTAGGTCTGGGGGATTAACAGAAAACACAAACTTGAATCATTCTGGAGAATGCCAAAGCTTTACTGAGGGACCAGCGATATATATACTTGAGGCAGGTGAAAAACAACAGGAAAAACCAATCACAGCCATAGATCAGGCACCTGGGAAGTCCCTACCACACCGGGTGGGAGACAGAAATCAAGCTAAGCCGCAGGATGCTCTGCTCTCACGAAACCTGTGCAGACAGCTCAGCTGGGAGCGTTGAGCTAAGCTCATGATGCCCAACACTTTCTTTTCTCTCCTTTCTTTCTTTCCTTCCTTCCTTCCTTCCTTCCTTCCTTCCTTCTTCTTCCTAAAGTGGCCTGCCCCACTATTCTTGGTTGTCAATGTGACTACATCTGGAATTAACTAAAACCCAAGTGGTTGGGCACACCTGTGAGGGATTTTCTTTCTTAATTAAATCATCTGAAGTGGAAAGATACGTGTGTGTGTGTGTGTGTGTGTGTGCGCGCGCGTATGCCGTGCCAGTGCTTAAGAGAGGGTATCACTATGTCACTCCGGATGTCCTGGAACTCACCATGTAGAACAGCCTGGTCTCAAACTCAGAGGTCCTCCTGTTTTTGCCTTCTGAGGGCTAGAATTAAAGGCATGAACTATCATGCTTGTTTGGGAAGACCCACTTTTAATCTAGATCTTCTGAAGTGGGAAGATCTGCCTTTAATCTGGGTCACATCTACTGGCAGCCTACAGAAAGGACATGGAAGAAGGACACTTGTTCTCTGCCTGTCTGCTTGCTCTCACTGGGGAATCCAACCCTTCATGGGCATTAGAGCCTACTTCCTCAGGATTCTGTCATATACGAAAGACCAGTTGAGACAAGTCAGTCTCGTGGATTTAACAACTGCTAGATTCTTGGACCTCCCATCTGTTGGACTACCTGGACCACAGCCTGTAATCCATTCTAATCTCTCTCTCTCTGTCTCTCTCTCTCTCTCTCTCTCTCTCTCTCTCTCTCTCAGTTCTGTTCTAGAGAAACCACAAAAATTTATATTAGTCCCACTTCAAATGACTTAATCAAGAAAAAAAAATCACAGGTGTTCCCAGCTACTTAGGTTCTAGTTAATTCCAGATGTAATCAAGTTAACAACCAAAACTAGCCATCAAAGCCTCGTATTTGAACACAGTATCTTATCACCTCACACTGTCACACCCTTGAATACTCATTTCCTTCTCCTGGGGGCTGAGGTACTATCCCCTTCAGTCTCTTCCAAAGGACCTACCATGGAAAGAATGGGGTGACATCCCCTCTGGGACAGTGCCCCAACAGGTATAGCGGCCAGGTCATTCCTGCCCAGTGTAGCATGACTGCAGGAAAGTCTGAATTCTATGTGGGCCATTGACTTCTCACTGCTCACTTCCTGCCCTAGCCCAAGGTGGGTACCTGACAGAAGCTAGCCAATCAGTGCTCTTCCCTAACAGAGGCTACAGAGACTCAAGCTCTGGGTTGTCTACTCCATCCTGAGGAAGTCACTCTATAATGGGACCCAGTCCAGGGCCAGAATCTATGACTAGTCTAAGCCCAGTATCCATGGAAACCTGCCCCTAACTTCTCAGCTGTGTGGTAGAATCACTCCCCTTTTGGACTGAAACCAGGCTGATTTGGGATCCTTCTTCTCACATCAATAGGAACCTAGAGCCCCAGAGCCATTGTGTGGGTGGCCACAGATGTGGCTGACCAGTATCTTGTCTTCCTTCTCATTGACGAAAAGAGTGGCTTTGGAAGGTGTCAGAAAGCAAACACCCCTCCAACTGAGAAGAAGATGATGAGGGAGCAAGACACCGCTACAGCCAGCTGTGTCACCTGGCCTTCGATGACACGCCATGGGGGTAGGAGAACCTCTCAAGATGAAGTCTCTTGGAAAACTGGTGTGCAAGAGTGTGCTCCGTAGGGCTCCTGGGTGCAGGGGCAGGTTTGTTCAGTTCGGGTGTGCTTCCTGGTAGGCTGAGAACAGACTTGTGACTGCACCTGGAATTCCTGCTGGCCAGGTCAGCAAGGGAAACTAGGGGTTGGGGTGACCCCACCTGCTGTGTTCATAAGGAGCTGGAGCTGTCTTTGTCACGCAGGTCTTTTGGTCTTCTTTTCTCCATTCTATAGGACAAGAAGTTGCCACAAGACATGACTGTCCTTGGAATGGCCTGCTTCTTTCTCCCTACAGGGTTCCCTACAGCAAAAGGGTTGCCCTGTCCTTTTAGGTCTGTCCCTTTCAAACTTGGAGATTTTTATTTGTTTGTTTTGTAGCAAAAAGCTTATAATGAGAAATAACAGTTTTCTGATGGCAACATTGTAACCTTCTGCAGCCGTTCACTTTCTTGGAATATTTTAATTAAGCTGTAACCCACAGCGAGCCACTTTGCTCCCAGCCCTAGGTAATGAGGCGGCACTTTTTCTCTCCCTTCTCTGACATCAGATGACTGCCGTCATTTCTCGGGGTGGTGGTTCTCTCTACTGCAGAGCGTGTGGCTCCGCCTGCCCCCCTCAGCCCTGGCGAGACACAGCTTCATCCACCCAGAGCAGGCCCAGCTTCCCAAACTATTTTTAAACTGTTTTGGTTCAATAAAGCTCTAAACAAGTTTTGCCAGGCACTTTTTCCATTAATTTTTAAACTGGAGTAAATCGCAAGGGGAATTTAATCCATGTGTCTCCGCTTCCTTTACCTTCAACCCATCAAGAGGTTGTGTGGGGCCGTTTGATGTCCAAGAAGATGTGGAGCTTTTTAACAGTCTGCTCAGCCCTTTATTTCTTCTTAGAAACAGGAAGTGGCATCTTGCCAAAGTGTAAATGAACATAAGCCTCTCCACAGCAAGGCTTCAAGTTACCAACGCAGCATGCCCAGGCTGTCCCCACCCAGCCTGGGGGCTTTCCCCAGGGCTCGGGCTCTATCCAGACAATCTATTTTAAAGGAGGTTTACTTTTCCAAAACTATTAAAATAAGCATAACATGAAATTGACTATTTTGACCTATTTAAAAGATATTTTTGTATGTGAATGCATGTGGGCATCCCCATGCCATGGTGTGTGTGTGTGTGTGTGTGTGTGTGTGTGTGTGTGTGTGTAGGTCACAGAACAATCTCAGGTGTTGACCCTCAAGCGTATGGGGTTCTCCTGTCCACCACTTGTCTGCTGTGTTACAGAGGTACCACTGTGCTCAACTATGGGTTCTGGGGATCTGAACTCAGGTCCTTGGGTTTGCATGGCAATAGCCTTCCCACTGGGTCATCTCTGCAGCCCCGTGTAGCCCATTTCAAGTGTGTGCCTATTTTATGATGGATGACAATTCTGCTTGCATTTTTGGAACTTTTCTGTCTTCCCAAATGGAGCCTATTCCCACTGTGTCCCTGCTGGGCTCCGAGCACTGTGCTGCCTATCCCAAGGATATGACACTCCTAGGCTCCATAGGAGCCCAGGGGTCTGGACAGACGGCTCCACATTGGGTGTGGGAGCCCAGTTCATCGATTCTGTTCTCAGCATCTACATGGTGGTTAACATACATCCTTGACTTCCGTTTCAGGGGATCTAGTGCCCTCTTCTGACCTCAGTGGGTACCAGGAACCCACACAACACACAAATAAATGCAGGCAAACATTCATAGGTATAAAATAAAAGATTTTAAAGGAAGCAGAGCGATGTTGGACCCCTCCTTCCTGCCAGACTTGCTTAACTTAGCAAATGCCCTTGAGTTTTACCATACTTGTGGTGTGCACCAGGGCAGTCCCTCCTTTCCAAAGGCTAAATAGAATGCCCGATTGCATGCTTTCATGTCCTCCCTCCCTCCCTTCCTCCCTCCATCCCTCCTTCCATCCTTCCCTCTTTTCCCTGCCTCCCTCTTGCACCCTCCCTTCTCCTTCCTTGTGTTCTTTCTCTCTTCCTTGTTATTTTTCTTTCATTTCTTTTGAGACTATATCTAATTGCATTGACCAGACTGTCCTTGAACTTTTGAGCACAAATGATCCTCCTGCCTCAGCCTCTTGAGCAGCAGTAACCATAGACACATGCCACAGTGGCCAGCCAACCTTCTAGCTCCTGTGTCTCCCTGTCACATGCTTCATTTCCTCCCTTCCCTCTCCCATGCAGACTGTCAGTGCCCCATATCCCATGAATCAGTGCCCTGAACCCCATCAATCAGTGCCCCATACCTGTCTTCCTCAGTGCCCAGTGATGGTTCTGACCCTGGCGTTGTGGTGCTCTCACCCTGGCCTTCAGAGGCGGCCTGGGAACAGGCAGTGCGTTCCTCTGTAGTTTCAGTACTAGTGCTCAGCATCAAGGAGGACATGGGGTTGGGACAGGTCTCTGTCTGGGGTTCTGGGGTATGAAGCCAGATGTAAGCATCAGGTCACAGTGAGGGCTCTGATTTGCCTGCTAACTGGTAGGGAGTGGAAGCCCGAGAGAGACCTTGGCTATTGGGTGGGCAAGCTGCCCCATAGGGCACACTGCTTCTCTCATGATTGTGATGCGCATCTTTTTTCAAACATCGCATGTGTGTGTCATTGGTGCAGGCACTGGAAATGGGGTGTATAGGAGTCTCCTTTCCTGGAGTCGGTGGCATTCCCTGGCTGGTGCACTTAAGGGTGAAAGCCTGTGGGGGATGGAGAGCAGGGAGAACCCAAAGGGGCAGCAGTAGACAGTGTGTCCCGGAGAGGGTAAGTTTGCCTGGGAGTACGATAGCGGCTCATATGTATTAAGAGTTCAAGTGGCCCAAGGGACAGGATGTCAGCAGGCAGCCCTGGAAAGGAGTTCTTCACATGTCTTGCTGTATCAGGCATGTTCTTGACGTGTTCTTGACAGTTTAAGTATGCAGTTATCAGGAGACCCATCATGCCCTCCAGGTCCCAGGGTACCTCTCTCTCCATTTCTGGATCCTAGGCTTCTTGGCAGCCCCTGGTGACTTGTTCCATTGTGCCTGGGTATTTTACAATGTTGTAAGTTCACCCTTGGCATAGCCTTCCAATTCCTAGTTGAAGATCAGATCATAACCCATCTCTGGAATACCTCTCCCCTTGTCTCTAACATACCAACCATCTCCATGCTGGTGTTTTGGCTCCTTGGCCCTAGCATCACCCAAAATCTAAGAGACATCTAGGCCTCTCATCCAGCCTGGTCTGCTGACTTGCCATTCCCATTTTCCCCCTTTTTGTTTTGTCACAAATTGAGGGTGGAGACCACTCAGGTTGTCCCAAGAGAGATTCCCACCTCAAATGGGTGGGGAGTGGAGGTGGAGTCTGGATGCATGAGGCACCAGAAGATGGTGGCAGCCAGGGGGTCCCCAGAGCTGCCAGAGCCCCAGTCCAGGCGCCTCTAGGCCTCTCCCTACTCTGCCTGGACTTTCAGTTTCTAGTCTAAGACATGTCCCACCCCTCCCTCCTGGAGGTCCCCAGTCAGCTTGAGGCAGGAAGGTCCACAGCCAGGCACATTCTTCACATAGCATCTGTAGTCTGTAGAGCAGATATACCTTAGAGTCAAGGCCATTCATGGCAGAATGACCACAGGATCAAAGTCCAGAAACTCCCTACCTATCCCTGGAAGCCATCCCATGTCCTCAGAACTACCCGCAGTGAGAACAGCCACTGGGTTTCCTCTGTTTTCCCCTCTGTTTTGTCATGGAGGACCCTGGACTTGGCGGCATGTGAATGTCCTGAAGCTGCGGCGGCTGCACATTCAGCAGGGAAGGGCTCCTGCTGAGCGGCTCCATGTGTGATGTGATGTAATCATCTGTGGAGCGCTCATATATATGTGATAGATATGAAGGGGCTTGCCCCAGGAACCTCTGTATATGGTGTGGATATGCAGGGGCTCATCCTGGGATCCTCTACACGTATGATATAAATACAAAGGTGTTTATCCTGGGAAACTCTGCATGTATCATATGAATCTGAAGGGTTGGTCCTGGGAAGCCAGGAGTGACACGAACACACCATTAGTCACAGAAATTAAGAGAGCCAGCAGCGCTTTCTCCCACAGGCCCACAGCAGGTAATGTTAGCTTCACAACCCTGAGGAACCACAAAGGATTCTTTACAGAAAGCGAAAGAAATACCGACAATTAACAGTACCCTGAGGACGTGGGAGTCGGATGCATAATTGGAAGGAAATGGCCTACATCCTTCTTGAGACCCAGGTTAATCTCCTGTGCAGGACTTGACCTACATGTAGGGGCCTGAGCTGCTGGCGGGTAGAGGGGTCAGGCCAGGTAGGGCAGGACCTACTGTTTCTGTCTTCTTTGCATTTTGCCTGCCCACTTCAAATTTGGGGGGTGGAGCACAACCATCTCTGGGGCTTATGGAGAGAGGTGGAGAGTTCCTAGTGTTCTGAGCACCACAAACAAATGGCCAAAAGGGGTAAAAAAATGTTGGGGACAGCAGGTCCTGGCAGCGTAACTCAGTGCCTCCAGGTTACAGATAAAATGAGAAGTACAGCCACTCTTCCAGGAGAGCCCAGAGTTGCTCTGACTTGCAGCCTTTCACACGTTCGCAGAGCCCTGGTCATAGCCCTTGTCTTCAAACACAGGCTGTTCTTCTCAGGGAGAAACTGAGTCAGGGCTACTCAGCCTTTAGGTCAAGGAGGGGGCTGCTGGTTGGAAGCATCTGGGTGGCTCTATGGGTATGGCTGAAATTCTGGCTGGGATACTGGCACTCCTGTACCTCTCAAACAATGTTTCAACTCCATTTCTGACTTGCACTGTTGTTCAAGTTTTAAGGCCTCACTCTTCCTCCTCCAGAGAGAAGTAGCACTTGACCTATGGAACCTTTGGGAGTATCCCAGCACATCCTCTTTGGGGGTGGGCTTTCGAAAACTCCAAGACATTTGCTGCTGAACCCCATACTTACAAAGCTGCCCACCTATATCCGTATGTACAGCCAGGTGGAAGAGGCATCTAGGCAGAGCCCACAGTTCACAGGCAGCTGCCCAGGACCTGGAGGGAGCAAAGCAGCTGCTAATGAACTGGGTACGGAGTTCAGGGTCAGCAGAGTGGGTGGGAAGGTCTCAGTTCCCAGAGACCCCTGGGTCCTCAGGTATACAGGATGTCTCATATGAGTGGCAGCTTGTGAACGTTCCAGTCCGTCTGTGGGTTGTAGCCTTGGAGCCTTTCCCATAAGGAGTAGGCACTTGGAATTTGGACATTGGGGCTCCACTGCAGAGGGAAATATGCTCCCCACTTAGGCAAAACCAGATACTATCTGTACGCAAGCGCCTGTGAGGAGCAGCAGTTCCTCCATTAAAATAAAGCCAAGATTTCTTGTCGGATCCCATGACGATGATGTGGCATCTGGGAATTGCTCATTCTGTTCAGTAGCTAACCAAACCCTAAGCCAGGGCCTCTGGAGCAACTTGGAAGCACCGTTTCTTGGTTTCTATTGCCCCCTCCAGGGATGATCTGGAATTACACCCATACTCAGGTGCCAACGCAGACTGAGGGAGGCATAGTGGTGCAGTGCATTTCTTTTTAGAACTTTGCATTGATTCTTGGTGAATTTCACACCATGAACCCCAATTCCACGCATCTACTCATTCATTTGTATTCACTTTCCGCCCTTGTAACCACCATACTAAAAAAAATTGGAAAAAAAGTCTTTTCCTGGAAGCTGTAGTGTGTCAGTGTGTCACACACATTTTTTTTTTTTGTCCACACAGTTTTACTTGCAAATGTTCATTGCAAGGAGTCCTTGTTCTGTTTGGAGGCCTCTGGCTTCTGCTACACTATACGGGATGCTCAAGGAGACTCATCTTGGGTATCCTGTTGTAGCCCTGTGCCATGTAGATGCTATAGCTTTGGACCTACAAGATGAACCCTTTCATGCACTCCAGTAGATCACAGATGGGGTAGATTTTGTGGTGGGCCAACTCAAAGCCTTGGATCTATACTGGGAGCTAACTGAGTTGGTCAGCCAGAGTCTGCCAGTTCTCTTGCTCCCACACCATCAGGATGCCTCAGCTAGCTCACCCAATGTTGTAGCCAGCAAGGGGTCAGCTTTCCTGTTTTCATGTCTTTGGGGTTGGCTCACTCACACCTTGCCACCAAGGTCAGCTCTACCCTGATGCCCAGGTGAGGTGCCCCGCTCTTCTGAGTGCTGCAGCCAGTGAAAGGTGGGGCCAGCTCACCCATACTTATGACCTTGGGACTAGCTCACCCACCTGCCACAGGCAGTGAGGGGCAAGGGGGGCATCTCTCCCAGTGGAGGGCATTTTAATAACTTGACACAGGTTGGTGTCATGAGTCTGGGTGGAAGCCAGAGCTGGACAATTTCCCCCTAGGGCCCTTTCCAGACAGACACCCTGGTCTGTCAAGTCTCTAACCAATGCCCAAAGGCAGGTCAGAGAGGAGAAGAGAGGTGAACACATCATGTCTCATTGTGGCTCCTACCAAATCCTGAGGACACATGCAAGGAGCAAGAGGAGGAGGATGTGTGGCTTGGCATGGTGCAGTTATGTTCCCAGCTGGGCAGTTTTTATATAAGGGACGCGAAGGCCAGCCGGTCTTGGATGAGAAGGTGCCGAGGCTAAGGCTGAGACTGGTACCCTGTGGAGTCCCTACTTGGGATACTTGGGAGGAGGGAGGTACAGGTCCAGCTGTGAGGACAGAGATGCTTGTCAGTGTCCAGCTCTATGACCTCAGCCCATCCCACTCCCTTCAGGTCTTGAATGGTGGCCTGGATGTACTAGCAAGGATGGTTTAGGGACCTGCATGAGTGTGGCGCTGTAGTTTGAGAAGCTGCATACAGGGCACAGCCAGGTCCACGCATGTACCACTCTGCATGCAAGGCCAGCTCAGCTTTCTGCACTGAGAAGCCTGTTAAACTTCTGTACCTCAGTTTCTCCAGCCCTTACTTATTGCTACTGCACTCTCCAGGCACATCTGTGGTACCATGCTGTTCTCATGAGGAATGGAGGCTTGCTAGGACAGTCAAGAATGCCAGTGGCAGGTGCTAGACTCCAAATGTGGTGGAGCAAGAGGTTGCATGAGGTCAATGTCCTCATGGGGTCTAAGAATATCATGCAACAGAGCTGTGGGACTGACCAAAGCGACCACTGGGCAATGAGAGTGACAGGCTGCAGTCTGTCTTCCTAGACCTATAGCATCCTCTGTAATCCTAGGGTGTCCTGTTCCTTGGCAACACAAGGCTCCAAGCTTGGCAGGCAGGCATTTCCTAAGACACAGGCCTCTTGATCCATGGTTCAGGCAGATCCTTCCCATCTGGGCTGGTTCATATGTACTGGTCCACACAGGAGCTGTCCACAGGCCATGAATTGTAGCCATAGACAAATATACTCATGGTCAACTGGCGTACTGGCTGGTTTTGTGTGTCAACTTGACACAGGCTGGAGTTATCACAGAGAAAGGAGCTTCAGTTGAAGAAATGCCTCCATGAGATCCACCTGTGGGGCATTTTCTCAATTAGTGATCAAGGTGGGAGGGCCCATTGTAGGTGGTGCCATCCCTGGGCTGGTAGTCTTGGGTTCTATAAAAGAAGAAACTGAGCAAGTTAGGGGAAGCAAGCAGCAAGGAACATCCCTCCATGGCCTGTGCATCAGCTCCTGCTTCCTGCCCTGTGTGAGTTTCGGTCCTGACTTCCTTTGGTGATGAACAGCAGTGTGGAAGTGTAAGCTGAATAAACCCTTTCCTCCCCAACTTGCTTCTTGGTCATGATGTTTGTGCAGGAATAGAAACCCCGACTAAGATAACTGGGTTTACCAATTAGTGTTCTGTCTAGAAAAATCAGTAATTTGAAGCGCTGCTGTCCAGGCCTGAGCCCACTTCCCACGCTCGGTTCAGTCTCTGACATGTGTGACCTGACCACTCAGCAGCTGCTCACTCATCTGAGCTCTCAGTTCTCAGTAGATCTTCATTATCTTCAAAACTTATTTAAAATATAGATTGAAACTATGAGTCTTGTGGGAAGACCCTTGCCCCTGTCTACTATGTAAGCACCAGAAAGAGGCTGCAGAGCCACTGCTGCCTGCCTGCCACTGAATGCTCTGCTCCCCACTCTGCAAGACCCTTAAATGTTTCCCCAAAGGCTTGGGGGTTGGAAGGCCTGGTTTCCAGATGGAGATGTAGACAAGTGTGGGTCCTAGTCAGAGATGGGGCCTAGTCGTAGTAGTTTAGGCCCCTGGGGGTGTGTGTGTGTGCCTTGAAGGGGATGTTGGAACCCTGATCCCTTCCTCCTGTCTACTCCAAGAGTACAGCTGTGATCCAGCACACACTCCCAGATGCCTCGGAAACTTGGCCAAATGAACCTTGTTGCTTTTCTGATCTTCCCAAGTTTGCTTCTGCACTGACCCTGCTGACCACATGCTGCTGTCCAGTCCATGGAACCACAGAGTGGGAATTTAGTCTCTTCTCGGCAGTTGAGCAGGAGGGTCAGCTGCTAGTTTGGCTTCTGGGATTATTGGCTGCAGTGTGAACCTTTCTCTGCTGATACATTATCCTTCTTTGCTTCCAGTTCCCAAAAGTGAATCTATTGACTCATACTTCGCCCCTCATATAAGCATTTAAGCCTATAAGTCAAATCCCTCAAGCTTGGCTTTGACTGTCTAAGTTTTGACATTTTCATTAAGTTGAAAATTGTTTTATCTACTTTAGAAGTATCTGACTCTTGTTTTGTAAAACAGGACCTTGTTATGTAGACCACGCTGTCCTCAAATGTAGTCTTCCTGCCTCTGCCTCCTAAGTGCTGGAATTACAGGTGTGTCTCAACTACGTCTACTTGATTCAGGCTATTTGGCTTCTCTGGGGGCTCTTACTGACTCAGCATATGGCTTACTGTGGTGTTTTCTGCAGTGGCTGGGTGCATACCCTAATACCAACTAAGCTTAACGAGCTGATAGTATCACTTAATTTCTCCATCCTTCCATATTTGCCACTACTGATGGTAGTGGCAATCACAGAGGTGGGGAGCTGCTTTAGTGGGTATTAGCACTTGCTTTGCAAGCATGAACTTAGTTCAAGTTCCTAACACTTACATAAAAATCTAAGTGTGGTTGTTTGCACCTGCAACCCAGTGCTGGTCAGGCAGATGGAAGGATCACTGGGGAATGCTGGCTACAAGATTGAGAGATTTGGTCTCAAAGGGGTAAGTCAGGGAGTGACAGAGCAGGGAGTGACAGGTCACCTAAATCCCCCTCTTGTTTCCACATACACCTTATGATTATACAGAGGGAAAAAAAATCTTAAAAAACCTAAAATGCTTAGGAGGGCAACTGGTCTACCAAGCCCAGAGTGTTCTGCTATTTATCTACTTAACACAATGTCCATCAACAGTTCTCTCTGGCCTGAGTGACAGTTTGTATATGCAGTCTCCTGGGATGGCGGTGTCATGGACACCTGGCTTTATGATACCTTCTGTCGGCACACTGTAGTTACCCCATCTGTTTGCTTCCGGTCCACTGTGCCTCTGTCCAGTGTGTAGTTGGTTTGCTTTTTGCCCAGCTGGGTCACCTGTCTTTTGACTAAGGCCTCTAGTACAGGTACAGAAGTCACCTTCACATGTAGCACCCCATGCCCTCTTTTCGAGGATGGAAATAGAGACATGCTCGAATGCTGCACAGGAGGATGGTCCCTAGGCCTCCCTCAGACATGGAGCAGCACCTGGCCTTTCTCCTACAGTCTCTTTGCAGGGTTCTGAACATCACAGGAAGGAACCAATGAGCATTTAAACAACTTGTTAGGGTTCTGTGGGATCCACAGGCTTCACAAGTGTTAGAAGAAAAAGCATGGTGGTTCCTAGGCTGAAATGTTACAAGGTCATAAAAAGTCCATCCACTCATCTGCCCACCTACCCAGCCAGCATTCACCCACCTACCCATCTATACCCTTCTGTTTATTCGCTACACATCTATTTACCTATCTGCTTACTCATTTATTCACCTACTGGACTTGCATCCATCCATCCATCCATCCATCCACTCACTCATCCACCCACCCACCCATCTATCCATCCATCCATCCATCCACTCACTCATCCACCCACCCACCCATCCATCCATCCATCCATCCATCCATCCACCCACCCACCCACCCATCTATCCACCCATCCATCCACCCATCTATCCATCCATCCGTCCACCCATCCATCCACCCACCCACCCATCCACCCACCCACCCACCCACCCATCCATCCATCCATCCATCTGCCTACCCATGCATCTTGCCACCGTCCACAGCTCCCTCATTCTTTCATGTCGCCCACCATGCCTGCCTCCCTGGCCTTCCTGTACCACTCTCCTGTGGCTCTGCTCCACTACTCTGTACTCTGCTTCCACTCATCTGTACCTCTGTCCTAAAGCTACTTCATCCTTGGCATGAATGGAGCTTTTCTGGTCTTGGCTCATTTCCACCTCTCCGGACTGTCTGTCCTGTCCTGACAGTTTCCCTGCATACACATTTTTATGTATATGAGCAAGGCCATATCTATCATATGTGTACTGGAGGAATCTGGGAAGGTTTCCTGCTTTGGAGTTTCCAGTGGGGAGGAAGGCTGGAACCAAGACCCTTGAACAATCCAGAGGCCCTTTCTTTATGGCAGAGGAGGAGGCCTGCAGAAAACACAGAAGCCTGGGGGAGGGTTGGACCGTGCTCACCAGCAGACAAGCCTGTCCATGAGAATCTCTGGAGCCAAGAAAGTTCCAGAATTTAAAATTACATCCAACAAGGTTGTCTCAGAAGCCAGCAGGAACACAAGGCTGCCCCTCAAGGTGGCTCTTTTCCCCCTGACACTTGTTAAGCTACTTTGTAGGACTGAGCTAGATCAGGTAATGATCCTTTACTAAGCAGTTTTTTTTCTTCAGTCCTTCTGAGTCACTGTGTGCCAAGCGTCTGCCCAGAGCTTCCTCCCATCCTTGTCTCATTTGACCCAACAGCAGCATCCTGAGGGGGAGATGATGTTCACTTCATGGATGAGAAACCACACTGGCTTTCCACAGTCTCTAACTAGGACTTGGTGCATCTCCACTCCTGAAGTCTTAAAGCCTGAGTACTTCTGTTCTGTATCCACCACCATGGGAAGGCCTGTGCATCAAAGCAGCTGAGCTGCAGAGGTTCATGGTATTGTTTTCTGCAACTCTCGACAAGCATGCTGGTTAGTTTCCCATGTGTGCTAAGCAGCATACAGGTTGAGAGAGTGATCTGTACTTGGTCAACGCCCCGCCCCAAGCATTGTGGCCTCTGCTCATGGCCTTCTGGCATTTTCTTAATTCACACTGTATCAATGAGGAGCTGGGGACATCACGAAGTCAGGCCAGATACCTCTGGGTTCCCTTTTTCAGCAGGGAGAAAACCTGCCTGTGAACTGACAACCAACAGTGACCCCTTGTGGAGAATATAAGAAACAACTTTTCTGGTTCCAGTTGTGTCTGGAAAGGGAATATGCTCAAGCACCCAGAAGGTTCCCAGCTAAGAAGAAAGGCGCTCAAGTCAAAAGGCGCTGTAGGGATGGATGAAGAAGCTTTATTTGCAGCCAGAGTCTCTCCTCTGGAAAGCAGTGCTCACAGGAGCCTGGTGGAGGGTCCTGCGCACACTCATGGCCTGTTAAGGTGATCTCCTCAGGGCTCCACTCACACAGTTTTGCTTCCCCAAGGATTCAGGGTCTTAGTGGCCCACATGTGAGGGGGAGTCAAGCTGAAGAGCAGAAGCATATACAAAAAAAAAAAAATCCAACTAGTGCAAAGGAGACTCCCACAGCCTGCTTTCATGGGTGAAGAGCTGAGGGCAAGAGGCGCACCGTGTGGCGGGCACACTGTACAGTGCAGAGCTGCACTCACAATGCCTGGGGCTAATTCTAAGGCCAGAAGTCCTCTAAAGAGCTCCCATCAGCCCTCAGTGCAGCCTTCCACGAGGCTCTGCCGTCACAAGTGCAGATGAGTGTGGGCCGGGAGGATAACCGCACGGACTAGGGACTCCTACTCAGGAAGCAAAGCATTGTGGCTGGTGCTGTGGTGGCAGGTCAGCCGAGGTCTATGTAAACAGTTCTGAGTATGGTTTTACAGATATAAAAATGCATCAGCTAAAGAAGTGCCTTGAGGAATGGTTCACATTCATAGCTGCGATGGAGTTAGGACAGCAGAAGTGTCACTGCTTGGCCACCTGGGCTTGTGAGTGTATGTGGTGTCCACTGAAAAGCAAAACTGCATCTGAAGAGTGTGCCACGGCAGAGGGTGGGCAAGTAGGCCCACTGTCTCCTGAGGTGCAGGGGCATGTGCAGGTGTGGCATCTGCAGTCCGAGCAGAAATGGCTTTCTACAGTAGGCCACTGCAGAAATCACACTCTGGCACTCAGGAGCAAGGCCTGCTCAGCTGTGCGGAGGCTGTTACTTCCTTTCAGTAGCTGTTCACGCTGCTTCAGTACAGACACTAGCGAGCAGGGCTGGGTGAGTTCAGCCCTCAGCCTGCCAGCAGTGCCAGTCTCTCATGCTGCCCACATACGAGTCTCTAGCTGGCCTCATGCCATGCTCAAGAGGACAGCTTGGAGTAGCTGGGAGGGGACAGCTTTCTCTTCAGGTACTTGAGCACGTAGAGAGGGAGGCAGCTGACCACAGTGATGGCAGACACTTTCCACACAAAGGTCACGGTTGTGATGAAGGCAACATCTGTCAGGAGGAGGCAGAGGAGAATAAGCCACCTACAGGAGCTCCCAGCCCCTAAGATCGTAGCCACAGCCCAGATTGAGCCCCCTCAGGATCCCCAGAGCCATTGGCTCCATTGTGGCTGTGTGACACAGGTCTGTCATTGACCTCAGCTGTCCAATGTGTGCTTCTCTCAACAGTGAGCACAGCCTGGCACTGGGAAGGACTTGCGCAGGACTTGCACATGACCAACAGGCAGACAGTACCTACAGTATGGTTTACAGGACGTTGCCTTGCTGCTCAGAGGACGCAGGCTCACTTTCTGTTAACTAGGCCATGGACGCCCTCATGTGCAAGCTGAAGAGCCTACAGAGTGCAGAGACCCAGACTGCCGTGGGTGGCCATGCTGAGCTCCAGGTTGTGTTCACGCATGACTGGAGGGAGCCTCCAACAAGTCTGTCTTAGGGAAGAACAGCAGGCTAGACCCCAGCCTTCCCTCATCTAGCTGGATAGCACCTACAAGCACACTGTGTGGGGAGGTGGCCCAGGGCAGGCTCATGAGGCTTCAATGAGATGACAAGTGCCAAGCTAGAGGAAGATTGGTTTGTATTTAAAAATTTAAAGAATTAGGTTAGCATGCTTATCAATGCTACTTTGCTAAATTTCTATACTCTGGAAGGGAATAATAACTTTACCTACCTAAGAAAGCTCCAAAAGATACTCTGCCTATACCTGTGCCAAGAGAAAACATGAACAAGGCAGATGAAGGATAGATTAAAAGAGGCTCAGACATTTTAAGTGGTTAGTTAGCTACTGATTAGAGAAATGCATTAAAAAGCAGTAGAATGTTGTTAGCATGGAATGTACTTGTAGTTGGGGGTTTAACCCTTCCTTACATTGCCTGCTGCCACATAATCTTTTAAATGGAACAACAATGTAACAAGGATGTCACTGTAACTTGGAAGTAAACACCCAGACACATTCCCTGAATCTGCGCTCGTGTCTAAGAGTGTCCACTTTAGAACTCTGCTTCACTGGAGTGGCTTCAGGGCTTCTAATGCCTGCCCCCATGCATGAGAGCTGTTCTGTGCAGTCTGGCCTGGCTGGGGGCAGACAGTATCAGCTGCAGTCTGCAGAGGAGAGCATGGGGACAGAGGCAACAGTCCTGCCTAGGGTCCTGTGACAGGTGTCACTTGTATAACTCCCATGTATGGAATCCACTGTATGCCGGCCTGTGACAGCAATGAACTTTAGAATGATCATTTGTTTTCCAGCCCGAGTATTTTGACTTACTGTCTGCATACAGTGATAAGGCACACGCTGAAGTGAATGCCATAAAAGCAAAACCTTTCCCTATATGAGACTGTGGTTCACACCATGCTCTAAACAAGAGTAATGGTGACGTTCTCATTTGAAGCCCTTTCTTTCATGCCAGGTGTGTCATGCTTCCTTTGATGGACAGCTAGCTCTCCATTTCCCAACTGCATCACTCTCTGACTGGTCTATAGAGTGATAGCCGGCAGCAACTGAACTCACTGCGGCGAGGATCCATGACCTGGAGTGGCTTTGTATTCATCAGTGTGCAAACTTCGCACTCATCACCCAAAGTCACAGTGTCTCCATGTGATGTGCAGGGTCCACAGGAATGTGACTAGCTTGATTGGACAACTGTTCAGGATGAAAACTGTCGTTGCCATCATGGGTGTGAAGAACACAAGAGGAACATGTAAGGGTTTCTCCTTTGGGAAGTCTGGGGCCTTTCTTTTTAGATCAAGAAGTACACTGCCTGGCTTTCAGGCAGCTAGAAGAATGCACACCATGGGTGCACTGACCATGTCCACACTGTCTGCCTTAAAGACCAGGAAACTGGGACTTTCCAGGTGCCCAGTGAGGCCCACACTCCTCAGGACTCGGGTGAGTACATCATCCTCTCTTCAGCCACGCTTACCAGGTTGATAAGATCTGGCTTCTTCCATTCTTAGCCTCTGGCTGGGGAAGAAGAGTGTCGGAACCTAGCAGTACGTGACAGTACAGGCCAGGAGAGGGCGGACCAGTGCTAGGGGGCGTGGCAGGACAGAGGAGTGTAGGTTCTCGGATGGGGAGCTCCTGAGGAAACCCAGCACATTTCACTTAGGATCTTTTGCTTAGGAAACTGAGCTTAGGGAAGCACCGTAGTCCGAGGCCTCCTAGCAAGTCAATGTGAGCTGGACTGGGGAAGCGTAAGGAGCGAACTGGAAGAAACGGGCACTAGATGCTGTCTTAAGGATGATATCCTCTTTTTTTTTTTTTTTTGGTTTTTCGAGACAGGGTTTCTCTGTGTAGCCCTGGCTGTCTTGGAACTCACTCTGTAGACCAGGCTGGCCTCGAACTCAGAAATCCGCCTGCCTCTGCCTCCCAAGTGCTGGGATTAAAGGCGTGCGCCACCACTGCCCGGCTGATATCCTCTTTACATGGTGAGAAACCTAAGGCTGCCATCAGGAGCCTGCAGACAGAAGAAGGAGGTGGGACACATGTGGCTCACAGCCTTGAAGCAGCCAGCATCTTCCACATGAACACAGGAACAGTGCAGCTCTTGGAGAGAACATGAGTGTAGCAAGCATAAGCAAGGTGGCGAAGGCCTTCACTTTATAAATCACTACCACATTTTTATCTTTCCATAAAAACAATCTGTGTGGTAAGGCTTTCTTCTACAGCATTTGTCTATAAGAGAAGGTTTTGAGGAAATGACACCAAGGGTTAAGGATCACCTGCAGATAATGAATCAAAGCTCCAAGCACTTACCAAAATACTCATTCAGAAAAGCAAGTGAGGCAACATAGCAGCCCAGACTGAGGAACTCCGCCACAACCATCAGCCAGTGCCACGTCCTGATAGTCAGGGCCACCATGAGCAGTTCCGTCAGGATCAGTGCTGTGAAGGAGATGGCCACAACATGGACGAACTCGGCCTCGAAGAGCAGCAGAGCCCCGTACATGAGGATGCCTCCTGAAGGAGAGAGAGAGGCTTTTCTCAGGGCAGCCTCCTTGCTGGCCTGGGAACAGCATTATCATGTGACCTAGCTAGAAAAGGGAGCACAGGAACAGCTGGTTCAAACACACACAACAGGGACCAGGGACACAGATAGACTTCACAGGGATGGACAAAATCAAAAACTGAACTGTGGCATTTGCAGAGACAGACTTTAAAGATCTACAGGAAGCCAACTTCCCCTTTGGTTGAGCTCCCAGTAAGTCTCACATGAGCTCTCTGATCGGCCAAGCAGTTGTGTTAGGTTAGATAAGCTGTCCTCATTAGAACCCTAGCAGAGGGCAGCAGCTTCCCACTACAGAACAAATGTCTCCAGGCCTCACTATTACCACCCTATGTGGAAACCATTGTGTAGTACAAGGTGAGAAATGCTTATCAAAGTGTTCTGACCAGCCAACACACAACAGTTAAAAAGTACAGTCTGGGCTGGGGAATGCAGCTGAGTATCGGCATCACACAAACAGGGCACAATGACATATACCTGCAACCCCAGCACTTGGAAGGTGGAAATAAAAGAACCAGGAGTCCAAGAACAGCTTAGTTACATGATGAGTTTGACCAAACCTACCTTGGGCTACACAAGACCCCATCTCTAAAATTCAAAAGCCCCCAACCAACCCAAAAGCTCTTCCCAGAACATCAATCCATACATCCATATGCAGGAATACCAATCTACAAGACAGACATAGGACAATACTTACTCTTAAAGACATTTTAAGCTGTAGATATTTGCAGGTAAAAACACAAAACAGTATTGCTAAGACAACACACACAGACAGACAATCCCCATGTTGTTGGGGACTTTTAGTGATCAACATGTATGAATGGGGAAATGTGTGCTAAGGACAGGTCTGGTAAAATCAGGCTCATCTTACCTTGGTAAATACTGATCAAAACCCAGATGAGGAAGGTCTTGAAGGAAAGGGATCTTCCCTAGGGTAACAGTAGAAGAGTCTGTTAGGAGAGCAGGGTAGCATGCCTTGACTGTGTTCCCAAGGCATGTTTCCTGTGGGCAGCTCCTCACAGGGCCTGAGCCTACCTACACGTTGTCCTGACCTGACACAGGGTACCATAGGTGATGCTGTCCCTTTCAGAAGCTGCCTTGGTGGACATAATGGGTATGTACTGAATGCCAGTGGTTGGTTGGGCTCTCAGATGCCCTCTCATCTCACCTGTGGAAATTCCTACAGCCATGCCTGGGATTCCTAGTACCCAAGAAACTGGTGCCTACAGACAAACAATTGACTAGGAGATAAAGACTGATAAAATGGGTTTCCCTCTACCTTGTTACTTTTTGGAAATAAATATTTATTTTTCAGTTTCCTCTGGACCTCATTCCCCCAAATAAAAATGGTGATGGTACTTTAGTTATGACTTGTCCCAGCTGGAGTAAAATTTTTCTGATTTGTTAATCATTTCAGGAAAATCTGCCACATTAGTAAACCCAGCACAGATAGATGGAATGGTCTTTCATGTACTGTGCTTCATCATTCCAACTGAGCATAGGCTCCAGGGTGGGCCAGAGACAAGGGATGCTGCCTATGCACTCATCCCACTGGATCTCTCCACTTAAGATACTGAAATACAAGGGAGCACAGGCATACTTTCAGTCCCCTTTCTCAGTGCTAGGGCTCTGTCAGGTGAGTTTGCCTCTCATGTATGGAGCTCTTGCACACATCAGTCAAGAATGGGGGAGCCTGGTTGGCCCTTAGCTTCTGCTCCTCCTTGCATGCCTTCCTCCTGGCACACTGTGATGTTAGCGCATCAGAATCCACAGTTCTACATTTAATGTATCCCTTTCCTCAGCTTCACTCCTCTGGAGCTCTTCTTGCAGCAAATGTGGGCATATGTACCCACAAGGAAAGGCTGACTGCTGTGGGGGCTCAGCAGACATCAGGAATACATGACAACAGTAACACACCAAAGCCTAGATCCCACTGAACTGGTGTATGTTGAGGACTTTTAACAATGAACATACATGAATGAACATACAAGGTGTTGTTACAGGGCTGAAGAGACAGCTCAGCAGTGGAGGGAACTTAGTACCCTTCCAACATAAGGCAGTGCTTAGCCACCTACAGTTCCAGTTCCAGAGGACACAAACATGCTGTGGCCTCTATGGGTACCTGCACACATGTGGGGCATATAGACGCATGCAGGTATATGTGCAAACTACAATCCAAGTTGTACTTTAACTGTAAACAATAGTTACATCTTTATTAAGTATTTTCCTTAGTTATAAGTGTCCATCATAGGAGCCCAAATCTCATAGAAATAATTCCTTAAAGAGAAGTTCCCTGTTTTCATATCAGTGTGGATACAGTAAGACTACTACACATTTGGTTTCTCCTGGGAGGGAGCTCCTTCTGGTTGAGTCACATGTTAGGTCAACACCACCATCAACAGCTCTGTAGCAATTATTTACTTTCTGGTGTCACATGGTGCTTCAGGTTGGCCTCCATTTTCTGTGCCTGACCTGGACTTTATTTCTCCTTCATTGCTCAACTCCACTGGTTGGAGAACACTGCAGCCAGATGTGCTCATGGCCACTGGTTCCAGGTCATTATCAGGAGTTGACCTGGGATGTGTATGTTTCTTTGTGAAGTCACGCTCATGGCAATAAGCACGTCATGCCCCCAACAAAACCAGGAGTCCAAACTGACAGCTGACTACCAACTAAGCCCTTACCTCCTGGTGTCTCATCGGTAAGAAGGCTGTTCTTACTAGCTACATGTTTGTACAAGTTCATTGTACACTAAGGACACAAATGATTTCCCCATAAGAAATATATTTACAGTCCTTGCCAGCCTTTCTGTAGATTAGAGGTGATTCAGGACATTGTCCATTTTCATACACCAGTGTGAGTTAATGACGATCTATTTGAGATTCTGACATGCATAGTCAGGTACCCGAAACATAGTGGCAGATACAAACACAAGCACCTTGAGATTCCCTCACCCTACAGTTTAAGTTTTGTCAAACTGTTCTTGACCTCTGGTTCTGTACTTTCCAGATCATGGAGAAATAGAGTCAAAGTAACTTTGGCATTAAGTTTTGCTTAGCAAAACACAGTTCAGATTCATCTGTGATTCATATCATATGAATGATCTGTTTTTTCTTCTTGCTTCTACACAACATCCCACTGTGTATCTGTATCATCACTGCTGTCTGTGGTCCCCAGGATGCTTATCCATTTTCTGGTCCAAGTATAGTTGGCTGCTTCTAGTTCTTGGCAACTATGACAGAGCTACCACAAACTTCCTGTTGGTACATGTCCTCATCAGCTTGTGGGACCTGAGTATGGAGACACGCATTTCTTTTCATTCTTTTAAAAGTCTATTTTTAAATTAAAATCTAATTATATCATTTCCCCCTTTCCTTTCTTCCTTCCAACCCTTACCATTCTATTCAAATTGATAGTCTTTCTCTCTCTCTCTCTCTCTCTCTGCATTATGTATGTGTGTGTATAAATATATAAATACAAATTGCTGAGTCTACTTGGCATTACTTCTGTGTGTATGTCTTCAGAGCTGATCATTTTGTATTGGATTATTGGATAACCAATTAGAAGGCTCATCCTTGGTAGAGACCAATTCTCCCAGCCCATCATTAGCTGCCTATGGTTCTTACTGTAGGGGTGGGAGCCCAGCACTGTCACTGTTCAGTCATATCGTTGAGATGTCATGGGTGTAGTTTCCTTGTCTTTTTTAAAAAGACAATCTCACAACATACTTCCTTGTGTTCTTGCTCTTAAAACCTTTCCTTTCTCTTCTGAGATGTTCTCTGAGCCTTAGGTGCAAGAGTAGTGTTGTAAATGTATCTGCTTAGGCTGGGTTCTCCAGGATCAGCTAATCTTTGTATTTTGAACAGGGATATAAGAGAAACCCTGTCTCAGAAGGATTATTTTAAAAATTACACATTTTAAAGACAGAATCATGTTGAGAATATTCTACAGAAGAGAAGGATAGACAGCTACAGGGTTCTTAAGAAGGGCCAGCTGCACTGCCTTACTGGGTATCATTGCAACTGGTTAAAAAACAAACTAATTCTTCCATTAGCCAGCGATGCAAACTGTAACTGTGAGCCAAATTCATAGCCAGGCAGAGACACCTCAGGGTCACAGGCTACCTCAGCTAACTTTGAGCTATGCCACTATCCCTATTCTCGAACTCACTCGCTCCCTAACAGTGTGTCCATCCATCCAGAACATGTGTAGAAACTTGAAGTGCTAGGAGAGGCATGGGCATGTCAGTTGATGGTGGCATCCCAAGATTGAGTGAATTCATGATAAGCAGAGTTTACTACCTCAGAGCATAACTGGGCTTCAAAAACAGAACCAGAAATATTTCTGTTAAAAATACATTATCTTCTGTAAGGAAAGCCAGCTGGTATTTTCTTAATGAAGGAAATGTTGCCTTTTTATGTAGTTGACTTATATTTAGTCTCTCATTCATTCATCAGCTAGTTAGTGAGCAGACAGACAGCAGGTACCTCTATCCCCAAGGCCTAAAACATAGCTAGAGACATATAAGGAGAGGCAGATATAGCTTAGACTGAGGGAGCAGACCGTCAAATGCTTATATCCACAGTTAGCAAATCCAACTAGAACAGTACGATGGAGCTGTAATGCTTGTAGTGTTTATTCTCTTGACTAGATGACTACATTACCAAGTACATAAAGAAAACAGGGTGAAAAGAGAATGTCCCATAGGCTCAAATTTGAAAGCTTAGTTCATAGTTTTGCTTTGTAAAGGATTAGAAAGTGTGGCCTTTGTTGGAGGACATGCATGTGTCACCAGGCATGGGTTTCGAGGTTTGCAAAGCCCACATCAGGCCCAGCCATGTGCTCTGCCCTGCAAAGACTGAAGCTGCAGTCCCTGTGAGAGACCACACTGACTTGGAACTGTGCTCTTAAGAATAAACTATTCTGACTGGGCATACGATCTGTGGAGCAGCGGGGACAGGAGTCTTCCCTTCCAGTCGCCATTTGCAGCAGGGAACCAGGCAGCTCCACAGCCTTCTGTGCTTAGCCCGCCAGGAGAGAGTGATCTCCCAGGAGCGATTTCACTTCTGAGTGCAGAGGTGAGATCTCCACCTTCTCTCTGGAGGGGTACAGCTAGGAGCGTACAAGGCATATGGTCATTGGAGTAGCTGGGACAGGAGTCTTCCCTTCCGTCTGCCATTTGCAGCATGGAACCAGACAGCTCCACAGCCTTCTGTGCACAAACCCTGCCAGAAGAGAGTTGGTCTCCCAGGAGTACAAACACAGTTTTACAGGCCCATAGGAGGGGCAATCTCCAGCCAGAGACAACAAGACCAACTAACACCATAGATAACCAGATGGCGAAAGGCAAGGGCAAGAACCCTACCAACAGAAACCAAGGCTACTTGGCAACATCAGAGCCCAGGTCTCCCACCACAGCAAGTCCTGGATGCCCCAGCACACCGGAAAAGCAAGAGTTGGATTTAAAGTCTTTTCTCATGATGCTGTTAGAAGACATCAAGAAGGACATAACTCCCTTAAAGAAATACAGGAGAACATGGGTCAAATGGTAAAGGCCCTTAAAGAGGAAACACAAAACTCCCTGAAAGAAATACAGGGGAGCATGGGTGAACAGGTAGAGGCCCTTACAGAGGAAACACAAAAATTCCTGAAAGAATTACAGGACAACACAAACAAACAAGTGAAGGAAATGAACAAACTATCCAGGATCTAAAAATAGAAGTAGAAGCAATAAAGAAATCACAAAGTGAGACATCTCTGGAGATAGAAAATCTTGGAAAGAATTCAGGAGTCATAGATGCAAGCATCAACAACAGAATACAAGAGATAGAAGAAAGAATCTCAGGGTCTGAAGATACCATAGAAAACATTGACTCAACAGTTAAAGAAAATGCAAAATGCAAAAAGCTCCTGAGCCAAAACATCCAGGAAATCCAGGACACAATGAGAAGACCAAACCTAAGGATTATAGGTATAGAAGAGAGTGAAGATATCCAACTTAAAGGGCCAGTAAATATCTTCAACAAAATTATACAAGAAAAGTTTCCTAACCTAAAGAAAGAGATGTCCATGAACATACAAGAAGCTTACAGAACTCCAAAAAGTCTGGACCAGACCAGAAAGTCCTCCCGGCACATAATAATCAAAACACCAAATGCACTAAACAAAGAAAGAATATTAAAAGCAGTAAGAGAAAAACGTCAAGTAACCTATAAAGGCAGGCCTATCAGAATTACACCAGACTTCTCACCTGAGATGATGAAAGCCAGAAGATCCTGGGCAGATCTCATACAGACCCTAAGAGAACACAAATGCCAGCCCAAACTACTATACCCAGCAAAACTCTCAATTACCATAGATGGAGAAACCAAGATATTCTGTGATAAAACCAAATTTACACAATATCTTTCCACAAATCCAGCCCTACAAAGGATATTAGATGGAAAATGCCAACATGAGGAGGGAAACTACACCCTAGAAAAAGCAAGAAAGAAATTTTTTTCCAACAAACCCAAAAGGAAGCAACCACACAAACATAAAAAGAACATCAAAAATAACAGGAAGCAACAATCACTATTCCTTAATATCTTATAACGTCAATAGACTCGATTCCCCAACAAAACACATAGTCTAACAGAGATGTTTTTCATGTGGATCTTCGATTTTATCAGAAAATGTTTGTGACTCCTCTTTCAATTCAGTAATGCTTTTTGTGTCTACCATTTTGACTGTATTATTTTCCATGGTAATCTTTAATTTTAACACTTGTTCTGTGTATTTCTTCGATTTTGTCAGAGGTGTTTTTCATGTAGATCTTCGGTTTTGTCTGGGGGGGGTGTGTGTGGTGTTTGTAGTTCCACTTTCAATCAATTTAGGAATGTTTTTGTGCCTACCATTTTGTTGGTATAATTGTCCATGATAATCTTCATTTTTATCATTTCTCTGTATTTTTCTTCAATTTTGTCAGAAGTATTTTCCATGTGGATCTTCAGTTTTATCAATGTCTATAATTTTACTTTCAATCAACTTAGGAACATTTTTATACCTTCCATTTTATCTGTATAATTTTCCATGTAATAGTTTTAACATGTTTCTCTATATATTTCTTGAATTTTTTTCAGGAATATTTTCCTTGTAGATCTTCGATTTTATCAGAAAGTGTTTATAAGTCCACTTTCAAAAAACATAGGAATATTTTTATGCCTATCATCTTATCTGTATAATTAATTTTTCCATGAAACACTCAATCTTAACATGTTTTTTATATATTTCTTCAATTTTATCAGAGATATTTTCCAGGTAAATCTTCAATTTTATCAGAAAATGTTTATAATTTCACTTTCAATCAACTTAGAAATATTTTTATGCCTACCATTTTATCTGTATAATTTTCCATGATAATCTTCAATTTTAATGTTTTCCATATATTTTTTTCAATTTTATCAGAAATATTTTCCATGTAAATCTTCAATTTTATCAGAAAATCTTTATAATTCTACTTTCAAACAACTTAAGAATATTTTAATTCCTACCAATTTATCTGTATAAATTTCTTCAATTTTATCAGAGATATTTTCCTTGTAAATCTTCAATTTTATCAGAAAATGTTTTTACTTCTACTTTCAATCAATTTAGGAATATTTTTATGCCTACCATCTTATCTGTATAATTTTTCATGAAATAGTTTTAATGTGTTTTTCTATATATTTCTTGAGTTTTATCAGAAATATTTCCTTGTAGATTTTCAATTTTATCAGAAAATGTTTATAATTCCACTTTCAATCAACTTAGGAATATTTTTATGCCTACCATTTTATCTGTATAATTTTTCCATGAAATAGTCAATCTTAACGTGTTTTTCTATATATTTCTTCAATTTTATCAGAGATATTTTCCATGTATATTTACACAATGGAATACTACTCAGCAATTAAAAACAATGAATTCATGAAATTCTTAGGTAAATGGGGAACAGGGGGAGGGAAGAGGGCTTATGGTACTTTCGGGGAGGGGGAGAACTGGGAAAGGGGAAATCATTTGGAATGTAAATAAAAAATATAGAAAAAAAAAAGAATAAGCTATTCCTAAGGGGGTCGGAAGTTGGATGTGTGTGATGTCAAAACATATTTTTAAAGCTAGAAATGATGAGGACAAAAATTTGAAGTATATCAGATTTTAACATAATAGATGCTAAAAAGATAAAAATGACAGATATCTGGATCATGGAAAAAGAGAATTTAGAGACAATGGGGGCTGAATTGCTAAAATAATGCAGAGATCACTCTGGGATGTTGAGACTTTCTACATTGTTGACCTTTACAAAAGTGAAAATTTGACCGGATGCAACCCAGTTCAGACTGCATCTAAAACTCCTTGTTTACATGGTATGAGCTTATGATGAATATATAGGTAGAGACAGTGACTTACACCTGGGACCCTATACATAGTTTTGTTACTAGAGTAATTTAGATGTCTATAATGATGCTGGTCAATCCTTACAAGGACTAAATCTTTTTTCTTTTCTTTTCTTTTTATTATTGAATATAATCTTCATTTACATTTCAAATGCTAAAACCTTTTCTGATTTCCCCTCCCCGAAAACCCCCAGCTCCTCCTCCCACCCTCTGCCTCCAAGTATATGCCCCTCCACCTGACCCACTACCACCTCCACCCACTTCGATTTCCCTTTGTTGGGGCATCTATTGAGACTTCACTGGACCAAGGAATAGTCCTCTCACTGATACCTGACAAGGCATTCCTCTGCTACATTTTTGGCTGGAACCATGTGTACACCTTGGTTGATGGTTTAGTCCCTGGGAGTCCTGGGGTGTCTGGGTGGCCGACATCCTTGTTCTTCTCATGGGGCTGTAAACCCCTTCAGCTCCTCCAAACTGTCCTCCAACTGCTCCACTGGGGACCCCACACCCAGTCCAATTGTTGGCTGCTAGCATCTGCCTTTGTATGTGTAAGGATCTGTTGGCTGCTAGCATCTGCCTCTGTATGTGTAAGGAACTGGCAGGGCCCCTCTGGAGACAACCATGACATGCTCCCTTTTGGTATGCACTTCTTGTCATCCATAGTAGTGTCGGGGTTTGGTGACTGTTTATAGGATGAATCCCCAGGTAGGGCAGTCTCTGGGTGGTCATTCCTTCAGTCTCTGTTCCACACTTTGTCTCCTTTATTGCTCCTGTGAGTATTGTGTTCCCTTTCTCAGAGGAACCAAAGCACCCCCGATTCAGTCCTCCTTCTTGAGCTTCATGTGGTCTGTGAATTGTATCTTGTTTATTTTGAACTTTTGGGCTAATATCCACTTATCAGTGAGTGCATACCATGAGTGTTCTTTTGTGATTGGGTTACCTCCGTTCTATCCATTTGCCTAAGAATTTCATGAATTCATTGTTTTTAATAGTTTGACTAGTACTCCACTGTGTATATATACCACAATTTCTGTATCCATTCCTCTGTTGAAGGACATCTGGGTTCTTTCCAGCTTCTGGCTATTATAAATAAGGATGCTATTAACATAGTGGAACATGAGTCCTTATCACATGTTGGATCATCTTCTGGGTATATGCCCAGGAGTGGTATAGCTGGGTCCTCAGGTAGTACTATGTCTAATTTTCTGAGGAACCACCGAACTGATTTCCAGAGTGGGGTTACCAGCTTGCAATCCCACCAACAATGGAGAAGTGTTCCCCTTTCCCCACGTCCTCTCCAGCATCTGCTGTCCCCTGAGTTTTTCATCTTAGCCATTCTGACCGGTGTGAGGTGGAATCTCAGTGTTGTTTTGATTTGCATTTCCCTGATAACTAAGGATGCTGAACATTTCTTTAGGTGCTTCAGAGCCATTCGAGTTTCCTCAGTTGAAAATTCCCTGTTTAGCTCTGTACCCCATTTTTTAATAGGGTTATTTGACTCTCTGGAGTCATAACTTCTTGAGTTCTTTGAATACATTGAATATCAGCCCTCTATCGGATGTAGGATTGGTAAAGATCTTTTCCCAATTTGTTGGTTGCTGTTTTGTCCTATTGACCACGTCCTTTGCCTTACAGAAGCTTTGCAGTTTTATGAGGTCCCATTTGTCGATTCTTGTTCTTAGAGCATAAGCCATTGGTGTTCTATTCAGGAAATTTTCCCCTGTGCCCATGTGTTCAAGATTCTTTCCCACTTTCTCCTCTATAAGCTTCAGTGTGTCTGGATTTATGTGTAGTCCTTGATTCACTTGGACTTGAGCTTTGTACAAGGAGATAAGAATGGATCGATTTGCATTTCTTTTGCATGCTGACCTACAGTTGATCCAGCACCAATTGTTAAAAATGCTGTCTTTTTTCCACTGGATGTTTTTAGCTCTTTTGTCAAATATCAAGTGACTGTAGGTGTGTGTGTTCTTTTCTGGGTCTTCAATTCTATTCCATTGATCTTCCTGCCTGTCTCCGTACCAATACCATAAAGATTTTTATCACTATTGCTCTATAGTAGAGCTTGAGGAAAGGGATGGTGATTCCCTCAGAAGATCTTTTGTTGTGGAGAATAGTTTTTGCTATCCTAGGTTTTTTGTTATTCCAGAAGAATTCTAGATCTATGAAGAATTGATTTGGGATTTTGATGGGGATTGCTTTGAATCTGTAGATTGCTTTCAGCAAGATGGCCATTTTTACTATATTAATCCTGCCAATCCATGAGCATGGGAGATCGTTCCATATTGAGATCTTTTTCAATTTCTTTCTTCAGAGGCTTGAAGTTCTTGTCATACAGATCTTTCTTTCACTTGTTTCATTAGAGTCACACCAAGGTATGCAATATTATTCGTGACTATTGTGAAGGGTGTCATTTCCCTAATTTCTTTCTCAGCTTGTTTATCCTTTGAGTAGAGGAAGGCTACTGATTTGTTTAATTTTATATCCAGCCACTTTGCTGAAGTTGTTTATCAGCTTTAGGAGTTCTCTGGTGGAAGTTTTGGGGTTGCTTAAGTATAAGATCATATCATCTGTAAATAGTGATATTTTGACTTCTTCCTTTCCAATTTGTATACCATTGACCTCCTTTTGTTGTCTGATTACTCTGGCTAGGACTTCAAGTATTATATTGAATAGATAGGGAGAGTCTGGTCCCCAAATTTAGTGGGATTGCTTCAAGTTTTGCTCCGTTTAATTTGATGTTGGCTACCTGTTTACAGTATATTGCTTTCACTATGTTTAGGTATGGGCCTTGAATTCCTGATCTCTCCAAGACTTTTATCATGAAGGGATGCTGGATATTGTCAAAAGCCTTTTCAGCATCTAATGAAATGACCATGTGGTTTTTTTCCTTGAGTTTGTTTATTTAGTGGATTACATTGATGGACTTCCTTATATTGAACCATCCCTGTATCCCTGGGATGAAGCCTACTTGATCGTGGTGAATTATAGTTTCGATGCATTCTTGGATTCGGTTGGCCAGAATTTTGTTGAGTATTTGTGCATCGATGTTCATGAGGGAGATTGGTCTGAAGTTCTCCTTTCTTGTTTGGTCTTTGTTTGGTTTAGGTATAAGCGTTATTGTGGCTTCATAGAATGAGTTGGGTAGTGTTCCTTGAGTTTCTATTTCGTGGAATATTTTGAAGATTATCAGTATTAGCTCTTCTTTGAAGATCTGATAGAATTCCTCACTAAACCCATATGGTCCTGTTTTTTTTTTTTTGATGGGAGACTAATAACAACTGCTTCTATTTCCTCAGGACTTATGGGACGATTTAGATGGTTTATCTGATCCTGTTTTAACGTTGGCACCTAGTATGTATCTAGAAAGTTGTCCATTTCGTTCAGATTTTCAGACTTTGTTGAGTATAAGCTCTTGTAGTAGGATCTGATGATTTTTTTAATTTCCAGTTTCTGTTGTTATGCCTCCCTTTTCATTTTTGATTTTATTAATTTGGGTAGTGCCTCTGTGCCCTCTGGTTAGTCTGGCTAAGGTTTTATCTATCTTGTTGAATTTCTCAAAGAACCAGCTCTTGGTTGATTCTTTGTATAGTTCTTTTCTATTTGGTTGATTTCGACCCTGAGTTTGATTATTTCCTGCCGTCTACTCCTCTTGGGTGTATTTGCTTCTTTTTGTTCTAGAGCTTTCAGGTGCACTGTCAAGCTGTTAGTGTAAGCTCACTCCATTTTCTTTTTGGAGGCACTCAGAGCTATGAATTTTCCTCTTAGCACTGCTTTCATTGTGTTCCATAAGTTTTGGTATGATGTGTCTTCATTTTCATTGAATTAAGTCTTTAATTTCTTTCTTCATTTCTTCTTTGATCAAGCTATCGTTGAGAAGAGCATTGTTCAAAGTCCATTTGTATGTGTGTTTTCCATTGTTTTCGTTTGCACTTAAGACTACCCTTAGTCCGTGGTGATCTGATAAGGTACATGGAATAATTTCAATATTTCTTTATCTGTTGAGGCCTGTTTTGTGACCAATTATATGGTCAATTTTGGAGAAGGTACCATAAGGTGCTGAGAAGAAGGTATATTCTTTTGCTTTAGGATGGAATGTTCTATAAATATCTGTTAGATCCATTTGGTCCATAACTTCAGTTAGTTTCACTGTGTCCCTGTTTAGTTTCTGTTTCCATGATTTGCCCATTGTTGAGAGTGGGGTGTTGAAGTCTCCCACTATTATTGTGTGGGGTGCAATGTGTGCTTTGAACTTTAGTAAAGTTTCTTTCATGAATGTGGGTGCCCTTGTGTTCAGAGCATAGATTTTCAGAATTGAGAGTTCATCTTGGTAGACTTTTCCTTTGACCAGTATGAAGTGTCCCTCCTTATCTTTTTTGACAACTTTTGGTTGAAAGTCAATTTTATCCGATATAAAAATGGCTACTCCAGCTTGTTTCTTGGGACCATTTGCTTGGAAAATTGTTTTCCAACCTTTGACTCTGAAGTGGTGACTGCCTTTGTCACTGAGGTGGGTTTCTTGTATACAGCAAAATGTCGGGTACTGTTTACATATCAAATCTGCTAATCTATGTCTTTTTATTGGGGAATTGCGACCATTGATATTAAGAGATATTAAGGAAAAGTGATTGTTGCTTACTGTTATCTTCTTCGTTAAAGGAGAAATTCTGTTTGTGTAGCTATCTTCTTTTGGGTTTGTTGAAAGATTACTTTATTGTAATAAAGTAATTTATTTCCCACCTTGTGTTGGTATTTTCTACCCATTATCCTTTGTAGAGTTGGATTTGTGGAAAGATATTGTGTAAATTTGCTTTTGTCATGGAATATCTTGTTTTCTCCATCTGTGGTAATTGAGAGTTTTGCTGGGTATAGTAGTCTGGGCTGACACTTATGTTCTCTTAGGGTCTGTATGAGATCTGCCCAGGATCTTCTAGCTTTCATAGTTTCTGGTGAGAAATCTGGTGTAATTCTGATAGGTCTGCCTTCATATGTTACTTGGCCTTTTTCTCTTACTGCTTTTAAGATTCTTTCTTTGTTTAGTGCATTTAGTGTTTTGATTATTATGTGATGGGAGGAATTTCTGCTCTGGTCCAGTCTGTTTGGAGTTCTGTAGGCTTCTTGTATGTTCATGGGCATCTCTTTCTTTAGGTTAGGGAAGTTTTCTTCTATAATTTTGTTGAAGATATTTCCTGGCCCTTTAAGCTGTAAATCCTCGCTCTCTTCTATACCTATGATCCTTAGGTTTGGTCTTCTCATTGTGTCCTGGATTTCCTGCATGTTTTGGATGACAAGTTTTTTGCATTTCACATTTTCTTTGACTGTTGAGTCGATGTTTTCTATGGAATCTTCAGCATCCAAGATTCTTTCTTCTATCTCTTGTATTCTGTTGTTGATGCTTGCATCTATGACTCCTGAATTCTTTCCAAGGTTTTCTATCTCCAGAGATGTCTCACTTTGCAATTTCTTTATTGTTTCTACTTCCATTTTTAGATCCTGGATAGTTTTGTTCAGTTCCTTCACTTGTTTGTTTGTGTTGTCCTGTAATACTTTCAGGGATTTTTGTGTTTCCTCTTTAAGGGCTTCTGCCTGTTGACCCATGTTCTCCTGTGTTTCTTTAAGGGATTTTTGTGTTTCCTCTTTAAGGGCTTCTGCCTGTTGATCCATGTTCTCCTTTATTTCTTTAAGGGATTTTTGTGTTTCCTCTTTTAGGGCTTCTACCTGTTGACCCATGTTCTTCTGTATTTCTTTAAGTCCTCTATCAGCCCTCTGTATTTCTTGAAGTCCTCTATCAGCATCATGAGATGTGATTTTAAATCCAGCTCTTGCTTTTCCAATGTGATGGAGTATCCAGGATTTGCTGTTGTGGGAGAACTGGGCTCTGATGGTGCCAAGTTGCCTTGGTTTCTGTTGGTAATGATCTTGCATTTGCCTTTGGCCATCTAGTTATCTCTGGTGTTAGCTGGTCTTGCTGTCTCTGACTGTGGCTTCTCTGTCCTACAGACCTGTGTATCTGTACTCCTGGGATTCCCTTTCTCTCAAATGCCCTGCATACAGCTGGTTCTCCAGGAAGTCTTAGGAGATGGGGTCTTCCCTGTGGCAGACCTGGAAAGGGTCGAATGCCCTGCGTGATGCTGGTTCTCTAGAAAGTATCAGGAGATGGGGTCATTCCTGTGGCAGAACTGGCAGGAGTCTACCACAGCAGAAGGAATGGGGCAGGCAGCGACAGTGGAGGAGGAGGGAGGGGTAGAACGGACGGAAGGGGAGTGGTAATCTGGAGGGAGGGCGGGTTTTGGTGGTTGCTGGGTAGTGAGTCCCAGGCAGTGGCTCTGGGTCTTTATTCTTACTGAATGAAGGACTAAATCTTTACAGGTGGTAAAGCCATGTTTCCTCTAATGCCTGGGGGAGACTGTGCCACTACTATACTGTTGCTGCTGTAAATCCCTCCTAGTCTGGAGCCTGTGCCACCACTCTGAACAACATGACTCAGTGTCCTAACTCTAATGGGATGAGGACTGTCTGGATTTAAGAACAGGTATGGTAGAGAACTGGGGTGTTTAAACTTGTATCAAAAGCTGGTTTCTACCTTCCTTTTGTTTTTTTGTTTTTTTTTTTTGGTTTTTTTTTTTTTTTTGGTTTTTCGAGACAGGGTTTCTCTGTATAGCCCTGGCTGTCCTGGAACTCGCTCTGTAGACCAGGCTGGCCTCGAACTCAGAAATCCGCCTGCCTCTGCCTCCCAAGTGCTAGGATTAAAGGCGTGCGCCACCACCGCCCTACCTTCCTTTTGTTAACCAAACATTTGCAGAATATCTGGAGATAAGGAAATGCATGAGCTAGTAAAACTCTAATTATTTGCAATAACTTCCTATAGTTTTCATTTCTATGACCTCATTGTGATCCTATCACAATGGTCTCATTTTAAGGATTTTTATACTCAAAGTGTCCCTTCTGGTTGCAATTTGTATAAATTTTGGATAATCTCTCATGATAGTTACAACTACATTATCATCATGATAATGATCACATTTCTAACTTATTTTATATGATCACAACAAAGATTTATTTAATAAGAAAACAGAATTATTTGGATACTTTATAGCTCTTTTAAGAGGCTTTAAGTTTTATAATTTTGGTCTTCATACCAATATCATAAAACCCCCAAAGTAATGTGACTTACCCAACACCTATGTGGTGAGCTGATGGTCAGATGAACTACAGTCTAGTCTGCTAGTTAGCAGTCAGCTGGATTACACTCTAGTCTATTAGCAGCCAGATGGATTACAGTTTGGTTTGTTAGCTAATGGTCAGTTTAGAAGCAACTAATTCTTTGAACACCCAATCTAATTCTTTCTTCACTATACCTTATTGCTACTTCTTTAAAATTGGAGTTGATAATTTCAGGTTATCAACTGAAAACCTAAATTAAATTGAAGGTTAGTGGGTTTTTCTTTCTCTGTGCCAGTTTAGGAAAAGCTAGCCATGCAGAAAATTCTAAAGCTACAACAATTTGTACGTGCAGGGCTCAGCTACTCCTCTACCCTTTTCCTCATCATCTGTAGCTTTAAAAATATGCTTTGATGTCACATAATCCAATTCTGACCTCTTTAGGAACAGTTTATTCTGAAGAGCACAGTTCCATGTCAGTGTGGCCTCTCCCAGGGATGGCAGCTTCAGTCTTTTTCTGGGCAGACTGTACATCACACTCTCCCCACAGAAGAGTGCATGTCTCCAGGTTAGAGGACTGAGAAGCACTTTTCAAGTGTAATTCTGAAACCCAAAACTAGAGAACTAGGGATGCCGAGTCACCCCAGCCAGGGACTCTAAGGCTCTGGAAAGTGCTGAACTCTGCACTGAGTTAAAGGAGGCTGGTCTTCTCATGGTAAAGATACTAGGCTAGGCAGGCAGAGCTGCAGCTATAGAGGGTCCTTTATAAGAATCAAAACACAGGCTTTATGTCTTTGCTAAATTCATAAAAGTTCCACAAATGGTCCAAAACACCTGTTAAGTTCTTATATATAACATCACATGACAATTTCAAAGAGTAGAGAACTTTAAAAAAAAAACACAATATTTCAAAATATGTTTCCTTATGTTTGCCAAATGTCAGGGTGTATGCTATCCCAGAACAGAGGCTGTCTCTGCTTTGCTAGAATACACCCAAGACCAGCTCTGGTGTGCTCTCACTGGACAAGACTAGTATTGGGGTCCTACCTTGGTGAGGTCCTTGTACAGCTCTGGGTAGAGAATCGCCATTTCTGGCTTTACATCTTGGTCCAACACTAAGGAGAATACTGGGAACATGGTGTAGATAGTTGCATACCTAGAAAACCAAGACCAAGTTGAGTTAGCCTGATAGATGATTGTTTAACTTTGACCATGTTTCTAGGGTCACAGGGAAGTCAAACTCTCAAAAAAAACAAACAAACAAACAAACAAAAAAAAAAACCAGAAAACAAAATCTTATAAAAACTAACCAGAACATCCATCCAGTACTCCATCCAGTAGTATCAGTTTAGATTACTCTGGAGCTTAGGTACCAAACCCAGCACAGACTGTTGTATAAACCACAAACACAGAGAAAAGTGTTCATTTAAAATGAGAGTTATCTTATGAACTTTTAAGTCTTTTGAAACACAGTCCTCATAGCCAAGGACAAAGTGAAACGTCCTACGAAGCCCGGTCAGGCCTCAACCTAGCAATTCCCATGCTTCAGCTTCCTTAGTAGTGGGACTGCATGGCGTTGCACCACCATCCAGTGTTCTTGCTAAGTTTTGGATGATCCCTGCAGACTCACATGCAACCATCTCATACAAAGAAATCTTAACTTTCTTCACACTAGTACCCACGTGTAGACTCAGCCATCAAGCATGGCACCTAACTCATTCATTCTCATTCTTATATTCTCTTTTTCTCTCTTTCTTTCTCTCTTTCTCTCTCTCTCTCTCTCTCTCTCTCTCTCTCTCTCTCTCTCTCTCTCTTCCTCCCCCCCACCCCCATTGTAGGGCTACTGTGGAGACTTAGGTAGAAAGTAAATTTTGTGGATGACTTTCCAGATTCCATGTCATGGCCTGGAGATCTGTGTTGTGGGTATACACAGTGCCTTCCTTACAACTGAATGGTCTCTCATGGTGGATAAGCCACACTTGCTGAACCACTTCTTCATTTGTGTAAATATATCTTGGTTATTCCCAACTTGGGGTTATTTAAATAAAACTGGTATAAACATCCACTACTCTCCCTTCCTTTTTGATGTAGGGTCTTACTTTGTAGCCAAGATTAGACTGAAACTCACTACATAGCTCAAGCTGGCCCCAATTTGTCCTGATTTAGCCTAGTAAGTGCTGGGATTATTTATAGACATGCACCACTCTGCTCAGTTTGTCTCCATTTTTGGGCAGATAATCCATCACTTCTTTGGGAGGCAATGTCACCATGATAGGTCCTGGTCATCCAGCAGAGTCATATTCACTTTAGAAAACTAATACTAATCAAACAGGCTCAGGAGATTATGTACATTTTATAAGGCCGTAGCTACTAATGGTGAAGGCAGCAAACATGTCTGGGCTTGAGATATGAGGCCTCCATTTCTTAATTATATCATTTAATGAGGTCAGAAGCACACTGGTTTCCCAGAAGCCCACACAGATCCTTCAAAGAGGGTGGCTGTGCTGTGGGAAAGGACATGCTACTATGCAGGCAAAGTCCCAGAAGTAGTTTCTGCTTTGATGATGTGGTGCAATGGAAGGAGGCAGAAGCCCAGAGAGATTCTGACAGAGGACAGGTGACTCGCAGGTCCTTAACAAAGACATAACTCCCCTGTTTTGGCTAAAGTTATTAAGAATTCTGGGAGGGGTCATATGCGCTTAGGATGTACTTGGACCAGCCTGCAGGTGAAAGATCTTGCTTTGTCTGTCCTTTCCTGGCCAAGAGGGCAACTGAATACTGTAGTGAAAGGTGCTGGTGCGACTGTAGTGGAAGACAGCACCCAAGCCAGTCCTTTTCATTCTGACCCAGCATGATCCCAAGTCTCCCAGATGCCACTCACTGTTCTCACATGCCACACAGGGACAGCAGGAGGATGGCCACAAGCAGAGTAACAGTAAGGTCAGGGATATTTTCCAGGTTCTTTCTGGTCATAAGATGGAGTCCAGGTTTGAGGTGCATGATGAGTTTCAATGGGCAGATAGGGGCAGGGGGTAGCTTTTATTCTGTGGTCACACACGAACACTAATACTTCTATGATTTCTAGGTATAGCAACTAAGGATGAGGATGGGAGAAATTACCATTTATTTACTTAGAGGGAGTCTTCCTTTTCACACTTGGTTTACAATATCATCTTGGCACATGTACCACTATGTTTTGGAAGAACCTGTCCAATGTTTCTCAGTGGCTGTCTTTTTGAATGCAGGGCTTTGTCACTGCTAGGGACAGACTAGCCATGTCTCTCCCAGTGCTTTCTATCTCATTTCCTGGTTGGTGGCTGGTCCCATTCCCTTATGGTAAAGTCATAGTCCCACTGGGACAGGGCAGGCTCAGGAGGCCTGCAGCTCCCAGCTCTGATGGCACTGTTGGCATGTACCTGCCCCTTGGTTCTGCCCCTCTCATTATGGTTTGGGACCCTTTTATACAACCTCAGATCTGCTGTGGTTCTTGACACAAATTATGTCTTCCCCAAGAATACAAAGTCTAATGAGAAACTTAGCACAGTCTTCAAAGGTATACATGTACAGGTGTTTTTCAGGTTTCTGCAAACTTAACATGAGATTTCATAGCAGATAAGTCATCTTAAATGTTTATATGCAAAGAATTACCCAGAACACCTAAAGTACCACTCAATATGCTCCATATCTCTTTTAAATAAAAGTTCTCACATGCATGAGGCTGAGAGGCACCGAGAACATCTGTTTCACTTACCCTACCATAAGGAATCCCTGGTACAGCGGTACAGATGCAAAGTAGAAGACTGAAGAAAACACAGCCTTAAAAGACAGAACATGGTAAGTTAAAAACCAGTGCTACATTTGTAACATCTTTACAGAGGGAGCTTACTACAATACAGTGACACTCGGTAAGTCCAGTGGTCACCTCCCACCACAATGGCACAGACCACAGGAAGCCATTGCCTGCTGTGGCATGGTGGGCTCAGGCTTGATACCTGCATGGTGGAAATGATGAGGCCCCTGTGCATGACGAACTGGCTGAGAGCTGCAGACCGTTTGTAGCTGTTCCGCCCATGCACCATGAGCAACCTGCCGATATGTCTGAACTGTGTGATGGAGAAGTCTGCTGCCAGTGAAGCCTGTTTGCCCTCCTGAAGAACCACAAAGAACCTCTGAGAAACATCACATACTGAGAACCACACATCACTGAGTCTTAGAGCTTATATGAATTAAGACACGAGGGCAGTGCCTGCTTGACCCCAAAGCATCACCCAGCATGCCACTCATTTGCACCAGACAGTGTGGGTGAGGCAGAGGAGACTGTACTACAACCTGTGCACATACACAGACATCAGCCGCTCATAAGAAGAAAGGGGCTTTGATCTATTAGCAACAAGAAAATAAGAAGAGAAGGGTTAGCACTGGCTATGGGGACACCTTATCACATGGTCCCAGGCTACTTCAAAACAATTCTCTAAATCACAATTTGAAAAAACAATCTACCTCTGATTTTTCAAAGCTATGAGGAAAGTAGAACAGAGCAGCCAAGGGAAAAGCCAAAGTCAAGATGAACACATTTTTTTAGGTTTTGCTGTGTGTATTTATGTTTAGTGACTATACAGGAACAATCAAAGTTGACACAAACACAAAGGTCAATTGTGGTTTAGTTGGCAGGAGAAAGAGAAACCTCCATAGAGAATAAAGCGTGTAAGCAGGGCTCAGGAGCTGAGGGGCTAGGGAAGGCCCACGACAGGCAGACAGGGTAATTAGTGACGCAGGACCTGGGTCATAAGCACAGAGGACCTGGCAGAGCTCCTAAAGAGATGCACACACAGCCAGGAAGGCTGCTAGCTTCCTTCTGTTTCCTAGCATGCCATGGAGGGGCAGGGAGGTCAGAGCCATGGGCATATAAGACAAAGCATAGACCTACCTTCCCTTCAATCCCAATCCCACAGTCAGCTGCCTGGATCATGCTCACGTCATTCCCTCCATCACCTGAGAAGTACCAAGAGGTGGAGAGTAAATAAAACATCTTTTTGTTTTGTGTTTTATACTACACTTAGGGACTATTAAGAATTTCCTATATCACAGATGAAATCAATTTTAGAGACATAACACAATTTGCCTTAAATGTTAAAGAGTCGGTTATTTTCACATTTCACTGTTGACAGGAAGGTGGAACACCATCCCACCACCCACCCATGGCGTGGCTGAAGCTGGGTGGGCTCACCGATGGCACAGGTGCGCTTTCTGGTATGCTGGCGTAACAGGGTCACGATGTGGGCCTTCTGGGTGGGTGAACAGCGGCAGCAGACCACAGCAGGGCATTGGCAGGCCAGTTCCACAAGTTCATGCTCATAGTACCTCAGGCAGACCTGGGAGACAGCGCTGTGACTCTATTGTCAACACACAACCCTGGGCTCAAGTGGAAGTAAACAGACTTGTAGGAAAGCCTCAGCCTTCCTCAAGTAAACAGACTTTCATTTTTTGGGTCTCATCCTGGACTATGCCCTCCAAACTTTACAGCATAACCTGTCCTGGGGCAGATGGCTCAGTTGTATAGGAGGGCAAGAGGGGAAGACGAGCAGGGGTGGCCAGGCTCCTAGTAGGAAAGAGTACAAGGTCTCTGAAAGGTACTGCATTGTGGGCGGAGAAGAGCTCAAACAAAGGATAGGGTCAGTGACCACGGGACATTCTGCCAGGCTGACATGACCAAATGATGTGCATACTTCCCTGGAACCAGCAGACAACAAAGTCTGCCTACATTTGGAGTCAGTGTCCTGGCATGCGTGTGGTTGATGAAGACCTCGGTATGACACATGATACCAGATACTCAAGGTCCTTCCAAAGTGAGTTCTAGTTCTTAGTTCTCTGTGAGGCTAGAGAAACCCAAAATCCAAAATCTCATAGCCCTGTCTAATGGGCACAGTCTATTCTCTAGGAACTCTAGCATTTTCTTGTCATAAAGGACAGGCACTGGAACAGTGGGTCTTCAGGTCATGTGGCCCAAAAGGCTGCCAACAGAAGAGAGACCATAGACCTAGATGCCAGATTCCTGGTGGGTGGAAGGTGTACCCTCTGTCAGGAGCTGTGGAAAACTTCTTTCTCCAGTTGGAGCCAGGATTCACGCAAGCTGCGTCTCCCTGTGTGCCGGAGCAGAGCCTGTGGCCACCCTGCTCTCCTGTTCCCTCTGCCCAGGGGATGATGTCTACAGTCATGTTACAGGACTGCCTTGGAGCCTCCCAGTGCTCAGTTTTACACATTGCAACTGTCTTAAGGTCTGTGTCTTACTCTTTTTTTTTGGTATAGATTTCTCATTATACAACTTTTAATCTCCTATAAGAGGTATACTTTTTGTTAGCTACTTATAAGATGTTTTGGAACACATTAGAATATAAGACAACGAATTAAAGAAATATATAAATAGAAAAGACTATTTGGAACATATTAAAATATAGAAAACACAAAATGAATGGCATCTTCTGATCCCGAGGTGCTGATCCACCAGAATTCCAGTCAGCTACGCTGGGAGCCGCCAGCGAGGATGGAATGAAGCCGTCAGCCCCTTACCAACCCTTAAAAAAACTGCAGGGTAGCTCTGAAGATACTGGTATAATGAGCTACAGGATAAGGCCCAGAGTCCTAAGTGTGCTAGGAGGAGGGCGGCAGTAGGGAGCACAGGGGAAGCTGGACCTCAACCGCGTGTCCGTGAGGCTGAAAACCATACATACATTTGTCCTTGAAAGTTAAGGACAAATAACAACTGGCCCACTGGCCTCTCCCACATGGGTTTTCCTGCAGTTTCCTCTTTCAACCTCGTGTTACCCTCCTGTCCAGCTCATGTGTTATGAAAATCTGAATAATGCCACTGGCAACCTCTGTATCACGGGTGCAGCTAATAAGGAATGTATGTTTAAAAAGCAATATACATTTTTTAAATAAATTAAGTAGAAAATTATATAGCATGCCTACTTACAATAGGTAATAACAACGTGAAACTAACTGGAGGCCACTACCTCTTCTCAGGTACCATGTGTCCACGTGCACACACCTGAAACACTGGTTTGGACAAACACAGACTACATATTGTGGGCTGAAATGTCTTGACCACTGGAGACTGATGCTATTAACAATGAGCAAGGGACCCAGAATCAGGACAGGGCCTTGAACTGCTGAACTTAAGCAGCTTCTAAACAGGCATGGCCACCACAAATCCTTAGAACTGAGTGTTCTCACAACTGCCATGACAGGAGTGGCTGGCTAGGCTGCTGAGGAGTACATTTCATCCAAGACCCCCGAATCACTGGGCTGGAAAGACAGGCAGACACATACTTAATCGGAGACCAGTCTTAAGAGACAGATGGACCAATAGAATATGGTACATTACTGACCAGTCCTATCTTAGAATTAAGATACACAATGTTATAGACCAGTCGGACCTCTGGAGACAGAGGTATACAGGCATGTACATGGCTGGCACATACACACATACTCAGGCTTACCTCCAGAGAGTCCCCAGATATAACCAGTGCACAGTCATGCTTCCTTCTAAATGCATTCAGCTCCAAATGGGCTTCTCCCCGATTGGATACCTTCATTGAAGGAAAAAAAAATCATGAATTAAAAATGCAGGTTAAAAAAACAAGACATTTTCCAGGAATCACAGTAGGATCCTCTAGAAACTGTATTTAGAAACTAAAGTGGCTTAACCTATGGCCAGAAGCCCTGTAACGAGTCCTGACGGATTCTGCAGCTGCACCTCACACGGGACTGTTCTGGCTTCTGGTCATAAAAGCATGTGAGGACTACTGCTGCTATAAAACACTTTTATAAGAATGTAATGACCATGGATGTTCTAGTACTTTCTAGAAAATGATTTATTAAATTGGTGTTGGGGTAGGTGGGTATTAGGAGCAGTGTTGAAAATCATTGGCTCATAACATCCCAAACATAGTTGCTGAGAATTATAAATCATAATACCAGGGCCCAAGGAAGTTGAGTTTCCCTTTCTTGAACATCAAATAAGAGACAAAATTATATGGATTGGGGTTTCATTTAAATATGTTTCTTCATAATAAATGGAGTAATACAAAATAATTTCATGAAATTCATAAGTTGCTTCTGTGATCTCTGCCACGAGTTTCAATTTATCCCATCCATATTTGCTTAATGTCTAAAGAAGTAAGCAGTCTAAAAGGGTTAAAAAAAAATCAAGCTGCTATTCTGAAATACCAATTTTAGAGTAAAAATATGTCAGGAATCAATGCACTGGCTCTACACATGCTTTCTGTGAAGATTTTATGGGGTATAAAAGAAATGATATAGGAGTGAAATAAATTAAAAGTTTCACATGATCCAAATTAATCTCCAACTCATCCTTAAGTAGGTAGGTATTACTGTGAAAATTTTAATTTGTGGTGCCATAACTCTGAAAAGTCAACAAAAATTGATTGGAAGTTTTATCAGAAGCATTAATAATTTAATTGCAAATAGTAGTCTGTAGGGCATAATTTGAGATTCTGATGTTTCAAAATAAAATACATTTACATGCAAATGACACTGAAATAACCATTTCTGTAGGTGCAAGCACTTTATTCAGACAGCTACAGACACATGGTGTCTGCCTACCCACCATCAATTATGACCCAAGGAACTTCTACTTCTTGTTTGAATTAAACTCATCATTACTAGTATGTACAGTAAATACACGAGTTCTGGTCTCTATCGCTTCCTCTATGCAGTTACAGAAGAACTTTAAATCTGAAATGGCAGTAGGCTAGAGGTGCTCCTGCTTTGTATCTAGCCTTGTCTCCCAGGAGCAGCCTCTATACCAGTGGTACAGCTAATAAGGAATGTATGCTTAAAAAGCAACATACGTTCTTTATAAGAGGAGAAAAATAGTTAGTATGACTACTTAAAATGGGAGTAGTAATAATAATAGGGAGTAGCAAAAAATGAAATGTATAGGAGAAAAATGCTTTTCAACTTGCAGCTTGTTTATCATCAAAATATATCTCAGTCATTCAACATGTGTTTATAGAGTAAGAAAACATCTCCAACACTGATTTTTTTAATTAGATTTTTTTTTTATTTTCTAAGTTTTTTTTATTTACATTCCAAATCATTTCCCCTTTCCCGTTTCCTCCCTCCCCGAAAGTCCCATTTTTAAAAGATATCCAGCAGTTACTGTATATACATTTTAATTGTAAGATAAAACACTCAATGATTTAGCTGCATGTGGTGGTGTACACCATTATTTAATCTCAGTACTTGGAAGGCAGAGTCAGGTGAATCTCTGAGTTCAAGATCAGTCTGAAATACAGAGGGAGTTCCAGGACAGCCAGAACTATACAGAGAAATCTTGTATGGAGTAGGGGAATCATAAAACAAACTTAAACCCTTCAAGCAAACAAAAAAAAAATTACTTAACAAATCAAAGTGATTTAGAAATCTACTTACTGGTCTGAAAATATGAATGTCTTGTGTTCTGGACACCAAGTGTGAGCTTTTGGCAATGCAAGTAGCTGTTTCCAGTTTATCACCTGTTAGCATCCAGATCTATGAAATAATTGGAGCTTGTGAACTTTAATTATGCATTTCTATTTTTTTTAAAGTATCCTTGTACACGGATGTTTGCATACCACATTTATAGAATTTTCTCAACAGGGACAAGATGGAGCAAGACAAGTACCCTTAGTCAATGGAGAAATGAAATGTGATCAATTTACTGAGTCTTAAAATGGAGACAAATTCTGACAGGGTCCTCAAGGATATTATGCTAGACACAAAAGGACAAATACTATGTAATTCCATATAAATGAGGTGTCCAGAGAAACCATATACATAGGGAGAAGGAGCGGGAGCTTAAGCAGCGAAGTTTCAGCAGATGGTGACAGCAATGGCTGCAGAAAATGAACTCAACTGTGTACCTAAATGTGGCTAAAGGCCACCTATGGCTGTGTGTTTTGTCCTGACTTGTTTAGGGAGAATAAGTCGGGAAGTGATGTTCAGACATACAGCTGAGACTAATGCAGAAGCCTGAAGATGTAAGGAAGAGTCAGAAGAGCACACAAACCTTTGTTTCAACATAGTTCTTTGGCTGGGAAGTGAAATTCAAGTTGGTCAATGGGCCATGGACAATCCAAAATGTACTTTTATCAAATAAAGCATCGAACTGCTAATTCAACATTTAAAAACTGCATAGACACAGACACATTGTGAAGGTATACACTCGGACTCTGGCTGCTTAAACTGTGGGTTAGGATTTTGTATGTGGTCACATAATTAACTACTTGTGAGGGTTGTTGTAAAAAAAAATGGTAACAAAGAGGTCTCTGAACATGAAATAACCAAAAAGTAAGTTAGACTCAAGTGCATAGAAGAGCTGCAATGCCTCTGGCAGTGCTCGCTGGGATGCCCTGCAGCCTTGGCTCTCACCACACAACACCCTGTTGTGTATTGTGCATGCCCCATGCTATGCAGCATTCATGAGCATTGTCTCAAATTCTGTGGTTTAGCTCCAGACTATTGAATACTATGAAATACAGCAGCTTACTGTACAAATTTTTTACTTCAAAAACATGATTTAATTGTGAAAAATAAAGACTGCTAACATTATATGACTGCTATTCCTCGGCACGTATTTAGTATGTTTGGATTGTACTGTTTTAGAATGTTTCAAAAATTGTTTGAATTGCTGATGTGAGTTTCATAAAAATTTTTTTTTCAATTTTGGCTTGGATTTGGGATATAATTTCCAATTTCTAAAATCATCTTAAATAAACCTGTGCCCCTTTACAATGTATTTATTGTAAAGTGGCATTTACAACTAAAATAGAATAGTTGTGTTGACGATGCTGTATACATACTGCTGTATAAAACAGTCAGCCAACATTTAATTATATTAAATTAAGGACATTGATCTCATTAGTATGTAAATTTACTTTTTGTCTTTAATGAATGGTAAAATCAAATGACTAAAGAATTATTTTAAAATAAATTTATCACTTATCACCAGTAAATATTTGGTTTTTAATTCTATTTAGGGTAGTGGTTCTCAACCTACCTAATGCTGAGACCCCTTAATACAATTCTTCATGTTGTAGTGACCCTCCCAACATAAACTTATTTCATTGCTACTTCATAACTGTAATTTTGATACTGTTATGAATTTTAATGTACACATCTGATATGTGATCCTTAAAGGGTTGCCACCCACAGTTTGTGAACCACTGACTTAGGGTCATGTAAAAAGAGTCTCTCAGGCAAAGAGGGATCACTAGTGGAAAAAGTTTTAAAAGCCTAGACTATAAAGCGGTAAAATAACCAGGGCATTTATACAGAGGAGCAAAAAAGCCCTGCATTACTAACTTCATCATCATCAGTCTCTCAGATTCTTTATCATGTAGAAAGATAAATTTGTAGAAACAGGAAATAGAGACACCTGTGTGGTATATTGATTAGTGGTATAATCACTGTGCTGTTCTGTTTAATCAGCATACTGTCATTAGCTTTACTGCACCTCCAATGATAAAATATTACTATGATAAACCGAGTAAGCACAGTCTGTACTGCCACTGCTGAGCAACTGTCACTCAGGAAACAGTGAGATATGGCTGATAATCACTACACTCCCTGCTTCAGAGTACGATCTAGTCAGGTGGTGCCTGAGAAGAGTTAAGAGGGCAAGGTTATAGGTCATGAGCCTAGAATTACTACAAATACCTTAAGTTCTATACAAAGGAACTTTACTACTTTAAAACTGATTATCTAGCATGTACAGTCATAAACAGATTATTGGCCATTTAAGACAGTCAGATCATCTGCTCGACTAACCATTTCTCCCCCTGGCGTTTTGGCCGCAGGCATAACTGAGTGCAGATGCCTGAGATACTGAATGTGGCCTGCTTCCCAGCTGTGAGCTCTGGCTTGCTGATGCTCTGTCCTGAGTGCGGCAGCCTCTGTGTGCCATCTGCTGCCACTAAAGCTGATAACACCTCTTGCCAGGCCTCTTCTCACAATGTTCAGAACCAGGTGGACAATTAAGGTAGAACCAGGTACCATGTGCTCTGATCTTCCTATATATTCTCTCCTTCATTTGCTGGAGTGTTTGTCTTTCAAAGCTATGTAGTACGTTTGCCATACAATCTTCAAAATTAGTTTCAAATTCTTGAGGTAGAGTCAAAATAAATTTTCTGTAAGCTGCTAAGAAAGCAGCTAATAGAACCTAACCCCTAACCCTACCCTGGCCCTAACCCTAAAACCAAGATCATTTCCACAAACTAAAAGTTATCCTCTACGTGCTAGACTTAGCCATAGAGAGGGGGCTGAGGAAGAGGACAGCAGTGCATAGGAAGGGGGAATGTCTCCAGGGAAAGGGCTTCCCTGGAAACCAGCCCCACTGGGAAAGGGACTGACCCTCACATTCACAGGAATGCCAGTCAGCTAGACTCCTGCAGACACTGTTCCAACTGCCAGTTTGCACAAGGGAGCAGCTGGGAAGTTGGGCACTAGGTGGGAAAGGGGAGGACCTGAGAGCTACGTAGTGGCCACATGCTCATGTGTGGTGACAAGGGGAGCAGGGACAAAAGCCCTTCTGCACCTGAGTTGACATTCTTGGGCATCCCTGCAGCAAAGACAGTGCTTCACTTGTGGCTGTGCAGAGCACAAGTGTAGCTTCTCACTGTAGGCCCTTCCTTCTAACTCTGGGAACAGACACATACTACTTTAGAAGCATAGCACAGCTGAGCAGACAGCAGCTTCTGAATGACTCTGCCTAACAACTGTCCACCCCAGCTCTAGAGCAGATGAGACTCAGTGTGTGAGGGGTCAGCAGCAAGTGAAGCTCAAAGCCTGCTCAACACTGGGTGTCTCCTGCACCGAACTCCTCCCTAACTAGTGCCACTTGCAATGCAATACTGACACTTCAATGTACTCAAGGCCCACAGAGGTTGCCTGGGTGATTTCTTATGGGGAGTATGCAAGACACTTCAGGAAGGCTTGTGACAGGTTCTGACTGTGCAGGATTCTGACAGTGAATAGAAGGCGAGGAAATAATCAGCAGAGCAAGTGCTGAACCACAGGCTGTGCATAGCTGCCAGAAGCTGATCGGCCCTAGACTACTCTCAGAAGGTACACCTGTCACGGGGAAAGACAGATTAGAGCCCTGCTTCAGAAAGGCTCTGCTGCCTTGGACATGGAAAGAGAGCCAGAGAGAAGGGGCATTGCGTTAGTTTGATTCAATAAGAGTTTGCAGTCCGAGGCTGCATGCTGTACCTTGATCCCTGCATTGCGCAGCATCTCTAGTGTGGGCCTCACATCAGCTTGCAGCTGGTCCTCCACCCCAGTGAGGCACAACAGCTCCATCTCTCTCTCCAGGCTTTCTACAACCGCAGCTACTTTCAGAGTCCGGTCATGGATGCTCAATTTGGCTTGACTGTATCGGCTCTGAGGACAGAGGGAATAAGTATACAAGTATGTACATATTTCAAGGTTTGACTTACACAGTTGCACTGTATCAGCTCTGAGGGCACAATGAGACAGGTAAACATGTGTGTATACACTCTGTGTGGCGTGCATCAGGTCTTGGGGGTCAGGGGATCTGTTGTGTCCATGCTTTGTATACGTGCTCTGAATATTTAATAATTATTTCTACATGAACTCTGGGTAAATTTTCCCTAATATGGAAATCTTGAAGTACTCACAAGTCAGACACATCCTGAGCAATGAAATCATGTTAGAAGAGCTTCAGATTCTGGGGCATTTTGGATTTAGGGAACTTGGATAGCTAAACCTGTTGTTTGTGCAAATATTCCATAATCCATAGAGCTGCAAGGTCTGCAGCACCTCTGTTGCCAAGAACAGCAGTGAGGAAGAGGCACACTCAGCTTCTGCTGAGGAAATGCAACTACTGGCCTTCATGGACACTGATTTCCCCCAGATTAAGAGGAGAGAGGAAGATAGTCCATGCTCCCAAACTTCAGAATCATTGGCCTTGTACCAACACTGGAAGATTGGCCTTCATTGAGAAAACAAAGTTTCCATAAGGAGGAAGTGCCTTTTGAGTGGCAAGGACTGACGTAGCTCACCTCAAAATCCTGGTACTGCTCTTCTGTCAGAGTCCTCTTGGCCACCACAAGGGTCCGCAGGCCCTCTCGTGCCATGTTTCCACACTGTAGGAAAAGGGCTCTTATTTGTGGCTCCCGAGAATCTGAACTGATGCACTGAGGCCTGGGGACCCCCAGAACACTCACAGGAGTGCTGCAGTCTGGTCCTCACTTCCCCGTAGGCCACTACAAGGAGGCAGGGGCACTTCAAGGGCGAAAGACTACAGCAAAGCCCAGGGAAGCCAGAGGAAACGTGCGGAATATGTCTTCAAGTTATCCCCCCCACGGTATCTCAGCCCACAGGAGGTCTCAACTGTGACTGCACCACAGAGGGTTGAGTAAGAGACGAGACAGAGATCTAAGATGGGTGGGCTTGACAACCACAGCAGTTCCTGCTCCTGGGAAAAGCATCTCACTGCTTCAGTTTCATCTCTGATTAAATCAAATTGCTTCAACAGGGTTACTCTGTAACATTAGTCCACTGCTATAAAGTCACATGCCAATGTCTGGCAGAAATACAGTACCACAAATATACGCAGGGTTGATCACACAGGGTAATCTACCCTACACACAAGGGTTGGGGTTCAGGTCTTAATTGGACAAGGAAGGAGGAGGCCTTAGATGAGTTATTATCCTATTTATATAGTAAATGGGAAATGGAAATACATTCAATAGGTATATGAAAATATGCTAACCCATTTACTGTGCCATAATATCATTATGATAAAATGTTTTCCCCTACTAAAAGTGGAAAAGTTTTAGCTGGGGCTAAGGTAAAGGAGGAGGATTTGGGCTACAATGCTGGTTGTATTCTAGGTACACTTGTTTGAAGGCAGCTGGTGACTCATTTCAGAATCTAAACTGTTCCAGTGGCATCAATCCCACAGTTAGACATGCCACCTGTACTTGTAAACAAACACTGTGACTTCCAAACAAAGGGGTCACTACCAGGCTGTAGGTAGGGGTCAGGCTTTAAGGAACCTGAATAGATATGCTTATCAGTAAACACCCCCAGGAATTTTGCTAAAATACCGTTTTGCTTTGCTCTTGATAAAGTGAAAGGCTTTGAGGCTACAACAAGATTACAACAAACATACCGGTGGCAAAGAGGCAAAAGATTTATCTATGGAAAGAAAATACAATGTTGGGCACATAAATGTGCATAGGATTTTAATGAAGTTATCTTTCTGAACAGCAATCTGACATTGTCTGTCTGTGGCAAGACATTTATTGATTTGACCTCATAAAGCTAAATAAATTAAACAAGTATTTTACAATTAATTGCATGTCATTATGACCAAAAGTAATTTTTATGGCATTTTACTAGGTCTTCAGGGAGTTTAATTTATTCATGTCTCTGATTAAATCAAAGTGGCCTGAAGGAGATATCGATTCATATTGCAGGGACTATCGGGAATATCGGGTGTGGCTGCTGTGCTGACAGCCCATCTCTGAGGTCTGAGTGGAACAAGAACAAGGCACCTGCAGTAGTGAGCACAAAGGAGAGGGCTGGTCACAGTCCTAGCCACTTTAGTCTCACTTGGGAACCCAGTTACTAATCAATACACAACCTTAACAGTGACGATGAAACCTCACAAGGCTAACTACAAATATATTTGTTTAGGAATAATATAGGACTGCTTAAGTCTGTATCTTTTTGTTCATTTTTCTTTTTAAGAGAACAAATTAGCAATATTAAGCCTAATTTATCATATATCCAATACTATTTTAGACCTACTTTCATGTATCTGCACATTTCATACATTAAAAAAATATAGCAATTACTTCTATAGGAAGCAAAATTTTATAGCTAACCAGGGTTCTTAGCCTTTACGTATATGTACATGGAAGGAACTGTAAGTATTTAGAATAATTTAATGAGAAATAAATTATCATCCTTGGTCACGAATTCTGTCTTGAAATGGTGACAACACAGCGTTACAAGTGTGGGAAACTTTTCTGTCGCTGCCTTACTAAACTTCATGAAGACATTTTGTACAGTGCTAGGATAACTTGCTTACCTCCTCTTCTAGCCAATCATTGTACTGGACAATGGTGGACATTGCAATATCAGCACCTTTCATATAGAATGTAATTTCTGCTGTGGATTCATCCTGTAGTAGGGTAAAAATAAACAGAGGCAGCTGGGGTGAACTGCTTCTTGTAAGTAGCCACTGGTCTAAAGAAGACGCTCTGGAGGAAGCATGTCCTAGAGAATGTGCCGTGGGCTTTCTTTGTAGGAACTGCTCTAAGACGGCAGTGCAGTGAGAGCCAAAGTCGGCAAACACCTGAGATGCAGCACTGTAATTCTTCAAACAGTCTGATTAAGCATAAGTAGTAACTCTTTCCAGTTTCTCAAGTGTGACAGAATGCTCACTGCTTAACAAATGGAATTCCAAAATACAATTTTGGTACTGAGTAAGATAACTTTAATAAAGGTATGTATTAGTAACTTTGTGGACATAAATCATGCTATGCAATTTCAATTTCAGTTGAGGACAAAACACTTTTAATTAAAACATTACTACTGTCCTTTACTTGTTCTGCTTCAGTATTCCCAGGAGAGTGACTTTATCAACTGGAGTCACACCAGCTTCTCAGCTCATACATTAGTAGCTATGTTTTTTGTTTCTGTTTTTAAGAAAATAATAAAGCACAAAGTATTTGAGTAAATATTTGACTTTGAAATTTTCTGGGGGTAGTTTCTGTATTTACATAGAAAGCCTGGAACCTGACTGACCACTGGAGTGTGGGTGCAGCCATCGCCATGACGTACTCTGACTATGATGCCCATCCGCTTGCTCTCGGAAGTGAAGGGGAACATCTGTAGGATGCAGTAGGTCAACACCTGGCCACTGGGGGTCTTCAGTTGCATGGAAGCAAGGTCTCTGTTGACCAGAGTGAGTCCGACACTCTCCGTCCATCGTACCAGTGCCACCTGAAGAGATCAGAACGTGTGAGGAGCAACCACCTAGGGACCATTACATGAAGAAACACACAGCACACTAGTGTGCAAAAGCCCACTGAGGCACAACTGACGTAGAGAAACTGTGATAACTTTTCCTTTCTCTCCCACATACTTTAACAAGTAAATGATTATATAATATAATATTATATATATATATATATATATATAATTGTATATTGTTTACTGCAGACCATTCTGTACCATAAAGACTATTTTGCAATGTGTACTGACTGAGTCCCAAACCCAGATGGCATTAGATCTGATGAAAAAAATCCCCATCTACCCTGGAGCTGAGTTTTCATTGTTTGCCCCGATTTATCACCTGTAGTTCTACCGGCTTTGAAGGAGACAGCAGTTCTGTAACCTCCTTTTCCTAGTAGAAAAGATAAGCTGATACCCATAACGAACTCATGCTAATAAAAATCAGGGTGCCCACATTATGGCTACAAATGCCAAGACTGCCCTAGGTCATCCAGTTACAGTGATATAACACTTTGGCTTAAAGTAACCTGAGGAAAGAGTTGACTTGGCTTAGATTCCAAGTCACAAACTATCACTTAGGGAAGTCAGGGAAGGAGTGAAAGGCAGGGACCATGGAGGAACGCTGCTTGTTGGCTCACTCTGTGGCTTGTTCATGTGTGACTGCTTTCTAATACTGCCCAGCACCACCTAAGTATGGATGGTAGCACTCACAATGGCCTAGGCCTTATAGCATTAGTTAATAATCAAGACAATCCCTTACAGATATGCCTGCAGACCAGAATTATAAAAAAATTACTCACTTGAAACTCTATTTCAGGTGATTTTAGTTTGTGTCAAGTTGACAGTTAATGATAGCTACGACAGAGACAACAGCAAAGTAGAAGACCAGTCTGGGCTGAGTCTCCAGTACAACTGAGATACCCAGCAGCTCTGTGTCCATTCTTTTTTTTTTAATATATATATATATATATATATTTTTATTTATATTCAAAATCATTTCCCCTTTCCCGTTTCCTCCCTCCCCGAAAGTCCCATAAGCCCCCTTCCCTCCCTCTTTTCCCCATTCAACCCCCTCTTGCTTCTCTGTCTCGGCATTCCCCTACATCCAGTCTTTCCAGGACCAGGGGTCTCTCCTTCCATCTTCTTGGAAATCTATTGATATGTGTATTGTGTCTAGGGTATTCTGAGATTCTGGGTTAATATACCCTTATCAGTGACTGCATACTATATGTGTTCTTTTGTGATTGGGTTACCTCACTAAGGATGATATTTTCAAGTTCTGACCATTTGCCTAGGAATTTTGTGAATTCATTGTTTTTAATTGCAGAGTAGTATTCCATTGTGTAAATATACCACATCTTCTGAATCCATTCCTCCGTTGAGGGACATCTGGGTTCTTTCTAGCTTCTGGCTATTATAAATAAGGCTGCTATGAACATAGTGGAGCATGTGTCCTTACTGCATGCAGGGAAAGCCTCTGGGTATATGCCCAGGATTGGTATAGCCGGATCCTCCGGGAGTGTCATGCCCAGTTTTCTGAGGAACCGCCAGACTGCTTTCCAGAGTGGTTGTACCAGCTTGCAATCCCACCAGCAGTGGAGGAGTGTTCTTCTTTCTCCACATCCTCACCAACAACTGCATGCAGAAGAATGCAAATTGACCCATTCTTATCTCCTTGCACTAAGCTCAATTCCAAGTGGATCAAGGACCTCCACATAAAACCAGACACACTGAAACTAAAAGAAAGGAAACTAGGGAAGAACCTTGAACATATGGGTACAGGGGAGAATTTCCTGAATAGAACTCCAATAGCTTATGCTCTAAGATCAAGAATAGACAAATGGGACCTCATTAAATTACAAAGTTTTTGCAAGGCAAAAGACACTGTCAAAAAGACAAAGCGGCAACCAACTAACTGGGAAATGATCTTTACCAACCCTACATCTGGCAGAGGGCTAATATCCAATATATACAAAGAACTCAAGAAGTTAAACTCCAGAGAGGCAAGTAACCCTATAAAAAATGGGGTACAGAGCTAAACAAAGAGTTCTCACCTGAAGAATATCTAATGGCTGAGAAGCATCTAAAGAGATGTTCATCATCCTTAGTCATTAGGGAAATGCAAATCAAAACAACCCTGAGATTCCATCTCACACCAGTCAGAATGGCTAAGATCAAAAACACAGGAAACAGCAGTTGTCTGTGTCCATTCTTTATCAAGGTTTGCTTTCCACTATATAATGTGAAAAAGATACTTGCAAAGTGTCCTGAGGCTGAAATGATATAAGCAAATTCCTGGCATATGCAGGTGCTTAAACTTAGGAGCTATTACTATACAATTAAAAAAAATAGTGGCAAAATTAATTTTAAGTTAATTCACGCAGTCTCTTATGGCTTTTTTCAAGAAAAGGGGTTATCTTTAAAAGCAATATCATTATAAGACAATTAAACCAGTACATAACCTTATCAGTAACCAAAGAAATACAAGCACAGCCCAGCAAGGCTACAGATTCCTTTGGTGCTCTTGGGGGAGGGGGAAGGGAAAAAAGTCCTCTTGCTTTTCTTTTGAAGGTACAGCTTAGCCAGCTGTCAGGACCATAGCTCTTGCAGAGCATGGGTCTCTCTGTTTTCACAGCCAGTATTTTATCTTAGGCTTTGGGAACTCAAGAAATCTCAAGAAAACTTAAATTTTATGACAGGTATCATTAATTCAATCTTAGTGTCTTGTGAAAGACACAGGACACCATGCCCACCCATAAGAAACAATGTAGTAAAAGTTCCAGTAAGGGATCAAGAGTTTATGCAAATGGTGGCCTCGTGGAAAACTGGTGATGATGAAACCTTCACAGGAAAGAGAGTCCTTGAGCAGGATGCATGTGTGGTTACAAGACAAGAGGTGACCCTCAATCCTTTGGTACAGAAGCTATTTTCATTTTGTGGGAAGATCAGAAATCATTTTAAAATCAGGGTTTCTAGGTAATTTCCAGAAACCCAATTGTAAAATACTTTTGAAAAGGTCCCCCCCTCCCCGCCCCCCCCCCCCCGACTCTGGGATGGAAAGCTGTTACATACCCTTAATACTAAGAGCTCCCAGGGCACAGCAGGCAATGCTTTAAGAGAGGATCCTGTACAAGAGACTGTGGGAGGAGCAGAGGGAAGTACTGCAGTGCCCAGCACCCCCTACTGGAAGCAGATGGGATGCTTTCTCCTCTGTGAGCTGTTGGGATATGGCAGACATGGACAATCAGGCCTATAGCCACACTAATCTTCACTCAGTCTCTCCTGGGGTCTGCATGCTCTTCCATAACACTTTCTAACAGTGATCTGCACAAGTATGAGGGTTGCTTTAAATGATAAACAAAGAGATTTAGGTAGTTTTAAGTTACCAGTCACAAATTATATGCAGTTAATGCACCAGGGAAAATATCTTCTTTACAATGTTTTGATACTTTTAAAATGTTTACATAGTGGAGTTAGCCTATGATACATTGAGTGAGACCATGATCAAACTGTAAAATATACTGAGCAGGCTAGACTAGAAAAGGATATATGACAGATCATCAAGCTAAAGTAAACTCAAGCCCTGACCGTCTATTGGTCTGACCTGGCCAGCCCTCATCTGAGATATTGTGCTCCACCCTTCTGGATTTTAAGAGTATACTGTTTGGGATACACACAGAAATTTGCCTCATTATTTTGAGTCCCCATTTTCCCTCTCTACATGCAATTGATAGTTTTTCTCTTTTGTAAATAAGCACAGATTCAGTAAATCATGACTTCTGTAAGTTTTGCTAGTCTTGGTAAGATTTCTGTGCCCTTGTCCTGGAAGATAAGCCATACAAACAGTAACAGAATGCTCAGTGCTTGTCAAGTATTATGAGAAACTGCCATCTAGAAATTATTTGCTTTGTGATTTCCTGTTTGTGAGGAATCAACTAAAGATTTATCTTCTAAGGATGCCTCTCACAAGGCTGCCAGTCTCTGCACCTTTGTGACCTGTTGCCTTTATTGAGAGCAGGGGTGTAAGCATCAGAAGACTGCATGTGGACCTGCATGACTGCAAAGAGGATGTGTCTGTGGAAGTCAAATGGCTTTCTAGGCCCAGGTCTTGGGGTATTTTGCAGCACTGCATAGCAACAGCGACATGCATCTACCCTCTCAGCATTGGTGACATTTGCTGGTTAAGATGGCACACACCATGCTCAGCGGTGTGCTACAGTAAAGTTGGAATCATAACTCTTACTCCTGGCCCCCAGGTTTGAGAACACAATGAAGAACACCTGCCAGTGATCTGGCAATGTAACCTGCTCCAAACTACAGCATCAGAGAAGACATGTAGATGTTAGCAATCCCATCTAGAGGAGAGCCCGGCACCTGACCACACTGTCTCTTCCTATCCAAGACAATGACTCTGTAAGTTGCAAATGATCTAATATGCCAAGTTAAATTTTCAATTTACAGTGAAAGGTTACTATTACACTGTGACCCGTAAATTGCATCTTTCCGTAAATACCCTATCATCTCACAGTGCATCCACTGCAGTCAGGACCAGGCTTTCTATATTTGGTGACTCACATCTGTTTATTATTCAGTTTATGCATGGCTTAACAGTTCCTTTGCGTTAGGAGCTTATAACAAAATTAAGTTTAGCTCCTTACACCTAGCCAAGCACTCCATCCAAAAGGTTTAATCACCCCGAGAATGACTTGTCCATATTCAGCCAAGCAAACAAAGGGGTTACGTTTTCTGCAACACAGACATCTTAGTTAATGTCCATAACAACCCTCTTGGTATTGGGCAGATTCTTTTGATAATATAAACAAGTGACTGCAGAGGGAACAACCTTGCAGCAGATCCTTGGCACTCACTGTCATCTAGGTTGATCTTTCCCCTAACAGATAAACTCAGCGGACAACTCCCAGAGGCAGCTAGCCCGTCCTCTGCAGTTCTCCAGTTCCAGGAGGAGCTTGGAACCCTGGTGTAGTTACTGGAGAACTGTGTAGCAAAGGAGAGCTCCAGTGAACTCTCTCTGTGTATGTGAAATGGATTGAGGTGTTCTTTTTAGGACTAGTATCTGATGACATTAAATATGACATTAAAACAAAAGCAAAGACGCTTTCGGTAGCACTGGCAGCTAGATTCTATCTTCCTCCTACAGATTTAAACAATTGAAAATACACACTTTGGGGACTGGGGATGACCCTCAGTTACAGAATATTTGCCCCACACCAATAAAATAAAACATCCTTTAGAAAATCAAACCTAAGGAAAGCAGTCCAGCACACACCTAAGAAATAGGCAGCGCTATCAGATGTGTTTCTAAGTTTGAGGGGCTGTGGTCCTCTTCAGGTTTTAACTTGGATCCTTAGATTATTTATTCTAAGACTAGAGCAAAAATATACATAAGATGTATCATCTCTATATGAACAGAAAACAAGGCAGTTCTTAGATATGGAAAGTAGCACAGGAGGGGGATTAAACAGGTATAAAACAAGTATCCAGGAATCCTTTGTGAGAAGTAAAATGGTTGATTAAATAAATCAGAGAGAGTGTGGAGAACTCCCTTATGCAAAAGCATAATTTATACATGCACTTCACCCACAGGGAGGGTGTATAACTCCCCTTTTGATACAGGCTGTGTGCATGGGAACTTCCAGACCAAGATTACAGGTTTGTTTTGTTATTTTAGGCAGGGGTTTTCTCTATAACCCCAACTGACCAAGCTAGTTTCAAACTCAGAGATCCTCCTGCCTCTGCTTCTCAGATGCTGGAATTAAAGGTACACACCATCACAGTCAGCTGACCACAAATACAATGAAAGTATAAGGGAAACCTTCAGTGGAGACACCTGACAAACACACATGGGTTGCGTGACCAAGAGCAGCATCCTGGGATTCAAAATAAAAAGGAAGACACACACACAGAGGACTCCTAGAGAAGCATGGGTGCAGTGGGCTCTTTGCTCATTTTCCCAAGGAATCCGAAGTCACACCACGTGACTGTTCAGAGTGTTTACAAAGAACCTTGTCCTATTCCATGAGTTTACAGTCATGGTTTAGGGGCTTCTCTAATGGAGTGCTTGACACCTGGTATTTGATTCTGAATTCTATGTAAAGGGCACCAGGGTCACTGCACATCACCAACATCTAGAGCTCAAAATGTGAGTTTTCTATAACACTTTCTAGAACAACTAGGTGAAAGCATTGGGGATCATGGTAATATGCTTTATATTGTGCCCTCTGCATTCTCTTTTCCTGTTTCCTTTAGATGCTGTCATGAATGTAGAGGCAATAGAATGCATTTCTCAACCAGCACTTTCGGGTTCTGTGTATCCAAGGCTATCAGTTGAGTCTATTTTATAAGGCAATTTTGTAGGTAATAACTTACAAGTAGAGTATCAAATAATCCTTGTGTATATCTATATTAAATGGAATTAACTGCTGCCTGGGATTATAACAAGAAATATTATTGGGATATTTTGCTCTGAGATGTAAAATGATAATCTAGAAGTAAAAGGCTTCATATATTTCAAATGACTATTTTTATGACTACTGAGCTTTCTGAAATTTCTAATACATAATGTGACTATTGATAATAATTCACAGGCAAGAATAATTAAAATGAGAATGTACAAAAAATATATTAGTGAGAGCCCGTGCGATCCTCTATAGGCCACTTAGCAGTCACTAACCAGATGTCACAGACACCTCATCTGCACGCTCACAACTCCCCAAGCTAAGTAACCAGTATAGGTAAGGGTGTCCCAGAGCTACACCATAGGGAGGAAATAAAACACAGGGCAAGATTTTATCAATCCTTTTCTCTATAATTCCATTATCTAGAAATTTCTGGGTCACTATTCTTAAAACGCTTGGCAGAAATTTCCTTTATTCTATTAGCAATTATGCACACAGCTGCCAGCTGTAGCCCTCAGAGTACATATTTTACCATGTACTTTATAAATCATAATTTAATCATTGACATCTCATCATTTTTGATTGTGGTTATTACAATCATTGTTATAATTTAATAGAATTATTAACTTAAGATGCAATTTGATCATCTGGAAAAAGTACTAATCAATATTCACAGACAAGCTATGCAGTATTTATTCTCTATTGGTCTTGAAGGTCACAGAGTGAAGGCTTTGTGTCAGTGACAATGATTTGCTCCTCACAAATATATTGACAAAACACCACAGTTAGTCCTGCTTCAGTAGGCACACACAATAAAATGAATTAAAAAATACAACACTCCACATACATTAGTTCTTCAGTAAATCCAAATGTAATGCTATTAAGGACATATTGTTCCTTTATTTAGAATAATAAAATATTACTTGTGATTTGTCATTAATTCTAGATGATTCTTGCATATAAATGGCTGAGCAAGGCAAAGACAGCTGCACCTTGAAATAATATTTAAACATAGAACTTATTAATGTGAATAAATGTAGCCATATAGGTGAAAGAATGCTACTACTAAATAGGTAGTTTACAGGAATAAGCACTCATTAAAAAGCACAGCCAATCAATCCTTTGGTCTATAGTCAGCAGAGGTCATGCTATGCCTTCATCACTTGTGTTGATGACCTCTGCTCTGAGCCTGAGCTTATGTTCTCTTGTGATTCCTATGACCTGAATTCAGTACGGGCTTCCTGCAACTACACTGGATTTTCATTCTGTGAAAGAATTTCTATGGAGCATTTAACATTTGTTCAGCCTGAGTTTGCTATGCTAATCCTGTAGACACAAATCACAGGCAAGCAGAAGAACTTCGTTCTGTCTTAGAGAAAATGAAATATTGACCAGGGCATAAATAGGTTCTACCTCATACATACAAAGTCCGTTGTTTACTCTCTGACATCACTATTACTGTAGACATAAGCACGCGGCATACTCCAAGTACATATAGGCATGTGGCAGATGACACACCACTGCAAGTACTTACTATCTGTGCCTAATTCTTGAATTGCAAATTAATCCCCCAAGACTTCTACAATTTGTAGATTAAAAGTTCAACTACATTAGAAGTGCTGGTATAGAAAAGATCCTCCTTTTATTCAGGAAAATAAATATCAAGGTGGCTTATACTACAAAGAATAGCAACTGGCTCAAAAACTCAAAAATGGGGGTACTCAGCAACTCACATTCATCCTAAGTATAAGATGAAACGGTGCTGTGAGCTGATGGTGATTATCATAGGGCAGTATGATGCACAAAACATAGGAACCTCTGATTCATAAGTTCTCTGTAGAAATAACTGTTAGAGCCATGAATAAATAGGATTATAAGAATATAGTTCTGATACGACTGTATAAAACTAGTTAAGTATTAAGTGATAACCCTGCTTATTAACCATGGATATTGTGATAGGTCAACACTGAGGTTAAACAGAAAACATCAATTGAACCATTTCCCTAAATAAAGCTCCAGGGTGCAATATTCTGAGCACTTTATTCAATAAAAAATGCTTTTACAATGGTACTTTGGTGATTGGGAAACACTGCTATCATCTGTCAAGCTAACGGCAGCAAAGTTCAATATGCCAAACAACAGGGTATTTGGATGCCTTTCCTGAGGCTCTGGGATCTGCACACACCACATCAATACTGCACTTTAAAAAATCATGATGAAACTCATTGTTTTCATTTTTAGATTTAAAATATGAGGTACAGATCTTTTTACATATTACTTATTCTGCCTTTAATCTCTGTAAAGTTTCCATACAAGTCAAAAAACTTAAGTGTAAGGTTAGCAGTTTGTTATAATTTCTTTAAGTTCTTAAGTCTTCAAATCAATGAAATGTCTTTCTATGGTAAATTCCTAATATTTAAGCATTAAGACATGTAACAATTTATGACTTTGTATGTACTTCAAATAATTTACACTTCTTTTGGTAGGCAATAATGTGAATATGTAAGATAGTATATTTTTGACCACACACGCACACTCACACACACATACACAAACTATTGTAATGGTTTCAAAAGATGTAGTTAAGAGCTGATTAGCCTAGTCTATGAGACACAGTGGAGCAATAGCGTAGGGACACTAATTAAAGGAGTATACACTATAGGACCAGGTAGGCAAAGGATGGGGCTCATTTCCCTAACTTGCCCTCTTTTACCTTAATGGGATTTTATTCTGATACTTCTTATATATCACCAATAATTCCTGATTTTCACATTATGTCAATATTTTTTATTCCCTTTCTTTTGGGGGGGAGGGGAGACAGGATTTATCACTTTGTAGCTCTAGTTGGTCTTGAACTCACTATGTATACCAGGCTATCCTCAAAACTCAGAGATCTCACGGCACTATCTCTCGAGAGCAGGATTCAGAATGTGTACCACCAACCCAGATACTCAATGCTCCTAAATCAGAGTTGTGTGATTAGAATCTTAAGTTCCTTGTCACAGTTTTATTATGTACTAATAGGCATATTTGAGAATGTGACGTGTAGCCTTGCCAATCCATAGGAATTGACCCCATGTGAACTCTAAGAGCTTTCAGACCACTTGTTCTACAACCATGCATACTCTTCCGTTCCCTCCTCCTGTCTTGAGTTTGTCCTGGCTTCTTGTCTGAAGCTTTCCTCCAGAAGAATTCTACATTCTGGCCATCTACAATTTACTTGGGATTTCTACTGCATCTTTAACTTGCCCCTGAATACCGTGCCTTCCTTTCTCTGTAGCCATCTGTAAGGATCCTAACTTTGTCACATATCACCTAGTCTGACAGATTTTCTATTGAGTCTCAGAGGAAATCTACATTACTCTGTAACTGTCACATTCTACATGCAGATAAAACCAGTACCATGCAGACAATACCAAGGCCTACTTGCCAACTCAAACAGAATCTCAGACGATGGCTATTGAACCTTCTGGGTCTCTGTAGTTAAACCCAGGAAACAGTGCTTTAGGTAGCCTGTAAGAGCAAGTCACCATGGTGGCTCTCTTTCTCAAGTGAAACTCTTTCAAATGAGTTTACAGCATTAAGTCCTATATCCTGTGGTGGGATCAAATTCCTGAGATACCCTCACAGCATCTTTCCAACTGTCCAGTGCATAGTTCTTGGCTGTCTTTAACAATGCTAATCTCTTAAACAACCATACCATCTTTGTCTAAAGGTTGCAAGGAGCTCTAATGGCCAACCTGCATATCTTCATTACTCTGCTTTATGCTTCTAATCCTTACTACAAACCTTCATAAGAACAGCCATCAACAGCCATGTCAAAATGTCTTGAAATTCTCTACTATGTTAATTAGTCTATTACTTTTAATTTATCCTTATTCAAAGTCTCAGAACAAAGGCAAGACCACAGTTTTGTTTTTTTGTTTGTTTGTTTTCCAGAATGTGACATTAATATCTCTAGTTTCCAGCAGGGTCCTTTCTCTCACATAAGTCCTTGGAGCTTGGTTCATTAGCCACACGACCTTTGAAATTTTCAACTCCTGACCTTATACCAGAACTACTTAGGTCTGTCCACTGCTCATCAACAACACTGGGGTTCTCTGCCTACCTTTCTATTACTTCCAGAATCAGAATTTAACAGCCTCCCTACCCATGACGATTAAGTACTTATATGATCTAATTTTGTAGGGTATTTGAAAGATGTAACTTGCTAACACTGTCTCTAAAGTTGGTTTGATTATATTACATAACTGTCTAAAGTACTCTGAGGGGACAGATTAGATAAAGCTGTATAAACACACTCAGAATGACTGCATAAGAAGTAGAAATTTTAATAATGAATCTTACTAAATCCAAATGGAGCAAAGTTGGAAATGACTAAGTTAACTCATCTAAGGTTTTTTTTTATCATTTCTGTAGGTTTCTCAATTATTTATATTCCAAATCTTTTATATATATATATATTTTTTTTTCTACAGAACAAGTGGAAATTTAATATATAAGCCCAGTGACTCACTGCAATATAAGGAAATACTACACAATGAAGTACAAGAGTAATAAGTTCACTTGGGGAACCAAGTTTTGATAAAGTCAGCTGATTTTTCTCATGTTATTTCCGTTAAAAACTATTGAATGTAATGGTATAAAACTACAAGGCCAAATCTTTAAGAATCTTCCCTTAATGTCATAAATAAATCTAGCCTGTAACAGTCTAAGTTTCAGAGGCCTAGTCTGTGGCTAACAAGGATCATGCAGATTAACCCTTAGGCATTAACATGGAAGGTCTGAAATTGAGCCCTGAAAGGCTTGGACTATGCCCAGAGGGCCACACATACTAAGGCTAATGTCAGAATCCAGGACACGGTTTAGTGTACTTGCTTTAGAGAAGCAACCTTCAAGCCTGTAGACTCCAGGTGGAAACCGATCACACAGGTTTGCACAGTGAAGCCTGTCCTCCCCAAACAAGATGCTCTAAAGAAGCAACTGACCTCATCGGGGCTGGAGGCCTGGTAGGTGCGGTTCTCATCACTAAAGTCTTGGTCTGCTTCAGCAAACTCAGTCTCTCCAGTGATACCAGCCCGAGCCTCATACACAGGAGTGACATTATGACAAAGAGCGATGGCTTTCACTGCTTCATGGATTCTACTGCTGACACTCTTCTTTACTTTAGGCATTGAGGACTGGCTTCTTCTCAGTGGAGCAGAACTTGGGTTGTGTCCACTTGGTTGTGAGTGTACCTTTAAAACAGGGTGCCATGTAATAAGGGCAGACAGAAAAAATGATCCACACAGAAATTACTGGGATGTTTTATGAACTAAGATAAGCTGTTTGAGACTAGGACAGTGATTTGATTCTTTCACACTGTACACAGGAATATAAATTATTATTTTTGTCTCAGCAATGCAAAATGCTTGGCTCTTTTGAGATTGTCAAACACACCATATATGTATTTGTTATGCTATTTAAAGCCTGACGCATTCCCTTTTCCTAAGTTTAATTAACTATTACTTTACTCCTTAAGACAGCAAGATGAAGAACAACACAGAATGGTGTATGCACACACTACACATAAAACAATACCAAACAAAGCAGCCAGAACTCTTGAGACTTTTCCTTGAATATCATAATAAATAAACCCACTATGATTATCTGGTTCATAGGTAACAAAGATTAAATATACTAATGGTGTCAGAGAAAGCAAGCTTGTCAGAACTCAGTCCTATTCATGGGAAGCAACTGTCCACTGAGCACTATGTATCTGTATAATTCCCATCAGGACTATTCATGAGTGAGCAAGCTTTCACCACCCATTGATGGGTTTCTATTATTCACCTCCTACCATGGTGGGTGACAGAGGACATTTCCCAAACCCACAGAACAGACACACATCTTCCTGTTAAACTACCTTAGAGACTCAGGACAGTACTCAGAAAAGACTAGGGTCAGAGCAACTGAGAGTCACTAAGTATGAGCCTCTCCCTACCAAGCATAGGGCTTCATGCAGAGGTATCTGCTCAGTTCTCAATGTGCTATCCGCAGCTGCATGGCAGACCCCATCTGTACCAGCTTACAACAAGCTGCTTCAGCTATGGAAGGGCTTAGTCCTTCCCCTTCTGAATTATGTAATGCTCACTGATGCTTGTATAATTTAATTTCACACAAATTCCATTAAAGAGTAAGCTTTCACCCAGCCAGTGCTTCCAGTGGGCAAAGATAATCAGGTTAAGAAAGATCTGTGCTACATTAAAGTGGGCTACAGACAACCACCATTACGATAACAACATAAATAGGGACTAACACGAGTTCTACACAGTCGTACCAGAAAAGCCCACAGACATCCTTTAGTGAAAAAAATCTCCAAATGCTCTTAGATATAAGTAAACATTAAATATCTGTTATATTTATATAATGATTCTTCAACTCTTCAGCTTTTAATATGATCCTGATAAAATAGTTATAATAATAAATCACATCATGGATACAGGGTAGTCCAAATGCCTCCTTAAAGTATACAGGCTATTGTTATGGCCCTCGGATGCCTCTTGGGAGCTGCAGGTGGGTCCCTATTACTGAAGACACTACATACTTAGGACACAAGACTCCAAAGTTTTGAGTTGGATAACATTCTTCCTGCAGTGTAGCTTCCATAGTGAGTTCAGAAAGTACTTTGTGAGCTGCCAAGGGAGCACAGTGCTGAGGTACCTACCTTAGTCACTGAAAAGATGAAAAACAGAACATATTTGTTTTTTAATGTGAGAAAGGTTTATTTAAGTATAAGGAAAAACAAAGGGATTATTAGGAAACAGCAAAGCCAGTGTTCTATTAATTACCCTTTAAAATACTGTTTACTAAACAACTTACTTTTAGAAATAATTCACTAAAAAACAAATAAATGATTTGAGCTCATTATTTTTGCCATGAATCTGCTAATATAGATATACTAGTCATAGTTTCTTGATTGAGTTACTAGAATTGATAGGAGGGTAATGATAAACAGTAAAATAACCAAATTAACATACTTAGCTCACCACTGTGGGTGCACTTGAGAGAAGATGGCATTCAGAAGTACACTCACATACCTGCAAGTAGGAATTCAGAACGTGACTTTGGATTTCGTCCATAGTGTCTGTTCCATAGGAGACAGTACCCAGATGGAGCCGCTTAAATACCATTTCATTCTGAGTGAGCGTTCCTGTGATAGGGAGATTAGCAGCAGCAGTGAGCACAGGCATGGTGAGGAAGTTCTGCAGTTCCATAAGGAGGGTTGGTCACATCCTTGACTGTGCCCTGAGACACATGTTAGAAGACACAAAGTGCTTGCAGAATGGTCACTCTGACAAGGAGGCTTAGAAGTGTCTCTCCAAGCATGTTGTGTTAATAGTCTTTACCAATGTAAAGTGCTCTAGAAAAAAGAAAATCTGAGTCTCTGTGCCTGGCTCACATGTGTGAACTGGTATAATAGCAACTTCAGCTCCTATAAATAAGGCATAAACTAGGAAGCTAAGTCATCATTGACTTAGTCACAGTACTGGGCTGGAGAACGACACTACCTACCTCCACATTAGCATGGTTTAGTAGCCTTAAGACCTACTTCCGAAAAGTAATCATTATTGGTAGAAAGATAATACTCCAGATGTTTAACACTTCCTAGACTGCCAGGAGCCAGCCTGGCCCAGAATGGTTGAAGTGGGACATAGCATTGGAAAGAGAGTAGTTTTAAAGACTGATGGCCTCTGGTCTTCTAGCACTCTTAACTATACGGAATGTTTGCTGATAACTTCTAAAAAAACTTTCTTGCTTATTCTGTTGTTAAAAACTGCTGGCTTGGATGATTTAGCACCTGTTGCCTAGCAGTGGGAAGTAAGAAAGAAATTTATTATTACAGCTTCCTTCTCTGTCCAGGCAGCCAGAAGCCTCTCTAGCTGGACTGGTTAACTCTTTGTGAACCAAAGAGGAAGGAAAGAAAAAGAATTAAAATGCTTTATTTACAGACACATTCAGACACCCACTCTGGTTGAGCCCAACTGCCTATCTCAATCAACTCCACAAGTATTCATGCATGCTTACATACATACACATTTACCTACATAGGTATGTACAGACCAAATATACTTTTGGTTGGATGGATGGATGGACAGCATAGAGCCCCCCAAGCCAAACCACCTTACCAACAATTTTGTTTCTTTTCTCTGGTCTTTTTATACCTTCTGAGATAAAAAGTTCTTTTTAGAAAATTACCTCAGATAAAATGGGAGTTCAGAAGGATGTTAATACTAAGTTCAAAGCAGTGTTCCATTCTAGATGCTCATTATAAATCCCAAGCAATGGCTTTTACATAGCCTTGCCTTATCATAGTATACACCCGTGGCTTTATCCTTGAACTTAAATGTTTTCCTTGAACACAAATCTGTCCTAAGTCTGTATCTCTCTTAATGTAATTATGAAAGCTCATTGTATTTCTTATTATGCAGCCTTTATTTACTATTAAGAGGAGTGGGCACATTCTATTATTGATTCTAACTTTATTACATCTTTCTGGCAAAGCAACTAAGGCCATTTCTTAAAACTTTCTTCCAAGTCAAATCAGGAATACTATAGGTTTATTAATTCATTTAAACAGCATTAATTCATGAAAGTTATGTTGATCTGCAGGAAACTGGATCAATAGGTGGGGCTAATACCCAGGGATTATTATATTAATTTAATGTCAGGAAAAGCGTATCAGCTATAAAAACCAAACCTGAGATGAAGTCTCTTTGGGTTTTGCCATTGAGCTCACCCATCGCAGAGCATGCAAAAAACAAACCAAACAAAAAAACCCAACAACAACAACAAAAACACCGGTGGGCCACCTCCAGGAAGGCCACCTGTTAGCCTTAGCCTATTCCAGATGGTTCCTGATACATTTATGTCACCTGAAATGACAAGAAGATTGTGAAATGGGAGACAATTTTCACAGGTGAGTTTCTGAGAGAGCCATTGGGACATGCTATTTAACACTCTCTCCTCAAACTAGAGCAGAAGCTTTAAAATGACTATGCCCAGGACTGCCAATAAAGCGGAGGCACACATATCTCACTTAATGCAAATACTCATGCGGTGCCAGCATATGAATTCATCTGACTTCACAGAAGTAAAACAACAAAGGAATGCTCCCTTTGCTCCCTTTTAGGAGGAAGGGTGCTGCCATTCAAGGTGCTTGCCTCTAGTCTCCACTGGGGCTTCGGCACTGGACTTAGGGCACATGTAGTAGGGTTCCCAACTAACAGACACAAGAAGTGAGAGGTGAGACAAGCAATGGCATAGCCATTTTCAATCAAAGTTGGGCTTTCCCAACATCTGTATGCCTTTAATTTTCTTTGGCGTACATGATATTGACAATACCTACCAATGACTAGTCAAGATTTACACTCAGAGTAAAATACGTTATTGACTTGGAGCTTTCCAGAAGAACACAGGATCTTCTTTACAAAAGACCGGCTTTTTATTTTATTTTATTTTAATTTTTGTTTTTTTAGATGCTATTTTGACAAGCACTCTTATAATGAACATACTTTATTAAGAGCTTTACAAACTCCTCAGGATCAACACTGGTTGCTGCCCTTTGCACTGACCATGTGCACCATACATCTTAAGTACATGGCTCCAACTTCAGAGAAGTGGAAATGAAGCCAGTTATATGAGACGTAATCTATGCCAGTCTCAAAGTAGAATTAACTTAAAATACATGGTTACATTAAATATCAAAGTCAGCAGCAACCCAGCTTCCAAATAAAAACAGAAGCTCTGTAGGTGGCATTTAACAATGATGGATAATCAGAATTCTAGTACTTTGTAGTTAAAGGTAATGAAATAATATACTAATTGGTAAATACAAAGTTCACAAAGTATGTGTCCCCAAAATTTGCAATATTCTAAATGTATTATATATGAATGCTTTCTGTTTCAGATTACTTGATATAAATGACGAATTTTCTATAGACTTTTCTCCTTGATAACTTAGGCCAAGGAGATCAAGTTTTTATTATGAATAATTTTATATGTAAAGTGAAAATACTACAACAAACACTGATATACATTAGACAAATGAGTTCTCTGTTTAAAAATACTTAAAATAATTTTATTAGTTAAGAAATTTATATATTTTGATTATATCCATCCTTCCTCCCCAACTCTTTCCAGTACAACCCCCACATCCCTTCTCACCCAACTTTGTGTCCCCTTTCTTGCCCTTCCCATGCCATATCCCTTCACTCCACCCCAGGCAGCATGAAGGCAAGTTTGGAGTAGTCAACTACTTTTAGATGTGTGGCCTTCCACTGGAATGTGGTTGATTTATCATTGAAAAGGCTGTCCCTTCCTTTCCCAGAAGCCAACAACTTCTCATAGTGAAATGCCACTGAAGGTGGCAGATGGATATACGAAGTCCCAAACAGAAACAGGTAGAAGGGGTTGCCAACGTGACCTCTACACAGTGCTATCAGCACCACGCCCCTCCACCCCCACCCCTACCCCCGGTCTCCCCGGTCTTCTTTACTCTCTGTGTTGAATAATCCTGAAGCCTCTCAGGTCTGTTCAAGACCACATATAGCACAACTCTTCCTTCCCCGATCTCTAGTTAGGAAATCCTTGACACAGACCTCTTCATCTCTCATCCAAATTTGAGAACCTCTTGTGGGTATTCTTAAACTCAAGGTCTAATATTTTCTAACACATTTCCCACCTGTGCTGTATTTCCAAAATAAAAATCTCGTCACATCACTCTCATGATTAAAAGTAACTTGGTATTGTTTACCCTTCTAAATATAAACTGCTCATAAAAGAAACAGAATTTTCATGATGCAGTCAGGAGTTGCTTTCTTCACAGTTTGACAGTCCTAATTGTTGCCTTCCTCAGCAAGGGGCCAAAGCCCCTCATCTCCCTCATTCCCACAAACTTCAAAGGAATTAGGAACTGCTTATCTGGCAAACATTCATTACAAGGCATCAGCAAATCCAGGGGTTAATGTAGTAGACAGCTTGGGTCCAAATGCCTGCAACCTGCACGCCAGCTGCTTTTAACACCCCAAATCATTGTCTATAACAGTGTGTATGGGGGTGGGTGGGGGTGGGGATAAAACTTCCTGTAGGATAAAGTATGAAGTCGCCAAAACACAAAGCATGGTAGCGTGGATTTCTTTCCTCAAAATCCTATAGCTAAAGAGAGAGACAGGAAACAAACATTTCCAGAGGCCCCAAATGCAGGGAAAGAAAGGCAAGGCAGAAAACGCTCTGAGAGGGCGGGTGCTCCAGAGACCACCAGTGTGATGTGGAGAGGAAATCCCCCAAGGGTGGACATGAGGCATGTCTAGAACTGTGGGCACATTGATGCTCCTGGAAGGCAGAGTGAAGGGACAGGGCCCATGAGAGGCCAAGGTGGGGGGGGGGGGCGGGGGGGGCCAGGGAGGGTGTGTCATGTCAAGAGGACGACACAGTGAGGAGGAAAGTCTGTGTTCTGTCACGGGGACACTATAAAGAGGAGAGCCTGTATCATGTTAGAGTTTTTAGGTCAGGTGTGGAGGACACTGTAAAGAGCAAAACCTCTCTCCATCAGGGTGACCCAGATGAGCCAGATTCACCCAACAAGGCTCTCCTCCTCCTCACAGTACCCTCCTCTTGTGACACAGTCTCCTCTCACGGTCTCCACACTGAGAAGACTACCCGCCTTCTACCACTGGCTACCTCTCATGTAGCACACCAGGGATCAGATGCTGGCATACCAGCCATGTACATGAGGGGTGGGGCATGCTGCACTAAGGGTTCAGAAACGCCAGACTACTTCTGTAACTCCACTCGGTGGAGCCTCTGACTTGTGTTTCCATTATTGCTTTTCAACTCAGTGTCCATGCTGTCCAGGTCAATGACCATTCCTTCCTCATCACAAAATCCATGAGTCAGGATTCATTTAAATATTGTATGACAGCATGTGCTATTAAATAAATGTAAAAAAAGAAAAAAACCTCGAGTGATAATTTTAAAATTACACTTACTAATCACACATACACACATGCACATACACGCATGTACATGTACACAGAAGGGTGTCTGCCACAGTAAAACTGCCACTTAAGCCACGCTAGTCTCCAACTCTTGATCCTTTTGCATCAGCCTTTGGAATGCTGAGATTACAAGTATGTGCCACTGTCCCCAGGTTGGTACTGCCCACCAAGTGCGGGGAATCCAACCTTGGGCCTTGAGCATAAGGAAGCATGGAGTCTCTGTATTATCTCAATGTTAACCTGGAGTGAAAATAGCTGATGATGAAGATAAGAGTTTCAATTAAAACTGAAAACTGACAGGTACGCTGTGGCCCACATTTGAGCTGCAGAGCCGGGCAGATCTCTGAGTTCCAGGCTAGTCTTGTATACAGAGTTCTAAGCCAGCCAGGGATATGTTGTAAGACCCTGTCTCAAAAAACAAATCCAAAAACCCAACAAAACTGAAAACAAAACTGACCAAACAAAAGCCTAAGGACTAACAACGCATGGAAGAAGGCGTGGATGACACTCTACATTTGAATCATCTATCATTCACTTTTTTTTCCTTCCAGAGATTTCTGGCAAACAAAAACCTAGCATTTCAAATGCAACAGGTGCATGATGATACCAGCTGCTTCCCAGAGTATAGACACATCACCGTCATTATATCTAGACTACTTCTGGATAGTAAGCCCAGGGTTTGAATGTGGCTCCTATTTTAATACATCACTTTAGTCATCCATTCAGCCTATGATATAGCATTTCCAATCTAAGTTTCCTAAGTTCTACAGTGTTATCTACTGTATATTTCTTCCGAACATCTTTAGAGAAATCTCAAGAGTAATTGAAGACATGCACAAAGCCCATGAAACAAGAGAACCCAGAAGACAATAAAATATTAAACATATTGTTGCACAGTATGTTCAGTTGAAATGATGTAAGAGATAACTGAAGCCCAGGTTACAGCTCTTATCTCCTTCTACTAGATACAAAGCTCTGTGTTTAGATTTCTTTCCTGTCACTAGCTATGTTCACTTGTAAGCTTCCTGCCTGTGCCTCCTGACTGTAGGTGTGTCATCACATCTATCTCAGTGATCAGATTAGTAAAAGACTTTCACTAGGTTGTTTATTTGGAGCCAGGGAGGATATGTCATGAAGAAGTCAGAGCAAGTTTGTAAGACAGGACAATTATAAGATTACATTATATTTAGGAACAGCATCCCTTCTGAGAACACTCCATACAAGACGAGGCAGGGTTCACCTTCATTTGTGCATATAGATATCCAAGTTTTGGGGCAGTCTGCTCCTTTTCTAGAGCACTATCTGGAGACCCTTGTTGACAGGTGGCTGGCTCCACCTTATAGCTTAACTGGCACACTATCACTTCTTTGCTCTGCCACTGGGCCCTACTGAGGTCAGTTCTGTGGTCAGTTATGAAATGAGAATGTTCCAGTCTTTCTAGCTTCCTTAAGACTATTTTAGTTTACTGGTCCCTCCAAATATATCCATACAGATTTTTAGATGAACTGCCAAGTACTGAAAAAGATAAGTAGCTGGGATTTAAATAGAATTTGCAAATTAATTTAAGGAATTTGGTTGGCATATTTACAGTAAATATATTAAATTTTGATACTATTCTAAATAAAATTGCCTTCTAATTCAACTTTGGGATAGTTTATTGCTAGTATATAAAGGTACAATTCATTTTTATAGCTTTGTTTTACATACTTTGGCTGTTAGGTTTCTCAGGGATCCATGAGGATTCCCTCTCTGTAAGACTGACTCATACAAAGCAGACGCTTACTTGTCTCTAAGTATGGATGGATGCCATTTCTTCTTCATGTCTATTTTGCCTTAGCTAAATAGCAGGATTATCTATAATAAGCAAAAAGGGAGAAGAAATCCAAATGCCCACTCATACATAGGTGGATAAATAAAATGTAGCATATACACACAACGGAATAGTATTTATCAGAAAAAAAGAATGAAGCATTCCCTATACAATGTAGATTAAACTTGAAAATATTCTACTAAATGAATCTCAACACACAAAGCCCATGTGTTCTATATCATCCATATGATGCCCACCAGGCAAACCCACAGGGCCAGAGTTTCCTGGGACTATGAATGGAGAAGGTACCGAGTGAGAAGTGACCGAGTGACTGTCAGTGCTTGTAAGTACTTGTCTGGGGGTGGGGTGGGGGTGGGTAATGAGAAATTTCTAAACTGAAACTATGGTAAGCACTATACAATAGTTACACAAAATGTTGTGCAAGAGATATAAAGCCTGAGTTTTTCATTTAACTCAAGCTACAATGTAATAACTGTAATATCTAAAGTTTCTAGCCTGTAACCAACAATGTTTGAATGAGTTCAAAACTGATACATCCAAACCACTGACTAGCATTGCCCACCAGATCAAAAACTAAAGGGTCCTTGATATTCCAGCATTCTAGATGAGTAAGTACATCATACCTGGCTGGGTCCTAGGATCTGGGATGTGCCTGTAGACAGGTGAATGCAGTCTTCACACAGTAAGTGGGATCCTGAGAATGTTTGTTAAAGGTGTCAGGGTTATACTTTGTCTCCTGCTCATCCAGATTCTCTCTACACTGTCAGTCCCAGGTGGAGGGCAGCAATACGTCCTTCCTGTCTCACCTCTACAATTGTCATAACTTAGTCACTTGGTGATTTCTAGGCACGTTGTCATCTTAATAACAGAAACGAATGGGCTCCAAACTGGAGACTGTTAGCAAAGAGGTACTGCCTTGAAACCAGATGGTAAGGGGGACACCACATCAAAGAGAGTGACACTGAGTTATTTATGATGCTCAGGTCCTGTGACAATAGGTTTTCTTGTGATTTCTAAGAAAAAATGTAGAGTCTTTTGTAAAGCAGAGGCTTTCTGGATTGCAGTGAGCAAGACAGCAAGGAGGAAATTGATTTTTAGGAAAAATGTCCTGTGGTCATCATTTTCACGGTGGCGGCAGATGTGGTCCACGCTGGGAAGCAGTTGGGAAACCCCTGATCAGAGCCACCGGGCAGCAAGTAGTCCACACATCGAGACTGTGCTGAGCCACAATACACGGACAGACAGGGGGTTTTAACAGACAAACAGAAGAAGCCACCTGCAGTGCACAGAGGTGAGCTCATCTCAGGACTACAGGATTTCTTGTGAAAACTGGAGCAAGGCAAAGGCATGACCATGAGCGATCACTGGTTGTAGCAAAACAAATGAGCAAATGAAAACAAAGCTCTCAAATGATAAGTGACTCACTAAACTTTAATATCAGCACTGGTCATTAAAACATACTGTTGGGTTGGGTGTGCTGGCACACATATAATCCCAACACTTAGGAGGTTGAGGCAGGGGTATGAATTCAAGGCCAGGCTAAGCTAAAGAGTGAGTTGTCTCAAAAACTAACAGGACTCGAGAAATAGCTCAATTGGTAAAGTACATTACTCACAAGCATGAGGTCTAATCTCTAAAACCTGCCTTTTTTTTTTTTTTAAATAATTGGCTAGGCATGGTGGTCTATGCCTTTAATCCCAACACTCAGTAGCAGAGGCAGGCAGGGGTCTGCGAGTTTGAAGGCAGCTAGGTCTTCATAGAGAGTTTCAAGCTAGCAAGGGTAACATAGTGAGACACTATCTCAAAAGCCAAACCAAAACAAATTGGGCATGGCGGTACACATGTACCTGTAATCCCAGTGATGAAGAGCTGAAGACATACAGATCCCTGGGGTTCAAAGGTCGACCAGGCTAGCTTATCTGGAAGTTCCAGGTAAGTGAGAGCCTGTCTCAAAAAACAAAGTGGGAGCACCCGAAGAACAACACAAGACCTAAGCTTATCTCTGGTTGCCACACATACATGTATGAACATTCATGCGCATCTATGCATACACATATACAAATCAATCAAACATACACACTACTCAATGTAGAATTAGTCTATTTTGCCTGTAAATCAGGCCTTTCCCAAAGATTCTGATTCCTAGCACTTGTGTTAAGTGTCTCAATCAATCTAAATACCCGAAATGTTAATTATATCACTCATATCCAAGTACTTATTTTAGTGAATGACTGTCCTAGTGAGACAGCAAATGTTTGCTGGCAAGGAATACTGTAGCTACAATCACCATGATGGGAAGACCTTACGGCCTTCTGGTTTACAAGAAGTTAAAAATTTACTCTAAATCTTACTTTCAAGATCTGCCTACCCTGTAACACTAATTAGCACACACATCATTGTTTTGTTGGTTTTAAAAATGATGAAAATAGCATTTCCCTCCTGATGATGCTGTCCTATGAAATGTCCTATGAAACACTCAAATCTGAACAACATGACATTTTGGGTAATGGATACTATAATTAGACATAGGTCCAAAAAAAAATAATCCTGCTGTTTTACTGGGTATTTCTAGTAATGGTTTTGTTCTACATGAAGACAAAAACTTCCTACCAAAGGAATTAATGTATTTCTTTAATAGGCTGCACTGTGAGTTAAGTTTTAAAATTTATGAGTTCACTGCAGCATTGTTCTTTAAACAATGGCATTGTCAGATGCAACCAGTGAGAAGATTAAAGTTCTCCCGGCAGATTAAGTACAAATTATCCGTCCTCCTGTTTCAGCATCATTTGTTCATTTATCACATAGTGTCTAGTATTCCTGGTCAGTGTCAATATGCTCTGCATCCTTGCAGCTAACAGATGTCGACTCTTGTCGAATGAATTACTTTATGTTTCACGCGCTGCTGGCCGCAGATGTGTCACTATAGCAACATCATTAATTTCAGATCTTACCGGAAACGTGCACTCCAATCAAACCTAATTATACCACATTGCTTTCTTGTCCACAAGAAGGAAACTATAATGCAATTATTGGGACACTTCATTTTCTGTTCTGCTGTGGCAAATGAGAGAGCCACTGTGATGGACGCTTCTTGTCAAAAAGCTTATTGATGAAGCACAAACCCAATTTACAATCATACGAAGGACCACCTTACAATTATGTTAGCAATGTAAGGCTCCTCAGATGCCAGCTCACACTGGAGCATCTCAGCAGGAATTAGTCCCTATAAAATGTCTGTAAATGCCTGGCCCCAGTGCTGTGCCTCTGATCTCCAGAGTCGGAGCCATTCAAGCCAACAATCCTCCACTGCTGAGCACAGGCAGTAGCAGCGGCTCACACCTGACCAGCTTCCGGCACATACGCTCCAGGGAACACACACACTTGCAGAAGAGTGCAGAGCCATTGCTTTTGTGAATAAAATAGAGAAGATGAGACAGAACTAGCAATTTATAACCTGGAACACAATGCTAGTCAATGCCAAGTGTGCACTGTCTCAGCAGGACACAAAAGGGGCAAGAGGGCAAGGTGGGCCCTGCTAGACTTACCCGGACCTCTAGTTGTGCTCCTGCCTTTGTCCTGAGAGCTGTTCAACAAGCTGCCTCTGAGCTGGCGAGCTGACAGCTCTCACCCAGCAGAGCGAAGATGTGTCTGAGATCACGAGAGGGGTGGTCGACACTCAGTCTCCACTCTTTTCACATGACCGTGTGAAACACGTATGCTTTTGTTAGACTAAGGTGGGGGAGTACTGAAATGTCACTTAGCTGCTGAAAAGAATAGTGGTTCTCTGTTATCCATCAGCCTATGGTTTAGTCACTGTGGTCTTCATGAGTGGCCACCACTACCACCTCAGCTCCCAGCAAGACAGGTCAAAATCCTGAGAATGGGTAATGAGTCAGAGTTTCTGGGAGACAGCTTCAGGGAGAGACTGCAGGTAAAGTTGCAGTGGAACATTACATTTCTAAACAAATGGCCAGACAATTGAAAAACTCGGCCAATGATGGCATTTTCTTTGGGAGCTCTTACACAAGAGAAGCAGTGATGAGCAGGCATGGTGGCTCATCTGTAGTCCCTGTACCTGGAAGGAGGAAGAGGAGGAGGAGGAGGAGGAATCGAAGTCAGCCTACAATACATAGAAAGTTTCAGGTCAGCCTAGGGAGCAGAGGAAGAACCTTTCTCAACAAATAAATAAGCAAACAAGTGAGAAGTCAAGATAAGCTCCTCAGTACATTCTATACAGTTCTGCTGGAATTCTTAATCTCATGGCAATGTTAAAAATAGGCGGTCATGGACCATTTTCAATGTGAAGTCAATTTGTACGCATTAATCCCCTCCCTCCTTTGCTGGAGCCTGCTTGTCTCAGAGCTCTGGGAGCTGGGAGTTGCACTTGGCTGAGTCTAGGATGGAAAATGGGGATAGTAGGAGCCTTGGGCACCAAACTGTTGACTTTGTGAGGAGGCTTTGTGCCTTCAGCCAGTGAGAGCCGGGAGCCGAGGGTGGTGGTGGTACATTTGAAGCCACTGTCTCTCAACAGGGCAAGGCTTCGGACACTTTTTGCTTTTTCTCTATGTGGCTCCCGTTCTATAGAATTATATATTCAAAACTGCTTCCTTTTCTTTAGTCTTTTGGATTTGTTATTATCTTATGCCCAGCACTAAGACTGTTTGTGTCTGAGATGCCCTGTTTAGCTTTAAAAAGAGTACCAAGTGGAGGGAGCTTTGGGTTTCAGGATCCTTCCTTCCCTGCCATCTTACCCTGATGACTTGAAACTTTATGACAGAAAATAAGGAGCTGTAACTAAGAATCTCATGTTTATTTTTTTAAAAAGGAAATCAGCATTTTAAGGAGGACTGAGGTCACCAAACATTTACACATTATCAACAGCAAGTGGCCAAAGACAGACATTGGAAGAACTTGTTTGGGAAGGTACGTGGCTGGCTGGCATGGGTTTCTGGACCCATACAGCACAGAGCCTCCCAGTGCCCACCCTGTGGAGCATCTGAGACCTGGCCTCCTGAGTTGTAGCCAGTCTCTCCAACCTTCCCTCTGACTTCCACAGAGAGTCTGGCACTACTGGTGGCAGTCAAGTGAATTTGGCAAAACAATCAGGAAGAAAAGCCTTGAGGGAAGTAGATGCATCAAGGGAGATGCTTCCCATCGACCCATGAGGTCAGAGGAAAGGCTGGCAGAAAAGAGCAGTCAGGGCCAAGCCCATAGCTGGCAGGCCGGAACACTGCGGAATAGAGTGTTGTTTGCCTTGTACTAAGCTTTGGCATACTTTGTCCAAGGATAAGCCTCTGGAAATTAGAAAGGTCAAATGCTATATAAAACATACTCTCCAACCACAAGAAATACCATTATATTAATTACTTTATGTCAGTGAACATTACTCTGTAAAATTTTCTGGTTTTGTTATTTGTAAGCACAATAGATTTTTCTATATTTGCTTTGCTAAAGTGATCTACAATTCTAATATTAATCTATAAACTTAATAGATTTTCTGTGTATGCTACTTGCTAATAAGTACTTCACTGTCCTCCCCCAAACCTCTCCTTCTTTGTAGTACCAGAGATTGTACCTAGGGCCTTGCCTGCGCTAGACAAGCCCTCTACCACTGAGCTATGGCTCTAGCCATGTTTGAATTTTTATCTTAAGGCAGTCTTACTAAGATGCTCAGGCTGGCTTTGTATCTACTCTGTAGTCCAGGAAGGCCTTGAATTTGCAGTCAATCCTCCTGCCTCAACACCCACCCTTCCACTAAGCATCTAGATTACATTCTTCTTTTCTTAACCTTTGACCCTTTCCTTTATTTCCAACATGAGCTGGTAACGCAAATATAATATTGACTATACTATCTTTTCGTTGTTCTAAGTCTTGGGGAAAAGCTTTAAATATCTTACTGCTAAGTGAAATTATATGTGGGAATATCCTTTTCTAGAATGAAAACAGTTCATCTATCTTCACCTCCAGTTTGCTAATGAACTTCATATTGGTAGGCACTAAATTGAAACTCACCAATGCTTTACTGAACGGGAGGGAGTCTGGTGTGTTTATCGTTTCCCTATGGCAATGCTGTAATTTCTAGCAATAGGTTTCTGAATTTAGACAAGCTTTGAGGCCCTGAAACACATCTATGTAGAACTTTACATTATATTTTCATTGCTGGGCAGTGGTGGCACACGCCTTTAATCCCAGCACTTGGGAGGCAGAGGCAGGCAGATTTCTGAGTTTGAGGCCAGCCTGGTCTACAGAGTGAGTTCCAGGACAGCCAGGGCTAAACAGAGAAACACTGTGTCTTGGAACCCCCCACCCCCACCCCCCCAAAAAAAAGAAAGAAAGAAAAGAAAAGAAATCTGTTGGCAACTTTTCTTCTGCCATTTCTGCTGTTTTACTGTGAGTAGGTACAGCCACTGCCTGGAGTTCACTGAGATTGCCTAAGTTACCTCCCACCCCCACCCCCTACATACACACATACTACATGAAAACATGTATTGTCTGGATGGCAGATACAGAAGCCAGTCTATCCCATAAGATCAGGGCTATTTGGACTTTCATTTGGCTGACCACTTGGATATCTGCTTGGATGATCAACTACTTAAAAGTGGTGCTAAAATTTCCTTCTGTGACAGCAGATACCGTAATTTTCTCCTGCATCCATCACTTTGTGTTTGCATACTGAGGTCTTTAAAGTGTATATGTATCTAAAATTCAACCTTCTATTAGGAACCTGTCCTGCTTTCTGAAATGTGCTTCTTGGAGTCTATCTTGTTAGATATTCAGGTAGAAGCCAGTTTTCTTTCAATTCCTAGTTACTTCCATGATTATTTTTCCTTTCATGTTTTGTCTTTTTGTTTAAAGCATAATTGGTTATTTTTCTGTAAGTGTTAAGTGGTTTAATTGTTTGCTTTAACACTCAGGATGAACAAACATTATGGACTTCCTTTTTCCTTCTGTGTCTCTCAGTCCTTCATCACTGATTTAAAATCTTTCCATATGTACACATCTATCCTTTGTTCTCACTGCTGGTTGGGACTCTGAGTGCGAACACCCCACACTTATCTATTTATTGTTAACATTAATTTTTGAGACAGCATTTTACTTTGTAGTCCAGTCTAGGCTTCAACTCATATCTCTCCTGGATGCCTCTTGGTTACAGGAGTGCAGCACCAGGTGGCCCTAGATTCTACTTTAACAAAGTTTAGTTTCTGTGTATTCTAACTAGACAGCTTTGCTTTTGTTAACTGAAGCAACACTATCAACATTCTCTTATACTCCTTACAGACACGCAGACATTTCTTTGGGGAGGGAAAAAGTAGGAGAATATCTACGGAGAAGTACACCACATAATTTTGATGATACACAGCCAAAATCCATTCATAATGTGGTATATACCAGCCCAAAGCGAGTAGGAACTTCTACTTTATCTTGTGCTTATTAAACTGAGAAACTCTGGTTACAGGCATCATACCTTTTAATTGAATTAGGTTTTCTTTAAGGGTTTCAGGTTTTAAAAGTTATATACATTTGGATCTTGCAAGCTTTGTTTGAACTTACTCCAGACTACTGGATACTATCTGTGGCACTCTGTCTTTTCACTAAATGCCCTGACTGCTGTTGGGGCACAGGATACTAGGCTTACACATTAAACTAAACTAAACTCTCTTATGAACTAAAAATTCTGCAGAAGATTCTCCCCATCTCTGCGTTCCTTTGCTCATATTGTTATTCTGATTTGACTCTGGCAGTTGTGGTTTGAGTCCCTCTCAGCAGGAGAGAGCAGCTCACAGCAATGGGCACTTTTACCTGGCACAGCAGTGCTTAGCTGATGCTGATGGCCACCTGCCTGCACAGGCACCCTGGCTGTAGTAGCCCTCTCCCCAGGACTCTGGTCTGGAGAGTTCTTCCCTCTGTGTGACTCACCCTAGCAGCCATCTTGAGCATCAGGATGCTTTGTACTGACACCCTCCTCCCTCCGGCTCTTTTCAGTTTCGGAATGGCATACACTTCTGCTAGCACTGCACTGTCTTTGGCAAACTTCCTGTCAGCTCACTGGAACGGGGAGAGGAAGGTGCAGGTGTACTCCCTCAGTCTGCTCTTGAAGCAGAGACCTCTTATTTCTGAATGAACCATTTGCACTTGTGAGCATCCGTGTCTGACGTTCTTCATCTGATGCTGTACTGAAATCGAAATAAAAATCCCCAAACTGGACCCTCAGTTACACTAAACTTCCAAATTCCCCAGGGGAGCTGACACTAGCAGAATATTGAATTCACATTTATCAAAGTCTTCAGTTACATTTATCAGCAATGTTCAATTGGTTTTTTTCATACACACCCATCCAGGTCCTCAAGTTCACAACCACATGTTTGATAACTGCATGTTATGGGCGCTTTATTTTCCAGCATATTTTCACTTACACCCTTGTAAGTGGAATATTTGTAAGTAGAATATTTGAACCTGTAACTTGCCATTTTGCTGGTTTCCTATATGTTAAAGTCATTAGCCGACTGCCTTGGTCCTCACACCTATGAACATGTGTTCTTTCTCAGTTATACACCTACTTCTATCTCTTACCTTTTTGCAAAATGAAGGAGTTTTATAATAATGTTCAGTCATGTTGTAAGCACATCTGTATTCTTTGTAGTTTAACAACTAACATTAATTAAATGTGATGTTATAATTAACTACTAACATTAGTTAAAGGTGATGCTGAATTGTGTTTGGAACATGCTTTATTTATGCTATGTATGTAATTATGCTATGCATATAAGCTTTTATTTCCACTTCACTAACAATTACTAAAATTTAAATCATGTTTTATTATTACATTAAGAACTCTAATAAATAAAAACACAAAATAAGGACAAAATAAAAATGGAAATACAGAGGGGATAGACAGGTGTGGTGGTCCATATAGGAGGGTGCTATTGTTAAAGTACTGAATTTCCAACACTTCCAACAACTCAAGAACCACCCTACAATAAAGAAATACATGTTTTTCTTTTTAAGCCATTAGAGAAATATGTAGTATCAGCAAGAAAAAAAAATACATGAGATTCTAGAAAATTCAAAATACAAAAATAAGTGATTTAAAGCTACAGCAAATTTACATTTTGCTGATTTTAAAGATACTGAACATATGAAAGGATGGAGATTCAATCATATAAACAGTTCTCAAAAGATGAGTCTAGAAACCTATAAATCCAGCAATCAGTTAAGACGCATATACATATGCTCAAGTGTAAACAAAGTATTTGTGATGTTATCTGGTCCACTGAAAGACAAACAGATGTGAACAGTACCTGTTTTGTCTGTCAGTAAGTACACCAGGCGTCCAAGTTCTTCTGGTATTGTGCTGGTCCGAACAACTGTACCAGGAATATTCTCATCTTTCATAATCATCCATCCATATGCTGCTTTGCCCATGTCCAAGTTCACTCGTAGACTGCCAAGAAAAACCATCATGATGATCAATGCTTCCAGACCTATATAACATGTCCATACCCATAGTTTCATCTAAATGTACTTATATATAACTTTAATTTTTATAGGAATAAATAATATTAGATTTTATACTTTAACAGATCTATGTATATTTAACTCAACAAATGCTTTTATACTCTAGATAATGTTTACAGGTGATAGGTGGGTGGATAATTCCTTTTGCATGAGTTACAGTATGGGCTGGAAGAGAAGCAGGCAACTGGTTCTCAGCATCCAATTAACACCCAGAGAACTGTGGGCTTAAAGAGGAAAAGGCATATGCTTAGGAATAAAGGAAGGAATACTGTGTGAAAATATGTGAAATGGGGCTTGAGGCCTCTGGAATAGGCACACTGCTTCTTAGTGAGTTTTTAGTATTACATATTTCTAATCTGTAAGGTCAAAACATGTAAGGGGTCATTCTACCTGGGACAATTTTGCTGCAATCGCATCTTAAAGTATAGGACTACAATAGATGGACTCTGGAGGGTCTTCCAGGCTTTAATTAGAGGGTGGCTACATAAGAAAGCACTGTAAAACTGTCCACTGGAGGAAATAGTCACAGTACACCTATTTGGGTCAACTCATCTAATTAACCTATGGAAGCTCAGTGGGCAAGATTGGGGAACCAGTAGTTCCCAAATTGCAGGCTGAGACCCCTTTGGGGGGTTGAACAACTCTTTCAAATGGGTCATATATCAGATATTCTGCATATCAGACATTTACATTATGTTTTAAAACAGTAGCAAAATTACAGTCATGAAATAGCAGCAAAAATAATGTTATGGTGATTCACCACACGTGAGGAACTGTATTAAAGAGCTGCAGCACTGGGAAGGTTGAGAACTGCCTGTGAAAACCATGGAGATGAAACTGCTATTCACCAACCACTTATGACCTATCAACATGATAATTCACAAGGTTCAACCTTTTCTATGAAATTATTTTATTTATTTACATTCCAAATGTTGCCCCCTTCCTGGTCTCCCACCCCTTTGTTTCTGAGAGGGTGCTCCCCCACCCATCCACCCCTGCATCACCCATCAGCATCCTCCTTCCCTGGGGCATCAAGTTTCTACAGGATTAAGTACATCCTCTCTCACTGAGGACAGACAAGGCAGTCCTCTGCTACATAGCCTTTTAATAAATATATTTTGAATGAGCAATCTTGAGGAATCAGTCAGTGGGAAGTATCTAAGTTAGGAAGTATCAAATAAGCATAACTCCATTAATCTATGCATAAAGTTCACACCTTAAAAATCATAGGAATTACACTAATTGTAATTAGTGTAAAACAACTTAACTGGCAGTCATCTGTGCACATCTCTCCAGCCTGTACCTCCACATCTTTTGTTAAAAGAGTGAAGCAATCTAATAAATGGCAACAGTCCTTAAGCTGGAGGGACAGAAAATGGCATTCTAAGAAGGACCAGTGGCCACAGTGCAGGTTACAAGTCAGAACCACCACACACAGTTCCCCAAGTCTCTGTGCCACAGTGGCCCTATCTCTATGCTAGAATCTGAGAAGCTGGTAAATCTGTATGTGTTTTAAGTGTAAGGCATATCTTTGTCAACAGATGTGATATCACAGTACCTTCTAGGAAGATATAGGATGAAGGGGGGACTAAAAGAGGAAAAGCAAAACCTTCGCTTTGGACTCTGATTTGATTTGGCTGAAGAACAGATTCCTTAAGACCACAGCCCTTGTCAAGCACACCCAGAAGCTGGGAGGGGTTGAGCAGGTAAGGTGAGCCAGTAGGGGAGGACACACACACCCAGCACCCAGCAGTGAGATCTGCCTTTTGTTCAGTTTCTCCATACTTCAGATCACGTGGCTCATGACAGGCCTGTGTATTGGGTTCTTTTGGATTTTGGTTAAGTTGTTTTGGGAAATGTCACCCTGCACTGTGCTCCAGTTTACAGCCCTCACCAGAGTCAGGGAGGAAGAAACAAAGAAGCATCACCAAACTTGTTTTGCACAGTTCTTTTCAAACCATGAGCAATTAATGTTGTTAAAGAATTACAAGAATGTATTAGTCCACGGAATATTATAAATAAATAAATACCCTGGGAACAATTTAGGTTGAATATCAACAGCCTGCAAAGAACATACATAGCAGTAGTTGTGGTGGCAAAGTGAGAACAGAAATTCATCACTGAAAACAAGTCAACTAAGAAACGACTCCTACACAAAGAATTACAGCTCTACATGTACCATGATTCATGCTGTGAATTTGGTCAAATGCTAAAGGATAATTTGCTTTAAATGCTAAGTCTCTAAGGCATCCAAATTCTATGGCAGCAAAGTAACAACTGTACTGAATTTATGAACTTACTTCTTAGTAATGCCCTGCCCATATAGTCTCTAAACACGTCCTTATCCAGGAGCATGCCAACTCTGACATGTTCCATAATCCATGAATCATATGATTACAGAAACACGTTAGACAGTAGCAGATACCAGATGCACGGCAAGTCCATTCTGCTGACTAAGCACCGGTGACACTCTTACCCATAGACCTGTTCCAGGTAGAAAGCAGTTGTTTTCAGATGGTTCACTGAGTCGGGACATGGTTATGACATTTACTATCATTCACTATGAAAAACTGACTGCCTGAGTAAGTAGTCTTTGATGGATTTTGCAATAGGGATATATATAAAAATGTTTACTTTTCCAATACCAACAAACATGAGGTAGATTTCAAGATGTAAGACTGCCTTCATGATGGTTTATTTTTGTACAGTCTAATCTCACAGCTACAACTACTTGAAGAAGAAACTCAGAGTCTGAATAAATTTCAAGTGCATTTTCCCCAAAATACACAATACAATCCATTTAGGCCCCAGGATGCTTGCTATATTTAAGCTCTAATTTGTTACAATTAAACTTTAGCACTTATCAGGGCCAGGTGAGCCAGTCCCTAGCCCGCCTGAGAAATATGCACAATTCTCATTGGGGAACGAATCTACCTGAAATAATTCACATGCCAATTCTAATCTGAGAAAAATAAATAAATAAAAATAAAAAACCAAAACAAGCCACTTTCATCAGAACTTCTACCAAATGTAATCAAAACTCGTTTCTATAAAGAGCCTTAGATGGGTGAAGGACACAGGCGTTTTATCTGAAATCTTCCTGCATCTCTTATTCTGACGTTATACTATGAGCAGCAGCAGATAGCATCAAAGGCCTTTCCCTGGTGAACTGTCCGTGCAACATATTGTAGCCAAGACTGTCAATCACCAGGACCAGTTGAACCCTCCTGAGCTTTGGATTAGCACTGCTGCCTGAGCAACTTCTAGCCTTAGATGAATCAAAATACCTGTGAGTGAACAGGAGGACAACAGATCAACATGCCAACTTCTTCACTTCCTACTCAAAGTGCTCTACTACTGTACTATCTATACCCACAGTCCCTGACGATCTCTCTGGTTTTAGTTAAGGTCTGCAAATGGTCTGGATAGCTTTTATTTTTCTTTATAGCTTAGGTAGACCTTCCCTGAACTCCTGTAGCTAAAATGTTAGAAGTCCAGTCCTGTGCCACCAAGCCCAGGTAAATGCGTATTCAAGGTGTAGAACTCAAAATCCAGCTTCACCTTTTCCAGCAATCTGTGTACCACCAAATGCCAACACAGAGCAACCTTTCTGCTTACATATGTATAATCTAGTTAGCATAAACTCCAGACAACTCATCTTCCTACATTCTCTGGTGAAGGAAGTCAGGTTAACATGCTTAATGTTAGGTGTAACTTGTATCTGTTCCTAATTTTAGCACATGGTAATTCTGTAATCTCTTACCAAAGGCTGACTTGATCTTCACTCCAGTGGCTAACCAAGGTTTCAACAGAAAGCAGACCTTAGGGCAAGCAAGATGCATCAGATAAAAGTGCATGTACTACAAGCTTGAAAACTAAGATAGATCCCCAGGGCATGGTGGAAGGAGGGAACCAATCCCCACAAGTTGTTCTATGACTTCCATACTCAGATCATAGAACGCATGACCCAAACAAATAAATGAATTTTTTAAATGCCTTAGAAGTACCATAATCAACTCAAAGTCCAATAAGGTACTAAATGTATTTGCAAACATGAGATATCAATTAATCAAATATTAAATTCAACAGAAAAATATAAATAGCAAGTGTTCAATGCATAGGGCGCAAAGAAGCAAAGGCATGTGCTTTATGTGCTACCTTATGTCTAGTTCACCAGGAATGGATTTCAACATCCCCAGTGGATCCCTGAAGCCAAAGACTGGACCCAGTTCTAGAGATGTTATGTTTCTTCTGATCTGTAATATTTAGTGGAATTAATTTATAAACTATAATTATAAATAATTTATAAATTATTTAACAATAATCATAACAAAATTTTTACAATATAAAATAGTATATTATATAGTATATGTAAGTCTAGTATATAGTACATATTATATATAAATAATTATATGATATATAATATAAAATATATAACAATTATATAATAATAACATGAAAGTAACAGATGTGGCCTTTTTCAAAATATTGTATTGAGTATTTAATAGTTTTAGACCACAGTTGATCATGGTAAGTAGATCTATAGAGAGTGAAGCTATGTGCAAGTGGAGCTGACAATCAACTTCACTGAAGGAAGAAAGAAAACGAAAGGGAGGTGCACTGAGTTCTGCTCTGCATATGACAGTAGGTGTGTACCCAACAGTACAAACTCTTAGCTCCCTGACTATAGCACCTGAGACTTCAGCCTCCGATGTTAGGAGCTTTCTCAAAGCAGGCTGACTCTGTTTTGTTTCTTCTTTTTGTAACCTCTTCAAAGCAGAGAAGTGACTGGCAAATGAACTACACAGACTTGAGAGGAGTTTTGCTAGTTTTTATAAACCATTAAATTTTATATATCACAATCCCATGGGTGTGTAAGGTCAAGATATCCACCAGCCCTAGGAAGCACCCACTGGTGACCCTCAATAGTCACACCCTTCCTAAACTACCTCCCCCAAACCCACAGACTTGTTAGATCATTTGCAATTATATGAACTAATCATATATTGTATATAAAGCTTTTGGTTTTATATAGTTTGATCTTTTACACTCAACGTGATGCCTGCTATGGCTTAAACAGATTTTGTCTTTGTCTTTTTCTGTAATCCAATGCTTGGGAGGAAGGTGGCAATTGATGAGGTGGGGGAGGGGGAGAACTAGTAGTTTGAGGCCATTCTTGGCTACATAATTATGTTCGTGGCAAGCTTGGACTACTGAAATCATGAGATCCTGTCTAAAAAGGCAACAAATAAACCCCAACCCTGTGTTTGATAATAACAAAACCAATATGCATAAAAATTTTAGAGATGCAATCAAAATAATATTATTAATTACTTAAATACATGTATTCAAAAGGGGAGGACAGGCTCCAAATTAACCAGTTAAACATCTATATCATGAAGGAAAATACTAAATCAAAGTAGAAATAAAGTAACATTATGAAAACAGAAAACAAAATGCAGTAGGAAAACTCACAAGGCTAATAGTATCATTTACATAACCCACCAGTTTTAAGTCGGTTGTTGGTAAACTGATTTAAGAAACAATAAACAGGAGGAGCTGAAGAGTACAGAGTGGAGATGCAGAGGAGAGGGTGAAGGGCATGGCCTGTAACCCGCACACTGCATGTGAGCAATGGCAGGAGGATGAGGAATCCACAGTCACCTCAACTATAGAGAAAATCCAAAGACAGCAGGTTATAAGAACCCTGTGTCAAAAATAATAAATAGCAATCAATGAAGAAAGAAATTTAAAGACCAATATGATAGACTTTATACATATATGAGATAACAGGAAAATATAAACAAACCTGTGAATAAATTTGAAATTTTAGGTAGTTGACACATCTCTTGCAAACTTTTAGCTTTGCCAAAGTGACTACTAAGGAAAGCAAATTTAACTGATCCTTCCACAGAGAAAGTGCAGGCTTACAACTGTCTGTTTGCCATGTGTTTAAAGAATAGACAACACTGATATAATTTTTTTTAGATAGAAAATGGGAGATTCATCATTGTTTTTTGAACCTGTATCATCTTGATACTATCCTAGAAAAATAGTAAGAAAAGGCAAAATTACAAGTATTATCACATATATAAACTGATAGAAGAACAAGTGAACAGAATCTAATGGATCCAAGAGGATAAACCATGTCCATGTTAGGTCTCCCTAGAGATAAGAAGCTGGCAGGACACTAGAAGGCAGGCGCTGTAACTCAGCATGGCAATCTATTTAACAAATATCTTAACAAAGAAAAATCACCTAGAGAGTTAGAAACTATTTTTAAAATGTTTTATGACTGGGCTGGAGAGATGGCTCAGTGGTTAAGAGTACTGGCTGCTCTTCCAAAGGTCCTGAGTTCAAATCCCAGCAACCACATGGTGGCTCACAACCATCCGTAATGAGATCTGATGCCCTCTTCTGGGGCGTCTGAAGACAGCTATAGTGTACTTACATATAATAAATAAATAAATCTTTAAAAAATTGTTTAAAAATGTTTTATGACATGAAGACAGGTTTTAGCTGATTGGATTAAATAATAATGAATATCTTGAAGAGTTTTTATAAAAAAGAGAGTGTTTTTATGCTGAATGTATTGACTTTGATAACAGGAACAAAGAAAGAATGCACATCATTTTTACCCTTTAGTGAAGAACACACAAGATGTTTGCCTATTAGGAAGAAAGAAATAAATGGTGCAAAGGGTTAAAACAAGGAAAACATTTTCCTTTTGTGATGAATATACAAAAGTTTGAAACAATGTCTTACCAAAGCCAGATTCATTAATTTAGTAGAAATAACCATTCTGTCATCATACCAGAAGCAAAGAGATATGAAATGGAACTTGAAAAAAACTTTTAATAGGATTTAAAAATATAAAGTTTTATAAATTGTTCTAACAAAAGTTGTGTACACTTTCTATGGAGAAAGTCTAGAAGAAATTTGAAGTACAGCAAATTCATGACCAAGAAAAGCAAAACCTCAGGACTAGGAGGAAAGGCCTGTGTTAAAGACTGCTGAGTTCTGAGAGTATATTCATTAGTTTCTATTGGGTCAGAGGTAGACAGACCAAGGGTGCCCACAATAGGCAATAAACATATGACATGGCACGGATGATATCAAGCCTCTAGGAAAGAGGGTTATTTTCTTATTTTACAAAGGGTGCTGAGACAATTAATTTAAAGCTCTGGCTCTGAAAACTCTATCATATACTACTTAAAAAAATCAGTTGTCTAGCATAGGAAAGGCCTTGGGTTCAAACCTCTGTCTTTTTGCCATAACCCCCACACCCTGTCCGAACCTCCTTGAGCTGGAGTCTGTCTGTGGTAGAATTTATGCATGCTTGAAAGCCTGAGATTTCAGGTCCCATCATCATGAGAGAGTGAAAACACTTTCAGTGGTCAAATGAAAGAACTCTCAGATTCAGCAGACAGTGAGAGGAGAACAGAGTCTCAGTGCAGAGGAAGAAGATTTCTAAGTGCACAGTTTGATACTATCCTACAATGATTCATGTATATTTAACAAAGTAAAATTAGAAACTATTTTCCTGGGTAAAAAAAAAAAGTCAAGCTATAGAGAAAGATGTCAGTAAAATAGGAATGAAAACCATAACATAAACTGTCCAGAAGACCACAACAAAGGACTTTGAAAGTTCACAAAAGAGAAATTCTAAATTACTGGTTCTCAACTTGTGGGTCGTGACCCTGTGTGGGAGGGAAGGTCAAATGACCCTTTCAAGGGGATAGCCTAAGATGATAGCAAATTACAATTCATTACTATAGAGAAATTATAGTTATGAAGCTGTAACAAAAATAATTTTATGGTTGTGAGTTAGCACAACTTGAGGTCTGTATTAAAGTTTGAAAGCATTAGGAAGGCTGAGGACCGCTGATCTATGTTGATAATGGCATGCCAACTGCGTACCACCACTCAGACAAATACTCGCAATATCAGCAAACACAGCAAAGTCACAGACAAGTACAGAGCCAAGCAGTTCCATTCCTGGACTTCGATCCCAGATGCTCACATGCTTATTGATCAATGTGTAGAGTAACAATGGAACACCCCAATGTTTGTCAATGGAATACTGTACATATGTTCAGTGGTACAGTCATAAATAAGGATGGCAAGGTATACGGAATGGGTGAATCTACAGAGTCATATCAAACATAAGATACAATATTGCAAAGGGTATCTCCAATATGATCTCAATTGTAGAAAGCAAGAAAAAAAGAAAACATTCACACTGTTTTCATAAGCAAATATTCATGCAACGTGCTTGAGAAAAATAAGAAGTTAACTATGTGAAAAACATTCACCCATGTAGTGTATGCTATGTAGCATTCTTCTGTATCCTATAAACATACAGAATTACTATAAATTAAAAAGAAAACCAAAATACTCCATTCACTCCATTCACATTAACAGCAAGTGTTAATGTTCAAAAAGTTGCTGGAACTATAATACTGATGGTATATAATAATGATTAGTCAGAATGGCTAAAATCAAAAACAGGTGACAGCAGATGCTGGAGAGGATGTGGAGAAAGAGGAACACTCCTCTGTTGCTAGTGGGATTGCAAGCTGGTACAACTACTCTGGAAATCAGTTTGGTGGCTCCTCAGAAAACTGGACATAGTACAACTTGAGGACCCTGCTATACCACTCCTGGGCATATACCCAGAAGATGCTCCACCATGTAACAAAGACATGCTCCACTATGTTCATAGTCACCTTATTTATAATAGCCAGAAGTTGGAAAGAACCCAGATGTCCTTCAACAGAGGAATGGATACAGAAAATGTGGTACATACATTTACACAATGGAGTACTACTCCAGCTATTAAAAACAATGAATTCATGAAATTCTTAGGCAAATGGATGGAACTAGAAAATATCATCCTGAGTGAGGTAACCCAATCACAAAAGAACACACATGGTATGCTGATAAGTGGATATTAGCCCAAAAGTTCAGAATATCCAAGAAACAATTCACAGATCACATGAAGCTCAAGAAGAAGGAAGTTCAAAGTGTGGGTACTTCAGTCAAAGTGTGGGTGCTTAGGTCCTTCTGAGAAGGGGTACAAAATACTCACAGGAGTAAATATGAGATAAAGTGTAGAGCAAAGACTGAAGGAGAGGTCATCCAGAGACTGTCCCACCTGGGGATTCATCCCATATACAGTCACTAAATCCCAATACTATTGTGAATGCCAAGAAATGCTTGCTGAAAGGAGCCTGATAAGGCTGTCTCCTGAGAGGCCCTGCCAGAGTCTTGCAAATACAGAGGCGGATTCTTGCAGCCAACCATTGGACTGAGCGCAGGGTCCCCAATGGAGGAGTTAGAGAAAGGACTGAAGGAGCTGAAGGAGTTTGTAGCCCCATAGGAAGAACAACATCAACCATCCAGACTCCCAGAGCTCCCAGGGACTAAGCCGTCAACCAAGGAGGGACCTATGGCTCCAGCTGCATATGTAGTGGAGGATTGCCTTGTCAGGTATCAATGGGAGGAGAGGTCCTTGGTTCTTTGAAGGCTCATTGTCCCAGTGTATGGGAATGCCAGAGCGGGGAGGTGGGAGTGGGTGGGTTGGTGAGCAGGAGGAGGGGGGATTTGATAAGGGGTTTTTGGAAGGGAAATGAGGAAATGGGATAACATTTGAAATGTAAAGAAAGTATCTAATTAAAAAAATGATGGTATTACTATCATTTTACAAGGAAGTATTTTAAACGACCACAATAACTAAAATAGCATATGCTGATACACATATACATGAGATAAACCTTCTTTGTGGATGTGTGTGCATGTATAAGTCACAGAGAGGAGAAGAGCCAACACATACCTACTGAAGTAAGTCTGAGGACACTTCAAGCCCAGATGGAAGTGGATGTATCAGAATATACTACTGTATCAGAACTACTCAGTGTCTAAGGGTGAGCTATTGACTCCAAAATGAGAACTCACCTTTCGCAGCAGGTAAAGGAGTTGTTGGATAAGAAGATAAACCAAACAACCATAAAACCATTCAGAACTGACAATAACTTGCAGATATTGCTAAGATCTTTCCTTTGGGGAAAGTTTATTGCTAACCCTAGTACAATTTTATACCAATACAACCTGGCACCTTTGATGGCAGCCTTCAGGGTGAAGATGCTGCCCTCTAGTCTTCAGTCCACATGTTCTAGGAATTTCTCTGATGAGCCTCCCACATGCTCTGACGGTAACACAGGGAAAATGAAAGAGAAACTATGTCTCCACAACCCACAGACAGCCCTTGCAGTTCAGTGCTCTAGGAAAGACATAGCTGAAAAGGAGATTCTAAAGTGTGCCTCAGAAGGGATGTAATTATCTCTTTGTCTAACAGCATTTTTGCCTCTCTTACTCATGTATGCCTTATGTAGAAGCAAAAGTCTCTCTGATCCAGCACTGAGAACTTGGTTTTTGGGTTATCAATTAAAACATGGGCACTCTAAAGCATCTCAAGAAAACAGACAAGGAACAGCAAACACAAGACCCTGATATGCTGATGTGCTAACAATTCTGCTGGTATCTTCCTGTTGGGAGACATGCACAGGGACATATGCTCATTTTAGAATTACAATAAAAGCTACATCATGTACTATTTCTCCTTGGATGACAAAAATGTTTTAATTACATTATGATCTCAACTCCCCCCAAAACAAAAAAGACAATGTAAATTTTATTAAGTAGCTTAAAAATTATTTCATTGTACTGAGTAATTTTAATAAAAATATTTAACTTTTGTAAATTTGAAAAAAATTCTGATTCTTAGGACACTAAAGGAAAAATTACTTCCTAGATTTGCATATTTTGCAAAATAACATATATTTAAAAGTCCAAAAGCATATTTAAACACTAAAATGAATTGTTATCCTTATTTTATGGAAACTTGTCAACAGGAAAACAAATTTGTTTTCATTAAAGATAATCTACAATTCTCTAAGCCTCTTGTGCTTCCAAGGTTCTCATTCCTTCTACTAAGTTGGTACAACTCTGGTCCAGGTGTGCACAAATTGGTAGTGTCGTTGTGTTAAAGTGAGCATGCTCATGGGAAGCTAAAGTGAAGGGAGGCTGCAAAATTGTCTAGTCAGGTTCAGCACACCTAGATGAACATGCTAAGCACACTCACTGAAAAACTAGAGCATAAGAGATAGTAAGCAGTCTGGTATAACCATCATTTTATTAGCAAGTATTTTAAAATAGGAGTGTATGCTGATACATGCATATATTTATGTGCAAAGATATATGCACAAAGATAAACATTGGTGCATATTCATATTTATATATTTATCTAAACATATGAAAAGGTAAGAATGTGTGTGTACGTGTGTATGTGCTTGTAGGGGGAAAGGGACAACACTGAATGTCTTCCTCTATTACTTTCCATTGAATTTTCTGAGACTACATTTCTCATTGAACTCAGAGCTTGTGAGTTTGCAAAGACAACTGACCAACAAGCCTGAGGAGTCTTCCTTTCTCTGCTGTCCATCACTGGGGATATAGGTGTATCTTACCATTCCTAATTCACTTCCTTAACCCACTAGGCCATTTTCCCAGTTCTAAACACATGGAAGGTTTTATATAGTTATTAGCATTGTACTTATTTTTGTATTAAGAATTTTCCATTTTCACTATAAATCCAAGTAACTATTCAAATATAAAAACAACAGAAATTACCTTTTGTTCCAACAATGCTCCTACGGAATAATTTTGTTACGATTAACTTTATTAAATGTATAAAAGAAGAGTGGGGCAAGTACATTTATGTCATTATTTTCCTAAAGACAGAGACAAGGGAGACAGTCTACAAATTCCAGTCCAGATCTCACGCAAGTGCTCCGGATCTAAGGAGAAAGACTCCTTCAGCCCTCCCACTATCAAACGGAAGCAGTCTTCAATGTAACATCATAGAACATTCCATCCAGACAGGCTTAAAAAATCAACTCAAAGGAAGAACACAAGAAAGAAAATCTTTATAATCCCTTCAAGAAGATGGGAAATGCCATTCCTTCAGCAGGCAAAAGCAGGTCCTGAGCATAAGCAATCATGGAGAAAATAGGCTGTGGGTAGTGCAGAGCAGGCAGGCAGTATCTTCCTAGGCTCCCCCTTCCTCTGCCACAACACTTATCTTCCTCTTTGCCTGCTTTGGTGTCTGTCATCACCCTGGCCACAGCTGGATAGTCAGCACGTGTCCTAGTGTGCTTTCTGATAAACACCATGGCCGACACGACTTGACTTTTGTTTATTTGGCTTACACGTCCACATTACAATCCACCACGGAGGGCAGTCAGGGCAGGACCTCAGGCAGGAACCTGGAGGTAGATACTGGAGCCCTGTCTGTGGAGAAACACTACTAACTGGCTCACTTAGTTTGTTTAATCATTCAGTCCAGGGTCACCTACCTGCTCAGGGTGGCATCACCCACAACTGTTTGAATCCTCACACATTAATTAATCATTAATCAAGAAAATGCCCAACAGACCTGCCTATAGGCCAATCTGATGAGGACATTTTCTCAGTTGGAGTCCTCCTTTCCCAGGTGATCCTAGTCTTGGGTCAGGTGACATCAAACTGACCAGCAGTCGGCTAACATAAAGAGGGAAAGGACATGAAATGGCAGGACACTGATTCGTTTGTACATTTCTAGTGTCCAAATGAGCCTGATGCATTTGTAGCCTACATTACCACTTACAGTTGCTTCTCAGTTGTTTCAATTATAAACAAAACAAAAAAGAAAGGACATAAGTAATAAAAAAAAATCCCAAGTCTTATTTCAAACAAAATCCTTAAGGGTGTCTGTAAATGACATTGGCATTGTTCAGAGCCCATCCTTCTGTCTGTCCTGGATAAAAGGGAGACAGCTTAAAGGATAAGCAGAATAAGCTTATAAGGTGTTGACTATCCAGCTGTGGCCAGGGTGATGACGGACACCAAAGCAGACAAAGAGGAAGATAAGTGTTGCGGCAGAGGAAGGGGGAGCCTAGGAAGATACTGCCTGCCGGCTCCGCATTACCCACTCACTATTAGAACCTTGCAGAGAAGCGAGAGGGGGTTGAATGGGGAACAGAGGGAGGGAAGGGGGCTTATGGGACTTTCGGGGAGGGAGGAAAAGGGAAAGGGGAAATCATTTGGAATGTAAATAAAAAAAACTTAGGACAAAAAAAAAAAAAGAACCTTGCACTACCAGAACAGTGTGGCGAAGGTCAAGCCGTAGAGGTTACATGCAAGTCTTGAGTATAAGTAAGGACGGCAGGCAGATGTGTAGAACAGAAGCCCTAAATACAAGCAAATACCACTGTGTGTTATGTTGGGGGGAGGTATATAATCATGAGACAGGGGGTGCTAGAGTCCAAATATTTTAAGGTCCTTGAATCATTTTAAAGAAAAGCAAAGAAATGGGGTTTTTTATTATGTGCAGGGTAACCCTTCCACGGGAATAATAGGAAAGACTACAAAGAAATACAAGGATAGAAAGGACTTTAAAACATTCAAAGGGCACAAAATATAGAAGTACAACAAATTAAGTAAAAATAAATGCAGATGAGCTATTTAACTGTAATAAATGTAAAGATCATAAAGGACTGGAAAACAAAACTCCCCAACCACACACTATTTCTAAAACCTTCTCATTCATACAAGACAGCAATTCTAAGCTGGTAAACATTTAATAACATAGCTTTTAAAACACACAAATGCACCACGGGAAATGAATAAAACCATAATTATGATGAAGGGTAGTTTGGTTATAAAGTTAGGGAGAGTTCCTTTAAAATGAAGCATATAGATGATTTTAAAAATCTGTAAGATTCATCTAGTGATATTTGTACAAAAACTCACTCCATAGAATATAAAACGTTCTAAGCACACATGAAACACTCATAACTGACTACATCATGCAAAACTAAAGTGCAATGAGAATCTGGAGGTAAGTTCCAGAAGAAGCCCTAAAATATTTTGTCATTAAACTCAGATAAAAACAAATGTATAGCCTAATATCACTTGAGAGATTACATTTCACAGTGTCTATAAATAAATCTGGAAGCTGGTATCATTTCCCATAGGAGAAAGCCTGCAATTCTATTCTTAGGCACTAGGAAGTCTTAGCCTCTGCCTGGGACCTGTGCCGCCCAGTTGAGGAGTAGCTACCTGGGCAGTAATGAGAGACTGGCCTAAGCTGGAGCTCCTAAGCAGGGACACATTCTTCTTTTTACACTAAATAAGTGAGTTTCCTCCTTGGCTGATGTCCAGTGAAAGTGGGTATTGTACAGGAAGATCAGTGTATACATAAGAACGGCAGGGAAACAGCGGGAAGAAGGACACTAGGCAGAAGGCAGTGGATGGTGATAAGATACAGAGGCTGAGATCACTGCAAGCCATGTATCCGCAGGCTGGAAGTCTATCAACAAACAGCTACCTGAAGAATCTGCATGTCTGAGTAAACTCTGTCATAACTGTTGAATAAAACAGACATGTGACTTCACAGTTACACTCTCTGGGGACATTCATCTGTCCTTGAGCTCATATATGGTATTCAATATGAGCATATATGATATCTATGGTGGTTTGTACATATGTAACTTTGCAAAGCAGTATGGACAGGAGTCCTTCCTGTCCACTGTGTCACCTGGCTTGTTTAAACAGTCGGTATCCCTTACAGAGTTTGGTGGTGGAGAGCAGTGGTCAACAAAGAAGACAGGCCTCAGCTCAGAGCTACACAGAATGGCAGCCAATGACACGCAGCAAGTGCCTTGGGATGGCTTGGTTGGACCTTCCTCAGGCCTGAGGGGTACACTTGGGTGATGTCTGAATGGCAAAGAACTAACTGTAGGTACTAGTAGACAGCACATCTAGGTGTGAAGACAGTCTTGCATTATTCCTGGAGAGGTGAGAGAAGGCAAGCCCAGCTTATGTATGAGGCAAGGCTTCCCAAAGACAAAGTTGTGGAGCTGGCTGGCTCTGAGGCTGTGTCAAAGCTGAGGACTATCCACATGAGAAGTGTGGCAGTAACAGCAATGGCAGCTGCATACAGGAGCCTTGTTGCCTGGATCCTTGTCACCTTAACTCAACATTACAAATGACAGTCTAGATCCAGGCTTCATTCATGAGTCACAAGGTTTACGCAGGAAAAATCTCAGTCTTTTACATATGTAAGCATAATACACACAAACACACTAAGGATATCTTTCTAAAGATATCATTTTTGAGGCTGTTTGAGTCTTTAGATACTGAATATTAACTGCTTATACACCAATCTCTAGTTACACTGCTTATCATTTTGAAAAATAGTTCCTTTTGAAGACTGCCTTGGTCAACATCTCTTCTAATTTAAATGATCTTATCAGATCCTCCTTAAACAGTGAGGACCTTTTTTGTTTGTTTCCTGAGGCAGGGTCTTGCTATGTAGACAGGCCTTAGGGTCCTGGTTGTGGCTAAGAATTACAGGTGAACACTACTAGGTCTGGCTTTTAAAAATAGATCATTTCAACTGTCAACAATGCACACAGGCCCTAGAGCACTGGAAATAAGACAGCAACCAGCCATTTGCTAACTTTTTTTTTTCTGAATTCATATTTATGTTTGAACAAGAGGCATTTTCCAGCTGTTGAGACATCACTGTCAAAAGCGCAAAAAGTGGTACTTTTCTCTAAGTTACTCTAGCAAACTAATCATGTTCTAAATTCCACTTACAGATAACTTGCTCTATTCATCTGGGTTCCTAGCCTCTTCCTCTACAGTTTTGACTGGGTAACCTCTTTCAGCAAAAACCAATTTCAGCAAAATTATACATTATGAAATGAGACATCTGTGTTCTTGTAACTTTAAACATACCTTATAGGAATGATGTAGGAAAAGAGAAGGAGGAACCGAAAAAGATTACGGTACCATGGGCCTGCAAATCCCTGTAAGGTTACCATAACAACAGAAAGAACAACTAAAGCCAGAAACAGCGCCTTTGTCAGCTGATTGAGTTCGAGGTCCAATAAACCAACCTAAAAATAAAACAAAAAAGTGTAGCATTAATACATGCTCAAGCTGTCACCCATTCCTACAGTCCTGATCAGAAGACATGGAAATGATGACTTGAGGAGACATAAGATTTTAAGTCAACGCAAAACTATTGATTTTCTCTTTTCATGCCTCTCCTAGATTTCTGTGGGATTTCTAAAACTGCTGTAAGCTGTACAGAGCTCTCAGGGAGAAGTGGTGATAAAACAGTGACCACGGTGAGCAACCAAGCCCATAGCTTCATCTGCTGTGTACTGAAAGGAGATACCAATAGGGCAGGACCAAGAATCATAAAAGCAGAACTGCATCCCAACAATTCTGTGAGCAAAGTGTCCATCCTCTGTTGCATGCAGGTGAGATCATCCTGTTGTCACCCTCCACTCAGACCCAGAGTCCCCCACTGTAGGACAGTGTGTGCCAGCCATTCTGTAAATTTCTGCAAAAACTTATAAAGAGATCAAGCATGGGGGTCAGTTTAGAATTGGAACTTGCTTAATTTATGCAAGTCTCACACTTCTGACTCTTCCAGTGTGACATACTACACTGAAATTCATCCTGTGAATTGATTACTAGCTGAGCACATAAATATAAGGAAAATTACACCAAAGCAAGCAATCATTTCTCCTTGATTTTGGAAACAGGGAGCACTGATACCCAAATAGCCCTTGCTCTAAAAAGTCAAGAGAACCCAACCTGGCTCTTCTGAAATGTGCAACTCCAATGTTGAGCTCTGGCAATTTCTGCGGATGGCTTGATCCACTTCACCCATAAAGAGCAAAGTGCAGCTCCATGTGTGAGCAGGGAAGGGAGCTACTTGAGGTTAATACAGAGGAGCAGCAACAGGAGAGGAGAAGAGAAGGCACACAGCATCCGAGGCTACTGAGCTGAAGCCTGCTCGCTTGGATTTGGACTCTACTCCCAAGGGTGTAACCCAGGGCTGACCCTCAGTTTCTTACTGTACAATAAGGACCCATCAGCAGCTTCTTGACAAGGCTCTGGGAAGGAAACAACACTGTGTCTGTACAGTGTCATATGGCACAACTCTCTAAGTCTAGCGGGCTTACTGTTTTCACTATTATACTTTGGACCCAGTTACTCTCCAGATAAACAATGCAACTTTGGGGGGCTAGCCTAAAAAAATTTTTTTTAATTTATTGTTTTATTATTATTGTTATTTTTAAATCAGGATCTTGCTATGTAGTCCTGCTTGACCTGGGACTCCCTACATAGGCAGGCTGGCCCCTAACTTACATTGATCCTCCTGCCTTTACCTCTAAAATATTAAAAACCAGGAATGAGTCATTACATCTGGCCTAGCACCAAACTCTATCCATTGAGCAATGGTGGCTGGAGGAGCTAGGTTATTGGGCACATACACAACACTGGATGAGGTCACGGCCGCTGGCCACTGGGACACCTGACTCAGGTGGTGTGCACAGCAGACCAGAATCCGTCAGGCTAGGCACCTCCTTGCCACCCTGAATCTGGCACAGTTTTTTAAAAAAGAAAGGAAAGCAGAGCAAAGAAGTTATGACAGGGAGAGAAGAAAGGAAAGGAGAGAGAGAGAGAGAGAGAGAGAGAGAGAGAGGGAGGGAGGGAGGGAGGGAGGGAGGGAGGGAGGAAGAGAGAGAATGAATATGAGAATAACCAACAAAACCTTAAAAAATAAAATAAATCACTAACTCTTAAATGTAAATAATTGAGAATTAATTGAACTACTCTGGTTTGTTTCATAGTGCCTCAGAAAATTAGCTTTTCCCATAGCTCATAATTTAAATCCAGTTTTCATTAATATTTTCCACATACTCTTATGAGACCCTGAGAAGCCATTGCTAGAAAAAAAGAAAAACAAGTTTCTCAGAAAGTTCATTAAATTCATTGTAAAGAAAACTAATTAAACAAGTAATTACATGCCTCCACACCTTGTGTGCTAGACTCTAAGGTTATGAAAATGAGTTAATTATGAGAATTCCTTTTTACCTGCAAGAGTCTACTAAGAAAAACAAAATGAACGCTAGTACTCTGTGTCTTTCGAAAGAGAAATATGCAAACACACTGTTCTTCTCTGTCCAGGTTTATGTCTGAACTATGCTGGTAAATACATCATGATCTTTGAAAGCACTACAGAAACCAGAAGCACTGCCAGTCCCCGGAGAACTGGTGTCCGCACCCACACCAGTGGCCCAGGCTGCAGAGGGCAGTGAGCGGAGGCCCTCCAGAGCCTAACACAGGTGGAACACGCTCTCACTCAAGCGCTCCCAACCCTGCCACGTCTGTGCAAGAGTCCTAAACAGGAAACCTCAAACAATAACTACACGTCTGATTCATACAGAGCATTGCCTCACATTGATGGTGACAAATGAGACACAGCATTCTACACAGCACACAGCAGCTCATATCAACAGTCTCTGTGGAGACTGAAGACTCTGAGGTTTAAGTTCCCCCTAAGCACATGTGCTCCAGTTCTCAGCAGCAGATGGACTGCCTCAGAGCCCACTAAATCATGGGAGGCTACCCCCAAACCGGCTCAGCCCTTCCCATCTTCAGGTCTAGCACCAGAGCGGCAAAGTGACTACTTCCCAGGATAGTGAGCACTGTGAAAGGGCCAGTACTCGAGTCCTGACAATTCCCCAGCCGTGCTCTCCTCCTGAGAACCAGGGAGCTCAGACCTCAGTGGCTGATTTATCAGCTCCATTTAAAAAGCAGCACAAGGAGGACAAATACCAGGCGATTTCCGCTACTTCACTACTACGTAGTTTATGCTTGAATTATTGAGAAAAATAGGGTTTTGGATTAAAATGAAGAAAAATTAAGCCAGGGAAGTAGAGCACATTTCAAAGCCCAGATCTTTCTACTGTGACAAAGGCGGTCTAAGTTTCAGGCCTCACTGAGGATCAGATGAAGTCATTATTCATTCAGTCAGGGAAAAAAGACTCAATTACCTCAACCTAAAGATGCTATCAATGAATGCAAAGTGCATATTTTACTCTATTCATCCAAATCCCATTAAAAAGTGAAAGGAATGATTTAATCTGGCCTTCCAGAGTTGGCCTTTTTTTGTAATAAAGAATTACTGTCTTGCAAAATGCATAACCACTGTCTCACACTTCCCCCTGCATAAGAGCAGTGAAAGACCAAAAGGTTGTACAAAACCTCCGAGAAACAAATGTCACATAGAGGCTGGAGACACTGAAAGTTGCCCATGCACAGGATATGCAGATAATTCAAGACCTTAATACCTTTCTAATTGACCAAGACAGATGTAGTTGACTACTGACCAGTGGATATCAATTTTGAAGCCAAGAGGGAGAGGAGGGTTCTGATGACAGGCTCGGCAGGTAGATCCACTCTCCACCAGTGGGCAGACAGTTATCCCTCACATTCTTTCAGGGCGCCTTTTCTGTCCTCCCTTGACTAGAATGTCAACCCTGACTTTAACTAATTCCAAGAAAGGGCAGCAGTAAGAAAAAAAGTTTTTAATACTAGTTTGTTTGTTTTAAAAAATGAAATATTTCAACCAATAATCTTTTTATATTCAAATTTTCTGCAAAACTTTTCAAAGTATTTCATCTGAAAGCTAAGATTACGATTTAAAAAGTACTGCAAAAAAAAAAAAAAGAACAAAAACGAAGTCACAGATTCTATAAAGTATCACCTTCAGCTTTGATGTGTCTCTCAGTATTACTAAAGAATTTCTTAAACACTTGAACAATCCAGAACTTTCAGCTATGATTGTAAAACCTTTTTAATCTTAAGATATATTATTAATCACTGGAAGTAATTATGACTGTATGAGAAAAGGTAAATTAAATACTCTTAGGAAGTAATCTCCAACATTTACTACTAAGTTCTTATATTAGTAAAGCAAATTTTCTTCTACTTGTCATAATATTTGTTTTATTTGAAACAACTGTGATAACAAAATTAAATACGCTACTGGAAATTTTAATCTCCACGGGAAAATTTGTGCATAATGCCTAAGACAACCACAATGGCTCTGCAAAGGGGCTGTTCTAGGATAATGAACACAATAATTGCCTGTATAATCTAAAATGCTACTAATGGCAACGATCACAAATCCATTTAGCTCCTCTTTAATTTATGTACCAAGTTTTAAATAGCTAATGGTTCTCAGTAAAATAATGGTTTATACCAACAATAAAGGGTAAATACGGTGCTCTCCTGCTTAATCAAGAAAGGATCAGTCAGTTTTTTTTTTTTAATGAACACATGGATGAATGAGAATTGGACCTTATCTCTACAGAACAGCACCATTCCCATCCATCTCAAAGTTAAAGTACCTGCAATAGACTAAGTTCCTAAGAAATCCATGTGTACACCAAAGTATAGGAACAACAGTATGTTACAAAACCTTACGTTCTATGAATTTTTTAAAAGTACATGAAACACAGCTTTGAAGTACAAGCATCTGCTGCTAACGTCACCCATAGATTCAAAGATGGAACTATCACAGCACTTTACAAATCCTCTAAGATTTATATGAACTCATTCCTTACATGAAAGTATTTCAGAGTCACAAAATTTCAGAGTCAATGTACAGCCTGAAGAAAACTATATTTTAAATTGCCCTATGTTTTCCTTGTGAATACAGTGTTACTTGAAAGAGAGAAAAGCCCCTGATAAAATGTCTAATTCATTTGAGACTCCATGAACATGAGTATATCTTTAGACAAGATGCATAAGAAGGGAACAGTGACTTTTAGTATCTTCTTACCAGCTATCTGTGGACCTACTACTGTCTCTTCACTTGGACTCAGCACAACACTGATGTAGAGCTGCTATGAACCTAACTGGAGTCCTATAAAAGGATTATTTCATTTCAATATCTTGAAAAGACATCAATCTGTACTATCACATTTAATCCAATTATTTTAAAAAGTAATTTTAAGATCATATTTGTATTTAAATAAATGAAAGTTGTACATTACATCTATCTAACCCCTAAATCTTACATCAATAACTTCCCATCACGGGGCTTAAATTATTAGCAGAATTTTTCTGAAGTTATCACTTCAAACAATGATAAAAATGAGGTAGCTTTTTGCCACCTCAAATTTGTTTACTTATTCATTTTGGGATATGAACTACTAAGTCTTAACTGTTTATAGCCATGCAGTTGGTCACACGATGACGATATATCTGACCATTACTATTGCCGCCCCAGTAATCTGCGAAATAAGGGCTTCTTTGGGCCATTATTGTCTATTGGCTCAATAATCTGAGCTTTAAAAGCTCTCTAAGTATGTATCATGTGACAATGCCTAATATTATAGTATATTCATCTTAAAATATAAACTCTATATTTATGTAAGACATTCAGGTCTACAGTGAAACAATAATTCATAGCACATGTTCTTATCTACATAAATTTTGACTATTTTTCCCTTAGAACTTAGGGTTCTCACTTGGCTTACTAAATTTATTACACAATATGTTTTTTCCTTGGTTATTTCCATTTTAAAAAGAAAATGATGGGTGCCTTGAAGAGACTGTAAGGTGCCTTACAGTATAGCCATGAGTACCTGAATTTAATCTCTGGCATGCATGTAAAAGCTGGATGTGCCAGCATACTTCTGTAATTTCCCTGCTGAGAAGGGAGAGGCAGGAGAGACTTTGGGACTTATTGGCCAGCAGACCAGTAGAATCATTGTGTTCCAGGTTGAAGAGAACTTGCTTCAAAATACAAAAGTGGAGAAGTGATACAAGTGATTGAGAAACAACTTTCAACATCAACTTTGGCCTCAACATGTATACTCACTGCATAAATGAAAATATACCAGTACATTATCATGCACCAAACAAAACAGGGAAGTTCCTTTCAACACTCAAGGAGTTAATCAGGAGACAAAGGCTTTCAAGTGGATCTTACACATTTCTTTCTTAATGTAGAATCACTGTGACATGGTTCACCATATGAACAAACAACCCGCTGGTATCTGTAGGTGCACTCACTACTGCCTTGAAGAACACTGTGATACTCATCCTCTCAAAATGCTGCTGTTCACACAGTGGCTCTGGCCTTTACTATGACATATTCCACTCACCAAGACATTCTTCATAATTTGCAATACCAGAAAGCAGCATAGCAGCCAAGCACATGTGTCCATGCATGCATCAAATCTCAGGTCTGCTTCTGAAAAGCTTGGGCTGATTCTATATGTTCAAGAGGGATCACCTTGTTCTGCTGAGTTCTGGCTAGCAGCCCTTATCAACATTAAAACCTTTATTGAAATATAATCAAAATGTTAAAAGCATGAAAATATAACACAATGGTTTTAACATGTTGATGTGCAAACATTTATTTTAAAATTATAGATTATTTCAAAAATTTCAACTGTGAAACACCAAAATTGTGTTTAAAACAAAAATAAATGAGGGGAATAGGTAAAAGATCTATCTGGAATTTTCATTTTTACTTCATGTATACACAGGACCTTGCAATCTAGCATTGGGTGTGAAGAGAAGCCCATCACTTCCTAACATACCTTACTTAAGATCATATGATACCACAGTGAAGTTCTTTCACAGTTGGTGATAGGGGAGACTAAATCCTATGGTTAGTTCTCACTCTCATCCAAGGTCTACATTTGTGTGTGTGTGTGTGTGTGTGTGTGTGTGTGTGTATACTCAGCCCATGACCCTGTTGGTATTTCACTCATTACCTCTTCACACCCATGTTTTAAGACTAGGGAGACACAAAAAAAACGAGTGTGCGGCATGGCAAGACTTTGCCAGCAGAGGGCGCTCCAGGCTGGCACAGAGTCTTCCTGGAGTCTGTTCTCAGTAATGTTTGGCTTCATCTCCAAATCAACAGCTCAGTTCATTAACCACATAGATTACTTATTTTTGACAACAGAGTTGACCTAAATATCTTCTTATCATGCAGAATTCAGAGAAGAATTGGTAGGCTTTAACATTCTGGAGTATAGGACTGGGAGGTTCCTGAATGAAAATCTACCTGTATAAGGAAGAAATCCTATTAAAGATCCATCCGAAGCCTCTGCCCCGGCACACACTCAAAATGCTAGTGATACAGGGTATGAGCCAAGTGTATGGAATGGCAACTAGAGTTTGCAGAGTGCTCTTAATACACTGAATGGATTTATCTGATTTTTGAGGTAACAATACAAAAAACTTTCCATTTTAAATGATTTGACCAAATCATCCATCAATTTACAACAATTACTTCAACAGCTTATACTACCCACTCACCTCATTTCTCAGTACCATTCACGTAACTGGTATCTGAGGTCAAGTATTTGGTTAGCAATTTAATTTAACTAAATAAAACTTGCAAAATACACCTAGAGTCTTTTTGAATTATTCAAAGATTTTGTAGTTACGAATTCACCTACTTAGTAAAAATTATTTACTCTGGAGTCAATGCTTTGGCAGTCCTTTAAGGATATGTGCACAGTGGCAAAACAGAAACAAAATACAAACCCCAAAACCACCTCCCGATGATGGTATCTCAGGGACCAGGTCAGTGAGGCAGAAGCTATATATTCCCATCACAGATTCCAGGAGTCAAAGGATAGAGTATAGCCCTCTTTATAGACTGACTGGGGTGAATAGCTGTGATGAATGCATCATGCATTTTTAATACTACTTTTTAACTTTAAAATGTGTCATATATAACATACAAATGAGTATCTGCATGTCCTTGAGCAGGTAAAGCATGTCCGACTTTACCTGACTGAGATGTCTGTCCTGGGACACTATAGGTGCCCAGTTCACTAGTTAGGGGTCCATGGTCACATGAGGCCATCCCTGGGAATCAGTGCCTTTGATTTGCTTGGCTCATGCATTATCATCCTCCTCCTCCTCCTCTTCCTCATCTTCCTCTTCCATTTGTGTGTGTGTGTGTGTGTGTGTGTGTGTGAGAGAGAGAGAGAGAAGGTTTTTTTCCATCTTGTTTGTTTATTTTTCATTTCAAGAAATAAACTACTAAGTCTTAACTGTCTGCATCCATGCAGCAGGACACTTCAATTTGTTTTGGCAATTTTGTATGTGCTTTAAGATATTTACCTTTTGAATTTACTTAAGAAGTAGAACACTAGCCTGATCTTTACCATGTGAAGACAGTGAGCTGAGCTTGGGTCAGCAATGCTCTCACTGGAATGACACTACACCTGGCAATAGCAGGTCCTATGGTCATCAGGCAAACCACTGCCTGCCTCCTGCCTGCATGCCTGCCTTCCTTTCACTATTTAACAGTTCAAGCTGAAGAGAAGATATTATTTGACACATTTTTATTCTGGAAGGTATATGTGCAAGTGTGTGTATAATTCCTTATGTAGCAAGTACCTTATTTTAAATACCTATGGAGGGAGAGTCTATTAGCATTCATTGGAAGATGATGAACTTATAAAATATATTATACAATAAAAAGTTCTTGTATTTTTAAATACTTTGACAATAATACTAAAATTCTGAACTCGATTCAAGCCTTGTTATGGAAATCGCTAACTATCTAGTCCAGTGAACGTCTGCACACTGAGCTTCCTTCCACAGAACGTCTGTTCTCTCTGGTGGAACTTTGCTGGGTCATGTGAGGTTGCTAATTCTGAGTCCCAGCATCTTAGGAAGAACAAGAGGAAGACAGAAACTCCTGAATGTTTAACCTCACAGTGGCAGGGTGAGAGAGTTTAACTATGCAAGCAAGCTTCACAGCTTAAGAACCTTCTTCCTACAGCTCTATTGGAGCAGTTCTGTGGCACAAAGCTCAGAAAGGAATGGCTTGGGATGCAAAGGAAAGAATAGGCTCTACTATTGTTACTGTGCCAATGCTCGGCTCTGAATCTCCCCTGATGCTTCTTGGATGACTGAATATATTTGATATATGGACCAATGAAGAAGGAACCCTCCCATTCTGAAAGTCTCCTCCCCATTCTCCAGGACATCTATCAACAAAACAAAACAAAAACCAAGAGTGCTTTTAACTGGAGAGCCATTCGTTAATTCAAAGGGTCTAGTGCTGAAATATTACTGGAACCAAACCTAGGAGCACACTTTCAGTCTATTCACTAAGTTTATTGAAAATTAGATTCATATCACCTATTTACAATAACACTAAACCGCATGTGAAGACACAACATGCTGGCCAGCGTTTGAAGCACCTCAGAATTACTATCATCGTGAACAACTAGGCTCTGCCGTTTGTTGTCCCACCCACACATCAGCTTAAGTAGCTATTAACTAGAAGTTAATAAGAGGTAAACATTTTAATTTTTAGGACAGCACAGCAGAATGGCAGTCACAAAAAAGCAAAAAAAAAAAAAAAATCCCAAAAAACAAAACAAAAAACCACGAGAGAGAGAGAGAATATGAAGGGAAGTTATCATATCTAACATTCAACTCTAAATCAAAATCAGTTCTTTAGCTCCCCAAAATCCATAGACCTTATGTTTTGCATTATTTTCATTTTGAAAGGAAAATATAATTCAGAAGATTTGCTGAAACATTTAAATGATAATGGTAATATGGTTAAATAAACTTTTCATCTTCCTTAATCACCCTTTTATTATTAAAACTGTAGAAAGCTTTATTGCTGGTATCTTGGCAAATTTAACACTATTTTAAACCATCTAAAATTTTTGTTACTTTCTGTCTTTGTAGACACTTTATGAACCATTTCATACTCAATGGCTTGTAAGCAATCTCACGAGTTGGGAATGTGTGAAAAGTTGCTCAGATTGACAGATAAAGTGAAAAGGTCTGTATTAATTTCCAAATAAAGAAATGCATGGCGTGGTATCTCACGATGATTATACTCTAAAGTACCAATTAGAACGCATCAGAAACTAGAGCAAGTTGACACTCTACAATAAAGCAAATAATTTCCAGTTGGAGGGGCAGAAAATGTTAATATGCAATGTTCAAGACTACAAGAATCTTTGTAAAAGGAAGTAGCTAATAAGGTTTAATGATGCATGTCAGGAAGCCACAGTATGTAGGGAAACACAGCTGGCTTCATTTTGTAAACTATTTGATATACACATCTTTCTCGTTCACGATTATCAGCTGTGCTAGTGCCACAGGGGACAGTTTAGACTTCAAATCAGGATATTCTTCTTCTTCTCTAAATTACACGTAAAATACATTAATATAATATGGTGCTACAGGCTAGTGCACGGACGCAAGCTTATCAGCTGTGCAAAGAGGGTTAAAGAAGTCTTCTGAAGAATTCGCAGAGACAATCTCACAGCCTAAATAGGCTACTAAGCACCAGAACCATTTAAAACAAATCATAAAGCAGACAAACCACTTGGACGTAGTGAATTCATCACTTTCAGAAAATTGTCACCATTTCTCACACCTTAGGTATTAAAATATAAATTGTGCTAAAATGCTTCTGCTGGATTGAGTCCCTCTTCCCTTTCAGGGATGCATCTGCAAATGCACAAGGAGCCGCCCTCCAAAAAGCAGTGACTCTTGTTTCTCGAGTCTCAGTTATGAGGGACTGCAACATGCAGGTGACAGCAATTAGCAGCAGATGACAGAAGCACTTTGAATTTGTACCAGATGGCAGCAAAGGGTCACTGGAAGCCAGCAAACCATCCACAAGGAAAGCCTTGTGTTAGGCAACCATCAAACTCAAAAGCTCTTAGGAACAAATTAATTATTCAACTACGAGAAGACAACTGCTAGGTCACAGCACCAATATCAAAATGCTGTTAAAGCACTTGGAGCGCACTTATTTTAAATGTAATTACACATATTAGCTGTTAAAAACAAGCATGCCACATAATGACGAAAAGGTTGCCCTAAACTAAAAGAGCTAAAATTCTAGTAATTAGTGAATTGTCTTATGGCAAAATAGAGTCAACAGGTTCTAATTTTGGATGAACGCTGTTCATGGCTGAACCCGAAACAGCCCGGTTCTAAGTAGAATCTCGTGAGCCCTCAGAATTTCTGCTGAGAGCAAAGGTCAGAAGAGCAACAAACACTACTGCTGGCCAGGATAAAGACAGACCAGACCAGACACAGCTCTTCAAGGTTTGGAAGACCTGGGGAAGAACTTCAAATCCTAGAGACAGTTGGCAAAGGCTCCCTGCTCAGAAGAAAAGTGTGTTGCTACAATAAGTAGTTGGGAACACAAGGGAGGAGAGTCAGCAAGTGGGAAGCCCAAGGCTTTCCTACAGGGAGTGGGGGTGGGCTAGGTCACTATTGGGGTTCATTTGCTAATGGAGAAAAATAAAGGTGAAATAGCTTAAGTCAAACAAAAATCAAAAGGATAACCAATTTTCTCTGACAAGATTAACTACATATAGATAACTAATAAGCTTAATTTTTGGTTGACATTACTTGACAAATAAAACTAATAATTTCTTTATCCTCTATGATCTCAAGCAGTTTATAAGTTAGCAGCCATTTCCAGTTTAGAACACTCCTTTGTACAGTCTGTTATTTAGCCTTCCTGATTTCAACCCATTTTATCATTCCTGCCTGACTCCTAAATGGAGCATGTGTCAAACAAAGAGCCTGGTGCCTGATAACTCTTTCTTGTCCTCTTTCAGTTTCTCCCTCCTTGGCACCTACTTGCTGAAGCTGACCAGTTAGGCCCCATGTCCCAAAATGTTTACAGTATCCCCAATAGTGCCACCAACTGGGCACCAAGTGTTCATATACATTCTAATTACAATAGCTGGAAAATCCACCTCTCCACACTGGAGATACTGGGCATTCTAAGAGCAGGCATGAGATAGATACCTTCTTTCTTGTTTAAAAAGTAAACAGCTATTGTGGGTGTTCAACATCTGAACACTGTCAAGTCTGTAACTATAACATCTTACTGGAAAAGCAATTTGGAAATAAAATGTATGTATGTATGTATATATGTACATACACACACACAGACACACACACACACACACACACACACACACACACACACACACACAGCTCAGGCTAGCCTAAACTCCATGTGTAGCTGAGAACTAAGGTTCAGGTGTGAACTACTCTGGTTGTGTGCTGCTGTAGATCCAACCCTGGGCTTCGTGCTGGGCAAGCCCTCTACTGACTGAGCTCCACCCTCAGCCTAGAGTGCTATTTTTATATAACAGCAAACATAATAAACAATTTAAAGAAAATGGCTAAAGCAGCATAAAAAATTTCAAGGAAAAATAAATCAAAATTGTATGAAACTTTTAGAAAATTACAAAAATATTTAAAGGGTTACAAAACACTAACTAAAGACTAAATTATCAAATCAATTGTCTTGCAAAGCTCTGCAGTGATGAAATGCAATTATAACTGACCTGCTTACTGTCTCAAAATGTTTTAGAATTCATCGATCAGCCCAATACATGAGGAGACCCTGAGTAACATGTATAGTCATGTTATGGAGATGACAGGATAAAGACAAACCAGACCAGGTACAGTTCTTCAAGGTTTGGAAGATCTAGGAAATGTACTGACGCAGAGACAGCAGTCACTGCACAGTAGTAATATGGGTCTCTACTGTGTCAACATCCTTGTTCATATCATATACAAAACAATGCCATGTGGTCAGAGACCTTACTGAGCATGTCATTTAAGTAAGGGAATGTCTTTAGGACCTTCAGACGGCTTTATTGTGAAGAGTCACTGGTTATTTTAAGTACATTTAAGTGGTATTTCTGTGTTGTCAATAAAAAAAATTAAGCCAAGATATTTTGATCTTCTTGCTAGCAAAATTCAAATGTCAGTCAGAAGTTTCCTAGTATACTGGCTGGTTTTGTGTGTCAACCTGTGTTATCAGAGAGGAAGGAACTTCAATTGAGGAAATGCCTCCATGAGATCCAGCTGTGTGATGTTTTCTCAATTAGTGATATATAGGGAAAGGCCCAGCCTATTGTGGGTGGTGCCATCCCTGGGCTGATCATCCTGGTTTAAGAAGGTAGACCCAGCAAGCCATGAAAAGCAAGCAAGTAGCACCCCTCCATGGTCTCTGCATCAGCTCCTGCCTCCAGATTCCTGCTCTGTTTGAATTCCTGTCTTGACTTCCTTCAGTGATGAACATCAATGTGGAAGTGTAAGCTGAATAAACCCTTTCCTCCCCAACTTGCTTTTTGGTTATGGCATTTAGTTACAGCAATAAAAACCTTAACTAAGACACCAAGCATAGCTTATATACATCATAACGGTGTAGAATGAAAGTCATGTGATGTGTGGCAGAAACTGAAAGGATACGAGATAAGGGCAAGGCTAAACTTAATGGTCTAATAGCTGAAAAGTAAAGATTAGTTCTGAAACTTTACAAAGTGTAAAGCTGACAAAATAATTTATGAAATATAAGGTTCTATCAGATACTTCTACAGAATCTGAATGAACATTTTATACACATAGCTCTACATGGTCACCAATGACGAAAAACTGCACTCTCTCCATTTATCACCTTACCCAAGCTACAGAACCTCAGAAAGCAGCTAAGTAATGAAGATGATAGTAAAACTTAAATGACTAAAAACAGGAAGCTCAGGAACAAGTGCAGTGACACCAGCAGCTTCAATATGGCTGGGAAATCCTAACTAAGGGAACTTGGAGAGAACATAACTTCTGTTAATGAGATGGTAGTATACTCACAATTATGAATATTTTTGCTTTTATCACCCTGAAAAATGTAGATCCTGGGGGATAGAGAGATGGCTCTGTGGTCAAGAGCACTGGCTGCTCTTGCAAAGGACCTGGGTTTATTTCTCAGCAACCAGCTCATAACCATCTGCAATTCCAGTTCTAGGAATTCTGATCCATCCTTCTGGCCTCTGTGGGTACCAGGCACAAAGGTAGAACACACAAACATACAGAGAAAGCAGATTTAAAAGCATTTTGGTCTTTTATATACAAGTACCTTCGGAGGTCAGAGGTCAGCCTCAGGCATCAGAGAAGCGAGAGGGGATTGAATGGGGAAAAGAGGGAGGGGAAGGGGGCTTATGGGACTTTCGGGGAGGGAGGAAACGGGAAAGGGGAAATGATTTTGAATGTAAATAAAAATATAAAAAATAAAAAAAAAAGAGCTGTCTTTACTTTTTCTGGGATAGTCCTGGGGCTCACTTATTAGGCAAGACTGGTTAGCCTGACAGCTCCTGGGTATCTTGCCTTTCTCTACCACCCCAGTGCTGGGACCATAGGACGTGCCAACACATGAGTTCTGCAGATAGAACTCAGGTCCCCAGGTTTGTAACATAAGCACTATACCAATTGAGTTGTCTCCCTAGTCCCCCACCAAGCACATATGCTTAGCTTTTGGGGTCTAGATTGTGGGTTTAGCTCAGTGGTTAAGCACATTCCTAGCATGCACAAGGACCTACTAACTTAAGAAGCCTGCCAACAGCATGCCTAGCATCCCTGGCCTTTCTGACTTTCTACATCCTAGACTTTCTACTTCCTAGATTTTCTACCTCTCGAGAGCATGCTGGAGATTTTTCTATAGAACCATGGCTTGCTAGCCAAAGGGATTTTCAAACCCCCCCCCCCCCCGCTCACAATACAAACTCTGCCATACCTCATTGTGGCTCTGATGCTTGTCTTGATTTTCAGCCTATTTTCTTTTATCTTTCTCAAAACCCTGTTACCTCAGTACAAAGCAGTCCCAGGCTCCAGAGGACGCATGCTGTAGAGCAGTCCCTCTAGTCTCAGGACCACTAAAGGGCCACTTTCTTAGAAGAGATCTACAGGTGCTATGCCTGACCCCAGATGTAGAACATGCCAGGATCTGTTTCTGGACTTCAGCTTATTCTCACATGCTTCCCAGACACCCCTTAAAGCAAACTCAACTCCTTATCACTGTCTCTACATCTGAACAAGGCGTGGCTGGTAAAAGTCTCACTACAATATAAGACAAGCCTTCACCTTCACTTAGCACTGTGGTCAGGCTTCTCAGATGCCCTCTGTCAGCTTTTTCTCCCAGTGTTCTCCAAATTCCTGAGATTTCCCTTAAGCCCCAGGAGGTCTTGCCTACTTCCCTGAGGCCAACATGCTTCCCACCTCAGGGCCATGCAAATGTACTCACTTGTACCTATCAGATGCTCTGAAGACTATGAACTTGCCTCCTTTGGGTCTAGCTAACCAGTCATCATCTTTTTCTTTATGGATTCATCTACATCCTCCCTGATAGTACTATTCTCTACCGACATGGACACCTTTATCTCTGGTGAAGTCTAAACAGTTCTCTCTTGGCTCCAGACCTCAGAAGGTTCATCTTTTCATCTCCTAATATGTAACTTCTGGCTTTGTAGTCCTACTGCTCTAAGGTCACAGGAGCCCTCCAACATCCTTTTAGCCCATGAAAGTCAAGCTCCAACAAGACTGTAAGATGTGACACTTGGGAATTAATGCTCCATAAACCCACCTGTGTTCAACACATCGGTCTAGGCAGATGTGATGCAATGTGATGCTTCTCAAGGTTTCCTGACATGATTGTCCTTGGCCCACCACAACCTTCACAAAATGTACCTATCCCAAGAATTCAACATCATTAGCCTCCACCTCAGTGAGGAGATGCAGAATCATCTCTAATGGCATCTGGAATTCTCTATCTTGAGTCAAAGCTAGGGAAGTTTTAGGGCAGTGGACACTATCTTATAGGATGGGTTTATAATCTTAAGCAAACACATTAAAATTAGAAATTTATATTAACTCACATTCAGGTCTTTGTGACTGCTTCTTTACTCCACATCTAAGCTCCAGGAGGTGGTGTGGGGACTCCTGTGGCATCTAAGGAGAAGGGCATCTTTGATGCATGTGACACCACTGTCAGTGCTACAGTCCTGCCACAGGCCTTATTACTTCCTCAAAGACACAGTACCATAAACACTGCTAGCTTTCCTCTCCAGTCAGTTCCCTTCCAGAGCACAGAAGTTTGGCACTCTTGCTTGCATGATTCTTAGAGTCTGTGGGGTTTTCCATGGGCTTAGGCAGCCAATTAAGGTTGGCTTGCAAGGACTGTGACTCTCCCACAGGAATGCCCATTATGCAGAGACACAGGTGAACATTGCTACTATATAGTTTCCACACCTCAGTTCCAGGAGTCCTGCACAAGGAAAGGAGCCTATACCCCCCGCCTCCCCTCAGGACCTGTCTCTCTACTAGCTCCCCAAGCTATGGCAGGTCACATGAGGACATTTGAGGGCCTTGCTTCTACATCCCATCACTTAATCCCTAAACTCCACAGTAATTCCCCTTAAGAACTGTCTCTTGGATCTCAATAGTATCCAGTCCCTCAAAATCAAACTTCTCTGTGCTTATAATACCAGCAACTAGGGAGGTGAATGCATAAAGATCAAGAGTTCATGGTCAGCTTGGGCTAAGAAAGCAAGTTGGAAGTCAGTGTGGGTCATACAAGACCCTACCTCAAAACACATGTGAGTGCACCCACATATTGAGGCATACATGTCAGCAGTCCTAGCTGGTCTAAAACCCATAGAGGTGTACCTGCCTTAGCTTCCAGAAATCTGGAATTAAAGGTGTACACCACTATGCCTGGCCTCCCCCTTTTTATTTTTAGATATATAATAAATTAGATATATAAACCACCACTAGAATTGTTATGATTTGCTATCTAGAAGATCACCATTCAGGAATGTACATCAGAAGAGGTTTGACTACTGATTCAAGACTGCAAAGAGACTTGAGTCTAGCCTTCTTCTGTTCAGCATCATTCTCTGATGGTGATTTCCCTGCTGATGATATTGTGTGCTCAGCCTGCTGGGAAGAGGCAGAGCACCTCATGATCTGCCTTCACCCATACAAGAGACAAATGCATCATCTAAGACCAAGATTAAACTCAGAGTAGTCATTTTTCTTTATATTGTTTGGAATTAAAAACATATTAAATTGATCCATTATGAAAATTTTATTCTCTACATTGTGTGATTCAGACCATGTCTGTATCTTAAGGCTAAGAAACAATTTTTGTAATCATAATAACAAAACAAATTATTGACTTTAAGTTAAGAAAATTGTTGCTTGAATGACTAAATATTCAACCAAAACAAAACAAATCTCTCCCTAAATTGTGTCATACACAACTTGTTCATTTCCACAGGTTAATGAACTCTCTGTAGCTATGCCGTGTGTGTCTCTCATTTCTATTTTCAAGTCTTTATTTGGGAGTTAAGGAAAAGTGCCTACAATGCAGTTTAGCAATGTCATAGCTGTGCAGCACAGTCAATATTATCATCAACATTACTGTGATGCAAAAAAATATATTTCACATCAGTACCAATGGCAAAGAGAACAGAAATCTGGTTATGTATATGTGATGCCATCATAGTAAGTTACACCTCAAACAGATTAGTATAGTCTATTTACTAAGTGCAAAGTATAGGAGAAGAGGCCAAAGACAAGCCACTCTTTGGGTTAACCTCTCACTAAGGCAGTACTGTTTTCAGTCCTTATAAGAAATACAACAGGTAGTCCCTGCTAGAAGTGAGGTGATAACTACTATAAACCATGTTCATGTGAGTCATTTTTATTTCTTATTTAACTCTTTGTTTGGTTTTCTCGCCTGGCTCTGCGTAGCACAAGGGAATGAGGGATGAATGAAGGAGGCAGCAGAATGAAGGAAGAGAGGCAAACATGCTCTACAGAGCCAGACTCTACCCCAGTGGACTTTGGCAGGGAGCCATGACAGCCCAAGGGCTCTCCTTTTTAACTGACAACTGGCTCAAAATTGTCTCCATGAAGTCTGCTTCTAGTTCTACAGCACCTGTGTGACCCACAGATAACAGAGGATGGCCACAGAGGACTTCCATTTGTATAAGAATGAACAGAATGGGACAGGTAGGGGTGAGCTGCTAGAAATCCTCTGGCCTGAGAAAGGTGGCATCATACAGCTGGTCTCTGAGAACTTGAGTGACAGAAAAGTGTCATCCCTCCACTCTTCTCTAACATGTTATCTCTGCCCACTGTACTGCACTCTACAAACAAGTCAGGGAAATTGTCCTACCTTATAGAACATGTCATCAGAATTGGGTCAAATGATGAAGGAGAAGAAGATTTTACTTATGCCAGAAATGTGAATAAGTATTATCTGTACAAGTTCCTAACAGTTTTCAAGGCCTCAAAGTAAGGAATCAGGGAGTCCAATAAATGAATTTAATAATGATATTGCCCACTCAAAGTAAAATCTCTGCTATGAATTTAGATTATTGTACCAACGCATAAGGAAACACTACAAATATATTCTTACTTAATATAGACAAATATACAACAAGCATTTCTTATTCAGAACATAATGCAGAACTAAGCATTTAAATAGCTCACTTCCTATGCAGGGCATTTAATTAATAGTCAATTTTAAAGGAATTCAGGGCCAAAGCTGACATTTGTACTTTAGATGTTTCTGTGTTTGTGGAGCAGGTCTCAATTATCATTAGCACAGCTTCGTTCCAGTTTTTCTAACGTTCTAAGTCCACGTGTGTTCACGATGCAGACACTGCTGTGTGTGGTTGTGACGACAGGGTGCTGGACACAGTGACGACAGTCTGAGTACCAATGCAGCCCAAGCAGAGGTGCTCCATCTTATCTCTGTGCTATGAAAGCTTCATAGTTGGCATGACAGTGGCTAATACTTTCCTGATAAAGCCTGGAAACAGTATGATTTGTTAATATTAATAACAGTTGCAAAAAAGGCATCCAAGTCTCTGTCCAGGAGGCTGGCCACAACACTGTGCTTTTACCATGCAGCTCTTGGTGAAGTAGAACAGCACACATTAAATTGGAAAATATATTACTCAAGAAGGCAGCTATTAGAAAAACAAAGGGGTCCTATGATGGTATGTAACCACAAAAAAATAAACAAAAGCCAGCTATTCTAGTGTGATATTTTACTATAGATCAAGAGAACTCTTAAAATATTAATAAATGGTTCTTTTTAAAATAAAAAAAGCATTTTCCAAAACTGCCTTGATTTCAACTGGGAATGTACACCACAGTTGACTCTATTTTGTTCTATTGTCTGAAAATGCCTTGCAACAATCCAGATAACGAGAGGCAGCTCTAATTCCTCTAATGGCACATGTCACCTGTCTCTCTGTCAATGAGACATCTGAAAGCATCTTTTTATTAGAAACACAAATCAATATGCCCGAGGGATTACAATAACTGCTTGAAGCAATTTGTATTATCATTTCATCCTTGATGTTCCTGCTCTGAGTAACTTATTATTATGAGCGGCATGAAAATGGCAACCTGTCACGATTGATTTTCCTTAACCTTCTCTAAGAATTTTTCCCTCTTAAATGTAATCAAGTATCATCTTATTAAATACATCTAAGGCTAGGTTTTATAAAGCAATCCATTACTGAAGTGGTAGTCCTTGTAATTTAAACTTTCATCAAATTTCATTGTAAAGTTGCTTAGTAATAAAAACTTTATTTGTTCAAAGTTTTAAAACTCCCAAATATAAGTAGAGTCCATCTCCCAAGTAAGTCATATGATAAGGAAAAGTTAGAACTATCCTTCCATCTGGATAATAATGCTGCACTTTTTAGCTCCCCTGATATAAGCATACAGCTATGTATCCTTGTCATTAGAGTGCAAAAACAAATTTAATAAGAAATCTAAAACAATAAGCAGAGTGTTGCATTAGTTAGTTGTTCTACTTACAGACACCTTAACTGACCCAGGAATCTTTCTAGGCCAGGCTTCAGAGCAGAGATTATCTCTAGAGTGCACTACAAACCCACAGAGCGATGAGGCCCTGTTTCTGACTCTGGAAGTCTGGAAGCACAAGAGTTTGTATTTCCATTATCTCAAAGGGAGACAGGATTGGTACAGGCCTGTATTGTTGCTAGCACAAAGAAGCAGTATAGCCTATGCCACAGAAGGAGGGAGCTAGACATGTTTTATTTATATTTTAGCACCAATAAAATATGTATCTAGGACTTAAATACATGATATCCATAACCAAAGAGAAGAGAAAGGAGCTGGGAAGTGTCTGGCTCAAGCCTGGGTGACTGAGAGGCCAGACTGTTCCCCCTAGCTCTCACAAGTCACAGCAGGTTGAAGGACAGACTTTTTATTTTTAATCTACTAGAAAACAAACAAACAAACAAACAAAAAACAAAGTAACAAAACAAAGAGAAAAGGGAAATGTGCCAAAGATGAGATATTAGTTAAGGCAACAGCAAAATTAAAAGTAGATTTATGAAGCTACCAGCAAAATTGGGTGAATATTCAATGTTCATTTGTCCATCTGCTTAGCTCTGGAGATATTTTAAAAGGCACAATAGTTGCCTGCTTGTGGTGGCGCATGCCTTTAATCCTAGTACTCAGGATGCAGAGGCAGGTGGATCTCTAAATTTGAGGCTAGCCTGGTCTACAGATTGAATACCAGGACAACCAGGGCTACACAGAGAAACACTGTCTTGAAAAAGACAACAAAATAAAATAGGTCCTTATGGATGCTCCAGCCTAAGTGGGAAAGTTGGCACTCTGTCTGGAATCCAGAGAGAAAGGGGACTGGTGGGAGTTGGTGCCACCAACATCTGAAGAGCGATCTACTGGAACAGCCTCACCAAGACCAGAGCCTGGCAGATTGACATGCCTTTGTAATTGATGGTGGGTGGGGAGGTCTGAGTAGAGAAAGCTCCAGGGAAGGTCAGCAGGGATGACCTTTGCTGGGTCCTGGTGGGTAGTGTCCTGGTGGGTGTCCATTATGCCTCTGCTACAAACCATTTTTTGTGGTAATGATTATGAGTTGTGAGTTTCACAGAATCTAGAACCACCTGAGAGATGGGCCTTTGAGCATGCTTGTGGGGGATTATCTTGACTGATTTAAGTGAGATGGGAAAGCTGAACTATGGGTATAAGAAAAGAATGAGTGCTGCCTTTCAATTGTGGATATTACACAATCAGCAGTCTCAAGCTCTCTACACTAGACTTCTCTGCCATAATGACCTGGGAGGCAACCCTCTTCTATCTTAGGTTTCCTTTGTTAGGGCATTTTATCACAACAACTGAAACTTAACTAGGATGAATTCTAGCTTACTCACAATAATGAAAGACAGAAAGCTGAGGGAGAGCCACACCCACAGCAAAAGATAAAGTGAAATGAAGCTTGCAGGCCAATTAGGTACCAAAGAAGGAGCAGGGGTGGAAGCACAGAGGTGGAAGATGTGGAGATGGGGTATTGAATGTTTTTATAGAACGGAACCTCATCTCTCATATTCAACAAGTCCCATGTGCTATGGCCAGTGAGGAGGGCAGTCTCTAAGCCAGTGAGGAGGGCAGGGCCTCCTTGAGAAACAAAACTGGACTATCACTCATGCAATGGTAGTCCTATGCCCGAGTTTGCCAAATGTGTGGTGGGAAAACACACATTGATTTTGAGATGAAAAGGCAAGATGGCTCCTCAAAACACCTATGGGTTTGCAGCCTAACACTGCCATACCTCTACTCCACAATTCCTTTTCCTGGCTGTACTCCACCTTGTCACCAAGAACTGCCTTACTTCCTTTGGATGACCATTTTCAGTATTCCCTCCTCTTAGAACTCGTTGACTTTCCAACACAGGAGGCCTCTGGGTCACTGTCTTCACAGTTCCCTGGCCCCAGCCCTGGCTGGTCATCCTCAAGGTTGCAGTTCTCCTCTCTGACACCTGCTCACAGGTCTGGATAAACCCAGTGCACATCTGTTGGTATCAGTTGATACTCTTGCATATGGATGACAACAGTCCTTAGATTGTCACTAACTGCATGCATCACTGTCATACAATTCCAAGAAGACCTGGATCTTTGGAGCTGCTCAACAGTGTCATTGCTGAATGGCTAGGCTTCCATCCCTGGCCCTTTTGAGAGTTGTGTTACTCTCTGACCAAGTTCCCTGTCAACTCTGCTACTGGACCAGCTGTTAAAGGATACATTATTTATCATTAAGTTAATATTAGTTTTCTTGAACCATTTTTAATCTTAGGAGCCTAAAAAAGTTCTGCAAGTTTGCACAGTTCTCGCATGTGTACATCAAAGTAAAAGCAGGATATAAACCAACCAAGAAGAGTGGCCACGTAACACCATGAGATTTTTTTCTAAGTACTAGACAATATGTTTCAGGGACCCTTGGATGCCTACACCAAGCTTACTCTTGTGGAAAATGAATAGATGTCTTGTGGAAGATGTCAATGTCCTTTATTCTTTCCTGGAACCATTACTGTGGTACTGAATTTTCTTACCACACAGGAAAAACACAATCAAGCCAAAAAATCCTTTGTCTTACAGTACAATCTTTCTTAATTTCTTCTCTCTTGCTTCCTCCCTCTACACCTTCCTCTCTCTCCCTCTTCTTCCTCTCCCTTCAGCTCCTTGCTCCTCTAATTAACAGTACTTCTTCCTGGTCTGGGATCCTGGTCATAAAATACGTTAGTCTTCCCTTCCCTTAATCCTGAGCTCAGTCCCTGCAGCATGACCCCCCATGCCCATCCTGTGGTGCCCCTTAAGCTTCTCTGACACTAAGAACACTAACCTGAATTTCTGTCTTGAAAACCTATGGCAACTACTGAATTATATTAGTATTTTTCAGACTTCTAAATCTAGTGACTCCTTCTTTCCCCAGTAACCACTGCAATTTGCACCCATTGCTATTACCCATTGAATCCTGCAGATTCAATGCCCTCTTCAATCAGCCTTTTTCTTAATAATCTTCCTGCTTCCTGTGTTTAACTTTTGAAACAAACATTCTTTAGAATTACATTGTTTTTTCCTTACCAGCCAGAAGACTCCAGGAGAATATCATCTATAAGCACACTATAAGTGTACTAATACTGTTCAATAGATATCTCCAACTCTCCCACTGGAGAACAGGGTAGGATTGTACTTTACTGATACCCTGAACTTAGATGAAGTCACTCAATTGCTTTGGCCAATGACACTAACCATATGTGGTTCATTGGTAAAAGCCATTAAAAGTCAGTATGTGGCTCCAGTGACCAGGTAGTTGGGACCGCCAGGCTCAGAGACAGACAGGCATAATATCGCTTCGGTTTCAGGCAGCTTGTGTGTAACCTGCTCCCAGGTGCTGGGCTGATCTGCAGTAACCAGCGCGCCAGTTCCGCGGCGGGACCTTCTGCCTGGTGGAGGGACCCCGCGCAGGGAGGGAGCCTGCCAGCTTCCCTTCCGCGACCTCTGTTCCCGCGGACTGCGCTGGAGAGACCGGTACCCAGGCTCTCCCCCCGATATAACATCACTTGGGACACGGCCGGTTGGGGCTTCCGTCTGTGCCCGAGGGCGGGTCGGCGCTGTGGTCGTCTGGGTGCCAGATCGGCGGGCCATCGTGACCACAGGGTGTGCGGCGCCACGGAGACTGCCCTCCGCCATCTTTGCTCCAGTGACCAGGTAGTTGGGACCGCCAGGCTCAGAGACAGACAGGCATAATATCGCTTCGGTTTCAGGCAGCTTGTGTGTAACCTGCTCCCAGGTGCTGGGCTGATCTGCAGTAACCAGCGCGCCAGTGCCGCGGTGGGACCTTCTGCCTGGTGGAGGGACCCCGCGCAGGGAGGGAGCCTGCCAGCTTCCCTTCCGCGACCTCTGTTCCCGCGGACTGCACTGGAGAGACCGGTACCCAGGCTCTCCCCCCCGATATAACATCACTTGGGACACGGCCTGTTGGGGCTTCCTTCTGTGCCCGAGGGCGGGTTGGCGCTGTGGTCGTCCGGGTGCCAGATCGGCGGGCCATCGTGACCACAGGGTGAGCAGCGCCACGGAGAGTGCCCTCCGCCATCTTTGCTCCAGTGACCAGGTAGTTGGGACCACCAGGCTCAGAGACAGACAGGCATAATATCGCTTCGGGTTCAGGCAGCTTGTGTGTAACCTGCTCCCAGGTGCTGGGCTGATCTGCAGTGACCAGCGCGCCAGATCTGCTGTGGGACTTCTGCCTGGCAGAGGGACGCCCCCTCCCCCCCCCAGGAGAGATCACACACCCCTGCACAGGGCAGGAGCCTGCCAGCCTCCCTTTGGCGACCTCTGCTCCAGGAATCCACTAGGCTGAGCCTTTAGATGTGCAAGGCCTCCCCAATATAAGATCACTTGGGGCAAAGCACATTAGGGCTCCAAAGTCACTCAGGAGCAGGCAGGCCCCAGAAATCGGTGCCAGGGGAATCCTGGTAATCCAGGGGGGGCAGAAATAGCTTTGCAGGCTCACAGGAGGTCCAACCAACAGCCAGTGGCAGCAGGACCAACTAACACCAGAGGTATCCAGATGGCAAAAGGCAAACGTAGGAATGTTACTAACAGTAATCAAAGTAATGTGGGACCATCCGAACCCAACTCTCCAACAGCAGCAAGTCCTGGATACCCCACCACACCCGAAAGACAAGATCTGGATTTAAAATCACTTCTCATGATGCTATTAGAGGATCACAAGAAGGACACAAATAAATCTCATAAAGAGTTACAGGAGACCATGAATCAACGGTTAGAAGCCCTTACAAAGGAAACACAAAAATCGCTTAGAGAAATGCGGGAGAACATGGATCAAAAGATGGAGGCGCACAAGGAGACAACACAAAAATCGCTTAACGAGATGAATCAACGGGTAGATGCACTCACAAAGGAATCACAAAATTTGCATAATGAAATACAGAAGAATATGGGTCAACAGACGGATGCCCATAAGGAGGCAACACAAAAATTGCTTAAAGAAATGAATCAACGGTTAGATGCCCTTACAAAGGAAACACGAGAACTGCTTAAAGAAATGCAGGAGACGATGGATCAACAGATGGAATCCCATGAGGAGGAAACACAAAAATCGCTCAGAGAAATGCAGGAGAACGTGGGTCATCAGGAAGAAATCCTGAAAGAGGTAATGCAAAAATACCTTAAAGAAACACAGGAAAAGACAAACAAACAAGTGAAGGATCTCAGCAAATCCATCCAGGAACTAAAAAAGGAAGTAGAAACAACTAAGAAATCACAAAGGGAGACAACTTTGGAGATAGAAAACCTTGGGAAGAAATCAGGAGTCATAGATGCAAACATCAACAATAGAATACAAGAGATGGAAGAAAGAATCTCAGGTGCTGAAGATTCCATAGAAAGCATCGACTCAACAGTCAAAGAAAATGCAAAATGCAAAAAACGCGTAACCCAAAACATCCAGGAAATCCAGGACACAATGAGAAGACCAAACCTAAGGATTATAGGTATAGATGAGAGTGAAGATTTGCAACTTAAAGGGCCAGTAAACATCTTCAACAAAATTATGGAGGAAAACTTCCCTAACTTAAAGAGAGAGATGCCGATGAACATACAAGAAGCCTACAGAACTCCAAACAGACTCGACCAGAACAGAAATACCTCCCGTCACATAATAATCAAAACACCGAATGTTCTAAACAAAGAAAGAATACTAAATGCAGTAAGAGAAAAGGGCCAAGTAACATACAAAGGAAGACCTATCCGAATCACATCAGACTTCTCACCAGAGACTATGAAAGCCAGAAGATCCTGGGCAGATCTCATGCAGACACTAAGACAGCACAAATGCCAGCCTAGACTACTATACCCAGCAAAACTCTCAATCACCATAGATGGAGAGACCAAGATATTCCATGATAAAACCAAATTTTCACAATATCTTTCCACAAATCCAGCCCTGCAACGGATAATAGGTGGAAACCTCCAATACAGGGAGAGAAACAACACCCTGGAAAAAATGAGATAATAACCTTCTTGAATCAAACCCAAAAGTAGATAACCACTCAAACATAAAGATAGCGTCAAGAATGGCAGATGGCAATAATCACTATGCCTTAATCTCTCTTAATATCAATGGTCTCAATTCCCCAATTAAAAGACATAGACTAGCAGACTGGATACGTAAACAGGACCCAGCATTTTGCTGCATGCAGGAAACGCACCTCAGTGTCAAAGACAAACACTACCTCAGAGTAAAAGGCTGGAAAACAATTTTACAAGCAAATGGCCCCAAGAAACGAGGTGGAGTAGCCATCCTAATATCGGATAAAATTGATTTTCAACCCAAAGTCATCAAAAAAGACACAGAAGGACACTACATACTGATCAAGGGAAAAATCCACCATCAAGAACTCTCAATCCTGAATATCTATGCTCCAAATGCAAGGGCACCCTCATTCGTAAAAGAAACTTTACTAAAACTCAAAGCACACATCGCACCGCACACAATAATAGTGGGTGACTTCAACACCCCGCTCTCTGAAATGGATCGTTCAGGAAAGCAGAAACTAAACAGGGACACAGTGAATCTAATTGAAGCCTTGGACCAAATGGAACTAACTGATATATATAGAACATTTCATCCTAGAGCTAAAGAATACACCTTCTTCTCAGCTCCTCATGGTACCTTCTCCAAAATTGACCATATAATTGGTCACAAATCAGACCTCAACAGATACAAGAAGATAGAAATAATCCCATGCCTCTTATCAGATCACTATGGAATAAGGGTGGTCTTCAATGGCAACAAAAACAAAAGAAAACCCACGTACACATGGAGGCTGAACAATGCTCTACTCAATGATAACTTGGTCAAGGTGGAAATAAAGAAAGAAATCAAAGACTTTTTGAAAGTTAATGAAAATGAAGGCACAACATACCCTAACTTATGGGACACAATGAAAGCAGTGCTAAGAGGAAAATTCATAGCCCTGAGTGCCGCCAAAAAGAAACGGGAGACAGCATACACTAACAGCTTAATGGCACACCTGAAAGCCCTGGAACAAAAAGAAGCAAATACACCAAAGAGGAGTAGAAGGCAGGAAATCATCAAACTCAGGGCTGAAATCAATCAAGTAGAAACAAATAAAACCATACAAAGAATCAACAAAACGAGGAGTTGGTTCTTTGAGAAAATCAACAAGATAGATAAGCCCTTAGCCAGACTAACCAGAGGGCACAGAGATAGTATCCAAATTAATAAAATCAGAAACGAAAAGGAAGAGATAACAACAGAAACTGAGGAAATTCAAAAAATCATCAGATCCTACTACAAAAACCTGTATTCAACACAACTAGAAAATCTTGAGGAAATGGACAATTTCCTTGACAGATACCAAGTACCAAAATTAAATCAGGATCAAATAGACCATCTAAACCGTCCTATAACCCCTGAAGAAATAGAAGTTGTCATTGGAAGTCTTCCAACCAAAAAAAGCACAGGTCCAGATGGTTTTAGTGCAGAATTCTATCAGACCTTCAAAGAAGACCTAACACCAATACTCTTCAAACTGTTCCACAAAATAGAAACAGAAGGAACACTACCCAACTCGTTCTATGAAGCCACAATTACACTAATACCAAAAGCACACAAAGATCCGACAAAGAAAGAGAATCTCAGGCCAATCTCTCTTATGAATATCGATGCAAAAATACTCAATAAAATTCTTGCCAACCGAATCCAAGAACACATCAAAACGATCATTCACCACGATCAAGTAGGCTTCATCCCAGGGATGCAGGGATGGTTCAATATAAGGAAATCCATCAATGTAATCCACTACATAAACAATCTCAAAGAAAAAAACCACATGGTCATCTCATTAGATGCTGAGAAAGCATTTGACAAAATTCAGCATCCTTTCATGCTAAAGGTCTTGGAAAGATCAGGAATTCAAGGCCCATATCTAAACATAGTAAAAGCAATTTACAGCAAACCAGTAGCCAGCATCAATCTAAACGGAGAGAAACTTGAAGCAATCCCACTAAAATCAGGGACTAGACAAGGCTGCCCTCTCTCTCCATATCTTTTCAATATAGTACTTGAAGTTCTAGCTAGAGCAATTAGACAAGAAAAAGAGGTCAAAGGGATACAAATTGGAAAGGAAGAAGTCAAACTATCACTATTTGCAGACGATATGATAGTATACATAAGCGACCCAAAGAACTCCACCAGAGAACTCCTACAGCTGATAAACGACTTCAGCAAAGTGGCCGGATATAAAATCAACTCAAGCAAGTCAGAAGCCTTCCTATACTCAAAGGATAAGCAGGCTGAGAAAGAAGTAAGAGAAATAATACCCTTTACGATAGCCACAAACCATATTAAGTATCTTGGCGTGACGCTAACCAAACAAGTGAAAGATCTGTATGACAAGAACTTCAAGTCTCTGAAGAAAGAAATTGAAGAAGACCTCGGAAGATGGAAAAATCTGCCATGCTCATGGATTGGCAGGATTAATATAGTAAAAATGAGCATCTTACCAAAAGTAATACACAGATTCAATGCAATCCCCATCAAAATCCCAACTCAATTCTTCATAGAGTTAGAAAGAGCAATTCAAAAATTCATCTGGAATAACAGAAAACCCAGAATAGCTAAAACTATTCTCAAGAGTAAAAGAACCTCTGGGGGAATCAGTATCCCGGACCTCAAGCTGTACTACAGAGCAATAGTGTTAAAAACTGCATGGTATTGGTACAGTAACAGACATGTAGATCAATGGAACAGAATTGAAGACCCAGAAATGAATCCACACTCCTATGGTCACTTGATCTTTGACAAAGGAGCTAAAACCATCCAGTGGAAAAAAGATAGCCTTTTCAACAAATGGTGCTGGCTCAGCTGGAGGTCAACATGCAGAAGAATGCAAATTGACCCATCCTTATCTCCTTGCACTAAGCTCAATTCTAAGTGGATCAAAGATCTCCACATAAAACCAGACACACTGAAACTAATAGAAGGGAAACTAGGGAAGAACCTTGAACATATGGGCACAGGGGAGAATTTCCTGAACAGAACTCCAATAGCTTATGCTCTAAGATCAAGAATAGACAAATGGGACCTCATTAAATTACAAAGTTTTTGCAAGGCAAAAGACACCGTCAAAAAGACAAAGCGGCAACCAACTAACTGGGAAATGATCTTTACCAACCTTACATCCGACAGAGGGCTAATATCCAAGATATACAAAGAACTCAAGAAGTTAAACTCCAGAGAGGCAAGTAACCCTATTAAAAAATGGGGTACAGAGCTACACAAAGAGTTCTCACCTGAAGAATATCTAATGGCTGAGAAGCACCTAAAGAGATGTTCATCATCCTTAGTCATTAGGGAAATGCAAATCAAAACAACCCTGAGATTCCATCTCACACCAGTCAGGATGGCTAAGATCAAAAACACAGGAGACAGCAGTTGTTGGCGAGGATGTGGAGAAAGAGGAACACTCCTCCACTGCTGGTGGAATTGCAGGCTGGTACAACCACTCTGGAAAGCAGTCTGGCGGCTCCTCAGAAAACTGGGCATGACACTTCCGGAGGATCCGGCTATACCACTCCTGGGCATATACCCAGAGACTTTACCTGCATGCAATAAGGACACATGCTCCACTATATTCATAGCAGCCTTATTTATAATAGCCAGAAGCTGGAAAGAACCCAGATGTCCCTCAACGGAGGAATGGATTCAGAAGATGTGGTATATTTACACAATGGAATACTACTCTGCAATTAAAAACAATGAATTCACGAAATTCCTAGGCAAATGGTCAGAACTTGAAAATATCATCCTTAGTGAGGTAACCCAATCACAAAAGATCACACATGGTATGAAGTCACTGATAAGGGGATATTGACCCAGAATCTCAGAATACCCTAGACACAATCAGCATATCAATAGATTTCTAAAAAGATGGAAGGAGAGACCCCTGGTCCTGGAAAGACTGGATGTAGGGGAACGCCAGGACAGAGTAATGAGAGGGGGTTGAACGGAGAAAAGAGGGAGGGAAGGGGGCTTATGGGACTTTCGGGGAGGGAGGAAACGGGAAAGGGGAAGTGATTTGGAATGTAAATCAAAAAAATAAAATAAAATTAAATTAAAAAAAAAAAAAAAAAAAAAAAAAAAAAAAGTCAGTATGTGAGATACCACTCCTTATCCTAGTGGTCATGGGACTGGGCTGCCAAGGTAGGTTGTCATGGCCTCATGATGAGCAAGCCAAATGGAGTCTGGCACAAAATTTGTGTGAGACTGCTGCAGAAGTAACCATGGTCTGTGTTGTATATTATCTGGCATGGATTAGCTCATCCTGACTGCTAACCACTACTCACTTATTCAGAATTATAGCTATTTCAAGCAATACTTATTCTGCCAGCAGTGAGATCCATAGTTAAATTTCAATTAACCACCCTGTCAATCAAGGTCCCCTGCTTAGGATCACTGTCAGAATCAAGAGGTCAAGACATATCTGCTAGTTGAAACCCCAGTAGAGCTGAGGAAAATAATCTGATTTCCCTCTGAAATGCTTGGTTTTGTTTGCACTAGTCTTCTCTGAAGTCTAAAAGCTATAGAACACTGAGATATAGCTTTCAGAAAACTGTCATACAAACAGCAAACATCCATTTCTGTCTTCTCTTCTGTAGTAACAGTCAACATCACATTCTTTTTCATTTAACATATATAAAAACCAGTAATTCCCCTGTAAAATCCTAGCTGGTTGGTTTACTGCAGCCTGGCTGAACTCCTTTCCTGAACTTTACTAATATCAAACTAGCATGGAACACTTGGAAAGATTTCATTGCTTACACATGTAAACATATATAATTTATTTTTCTTTTGAGTTAAGCCTCAAGTTACAAAAAAGTATCTGAATATCAAGCCTGGAGAAATATCTCCTAAGGAGCCTCCCTGTCAGCAGACTCATCTGCAGAAAGAGTGTCCCCTGAACACTCAGTGTCCTGAGGAGTCAGTAAAGGGAAACGGATCAATGAGGGACCAGAGGAGGAAGAGAGATGGAACTGAGCACACAGAAGTGACAAACTTGGGGACAGAATATAAAAATTATTTTAAGATTAGATTATATATAGTTATAAAATTTTAAGATCAATGATTTTCAGAAAAGATCCTAAGAACTACCCACAATGTAGTATAAATACTTTATAGACCTCAACTGTCACTTCTATGAGTGTGGCTAAAAAGGGAGAAGACTAAGCACCAATTAAGGCCCAGGGTGGGGCCAACTAAAGAGACTTCTATATCAATCTTTGAAGTCTATTAATGGTAGAGCAAAGGTTCTAATGTAAGTCTGTAAAAACTCCAACAATATCCTCTCCTCAATAACACCAAGGAAACGCGGATATTCCAAATAGCACAAGAGAAGGGGTGCTGGAGAGAAGGCTCCCTTCCCTGACTAAAACCACTTGATGCTTTTGCAGAGGAATGGGGTTTGCTGGCTAGTGCCCACTTGGCAGCTTACAACCCTCTGTCATTAGGGGAACCATGGTGCTCTCAGAGGCCAGAAGATGCTGTCAGATCCCCTGGGACTACAGTTACAGATGATCATGGGTACTGGGAATTAAACTGGGGACCTCCAGAAAAGCACTCCTTGAGTACTCTTCCCAGCCTCAGCTGCTTAGGATTTCTACATATGAATCAGCAAGTATGTTTAAATTGGAAATAAGAACTGAGACTGACAATAAACATTTCATGTCACCAAACAGTATTAGGAACTGTGGATGCAGCTGAGTGTGGTGATGCACATTCCAAATGTATGGAAAGGTGGGAGGGTACCTGTGAGTTCCAGGCCAGTCAAAGCTACAAAACAACAACAATAATAATAAAATAATAAGTATGATAATAATTACAATACAGCATCTACTGAGCACTTGTTAGGTAACAAGTTCCTTTTTAAAAGTAACACATGTACCAGCTGATTCTCAACTACATATTGGTACCATCTCTATTTTACAAATGTGAAAATGAAGATGCAGAATTAAACCATTTGTTCAAAGTCTAGAACCTGGTTAATGGCAAAACCTAGATTGTTCCCCAGTGACAAAGCAAGTGTGTGAATCCTTAACTATGACAATTAAAGTGTCTGAAGGACAGTGAGTCAGCGTGAAATATGAGCAGAGACTAAAGCTGCTAAGTTGGAGACTATGAAAAACAACTGCATCTAAGTGCAACTGAAGAATAAGGGGGGGATTAAAAAGTCTGATTAAAAGGTAGCTTTTAAAATGTTAAACTTATTGCTTAAAATTAAAGATATTCCCAATATCCCCATAAACACAAAAGTGAAAACATTAAGAAAAAGTCTTGACGTTGCATGTGCATTAGAATATTCTACCTGCTCACTTGAGGAAACAATCATCACACTTCTTTGAAAATATGTATAAATATGAGCATCATTCTATAATTAGCTACTGAATTGTTTTAACATAACTTTAGTTCTATTGTTGAAGTAGTGACTAAGGTATATTTGACACCCAGAATAGAGTTTGCTAAATAAATCTAAAAGGACATTTCTCATCATCACAGTTAAATTTCATATTGAAATTACAATAGGATATATACATACAAACCTGATCTCACTCTGAATTTTAATCTGGTGAGACAAACACTGAACATTTGACACAATTTCAGCACATATACAAACCTTCACCATTCATTTCTCTGTTGGACACTGTCTGCTGTCTGTCTGTCTTCCTCCCTCCCTTCTATCCATTTATCCATCTACTCATAATCCATCTATCCAACCATCCTTTCTTTCTATCTATCTATCTATCTATCTATCTATCTATCTATCTATCTATCTATCTATCTATCCATCCATCCATCCATCCATCCATCCATCCATCCATCCATCCATCCATAACTGACCAGCTGTGTTTGGGAGACTCTCTAGCAGACCCCACTCACATCAGCAAGCATGAGGATTAATCCACTGTAGTGGAGTTGGGCCATATATGGGGCTGGATGATGTTTTCCTGTTTAGTTTGTTGTTTGTTTTGTTTTGAAGACACACTCTTCACTATGAAGCCCAGGATGGCCTTGAACTTATGACATAAGTTACTACATTTGGCATACTTTTTGAAAGGCTATTTTAAAAATAGTTCTTAGCTGAAGAAATGGATTATATCATACCAGACATATACATGTGTTTTTAAGGGCATATTTCATTTCTACTGCTTAGTAGAAAATTTTCCAGCAAAAACCAACCTTTACTATGAGTAAGCTACAGAGGAAGGCATGGATCTGTAAGAACTGTTTGCTCTATTTAAATATATATGTAATATTTAAAAAAAGCATAAGCTGAACAGTAAGAAAGTTTCTCACTTAATTGTACTTTCAAACACTGACACACTGAATTCATTATGAACAATAAATCAGCCACACAGAAAACACTGAGAATTCACACTAACTTTTCATTGTGATTTAACTTATAAACACATTTTGACTGTATAAATCATAATTTCAGGAGTGTTACCAGGAGTTTTTATGCTTTCACTATGTTTCTGAAATGAAAGAAATAACCTGTATATAACAATATTATCAAGATAAATAATACAAAGCACTAATAAGATTGTTTTAAAAATAAACCATCAACATAAAGAATACAAACTACAAAATAAACTTAAGATGAGAAACCCAGCACTACCTGCCAAAAATAAGGAATATAGGAAACACAGATGAGGCAAAGGATTCTTGACTGTGAGAACAGATACAAACACAGGTACTCATCACAATTTGCCAGCAATCAAATCTGTTTTTCATGTTATATATTATGCTATATATAAATGGGCTGTTCAGCCTTACATATACTTTCCTACTGAAAGGAAAAAGCAAGTTCATTAAAGCAGTTGTTCCTTAATCTAGCCTACCTTATTTTTTGGATTGGATGTATTCATTACACTTCGAGTCTCTTTTCCAGTATAAATGACAACACCTATTACAGTACCTGCAAAAACATGAAAGTGGTCCTTATAGCAATACTTGAAAGCATAGATAACACTTTCTAATTAATTGTCTTGATGGAAAATATATTATACTGTTTGAGCTCATACACATTTATCCAACAGTCTATTTGATTTGGTTAGTTCAATAAAATTTAACCTTAACTTTTAAAAAGGGGTTAGAAGTAACAATTTGTTTAAACAATACAAATTTGCCTATAGATAACAGCAAAGTATGTATTAATATACCTTTTCCTGACAATGAGAGTGACATGGGCTTTTCCTTACTGTCTACTGAAACAGTAAGAAGTTCACTGTTACAGTGGCATCAAAAGGCTGAATTCCTAACTGAAAACTGCACTGCTAGACTTGCAAATCAGGGCAGGAATAGGAGAGTCAGTTCTTCTGCTTGATTGTTTTGCTGTGCATGAGAGACCAGGAGAGCCTTTGTGGCCGACTCACATGCTCATCAGGAAACAGCATCAGAGGACAGGACATTATTCAGTAGAGCACTTGGTCAGCATGTGCTAGGCCCTGGGGCCCACCCTTAGCACCACAAAAATCATGTAGTTGAGCAACCAAAAACCCACCAGAAACATAATTTTAAAATACTTGATTTTACATTTAGATGCTACTCATTTCCTTAATGGATGTTTCTAAAAATTTAGTTTTGTAAGTTGATAGGTCAGGAATGTGTAGTACTTTTTAAACTTAAGGAAATGATAACTAACCTGTATGTTATAAAGGCTCAAGCATTTATCTATAGACTACAAAACTAAAAACCATGGAACCTATACATAGCACTTGCATCATTTATAGACCTATTTTTGTCCTAAAAATTAAAAACTCTGATATTAAAATTACAAAGTAGAAAGACATTATGTATATATGCATATAAAGTACTGAAATTAACAATCCTAATAAATTTAACTATAAAAACTATATAAGAACTATTCTGCTAAAGTTCAAGGCCAGTCTGGGATACACAGTAAGAACTGCAACAAAATAAAAACCCCAAAATACACATAGCCCTAGATGTGGCATTAGCATGTGAAGTTTAGAGAACTGTAACAGGCCCATGAGATAAATATGAATTGCTATTTGCTCCATCTGAGCAGGGAGAGCAGCATGCTGCACACCCTGGAACCCACGTTTCTGTTGCAGCAGCTACGAGGGGTAGACACACTGTGGTCCTTAGCAGCGGCATGCAGCTCACGGCAGCTCACGGAGGCTACAAATCTTGTAGCTCTATCTGAGCACCACTATCTAGAACTGAACCAAATACTAGGAAGGTGTGATTGGCCAACAAGGGGTATGAAGCTCACCCAGCTACCCAAGTGTTGTCTCTCTGTATTATGATCCATTTAAACTTCCTACACAAGATGACTGCGTTTAGTATATAGAATTTTAATACTTGATGAGGTAATACTATCAGAAACTTTCTCACACAAAAGCTCACACCACAGAGTTGTTTCACTATTAAAAGAACAAGGTTAAATGTTAAATATAACCTAATCAACATTTTCTTCCTATTTTGTCAATTGAATTTATTCAAAATATAAAATTGCCATTAATGTTGAAATAACCATATTCTCACAACAAATGCAACTTCCAACTGGATTTATTTTTTTATTTCTTTAAGATTAGCAGAACAAACAAGTGTCAGGGAAGCCTTCAGAATGATTCATCAAACTTAAAAGCTCTATCCTAAAAACCAAGACAGATTCTGAAGAATGTGGATTCTAGGCTGATATAGTACTCAACAAGAGAAACACAAGACTAACAAGAAATACAACATACTGACACAATTCCTGATGTTACAGTTGTGTAATGCATTAACGTTTGCTAAAGGCTCTCATTGTATTCTTTCATTTGATGGTTGCTAAAAATGACTACTCAGTGTAATTAGTTTAAATGCATTGTTGTTTGAGTCTCATGCTTTTTAATTACTTTAAATTGCTTGAATTAGTTGAGTACTGTGCAGGACTCTTCACTCTCTTGGGCAATAGATTTGTATTTATAGAGAGACACGAGCCAAGGGAAAGGAAGAGTCTTTACAATGAGCCTCTAGGACAAGGCATGACACTCTTGGGCACTGCAACAGATAAACAGGACAGATGCAGAGTGTGCTCAGGTTTCTCAGGGGTGAGGGCAGTTACATGCAAGATTTCAAATCGTTTAATCCATATTTTTAGTTTAAAATTAACCTTTCATTCTGGCTCCAAACTGAGAAACTTCTGCAAATTCTTAAATATATTTGCATGTTAAACCCAGAGTCACAAAGAAATCCCTATCAGGTGTGTAGTGCATAACAAGATCCCTAAGATCAATGAGACATAAGATCCAGAAGTAAAACCAAATTTTAGTTCAGTTTGCAGCAAGAAAATATTTTAAAAGTCTCGTGAGCACTTAGTGCTGAAAGCCAATGTTATACTCATCTGGTTGAAATCTACACCTTTGATTAACTAAAGTCATTAAAGACATTATAAAAAGGTTCAGATGCTAACTTTGCCAAGCAGTGCTAGCATAAGAATGACACCTTAATGTTACTCAGTAGACCCAGGCCTCTTGGAGTGAGACTAAAGATCACTGTGTGGCCCGTCTATCTAACTTCAAATTTCAGATCTATTACACCTGCATTTGAGGTGATCAGTGATTAACACTCTGGCTATAATATAGCCTCCCTGCTATCCATATATCTAAATTTCATAAAATACCCTACCAATTCAAATTAATAGTTGAGTTATATTTTAAAGTAAATAACTTTTCTATATATCTAAAAATGCTAACAGCATCAACCTTAGGGGAAAAGGTATTCTTCATGTAAATATTTAAGATGTATGACCACAAAGTGTAATCCAACAAGTGGAACTGACTACTCTCTTTATTTTAAATAATCAGACTCTTAGAAATTTTTAGCTGCCACCTTTTAAGCAGAGGTGACAGCATGTGGAATTTACCGAACAACCAATACTTATAAACTGAGAATCATTTTAGATGATCTAGAGAACATTACATATAGATGCAAAATAATGACCTAAACCCTTAAACAGACTGATTACTGGCTTTAAACTAACATACTGTGGGATGCTTATTCAAATAAAACAGAACAAAAACGCAGAAAGAAAGTAAAGGATGTAGTGTGTATTCTGTGTAGTATGTATAAAAGATCTGTCAAGCAAAATATATATCGAATATTGATGATGCTTCCAGAACCTGGGAAATACTATAAAGACAAGTCATTAGAACAAGCAACAACCCAACTATAGTTGACAGAGGTTCTCTGGTACCAATCTTTACAGATGCTCCCTGATAAGGAGCTTTGCAACCAGGCCAAACAGCAAAGTACCAGGTGCATACTGACTGGAGCAGACAACAGATTTAGCCTGAAGAAGTTAACACTAGAGCTCAGGAACTCAAAGAACACATAAGAAAGGACCCCATCAATCCATGTGGCCAGCGACAAAGGGAGAGACACAAGAGATCTGCACCAGGAACAGAGCTAAAGCTGTAGGAAGAGCTACAGGAGACCCACATCTACTAGCTCAGAGGCACACAAATTGTGCTGATGTTCACCTCTGCTGCTTACACAAAACACTACAGGAGAAAGGCATTTTGCAGGAGTGTCCTCCCACGTACTGGGTCTTGGGTTACAGCCTCCTCCTGGCTACTTCTCAATCTATAAACATTATTAAGCAGCTAACACCTTCAACCATAGCCTTCTGTAGTTGGTATTTGATTGATTTCCGACTGGACTGTGGTCTCTTTCCCCACGAATACTAATTCTTAATGGCCTATGCATGGCTAGAGTAGGAACACATCAAACCATACATAGAAAATAGCCAGACTTTATTTTGAAAATTTTTTCACATAACTGCTACTTACACAATAAAAATGTAGTACTAGAAAAACAAACTAAAGGACAAAAGCAAAAGAAAATATACCCTCATTTAAAAACAAAAACGTCTTAACAAACTGTACCAAATGCCTAAATGTTTTCAAATATTTGTTGTCAGTTTATTCATCTTCCATAATGCTTCAAACACTCCTGAAAGCCCTTGTCTGCATACATGCTACGCCATGCTCTAGAGGACAGAGATCATGGACAATCCAATCTGTACACATACATTCTCACACACTGCTTCCGAAGGTTTGCTTTTAGGTTTAGGACAACTCCATGTGAGGACCTGACCTACTTTTTAAGGGAGTCTGCACATTGACACCAAGTTCCACACTTTTAAAACTTTATGACAGGAAAGAAGGAGAGAGCTACTCAAGACTTAGAAATGGAGCACAGAGGCACAGCTCTTGCTATGTGCTAGGCCATGGGAGACAAGAAAGACAGTACAGCTTAAATAAGTGCCATGAAGTCTCACCAACATGGCTGCCCAAACACAAGTAAACAAGGATGGCACCAACAACACACACTATAATAGGAAGGCTCACAAGTCCTAAACCCTAGACAAAGAACAATAGGCAATTAAAGAAAACTGAGAGCAGAGCCACTGAGTTATACTCAGGAAAGAGTACACCAGTTATTTATCCAATACCAAAGGTCAGACCTGAAAACATATACATACAAGCAATATTATATGGATAATAAGAGCAGGTTGTATTTGTATTTAGGAACATACATATGTTTACACACAAAAACATATGTGCAACAACAATGAAGGAAATGAAGACATGGATGTGAAAGGTGAAGAGGGATAAACACATGGAAGAGTGTAAAGGGAAGAAAAGGGAGAGGGAAGCTATGTAATTATAATCTATTTTTTTAAAAGGTGTCATCCTCAATTTAGTTAAAAAGAATTCTAAGCTTGTAATCAGTTACAGAAGAGGTAAGAACCCTCAGGTTATTCCTGGCAGTTTTAGATTGCAACACTCCTAAGGCCCTAAGTTTTTAAATTAAGATAAAACATCCTTTAAAATATAAAAAAGAAAAGAAAATGCGTATATTTTTAAATGTCCAGACATATATGAACATGAAAGGTATACTGATATTCTTTTCTAAATGGATTGTCTATAACAGTGGTTCTCAGCCCATGGTTTACAACCCCTTTGGCAAACCTCTATCTCCAAAAATATTTACATTAAGATTCATAACAGTAGCAAAATCACAGTTGTGAAGCAGCAATGAAAATAATTTTATGGTTGGGAGCCACTACACATGCAGGGTTACTGTATTACAGGGTTTCCATGTTCGGAAGGCTGAGAAACACTACTCTAGAACACCTGAGATGATAAAGTACCCATGGAAACCAGTGCTACGAGGGATAGACAGTATGATGCCCATGTTAGTACCTCTGCAGCAGAAGTTCTTAAATACTTAGCTATTACAAGCCAAGGTCATCCTGAAATCTAAAGTCAAACAGAAAAACTTTGTCCAGGAAGTTCTTTGGGACATCTCAGAAGCCTGATGCTCAAGTTACTTCTGTCTCTGAGGAGAAAGGCCACAAATCAATAGTACTGGGATTTGGTATCAACGGTCTAATACATGTTTAAAACAGAAACAAGGAGCAAAACATGAAGTTTAAAAAAAAAGGGACAATTTTTTAATCCCTTAATAATTCTTAATTTAACATTGTAAATAAAATGCTCAATGACAGAAAAATAAATTTCTGCCAAAGCAGGCACTTACACCTTCCCTAGTGCAGATGCTCTCTTATAAACTGATGGTGAGCTCAGAGACCACACCCATTCCAAACCCTGGTGTGGATGCTATACAGCTCCATGTTTGGACACACAGGTCATTCAGGTATACCCTTCATTTGAGGAGCACAAACAAGAGCATCACCGCCTTGCTGAACAGGGACATGGCTCATGGGTCTGTAGGGATCAGGAAAGTCTAAGGGCAGGTGAGGTCTTCCAAGGATGCTTCACCCTTCCTAAGCTGAATTCAAAGTCCCCAAGCCTCTGGTTCCCAGAGCAGAGGACCCAGGATTCCCACCTCTGAAATACCTTCATGGCCAAACATCTTTGCTTCTCTACCCACAACTTTCTTTGGTTTTTTTTGTTTGTTTGTTTGTTTGTTTTTTGTTTTTGTTTTTTTGTTTTTGTTTTTCGAGACAGGGTTTCTCTGTGTAGCCCTGGCTGTCCTGGAACTCGCTCTGTAGACCAGGTTGGGCTCGAACTCAGAAATCCGCCTGCCTCTGCCTCCCAAGTGCTGGGATTAAAGGCGTGCACCACCACCGCCCGGCTTACCTACAACTTTCTAAATATATGTGTATATCAAACCATGAAACACCTCACAGAAGTGAGCACTTCAAGATTCTCACAATCTGCCTCCATGCTTGCTTTTAAATTGTGAAACATTGTAATTAAATTTCCATATCTTATCCCTAAAAGGTAAATGAATATCTATAGTTTTCTAGGACTGTGGTATAAACAGGATCCATTTGAACAAAGAATAACAGAATGACCTTCCTGACTAACATCCCCCTCGCCCAACACTCACATACACACACACACACACACACACACACACAAACTCACACACACGGGGTCAGGCACACTGGTACCAAAGCCTTCTTTAGGGCACCATGTCCTCTCAGTACTAGGCCTGCTCCTAGCTATGTTTTGGTGAGAATATTCCCACAACTGTCCTGTCAGCCATTACACCTGGAATCAATCAATCTCAGTTGCAATCTCTCTCTCTCCCCTCTCCTTCTCCCCCTCTTCCGCCCTCGCTCTCCCCACCCCCGGGGTGTGTGGGTGGGTGGGTGTGGGTGTGTGTGTGTGTGTGTGTGTGTGTGTGTCCGTCCCTCCCTCCCTTCCTTTCTTCCTTCCTTTTTTGATTTTTCAAGATAGGGCTTTTCCTATGTTACAGGGCCCCAGCTGTTCTGGAGCTTGCTCTGTAGACAAGGCTGGCCTCAAACTTAGAGATATGCCTCCTAGGTCCTGGGATTAAAGGTGTGCGCCATAACGGCACTGATGCATATATATTTCTTTAATCCATTTTAAGCATCTTTTCTACACAGAAGCCTTTCTTACACCATGTCTGTAAGGCTCACATACTTTCATAGGACATGGAATGTTTTGTGGTACTTAGTGTAGCTAAAATTATCTGGACCATTTTCTTAACGTCTTTTCTACCCACCTTAGCCAGCAATTGATAGGTTCAATTACCTCCTCATTCCAGACTGTCTTGGCAGTATGGAGAAACTGACACCCTACTCAAAACTGCTGAGTGAATACACAGTTTCTAGAAAAGAAGGGGTACACCACTGTGCCATAACCAGGAGATAGACCATCTGAACACTGAGCTTCACGTCTGATAACTTTCTTGAGATCAACTAGCTTCTTCTGAGATTCCCTCCTAATGCTATCACTGATGTCAACCTGCTTCTGACCTGGTAGCAAACTCTTCAATTCAAACACACCCCATAGAAATTTATTTGCAGAACTGTGAACTTAAGTAACTTCCTCTTTAACCACAAGGAATAAGCCACTTTCCAATTTCCCTCAAAAAACAATCAGAATCTTCTGTACTTTTGAAGTCCTGGGCCAGTTCTCTCTCTCCTGGCTTGTCTGTCACCATTTAACCCTTTCCTCTCCTATAGCTACCCCAGTCAGTCTCTTCTAGGTCTTGTCAGCAGGGCAAAAAGTAGATAAGAACCATAAAAAAAATTATTACTAGCCTCCCCAGCCCTCCTGTGACATCTCTCAGCAAAGCACTCTGTTGTGTACCAAGCAACAAATGTCAAACACAGAAAAATGGCCCTTGCTCCACCACAGTGGCTATACCACACCCTCATGCTTCTGGTCTTGCTTTGCCATGGGTGAGTACTAGCCCAGGCCTCCTCACAAACTCTCAAGATTATCTCCTGGCTTCTCAACAAAGTGTTGCTAAATAGCTCAGGGAAGTTTAGGAAAGCTGTTTTAGAGTACATAACACTAACTCCCTTTGTATGCGAAATTCATTCTTGAAGGGAACTTCTTTCTCCTTACCTGATGCAACAACGGTGCTTGCCCACAGTGTGTTTTCTATGCTGAGACTCTCATGAATGGGAGGATCACTGTCTTCCTGTTCAGGGAGAAAAAAAACAAAACAAACTGGAAAATTAGTTATGTTCTATTTACATTCCAGGTATCTAAAGCATTAGAAAAGAAACAGGTCTGGCTTTCCGTACCCAACTGATAATAAATACAAATTTCAAGGGTGAATACAAAAACCTAAAATTATAATTTCTTCTTTCATATGCAGTACAGTCCTTTCTGTTCATAATAACTGTTGGGCGTTTTTTCTTTGAACCAGATACATAGAGAGGATTCCATTGTCATGAAGGGAACTGGAATCTGTTCTCAGTTCACAAGACACCATCTTACCTCTCTATTAACTAGAATCACTCTGTTGGGGGCTGCCATGGGGCTGACTCTCCAGGGTACTACAGTATTGCTTCAGAACTGCCAAGTTCCCTTCTTCACTCTGCTTCCTAGAGTCAAGTCACCATGCCTTTAAGTAGGAAACTTTTGCCTCACTATTTCCCAAAGAGCCATTCCTGGTGGTTTCCAAAAGTCCCTTGATGATTAAAGAGCTATGCTCACCCAATCCATTCTGAGTACATGTGATCCTATCTGGAAAAGGGCCCTCTTCAGGGAGCAAGGCCTTTCTAACATCAGTGTCTCAAGATGACACACCCCTACACCCCATATCCTGGTGTTGACTCTGCTACTTTGAATTTTACTCCACTTCAAGGGACAGAAACCTGAGGAATTATCAAATCAAGTTTACTCATGGGATGAAAGAGTAGCCTCTACCCACCTCTCATTGACAGGAAATCTAAAGTAACTGCTTAAACTCACCAACAACACCACTTCTCTTCTAAGCTGAAGGTTCTCTCTCACACAGCTTCTTCCACTGGGACTGGCTACATTACTACTCTAACATGTCTACCTACAACTGCACACTACCCCCCAGGCTCTGAACAGCCCATTCTTACTCTCTGACCTTGAAGTCTAGCAGATATTCCCAACATTTATGAAGCCATAAGCAATGCAGACTAGGGAAGACAGAGACAGAGACAGAGAGAAAGAGAGAGAGAGAGAGAGAGAGAGAGAGAGAGAGAGAGAGAAAACAAAGAATGCAAATAGTCTCTAAGATCTGTAATGGTTTGATTAATTTTTTATATTGACACCTAAAATGATGTTTTTCCTATACACTAAAATGTTTTTTACAAGAATGTGAATTTTTCATAATAATTTTGAAAAAGCACAGAAAGACCATAGAGTATCATGAATACATGTTTCTTCCCATGTTTCCATGTGCACTTTGGCATGCAGCTCTGCAGCACACATGTAAATGCACAGCTGCAACATGATATCCATCTCCCATGGGTCTGAATGCCTCCCAGGTGTTCTCAGCTTGCACTCCCACACTTGTAGATAAACTGTCAAATAATTCAGTATTTGCAGATGGTTTTGTAAGTGATAATGATTACTAGCTAATCTTGTATATGACAAAGAGTAACAAACATGTCCAACCATGCTCCAGTATAAACTATAGTCATAAAACCTCTTATTAAGAATTAAAACAGTTATAAGCTGTTAAAATAAGTATTCAGTTCTGTAGCCAACAGTCATGAGCAAACGGGAGAGTGGGGGGAGCGTCAAGGTTTTACTTCACCAAGTTTTTGTAATAACAAATACATGGATCAAAATATATACATAGTAGTAAAGAAATGTGTAAATGCATATATGCATATAAATATGCATTTATCCTTCCAGGTAGTAAGAGTTTGAAATGCTGGGCACATAACAGTTATCAACTATTACCTGAAGCCAAGACTGAATTAGCTACATTGTGCTATTTCCCTGGCTCCTATTCTATGGGAACAGGATCCTATCAACAGGACATCTGCTCCAAGCAAGAGAGCCTGCACTGAATGTGACCTACCAACTCAGATGCTGCATGAGAAGATCTGAGAACTTGACACATTCTACAGCTTTTGCCTCAAGCGTTAGAGTCTCTGCTTGAATGTACTCTAGACTGAACTGCTGTCTCTAAACAAAGGTCCATTACCTTTACTTCTACAAATAATGAAAATCTTTATATTAACCAACTATTTACCTTACCCTGGTAAATGTTCCTTCAAAACTATGAATATCCAGTTGTGGCTTCTGAGCATAAACATAGGCACTGATAGAAAAAAGGTCCTGGAACATAGAAAATAAAAACGAACATCAATCTGAAAACTGAACAAACATGGTCAAATAACTGTCAACACATGAAGCTTCCATACCACACCACCTTCTGATCCAGGGAAATGAAGAGCAAGCCAGCAACAATCCTCATTTCCACATGCACATGAGCATTTGCAAGAGTGTGTTTCATTTACTATATCAGACATCAAATGACTGAATAATGACACAATAATGAGAGTGTCATTTGAAGCGTTTCATGATAATTTAAAAATCATTCTCAAGTTTTCAATAATGTAGGAAAGCCTCTGCTATTAGGTCAAGGGCAACATTTGTTCGCATTACTTAAAGGTCATTAAAATACATCCTTAATCATAACATGTGTTTCATTACAAATAAAATTGCCTCTTGTTCAATAAAACTAATTAAATGTAAATGGTATTGTTTACTGCTATATAGATCTTTTGAAATAAATCAGCAAGTCATGATTTATTGAAAATTACTGAGGCCTCATGGTTGTTAATAAATTTGCTTGATCACAAAAGCCAGAAGCATATTTCCCAAATGTCTACAGTGTCTGGAAACTGTTCTGGGATTGCAATACAGCAGTGCAACCTCAGTCACAGGACTCCCAAGCCCCATGCTCTGACCACATTAACAGAAAAAAAAAAAAAAAGCTGCAGCACAAGCAGGTTCACCTACTCGGAACCACACTGCCCGAAGCCAGGAGAGACATTACTGGTGATGTGACACATACTGTCTCCAAATCCATTACTCACAGACACAGGAACTAAAACAGTTGACACCTATGTCATTGTAAGCTATGAAATGATGACAAACTGAACTGCCTGTCCACAGTAAGATTAGAACTTTCTTTTCTATGGAACAGAAAAATGTGTTCAGCTTTATCATTGTCCATGCATAGGAAGGTCAGTTATTTTGTAGGAAATATTCTTGTTAGTACATACATAACCAAATAAAAAATTAAAGTGGTTTCATGAATTCACAATTGTTTCACTCAAATAATTACTCATACTTCCTATCAAACCACATTAAGCATAAAATTTGAAAGTAGCATTATATGAAAAGTAGACCTCTTTAAATACTTCATTATATGAAATATATACCTTTAAAGACTTTTGAATATAGATATTGTATATATTTTTCATTAATAAAAATGAAGAGCACATCCTAATACTGAATATATAATAAAATATATAATCTTACTAGCACATAATTCATATGTATACACTACATGTAATTAACATATAAAGCTACATGTTTTGATTTATATATCCACCTCTGCTTCCCCCATATCACATCAAGATATACAGCACCCACGCCCGTCACTCCAAGTGTCCTCTGCACTCCTACCCGCCCCAGCTCCATTTTCTCTACCCAACCTTCCTGCACCTTACCTCCATCTTCCAACTCAACCTTCCTTCAGCCCTGCTCCCCCTCACCTGTAAGCTCCTCTACCTCTACAGTCCTCTAGCTCCATTCTACCTTCATCTACCTCCACCTCACAGGGCCTGGCAGCAATCAAGCTGTGCTAAAGAGACAACTGTGTCTAGAGACCAGATGATCAACATATTAAAACAGGAACTTTCCTAGGAATCTTATGCTGGGAGAAGGAAAGAGTGTAGGTCAGAGGGGGTTCCACAGTTTTAACGCCCTGTCGAACTGAGGACTAATGACCTAACAGTGGTAGGTGGCCCATACTTTCACAGGGACTGCTTCGACATGTTGGCCATTAGCCCTATACTTAAACATTTATCTCACTTCAGAACCCAAAAGATGGACTTGAGGGGTTCCTGGATAACCCCGTCTCTCTCCTCAATGTGTCCCCTTTCTGTTTTCCACTTTAACCTGGCTCTTTGAATTGGTTTTTATAAAGGACAGGTGGCAGGGGCTGCCTTGGGGCCCAAGGTGTGAGCTCTTGGTTTGGTAATCCGCCCTTCTCTACTGCTCTGCACTCCACCCTGATTCTCCCCTACTGCTAATGTACTCTTCCAGAATGCTTGAGCTGAATCACCAGCAGCGTGTTCTTGTTTAAGTTTCGAATTTCTTTCAAATTCTGTATTTTCTCTTCTGTTACTATTAGCAAAAATATCAAGAAATTAACAATAGATAGGTTTCTGTTATTTCTTCCTCTGTTAATTTTTTTTCATTTTTACATTTCTTTATTGTGTGCATGCCAGGGTACACATGCCACAGCACAAGTGTAGGTGGGGTGGTGTGGGGGGTGGGGGTGTCAAAAAACTCTGGGAGGGACTCAGTTCTCACTTCACTTTGAGGGGATTGACCCTAGGTCAAAAGATTTGGCAGCAAGCACTCTTGCTAGCCTTCTCACTTGTGCAGATGTATTCACGTTAACAAACTATGAAAGAGTAAGAACACAGCTGTACTGCATTTAAGACAACAGCATGACCTCATTTTCCACCATAAAACAAAGTAAAAAACGGAAAACAGTAGAGTGGAGGGCAAGCGCAGAAAAGGCCTGAGAAGAAGGAATGAAAGGACTACCCAGTCAAAGTGGGAGGTGGGAAAGGAGCTGATTGGCTGAGCTCACTCTAAAGCACACAGGTGGCTGAAGACTTAACTGCAATGATGGCTTCATCATCTGTGGGGCCCTGGACATTAAGGACCAGTCTGGAATACTTCAGTAACTGCAGCATTATAATTACTAGTGACCCTTCTGACTTCACCTACTGACAGACACTTGAAGTGATTAAAATGACAAATAAAAGCTGTCAGGAAAGTAGTATTAGGGCACACCAGGAAACCAAACAACACCCAGGAGAACATGCTAGTGTTGACCCTGACACAATCCAACACATTTATATACAGGAATGGATACCATGAAACTAGCGGTGAAAAGACAGACTAAAGGTCTGCTTTGCAGCTTGTACTGGGTGAAGGACTGCCTGTGAATAAGGAAGACTGGAAACCATATAACCAACTGAGAACAGTTTTAAGTTTGTTGAAAAAAAATTAGTTTGTTCAGGAAACAGTACTGGTGTAGGTGGGTGACACAGTGTGGTTTTTTGATTTTGATCTCTCACTCAGAAATTCATTCGAAATTAATGCTGACTAATTAGAACATCTATGATTATGGAGTTTCCCAACTAATGGTGTCGGTCCAACGCCAAATTATCTTGAGTTATCTTTGACCCCCCTTTAGTAGTCATTCACTGTCCACCTAACACTGGCCTGTAAACATCTGTGATCACTGTAAGTCATCTATAAATGGATTAACAGACCACTAGCTTCCACCAGCTCAAAGACCGAGATGTCATCTGTGCCATAGCAGAGGTAGCTTCATGTTTCTGTAACCTATCTGATATTCCCACCAGTGTATTAAAAGTGCCTTGATTTCTCTCTCTCTCTCTCTCTCTCTCTCTCTCTCTCTCTCTCTCTCTCTCTCTCTCTCTCACACACACACACACACACACACACAGAGAGAAATTAAAAAGAAAGAAAAAGAAAAAAAATGTCATGAGGATTAGTTAGCAAGATGGCTCAGTAGGAATAGGCACTTTGTTAATGATTCCTGGAACCTGCATGGGAGAGAGAAAACTAGTACCACAAAGTGTCCTCAGACCTTCCAAATGTGCACTGTGGCACACACCTGCCCACACAAACACAGGCACACATGAAATAAATGTAAAAGGTTTTTAAAATTCATGAATCTCTTACCACAGTAGAGCATAGAATTTACATAGTCTGTGTTAACATTTCTTCTAGGCTCCACCCAACAGTTACCTAGCAACAGCCAGGAAAGAGCCTGGTTTGTTATAAAAAGACTGGCCTCTAGCTAGCTAGCTCTGACCCTCCCCACCTCACTCTCTTCTCTGTCTCACCATATGTTCCCTGCCCCTCCTCTCTCTCTTTCCTTTCCCCCTCTCTCTCTCTCCTTCCTCTGTCCTCTCTTCTTTCTCTGCCTCTCCTCCCTTCTCAATCCCCCTTCTCATGTCCCAAAATAAATGTCCTTTTATACCTGTTGTATGGCTGGTACCTGGTCAATTTCAGCTCCAGAAAATAACCTATCTGTTATTACCACTAAGGTGAGAGCTATGTTTTGTACAGACACTAGACAGAATAGAGGTTTAGTATGGAAGATAGAAATTACTACAAAATAATGTAGACTATAGAAGTAGGAATAGTCTACGCATGAAACAAAGAACAGTATCCACTTTTTTAAAAAAAGAAAAACTTTAAGATACTGTTAGGCCATACAACAAACTACCAATAAAATACTACATACACAAACATAAATGTGTATAAAAGTCAAAAACGCATATTCTCATTGGATGTTGTGAGTACTGGGGATTGTCTGAGAGGAGGGCACCCAAGGTGCTAGGTAAGCACTTTCAGCTCTCAACACTGGGCTATAGCCTGGCCTCTTTTCACTTTTTATTTTTAGACAGAACTCATATTGCCTAGCCTAGATGGTCTTGAGTTTACTCTGCAGCTGGGGTGGGACACGAATTTGCAATTCTATTGCCTCAGTCTCCAAGTGGCTGAGATTACAGATGTCGCTACACATTTTAAGATTATATGTAAAGCCTAACATATACCAAGCATGATAGTGCATGTCTGTAAGCCTAGCCCTTGGAGGCCTACAGTGAGAGTATTTCAAATGTAAGGCTAGCCTAGGTCACACAGTGAAACTCTATCTCAAAAACAGACAATAAAAATTCAGAAACATTTGTAAAATCTTTCATTAAAAAATAACCCCAAATTCACTGTTACTTAAATGTCCTTCTGGGAAAACTGCATACTCTCCTAAATGTGAGGGGCCAAGGATAACCCATGAGGGAGATTCTTCTATTCTATTACTCATGGCATGCCCAATGAATATATTGCTATTAAAGTCAGGGAAAAAAATACCATGATCTATTTTCTGAAGGAATGGCTCCTGAGAAAGAAGGCAGAGGAGAGAATAGAGAGGAAGCCTCTGACACAGAGAGGCTACCTGGCCCAGGTAAGTACAGTCTTCTTGCAGGTACCCTTCCAACAAGCCAAGACTCAAGAAACAAAGGCCTGTTTTCAACTTAGATGTAATTAGCAGAAGTATGTATCTTGTTTAGTCCACTACTTCTCGTTAAAAATTAATGAACTTCTCTAAGCTGTGTTGAATTGACTAATATGAGACCTGCTTTCTCAGTGAAAAACAACTGTAAAAGTGGATTGAATATAGGAAGCAGTCATATTCAGTCAGGGACACAATGACCCGAGGGAGGACAGACAAAGAGCTGTGTGCCTACTCCTTTGTCATGAGGCAGCAATTCACTGGACAGGAGAAGATGCCAAGCAGGAGAGGCAGGGCTCAGATACAGAGACTGAGCTCAGGAAAACTGTGATAAGAGGAGCCAGCAGTTGCTTGGGAGGAGAGAGAAAGACAAAGAACTGTACAAGTCTGCGGAGGACTGCATTGGAGTCTGTCGCCCACAGTAACACTAAGCACACAGGTAGAAAACAGCTGACCAGACACTTGTTAACCCCCAAACTCCCCCTCTTTAGAAGCTGCGGAGTTCAGAAGTGGTCAGGTTTTGAGAGAGGTACCTTCAAGCAAAGAAGGAGTTTAGTAGATCCCAGAAGGAGCTTGTCTTAGCATGGGATTAAACCATCATGACAGCACAAAGGACCCCATCCTAAAACATTTAAGAATAAGCCTTGACAAGTCTATGTCAATGTACAAGTTTTTGAAACAAGAATATAGATAAGAGGCACTGAAGGAAGGAAAAAATTCTCAACATTGACTATAACTTTTTATAATGTCCAGCATTACAAATAAATAAATCCCACTAGACATGTGAGGCAGTAAAGTATGACTTGTCACAAGGACTAAATTTTTCAAATAGAGATATACCTCAAAATGACAAAGATAATGAAATTACTAACTTCAGAATTATCATGCACTGATGAAAGCTCCAACCAGCTCTATATCTAGCAAAGAAATTCAATTCCTAATTAAATACTTTGCAGAAAGCTAAACTCTAGAACAAGACAGCTTCAAAGATGAATCTGTTCAAACATAAAAAGCAGTAGCATTTATCTGATGCCAACTATTTTAAAAATACAAGAGGCAAAAAGCCTCCATAAACTATTTTATGGGCAGCATATTCATTATTATCAAATAAAAGACATTAAATAAAACCAGTACAAATCAATACCCTTGGATATATGTGTGCATACACACAGTCTCCCCCCACTCCCAGGCAAATACACAGAAGTCAAATGCTATACAATATATGAAAAAGATATTCAACAGGAGAAAATGGGATTTATCCCATTTTATGGGTGGCATGACAACAAAGCCAGTATAAAGGCAGGCAACATTATGTATTAATATGTTAATTAAAGAAAAAAAACACAGGATCATATAAAGATACAGAAAAGCCTCAAAGAAAAATAGAATACCCATTTGTTACTGTTAGGCCTCAGGCTGTCCAACTATTTAGAAAGAAGCTAAAAACTGAACTATAGAAGGATTTATGGAATGAAGATAAAAGCATTCTTCAGGAACTTGTGAAACAGGTTCCCAGCTGCAAAAAGAAGTCATTCCCCTTACCTCTGGCAGAAGGGACACATGACGACCTGTTATGGCATATCAAAGCTCATACTGGCCTCCAGACTCCCTCAGTATCCCAAGTAACTGTTATACATTTCAGAGTCCAAGCTAGCATCCTAGCCCTTTTCTCCATCTCCCTTACCTTAAATTCATTCCAGCTCCTGGGCTTCTCTTCTCATAGCCACTCATCATTCTTAGAATCTGGCAGTTCTAACTAGTCTCTCTTATTCTCTCCTGCTATGCTCTATTCTCTATCTCTTGCTATCTTGCCATCCCCACTGTTCTCCCCTTCTCTCCTGCTTCCCTCACCCTGGCCCTATCCAGTCTGTTACTTTCTCTCTCTGCTCCTGTCTCTGCTAGAAGCCTCTGGTTTTACCCATATATAGAGTGGTCTTGTAAGCAGTTTCTCAAGTCTCTGAGTAAAATAGACTAGGAAAAACTTTCTCACTCTGATCAAGAACATGCATGAATAACTGGATACTATAGCAGACTATTGCAGGATATTTGGTCATACTATGAATTCAGAGATTGTGTTATTTACAGAAAAGAACAGTTTCTAGTTGCAACATGGCCCAGCCTTATCGCACACCTTTGAGCTGTTTAGCTGGGATGAAAACATACCCTTAGTACACACCTTTAATTCCAAACAATGAAAGTAAAGTTAGTTTAGAGAAGAAAGCCCCCATGTCTGATATGATATCTGAGTAGCAGACAAAGTGATGTATCAGAGAAAGATTTGACAGAACAGGATATGCCCAACTCTCATGAGAACACAGAGGAAAGGGAAGCTACTTGAGGGAGCAATGCAGAAAGACAGAGGAGGCAGTTTTACCAAAGGTTTTACAGAGATAGGATGAAGACAGAACAAGCCAGAGAATAAGAAGGAATCAGAAAATTAGAATACATTGCCAAAGTTAGTATGAGGTCAAGCAGACCAATTCAGGAGAGTCCGAGAGAGAAAAGCCAGACTGAATCAGTCATCTTAGAGAGGAGTGTGAACCTGAGCAGCTGTGTAAAACCAGTCAGCCAGAGATCAGAAAGAACTAGGAAGGGTTGAGCTTATTAAGCAGTAAATCTCAGAGGCTGAAATTTTCTAGGCCTAGACAGGATTGTACAGAGGCTAGAAGCTTCCAGAACTAGGCCTAGGTTAGCAGATAGAAGCAGAGAGCCTGGGAAACAACAATCAAATCAGGAGAATAAAAGATGCATTTACACCAGACAGAAGGAAAATGCATTTCAGGTCTTCAACTGTAGGGTGAGGACGAAGTGTCACATTACATATTTGGTTCTGAGTAGGTGGGGAGAGGACACACATTTTGAACGTTAGAGGTCAAGATTTAATGTTGTTCCTTAGCAGCTGTCTCCTGTTTTTGGAAAGAGTGTCTCTAAGATGAGTCCAAGGACTCTGACTGCCTCTTGTCTTCCTGGCACACAGATTGTAAGTGCAGGCCTGGCTTTATACATGGGTGCCAAGGATCAAAAACTGGTTTAAATACCACTGGCTACTGGTTACTCTCAACATCCTGATACTGAACACACCACTTATTTATGTCATCAACTATGGAGGAATTGAGCTAATGTCCAACTAGAAACTTCACTCCTACTGACATTCATGGGGTTGCAAAGTACTCTGCATACTACTGCAGATGAAAATTAATCACCAGTGTCACCCATCTACAAACCTGTGACCTAAAACTGAGAGGACTGAGTTAGCCAGGGCCAGGCTGACTCCATTGCAAAGGGCAGTTTGGGAGACTAGGCCTAAGTTTCTGTTTTCCAGAAATGAGAACCCAGATCCAAGAACCTGTAGTCAACCAACTACAGCCACAGGCAGCCAATCTGAGGACACCTTGTCATCTGACCTGAAATAAGAATAGGTAGCTAGAATGAATAGGTGATGCCCAGGGAGGTCTCCAGAGCCTAACCAATTGTAGAATCCATCAGAATCCTAGAAATAGAGCTAACCAGTCAAGGTAAAAGGGCACAGACCCCCTCCCTGGAATTCCCCTAACAATAAAAGCTGGGCCTGAGAGCTACTAGGGGTCTCCATTCCCAAGTGGGAAAACTCCTGCATGCAGTAGATTCAGCTGTATCAATACTCTTTGTTTTCGCATACTATTTGAGTCTGAGGTATCATTCTTTAGTGATTCTTAAACCCTAACAAAACAGCAACCTGACAACAAGATACACTGGTACACTAGTGGCCTAAGTGTTAGGGGAGTAACCACCTACATTTTCTATCGGATTAGGGCCTACTCCATAAGATAACCCTTACCTGACACTGTGAAAGTGGTCAAAAAAATGAGACTAGACAGGCCATGGGGAAAAAACTACTACTATTACTATGCTAAAGCAACATAGCAATAAAGACTCCTAATGACATACTGATATAGGCGCAGATAAGTGGCTCACTGAATTCATATCAGGAAAGTTTCTTCTTGCAGAATACAGAGACCCACAACTGGACAATGTGCAGAGAATACAAAACATTTGGAGCACTCAATCTTAAATGAGATGTTTCATCCCAATAGCAGAAAGTGAAAAATCAGTTTTCTTCAATGCAGTATCACTGGGCAGGCCTCATAATGCCCAGAAGTAGTTGGCAAACAAAATATACTGCATGATTTGTTTTTTTGTTTTGTTGTTGTTGTTGTTGTGGTTTGCTTTTAGCTTTGGTGGGGGTTTTTTCTTATTAGATTTTTGCTTAATTTTCATTTTTGGGTTTAGTTTTGTTTGGAGAGAGAAGGAAAGAGGAGGAACATGCTGTTGGGAGGGTAGAGAAGTTGGGAGCATCTACAGGGAGTTAAGAAAAGGGGAAAATCAAAATATATGAAAAACTTAACATAAACTTTTGGGAATGGAGGATGACTATATGCTATATAAAAATAAAACAGAAGTAAAATTTCAATCTACCTAAGAAACGAATGCACATTTTATTCATCTGCTCTATCAGTTTAGAGGATACTGTACACACAGCATCACATCCTTTTCAATGACAGACACTAATAGCAAAGGTGATGAAGATCAAATGACTAAGAAGAAATATGTATTTCTAGTACACAAAGGATGGAAGTCTAGTTGTTACATAATCAAGATTAAAACAATGAACTATCCACATTCTCTACCCAGTCAAGGTATTTTCATCTGTATTTTATGACAGACAGATCTTCTAAAAGAAAATTTCCACTGAGTATATGTGTCTAATTACGTTTGGCCAGAACACTCTGATGGCTTAAGATGATAAATATAAAACTGTTAAGATTATATTACCCCATAATTCTATCTAAGACTTTGTTTAAAGGAAGAAGACTTGATTTACATGCCTTCTCTCAATGTTTACATTTTACAACTAAGTTAAAAATGCAAGAGTTCCCTTTTCCCACTACAACAGATCAGCAGAAGGTGAACTGCACAAGGTGACTCCAACTCAAGACCAGAAACTACATGTGTCTTACATGGGCCCAGGCTCATTTTTCTGGCACCAGAGGTAAAAATGTGTTTTCCAGTTTTAAAATGCTGGGGCAAAAAATCATGGAGGAGGAGGACATGCCAGGGACTACAGGACAATATATCATACAGTAAGAAAAAAGAAAACCTAGCTAGGGTCCAAACTGGTTCTGGCAAAGATACAAAAGAAATATGTATGGAATGAACCCTAATTTAGAAATTACCTTAAATATAGGCAATACTAAAATACTCCAAAAAGCAAAATTAGCCCAAGTCTCAGCCATTTAGCTTCCATAGTTCAACACACAAAGGAGAAAGCACCTGCTGCCAAAGTAAGATATACTGTAAAGATTCTAAGCTATGTAGTAAGCGCTACTCTTCCCCCAAAAGCCTTTCTTCTCATGATAATTTCAATCCTTCTCCTGATCACAGAAGAACAGCAAATTATGTAAGAAGACAAAGCTGTTTGTGTTCAGGTTAGTGTTATGTATAAATAAAAACAAAACTATAAACACCACATAAACAACAACTATTATAACTGTAGGGTATTTTTTTAAGTAAGAAGAGAGGAGGGAAGAGAAAGGAGAGAGGGAGAATCAGGTGTACTAGCAGAAGAGATTGATATCTATGAAAGCTGCTTTAGAAATCATGGAATCCACAAACATCTATGACCCTGTTGTCTCTAATCTCTCCCTGCAGCTTTCCTGGGTAATGAGTGATAGGGAACCCACTTAGCAGCTATTAAAAGTGTGGTCTGAAACTATCTCTCTCCCTTCCCTCAGCATAAGAAACATAGCAGCATTCACTTCCTCCAAATCAAAATCTCCTGTCCACAGAAGGAAAAGCTGCAGACAAAAGACTTAGCTCAAGGACTAAGCTCAGTGAAGGTCTGAGTTCTATTCTCCCAGAATACTTTAGCCTGCTACTAAGTGAGCAACAATTAATTCCTAGTAACAGACTCTTCTGTCTGTCACAACTTTACAGATTACTTAACTGGGAAATTTTAAGACAGATAAAAATATAGACAGCATGTCAGATCAGTAGGAACATTCAAACTACCTAAAATAGGCTGTGTACTAGAAAACCACATCATTTTTAATGGCCTCAAGGAATAAGAAAATGACAAATTGCAGGTTTAATGTGTTAAATTGGTCAGCTACTATCAACGGAAACTTACCACCCCATTACTATTGCTAAAAGACAAGTACAGTGCCCCAGTGGTGCTCACCCCTAGGGCTGGCAGCCGTTGTGTGCAGCTCACCGCCACCTTCAGCTTCCAGTCGGTCTCACCATCTAGCTGGTCCGTGCGGATAAAACATGAACCTTGGAGGTAGAGGAGAAAATGTCACCACCTGTAACTGCACTGAAGGAAGTTTCTCCTGAGTTATAAGTATTTTCAAAGCAGATTTAGGCACATTGGGACCTGGAAAATGATTCATCTAAACAGTGCCAAGGACAAATAGCTTTAAAAAGTCTTCATTTTAGATGATGTCACTTGACTCAGAGAATAAGTCTGTAAAAAGATAGTCACTAATCTATTTTTAATCACTATGTCCTGTTTGGTGCCCTTGCTTTTGTTATAGTCATATGGTGACAACAGTATCTCTGTGTTTCGCATGACGCTACGGCTCAAAACCAGGGCCTTGAACATGCTAGACAAGTGTTCTATCCGAGCTACAATCCCAGCCCATGCCTATTAAGGTTTAATATCAACTACTGAAAGCTATCTATATTATTTCTACTTTTAATCTATATCTTGAGGATGACAAGATAATAAGATACATACAAAGATATCTCAGAGTCTGACTTTACCTTGCTAATAAAATGTTAATTGACCACCATAAAATGCTCAGTAATATAAGCACAGCTAAAATGCTAATACCCAGGTAAGTGCTATTGCTTAATAACAAACTCATCAAATTTCAGAAGAGGAAAAATCTGAATCACAGCAATCTAATTACCCCAGACCACACTCCTCATCCCTCTTCTGAGAACTGATCTAGAGATAACAGCAAACACAAATGCTCTAAAGGAAACACACAGAAGTACACATTGCAGCAGTCTATAATAGTGAAAGGCTAGTACAGGACTGGAGAGAGGACAGCAGAGGCACCAATTTTAAAAGGACAAAGGAACAAAGACCTCAACATTATGAAAAGATCCATAGGAGATATTGTCAAGTGGAGAAAATGGGGTACAAACACACTAAGGGAGGGAGGAGAGGGAGAGAGAATCTGATATCTGCGGTATGGTAGCACACACTTGCAATGTCAGCAAATGGGAGGCAGAGGCAAGAGGATCTGGAATCCAAGGACTTTCTCCACTACAGAGAGTGTGAGAACATTCTGGACTCCAGGAGGCCTTGTTGAGTCGTGGTGGATTAAAAGATGATATTTAAGAATAAGAGAGGGCAATGCATTTGCAATCAGCATTTTAAATTGTGGTATTCTTGCAGCACTACTACTTGCTTGAAAGGGGAGATGATAAACACTGACATGAAGGGACAGGGAGTAAAAGAGGGGAGAAGAAAAAAGGAAGTATATATGTATGTTCACATATCTGTTAGGTTAAAGAACCACAAACATGCATATCTGCAAACTTTTATACCTGTTTCTGTGTGCATGTATCTTTTATATACATGCAATGCAGTCCTGTGCATCCATAGATATGTGTGTTCATACATCTGTTTCTGTGCTCTATGTACAAGCATACCTATATATACATAAATCTATCCATATGTATTGTACATGCATGCACATGTACAAGCACAGATGCATAAAATGCACCTATACAGGGAAAAAGGGAACAGAAGAAGGAACTAGATCCTTACAATGTTCGTGTGGAAATCATACATTCTTTCCATAATTTAAATACAGACTACAACAAGCTTGTAATAAAAGGAAAGAAGTACATAAAACATGAAAAACATAACAAATTCAAAGACAGAGATGTAGCCTATGGCACTGCACTTGCCAAGTATGTGCAAAGACCTTTCGGCCTTTCACTCAATCCCCAACACCACAGAAAGCAAAGTAAAGGGAAAACAAATAACCATCAAAGTTATAGTTTAATCCCATAGAATTCTTTTGAGTTACTTTTAGACTATAATTATAAAATAGTTACAAAAACCACAAACCTTATTATACTCTATGAATTAATTATAAAATAACAAACACCTTGTAAACAACTCCCATCCCATAGAAACCCTCGATCCGCCTCAACCCCACAGTGCTCTTCCCTCCCTTCTTAAGGAACACTACTGACACCTCCACCCCCTAGATGCCTCCTCAGCATGTTCTCAAAGTCATTATTAATTTTCAGGCTCCTTCTACCCCGTCTCTTCTAAACTATCTGCCAGAAGACTTGAGTCTCTACTCTGCTGATCGCATTCACCAGATTCTGAGCCCACCTTACACTGCAAACATGCCAGCCTTTTGTCCATAAGCACCAAGATAGCTTCTGCTCTTCCCTGAGGCTACAGCTACTCTCTCAGTCAACACCCAGTGCTGCAGCAACAGAGGATACAGTGAGGTTGACTTTTCCTGCTCACTTGCAGTTGCAATAAAACCCATATAGAGACTTCTGTCCTTAGGATTCATCTGACCTTGAAGTAGTGCCCTAAGAAAAGGTGGCTTGTACTTTACTAACAATGTTTCAAGACAAGAAGCTTGAGTGTGGGAGAGAGGGGGATGAGCTACTGCACTGGCAGGTTTCAGCAGAATGTCATCATTGCTACTATGAAATCTCAAAGTAGTCTACATTTGACTTTGGCCCTGCTGAAGGGCTGTTTGTTTCTGGGAAAACACTTTGGAGTGTGTCCAAATCCCTTCTTGTGGTTCCTACAAACCTAGCACAAGCGCACAGCTTCTTACCACAGGATGAACCTGATCTGGGAACTTTCTCAGGAGTTTCTGGCTGGGCTGTTGCCACCTTTAAATAGCTGGCTTTCAGTCTCTCTAGTATTTCCCACAATGCACCTATTAGATATGAACTTTGCTTGGCTCTTCTCCAAAGTATTCAGGAAAAGAGCATATCACTACCTTTTCTTTAATCCCTTTAAATATCTGAGCATGGCATTATCATTGTTAAACAACTCTGGAAATCTGAGATCAGAATCAACTCTGAAGCATGGTTACAGATCAAGTAAGAAGATTTTCCAATAGTGTGCTTTATCAGTTGAGGTTACATTAAGGGGACTTCATCAGAGTATATGCACTTTGAAAGATTATATGCATAATCAAATAAACTGTTGTGCACTGTCAAAGGATTATGTAAAGGAAAACATTCTTCACATACTGATTAGAAAAACTAAGATAAGCAAAAGAAAAAAAGTGCATCAGATAACTCTAAAGTCAAATGTTTACTCAAGGTTGATTTTTCTCTGTCTTAAATGTGATGAAATCTGATGAAAAAGTAAACAAAACTGAATATACTGGATTCTAGTTTCTGCAAATAAGAACAGGTGAAATGCTCTGAAATGTCTTCCACCTCTAACATGAAAGTGAAGCCAATACACTGAATATTACAAGCACAATTCACACTGCAATCTACATCCTCTGAAGATAAAAGGTGCATGTCGTGTTAGATAAGTACAGACTAAGATGGATCAAAATTACTGACTTCCAGTAACTGATGCGCTAGAGGAAAGGGCTACAGCAAAGCTGACGTGTAGCCAGGATGGCCTGTCTTACCAAGACCAAGCCAGCATTTTTTTTTTAAAAAAACAGAAAGTACTAGCTATAACTGACACTAGTTAAACCTCAGTAAAATTGAATTATTAAACTGGTCTGCTTATATCCTATTACAGACTTCTTATGAATACTTGATTTTATTTTGTATAATTGACAAGAGTTGACAGGAAAGGACAGACTTAATGACCTCAAATTAAGATCAGCTAGTGTATGTGACACATTGAGAGCCACATCAAGGGATGATAAAGTGAAGAGACTCTGAGAAAGCTGAGTCTGTCAGAGCACAACGAGTCACCCTGTAGGACCAGCAGGCAACCTGCAATAGCTCACATATCCAATAGCTCTGAAAGAGATGAGCTACGGTGTATGTCCTAGAAAAGAAAAATAGACATTGACTGTGAATTTATAATATCAGATCTTTTGTCATTAAACTTGATTTTTAAATCATTTATACGACTTAATGTCTGCATGAAAATTTTAAACTGATGGCAAGATAAATCTTTCTATAGAGATAATGTGGATGAGAACAGTGTCACTTACCTACTCTCATCCCTCTATAAGGGACAGTAGGGTACTGTAGTGTGTTCCAAACACTTACAATGTAATGTTATCACTTAGATACAAGTGAAAAGGATATTGGCATTTATAAGAGATTGATGAAAATTGGTTCTAAAGCATTCATTTCTGCTAATACCACTAAAAGAGCTGTGTGCACTCAGGAAATATTTGATCTGATTAAGAAACTGATGGAACAATTGATTAATTGAAATGTAAGTCATCAGTCACTAGATCCATCAACAACTCCATTTACATTCTAAACAATCCAGTCCTGGCTCAATAGAATACCCTTATTAATACATAGTCAATATAATGCCATGGATTAACTTACCATGCTGTATTGACAAGCACCCAGATGCTATTGTTAAGGTCTAAACCACAGTGTTATACTTAAGACACTAACAGAAGTTTAGAATATTATGATAAAAAATAATATGCCACAAAGATTTCTTAACTAAACTTGAATCACAACAAACTGTTAGTAAATAAAACAAAAAAAATCACAATGTTTATTTTCTGAAAATAACTAGACAATAGTGAACCTTGAATCACACAAAAAAGTTTTGCTGACCTTCATGTAAAATGTCCCTCTGCACCTCGGGGAGAAGAGCTACAAGATAGTATGAAATATAATTGCATGAGTAAGATCTAATCCAGAGGAAGAAGAAATGGCCAAGAATGTTATAATTGGATAAAACCAGCGATTATGCAGAAACCCAGTGACCATCTCAAAATGAAGATCAGCAATCAAGAGTTGGGATATGGGAAACCAAAGAGAAGGCATAATTGTGGTTCCTAATGAAGAAGACCTTGAATTGGAAGCTGATCATCTGGAAGTAATGTACAGCTATAAGTTTAGAACAAGAGAAGCTGAAAGCACACATTACTGTTCTACTTAAATTCTGACTGTTATTTCAGTGAAGTTTTACAGTTAAGAGAGCAATAAATCACCCAGGAGTGTCTGAAACTGAGAATCCACAATGAAGGAAATATGACACAAATTTCATCAAATTTGGAAGTTATTTAGTCTATTTTGTAGAAAGCAATCAGTCTTCATTTGAATTTTACAAACAGAAGACTGTAGTAAGACCATAACAGGTTAAGTCAGACTACAACTACACAGAGATCATAAAGTCAAATCCACTAGTGTTCTTTCTCCTTCTCTCTCTCTCTCTCTCTCTCTCTCTCTCTCTGTGTGTGTGTGTGTATATATATACACACATATACATATATATGTATGTATGTATGTAAGTATATAATACAAATTTAGTAACCATGTACACTGTGTATATTTTTCTAAGGCAAAGAAATTAAGATTCTCAAATGGATTCATGACCATCAAAATACTGAGTACAACTTCTCCACAAACAGCAGCCTTAATAGCACCATGGGACACAGAGCAAGACTGGAGAAGTAGTCATCGATTGGGCTGCTCCCTATCTGAGGTCAACACCAAATATCTCATCTGCTAACACTCTGGTGTTCCACTCATACTCTGTTTATTCCCAAGGCCATGAAATGGTGAAGTGAAAGATGAGGAGGAAACTGGCAAATTTCCAAAACAATTAGGAACTGCATAATTTTAAAAATGGTGTTCTCAGTCACCAGACCTTAGATTCCAATGCCTCAAACAAACAAAAAAAACCCAAATAAACAAAATATCAAAAACCCAGTGTTTATAAACATCTCTAAACCTTAAGTACTGCATGTTGTTCACAATTTACCCCCAAACAAAATCTATATAATATTTTTCTTTTAAAGTTAATTGCGCAGACCAATTTTTATATTTGGAATATTATTTGCCTATCTTGCTTGTTTGTTATGACAGTATCTTACTCCGTATAGTAGTAGCCTGGAACTCAGTAAACAGCCTTAGTTGGTCTCTAACTCACTGCAATATCTTTTCAATCTACTAAGTGATGAGATTACCGGCATGAGACACCAGACCCAGCTAGAATGCTATTATCTTACATATATGTCTACCACAATCATTTATAATGTGTAAAAGCACCTCTCAAAGCAAATATTTTGTATACTGTCTTAGATACTTTTCCACTTCCATGATAAAACCAAAGCATCTTATAAACAAAGTGTTAATTAGAAGCTTGCTTACAGTTTTAGAAGGTGAGTCCATGACCATCATGGCAGGAAATGTGCCAGGAGTCAGGTAAGCATGCTGCTGGAGAAGTAACTGAGAGCTTACAGGTTGAGCTATTAGCCAGGAAGCAGAGGGAAGGGGGGTAAACTGGAGTGGCATAGGTTTTTTGTCTGTCTGTTTGTTTTGTTTTATTAAGAGAGGGTTTCTTTGTGTAGCCATGACCATCCTCTGACTAGTTCTGTAGATGCTGCTGCCCTCGACCTTGCTGCCTGGCTCTTTCTCCACAGTACTGGGATTAAAGGTGTGGGCCACCAGGGACAGGTGGCATGGGCTTTTTAATGTTCAAAAGCCTACTCCCAGTGATACACCTTCTTCAAAAGACAATGCCTCCTAATCCCTCCTAAACAGTTCTATCAACTGCAGAACAAGCATTCAAATCCTATGGGGGAGGGCATTTTCATTCAAATTATCACACTTACCTATTATACTGAATATGCTACTAGCCATAGATCCTAACAGGTAAAGTCAATAGTGTTAGGGTCCAAGAATCACTGAAGGAAGACCCCAGACTCAAGGACAAAGGTAATTCTGCAGAAATTACAAGCATGCAGGAGTCAACCATTCATCAAAATGGTGATGACTTGTGGGGCTCACAGACCCCATTTTATGGAGAGTTAGGGGAATTTTCCAGAAGGGTTAGGTAGAGCCTAATGATTGATAGGGGCAAAGCAATGACATTAGTACAATTTTTATTGGTAGATATGTTAGTTTATCTATATTTGATAAGGCCTTGAAGAATTTTGGAAACCAGTACAGTTCTGGCCTTGTGATTTCCTCCAATCTGTCCAGGAGCTGACTCAGCTCTTGACTTATCCTTAAAGAAATACCGGAAAATACAGACAAACAAGTGAAGGAACTGAGCAAATCCATCCAGGATCTAAAAAAAGAAGTAGAAACAACTAAGAAATCACAAAGGGAGACAACTTTGGAGATAGAAAACCTTGGGAAGAAATCAGGGGTCATAGATGCAAACATCAACAATAGAATACAAGAGATGGAAGAAAGAAACTTAGGGGCTGAAGATACCATAGAAAGCATCGACTCAACAATCAAAGAAAATGCAAAAGGCAAAAAACATGTAACCCAAAAACATCCAGGAAATCCAGGACACAATGAGAAGACCAAACCTAAGGATTATAGGTATAGATGAGAGTGAAGATTTGCAACTTAAAGGGCCAGTAAACATCTTCAACAAAATTATGGAGGAAAACGTCCCTAACCTAAAGAGAGAGATCCCGATGAACGTACAAGAAGCCTACAGAACTCCAAACAGACTGGACCAGAACAGAAATACCTCCCGTCACATAATAATCAAAACAGCAAATGTACAAAACAAAGAAAGAATATTAAAAGCAGTAAGAGAAAAGGGCCAAGTAACATACAAAGGAAGACCTATCCGAATCACATCAGACTTCTCACCAGAGACTATGAAAGCCAGAAGATCCTGGGCAGATCTCATGCAGACTCTAAGAGAACACAAATGCCAGCCTAGACTACTATACCCAGCAAAACTCTCAATCACCATAGATGAAGAGACCAAGATATTCCATGATAAAACCAAATTTACACATTATCTTTCCACAAACCCAGCCCTGCAAAGGATAATAGGTGGAAACCACCAATACAAGGAGAGAAACTACACCCTGGAAAAAACTAGAGAGTAACCTTCTTTCATCAAACCCAAAAGTAGATAACCACTCAAACATAAAGATCGCGTCAAGAATGGTAGGTGGTAATAATCACTATTCTTTAATCTCTCTTAATATTAAAGGTCTCAATTCCCCAATAAAAAGACATAGACTAACAGACTGGATACGAAAACAGGACCCAGAATTTTGCTGCGTGCAGGAAACGCACCTCAGTGTCAAAGACAAACACCACCTCAGAGTAAAAGGCTGGAAAACAATTTTACAAGCAAATGGTCCCAGGAAATGAGCGAGAGTAGCCATCCTAATATCAGATAAAATTGATTTTCAACCTAAAGTCATCAAAAAAGACACAGAAGGATACTACTTACTGGTCAAAGGAAAAATCTACCAAGAACTCTCAATTCTGAATATCTATGCTCCAAATGCAAGGGCACCCACATTTGCAAAAGAAACTTTACTAAAGCTCAAAGCACACATCGCACCTCACACAATAATAGGGGGTGACTTCAACACCCGGCTCTCTGAAATGGATCGTTCAGGAAAGCAGAAACTAAACAGGGACACAGTGAAACTAATTGAAGCCTTGGACCAAATGGAACTAACAGATATATATAGAACATTTCATCCTAAAGCAAAAGATACCTTCTTCTCAGCACCTCATGGTACCTTCTCCAAAATCGACCATATAATTGGTCACAAATCAGACCTCAACAGATATAAGAAGATCGAACTAATCCCATGCCTCCTATCAGATCACTATGGAATAAGGGTGGTCTTCAATAACAACAAAAACAACAGAAAGCCCAAATACACGTGGAAGCTAAACAATGCTCTACTCAATGATACCTTGATCAAGGAGGAAATAAAGAAAGAAATCAAAGACTTTTTAAAATTTAATGAAAATGAAGGCACAACATACCCAAATTTATGGGACACAATGAAAGCAGTGCTAAGAAGAAAACTCATAGCCCTGAGTGCCCCCAAAAAGAAACGGGAGAGAGTATACACTAGCAGCTTAATGGCACACGTAAAAGTCCTGGAACAAAAAGAAGCAAATACACCCAAGAGGAGTAGAAGGCAGGAAATCATCAAACTCAGGGCTGAAATAAATCAAGTAGAAACAAATAAAACCATACAAAGAATCAACAAAACCAGGAGTTGATTCTTTGAGAAAATCAACAAGATAGATAAGCCCTTAGCCAGTCTAGCCAGAGGGCACAGAGACAGTATCCAAATTAACAAAATCAGAAATGAAAAGGGAGATATAACAACAGAAACTGAGGAAATCCAAAAAAACATCAGATCCTACTACAAAAGCCTGTATTCAACACAACTGGAAAATCTGGAGGAAATGGACAATTTCCTAGACAAATACCAAAATTAAGTCAGGATCAAATAGACCATCTAAACCGTCCTATAACCCCTGAAGAAATAGAAGTGGTCACTGGAAGTCTTCCAAACAAAAAAAAGCACAGGTCCAGATAGTTTTAGTGCAGAATTCTATCAGACCTTCAAAGAAGACCTAACACCGATACTCTTCAAACTATTCCACAAAAGAGAAAGAGAAGGAACACGACCCAACTAGTTCCATGAAGCCACAATTACGCTAATACCAAAATCACACAAAGATCCGACAAAGAAAGAGAATCTCAGGCCAATTTCTCTCATGAATATTGATGAAAAACTACTCAATAAAATTCTTGCCAACCGAATCCAAGAACACATCAAAACAATCATTCACCACGATAAAGTAGACTTCATCCTAGGGATGCAGGGATTGTTCAATATAAGGAAGTCCATCAATGTAATCCACTACATAAACAGTCTCAAAGAAAAAAACCACATGGTCATCTCATTAGATGCTGAGAAAGCATGTGACAAAATTCAGCATCCTTTCATGCTAAAAGTCTTGGAAAGATCAGGAATTCAAGGCCCATATCCAAACATAGTAAAAGCAATTTACAGCAAACCAGTAGCCAATATCAATCTAAATGGAGAGAAACTTGAAGCAATCCCACTAAAATCAGGGACTAGACAAGGCTGCCCTCTCTCTCCATATCTTTTCAATATAGTACTTGAAGTTCTAGCTAGAGCAATTAGACAACAAAAGGAGGTCAAAGGGATACAAATTGGAAAGAAAGAAGTAAACTATCACTATTTGCAGACAATATGATAGTATACTTAAGCGACCCAAAGAACTCCACCAGAGAACTCCTACAGCTGATAAACAACTTCAGCAAAGTGGCGGGATATAAAATCAACTCAAGCAAAACAGTAGCATTCCTATACTCAAAGGATAATCAGGCTGAGAAAGAAATAAGAGAAATGATACCCTTCACGATAGCCACAAACAATATAAAGTATCTAACCAAACAAGTGAAAGACCTGTGTGACAAGAACTTCAAGTCTCTGAAGAAAGAAATTGAAGAAGACCTCAGAAGATGGAAAAATCTTCCATGCTCATGGATTGTCAGGATTAATATAGTAAAAATGACCATCTTGCCAAAAGCAATATACAGATTCAGTGTAATCCCAATCAAAATCCCAACTCAATTCTTCATAGAGTTAGAAAGAGCAATCAAAAATTCATCTGGAATAACAGAAAACCCAGGATAGCTAAAACTATTCTCAACAGTAAAAGAACTTCTGGGGGAATCAGTATCCCGGACCTCAAGCTGTACTACAGAGCAATAGTGTTAAAAACCGCATGGTATTGGTACAGTGACAGGCATGTAGATCAATGGAACAGAATTGAAGACCCAGAAATGAATCCACACTCCTATGGTCACTTGATCTTTGATAAAGGAGCTAAAACCATCCAGTGGAAAAAAGATAGTCTTTTCAACAAATGGTGCTGGTTCAACTGGAGGTCAACATGCAGAAGAATGCAAATTGATCCATTCTTATCTCCTTGCACTAAGCTCAATTCCAAGTGGATCAAGGACCTCCACATAAAACCAGACACACTGAAACTAACAGAAAGGAAACTAGGGAAGAACCTTGAACATATGGGCACAGGGGAAATTTTCCTGAACAGAACACCAATAGTTTATGCTCTAACATCAAGAATTGACTAATGGGACCTCATAAAATTACAAAGTTTCTGTAAGGCAAAGGACACTGTCAAAAGAACAAAGCGGCAACCAACAAACTGGGAAAAGATCTTTACCAACCCTACATCCAACAGAGGGCTAATATCCAATATATACAAAGAACTCAAGAAGTTAGACTCTAGAGAGCCAAATAACCCTATTAAAAAATGGGGTACAGAGCTAAACAAAGAGTTCTCACTTGAAGAATATCTAATGGCTGAGAAGCACCTAAAGAAATGTTCAACATCCTTAGTCACTGGGGAAATGCAAATCAAAACAACCCTGAGATTCCATCTCACACCAGTCAGAATGGCTAAGATCAAAAACACAGGAGACAGCAGTTGTTGGCGAGGATGTGGAGAAAGAGGAACACTCCTCCACTGCTGGTGGGATTGCAGGCTGGTAAAACCACTCTGGAAAGCAGTCTGGCGGTTCCTCAGAAAACTGGGCATGACACTCCCGGAGGATCCGGCTATACCACTCCTGGGCATATACCCAGAGGCTTTACCTGCATGCAATAAGGACACATGCTCCACTATGTTCATAGCAGCCTTATTTATAATAGCCAGAAGCTGGAAAGAACCCAAATGTCCCTCAATGGAGGAATGGATTCAGAAGATGTGGTATATTTACATAATGGAATACTACTCTGCAATTAAAAATAATAAATTCACGAAATTCCTAGGCAAATGGTCAGAACTGGAAAATATCATCCTTAGTGAGGTAACCCAATCACAAAAGAACACACATGGTATGCAGTCACTGATAAGGGGATATTTACCCAAAATCTCGGAATACCCAAGACAGAATTCGCTATCAATAGATTTCCAAGAAGATGGAAGGAGAGACCCCTGGTCCTGGAAAGACTGGATGTAGGGGAATGCCAGGACAGAGAAGTGAGAGGGGGTTGAATGGGGAAAAGAGGGAGGGAAGGGGGCTTATGGGACTTTCGGTGAGGGAGGAAACAGGAAAGGGGAAATCATTTCGAATGTAAATAAAAAAAATCAGAAAATAATAATAATAATAAAAAAGAAGACTAACAAAATGCAGAGATTAACCAAATTCTATTTCATTATATTCTTTAAGTTATCAGCCATGGTATTTCTACCAGGCCCAAAGAATAACCAGTGGACCACGATTATTAAAGACATATGTGGACATCATCCCCTTACACCCTACAAAAAATACAAAGCACATAGTAGGTGCATCTGCAACAGAGCCTTGTGAAAAATTCATGAAGGAGGCCACAAATACAGCCTTCTTGTTATTCCCTAGGCACTTGAATGAACCCTATAGGTTCATGTATTTAAACACTTGGTCCTCAGTTGACAGTGATGTTTTCAAAGTGTGGCCTTACAGATCGACATTTGTCACTATGGTAGGCCTTGAGGTTTCAAAGACTCTTCTCATTCAACCCCCTCTCTCCCTTTGCTTCCCACTTTTGTTCAAGATACAAGCCCTCACTGCTGTGTACACCTGGGACAGCCACCATGCCCTCTATTGGCTGCCATGTCTCCTCCATGATACATTATTTGCCCTTCAAAGTTATAAACCCAAATAAACTCTTCCTGCTAAACACTGCCTTGGCCATGGTGCTTTATCACAGCAATAGAAAAGTAACTAAGACATCCCCTCAAGACAAATGGGAGAGTAACGAAGTACACAGGCTACCAGATAAGGGCTGCAGTGGAAGTGGGGTAAAAGTGAGGGGAGGAGAAGGACGGGGACACAAAAACTGCCCAGAGCAAAAAAGAAATGGAGCTAGAGAACGCAAAGAAATCAAAGTGAGCAGCTGTGAGGGAGGTGCTCTCAGTGGACAGGTTCCAAGGTAAAGAAGAGACTGGGTCTCAACAAAAGGGAAACAGATGGAACTGCCTGAATGAGGGTTCTGTGTCCTCAGTGATGGGAACTGAGTCTCTGACTGGGAGTGAATGACCAGGGGGTGAAGACAGGAGCTATATGCAAGCCTCCGAATGAAGCAGCAAAGCTGCTCCGACAGGCAGATGAGGTCACAGAACAGCAGCTATGTGTCTCCTCTGCATAGCTCTCCTACGGGCAAAGTGAATGCAGAAGAACTGGAGGGACAAGCAAGTATGACAGCCACACAGGGAGCATGTGAGGAGGGTAACAGTCATTATACAGGGATACACTTGCTATGGATCTTGAAAAGATAGTAACAAACTATCCCACTTCACCTTCAACTGCACCACATAGTAGACAGAAGGCCAATGCTGCAGACTGGCAAGAGCTAACAAACAGCAAAGGAGCGGACAGACTCCTGCTGAACACAGCACAGAAAGCATGCTCTAAGATCCTCACATGCTAAAGCACAGCGTAGATGTAAACTGGTAAGTCAGAATTACACAGCACAGAAAGCATGCTCTAAGATCCTCACATGCTAAAGCACAGCCTAGATGTAAACTGGTAAGTCAGAATTACACAGCACAGAAAGCATGCTCTAAGATCCTCACATGCTAAAGGACAACCTAGATGTAAACTGGTAAGTCAGAATGAGACCACAGCAGAATCATCTAGAAATCATGACAAAAGCAAATCTGGGAAATTCACAAATGTGGAAATCAAGCAACATACTAATCACAAAGCAACAGATCCATGGTGAAATGACAAAGGACTAGAGAATAAGAGGTATGAAAATGAAACTCAGCATTGTAAACCTTATGAGGACATCCAACAAGAGTGCAGGTGAAAATTTATGATTGTAAACACCCCACATTAAAACAGATCCAAAATCAGCAATTAACTTACTTCCTTAGGAAGTACAGGCACAGGATCAACCTTAACCAAATACAAAGAAAAGGAAAAGAAATGATAGATGCCAGTAAATGAAATAAACAGGCAAACAATTGAGAAAAACCATTAAAAACCAAAGGTAATTCTTTGAACAAATCAATGACATTGACAACCTTTTAGCCAGAGTAGCAAAGGAAAAAAAAAGAACAAAAGATGGAACATTACTACTATTGTTACAGAAATTATTTGAGAAGATCATGAGAGAATAACTATAGCATGCCCACAAATTAGAAAACCTAAAGTAGACAAGCTGTTAAAAAAAAAAAAAGTACACAAACTATAAAAATTGATTCAAGAAAAACACCCTTAAGAATAAGTCTTTAGCATGGAATTAGAAATTAAAAAACAAAACAAAGACCTTCAAAATTCAGACCTATATACCAAACTTTTAAAGAATAAAATCTCTTCAAAGATTCTTCCAAAAAATAGGATGGGACCAAATAATCCCTAATGGATGCTAAGGCCAGCACTACTCTGATATCAAAATAAAGGTCTCACAGAAAAACACAAGCATTACATAATTCCAAGAGTACCCTTTATGATTAGAGAGGTAAAAGTTCTGTGAAAACACAGGCAATGAAGCCTAGCAGGGTGAAGACCATATGCTGAAGCCAGAGGGCTCCATCCTCATACATGCCTACAGCTAAGCAACTCAGCATCTCAAGGAGATGAAGCCTCCTGGACTCCCACACTTCACAGCACTGCCACTGCAAAGGTGCCAAGTCAGGAACAAAGCCCACTACTGGACTGCTACAGGAGGCCATACGACACACGTTAGATAGAAATGCTTGGGAAACTTTCCTAATATTGCCAAATGGTACTTCCAAAACAGAAGTAGAAACATTTTAAAAAGGAAATCTCTCTTGATAAACATCAGCACCATACCTTCTAGTGGTAAGTAACTGGGAGTGGATAACTGTTGGGGCATCCTCGGCCACAATAAAGGGAAAGCTTGTTGTCTGGGTACTTAACACTAGGAGGACTACCTACCAGCCTCTACAACAGCCGAAAAACAGAAACAGATACTTGCACCCAACCAATGGACTCAAGTCAGGGACCCCTGTGGATGAATTAGGGAAAGACTGGAAGAAGTTGAGGAAGACCAGCAATCTCAACTAACCCAGACCCCTGAGATCGCTCAGACACTAGGCCACCAACCAGACAGCATACACTAGCTGGTACGAGGCCCCTGAAACATATACAGCAGAGGACTGCCTGGTCTGGCCTCAGTGAAAGAAGAGATACCTAACCCTCAAGAGACTTGAGGCACAGGGAGTGGGGAGGTCTGGTGGGGTGAGGGTGGGGGGGTGGGGAGATCATCGTAGAGACAGGGAGGAGAAATAGGATGAGGAACTGTTGGAGGGCTGACCTGGAGGGGGATAATGACTGGACTGTAAAAAAGATTAAAGAATATAATTCTCCTCCTCCTCCTCCTCCTCCTTTGGTTACCATGGACAATTTTTTTCCTGAGGGCAACTCACCCAGCAAGGTAAGCGACCACAGCACTTGACAATGCTACAGATTGAGTGTCTCTTTAGCAATGACTGAAACACTTCTTTTAATTGTGTGCTGCCTTGGGATGGGAAGACCAGGCAAGAGTCAAGAGCTTGTCCTTGCTTTTGGGAAGCTTCTGAGGGGCAGTGCTGGCACCCACAGAGGACGGCTCACGGCTGCCTTTCACTGCACTCCACAGGTACTGCACTCACAGCACAACACACATGGACAGGCACACATAATTAAAGTCTTATTTTAAAGTATGCTGCTTACTCGTAGACAAAATAACCAGTCAACTCTAAATCCAACCCCATCCTTTACAAATAAGACATATGCTAAGGATAGAAAAAAAAAACAAATGACAGCTAGTTTTACAAATCATAATTATAATTCAGAAATGAGCTATGTGCATTCCTTGATATATTCCTGTGTATAAAACCAGTGGAATATAACTCTTTGCTAAATAAATAAAACTGAAAATGTAAAATAGCCCAGTTAGTTGGTTGCCGCTTTGTCTTTTTGACAGTGTCTTTTGCCTTGCAAAAACTTTGTAATTTAATGAGGTCCCATTTGTCTATTCTTGATCTTAGAGCATAAGCTATTGGAGTTCTGTTCAGGAAATTCTCCCCTGTGCCCATATGTTCAAGGTTCTTCCCTAGTTTCCCTTCTATTAGTTTCAGTGTGTCTGGTTTTATGTGGAGATCTTTGATCCACTTAGAATTGAGCTTAGTGCAAGGAGATAAGGATGGGTCAATTTGCATTCTTCTGCATGTTGACCTCCAGCTGAGCCAGCACCATTTGTTGAAAAGGCTATCTTTTTTCCACTGGATGGTTTTAGCTCCTTTGTCAAAGATCAAGTGACCATAGGAGTGTGGATTCATTTCTGGGTCTTCAATTCTGTTCCATTGATCTACATGTCTGTTACTGTACCAATACCCAACTAACTGGGAAATGATCTTTACCAACCTTACATCCGACAGAGGGCTAATATCCAAGATATACAAAGAACTCAAGAAGTTAAACTCCAGAGAGGCAAGTAACCCTATTAAAAAATGGGGTACAGAGCTACACAAAGAGTTCTCACCTGAAGAATATCTAATGGCTGAGAAGCACCTAAAGAGATGTTCATCATCCTTAGTCATTAGGGAAATGCAAATCAAAACAACCCTGAGATTCCATCTCACACCAGTCAGGATGGCTAAGATCAAAAACACAGGAGACAGCAGTTGTTGGCGAGGATGTGGAGAAAGAGAAACACTCCTCCACTGCTGGTGGAATTGCAGGCTGGTACAACCACTCTGGAAAGCAGTCTGGCGGTTCCTCAGAAAACTGGGCATGACACTTCCGGAGGATCCGGCTATACCACTCCTGGGCATATACCCAGAGACTTTACCTGCATGCAATAAGGACACATGCTCCACTATGTTCATAGCAGCCTTATTTATAATAGCCAGAAGCTGGAAAGAACCCAGATGTCCCTCAACGGAGGAATGGATTCAGAAGATGTGGTATATTTACACAATGGAATACTACTCTGCAATTAAAAACAATGAATTCACGAAATTCCTAGGCAAATGGTCAGAACTTGAAAATATCATCCTTAGTGAGGTAACCCAATCACAAAAGATCACACATGGTATGCAATCACTGATAAGGGGATATTGACCCAGAATCTCAGAATACCCTAGACACAATCCGCATATCAATAGATTTCTAAGAAGATGGAAGGAGAGACCCCTGGTCCTGGAAAGACTGGATGTAGGGGAATGCCAGGACAGAGTAATGAGAGGGGGTTGAATGGAGAAAAGAGGGAGGGAAGGGGGCTTATGGGACTTTCGGGGAGGGAGGAAACGGGAAAGGGGAAGTGATTTGGAATGTAAATTAAAAAATAAAATAAAATAAAATTAAAAAAAAGAAAGTTGAAAAAAAAAAAAGAAAATGTAAAATAGCAACCAAATATTAAGTAACACTGTTATTGAAAAATTCTCAAAATTTTTATGAATGAAATTCTACTCAAAACTTTTCAAGTAGTTATAAACACTAAAGGCATCTTTTAAAATATCAATAGTTAATTATAATTTAGAAACAATTTTAAAATATTAAGAAGAATTATAGGGAGAGAATTTGCTTTCACTTATTAAAATATAAAAAAAAAGAAAAACCAAACTAAGCAGGTTGATATCTGTCTTTAATCCTAGTACACGGAGAGCAGAGGCAAGCATATTTCTGTGAGTTCAAGGCCAGTCTGGTCTCCATGTCAAACACAGTTAACAGAAATACCTTGTCCAAAATAAAGATAAGCCAATCAACCAAGTAAGTACCTTACTAAAAAAAATCTGCAGCAATGTGAAAGAAATCATTAAAAATTACCTGCTTTCTCTGAAGTTCTAAGAAATACCATATCTGATGGAATTCTTTGGTTCTGCAAAAGAAGTAATATGCTAATAATTAAAGATACATATTATCACAATGCCATTACATAGTAGAAATAGTTAACAAAAACAATTAGAATGTTTAAAGTAAAATTGTTACTGATATAGCTATTATTTCTAATTTTCATATGAAAAACTAACATTTTAATTTACAATTTAAGTGTTTTTAAAACAATAGCAAGCCATATACATGGCATTTACACAGATCTCATCTGGGAAAGGTTAGACATTATTATTTCCACAGCATCTTAACCACACACAACACAGTAGTACTGTCACATAAGAACTACATCCTACTCAATCCAAAATGCTCTGGAAAATAGACATGCTGATCCATGGTCAACACCAAGAAGCACACCATCAATAAGATCACTCATACCTTGGATAAACAAATAAATGAGAATAAGCAAATGCATATTGGATATGCCCACAATTTGAGGAATTATTTATTCTCTAATGAAACTGAATAGGATGTAACTAAAAATACTATGACATATTTAAGCTTTTACAAGTCACTATTCAAGCATTTATTATTAATAATTCTATGAATTAAAAATGCTAAAGAAAAAAAATCAACCTAAAGGAAAAGTATACCATTAAAATAATACTTTATATAATTTCACAAATTTGAATATATACCATAAAGAAATGGCTTACTCTCCAGTTCATGAATAATGAAACAAATACGAGTTAGTAGGGCTAAAAAAAGACATGAGATACAGCTGTTCCTTTCTGACACAGAATAAAGTTGATTACAGAAGAGCTACAGATCTTCAGGTCAAAGAAAAACTGAGTATTCAATAGTATTTTTAAAGGAAAGTAATAATTATCTGACAAGAAAATGAGTGGAACAACCAAAGCCAGGAAAGCATCAGGAAGAAAATATATGAGCACATGAACACACTATAACTCCAACAGAGCAGGAAATGAGGTGGGGGGCACAAAAAAAAAAACAATGCTTAAGGGCTTTAGGTTTTTTTGTGTTTATTTTCATCTGAAACTCCTTGGTGAAATATTTTCTTAAGTCATCCATCCATTCTCTCAGGTGAAAATCTTTTACTTCTCAGATTTAGGAAATTTTACAAACAATCTTTATTAGATTTACAGTACTCAGATGTTTGCACCCAGTAGTAACTATGCAGTTTCTTTTTCTATCAACATTTTATTTGTGATAGTAGCTTCTCTTCTTCCACCATGTGGCTCCCATGGATCAACCTCAGGTCTTCAGATTTATCAACAATTACCTTCACCTGCTGAGCCATCCTGCTGCTCTTCTATTTCATTAAACTTTTTTATCTATTTTAATTTTTTAGGATTTCACACATAAATACTGTATTTACATAATTTGTATAATCCTCTTTTTTTAATTTCTGCCTTTAATTTTTTTTTCAATCCCTCTTCATTTATTATTGATACATATAGTTTCTTTCAAAAAACACTTGGATTTTAATAAGATGAAATTATATTTTTGTAGTATGCATTATTCTTTTGGTATGTAATCTAAGAATTGCCTCTATATGTCTAGATTCAGAACATTTTTTCCTGTGATTTTTTTTCCACAAAAGGTTACATTTTACATTAAGCCCAGAATCTTCTTTTTAACCTATGGATGCATTAATTTATTCTTTGTTTCCTTTTTATTTCTAATTGCTTCTATATCTTTTGAAACATTACTTGTGCTTATCGGGGAGGGCCTATTTCTGGGTTCTTCCTCAGGTTTCATGTGAAAGTGTTTCCACCTTTCTCCTACTTGCACTGTACTGATTAATGTAGCAATGGAACAGGCTTTGGCATGGGAAGAGTCTTCCCATTGTGTTTTTGCTTGTCAAGACCGCTCTAGCTATTACAGAACCTTTCCAAACTGGTTTTGGGTAAGACTATCTGTACCAATGTTTTTTAAACTGAGAGAAGAAAAGGATGGGGGAAGAAAAAGGAGAAAAAGAAGACAGGACAGGGAAAGGGAAAGGGGAAGGGGGAAGGGAAAGGGGAAAGGGGAAAGGGGAAAGGGGAAAGGGGAAAAGGGGAAAGGGGAAGGGGAAGGGAAGGGAGGAGAAAGAAGAGAAGAGGGAGGGGAAAGATGGAGGGAGGAAGGGAAGGAATCTTCCTGTGGCTTTGACAAGACCTGTATTATTGGCTACAATTGGTAAATGTTTTTTCAAGATTGTCTTGTCTAGTTGTCTTCTGTTGTGATAATCCTCCCTCTGGTGTTAGTACACCAATAATTCTGGACTTATAAACAAGGATAGGCTCTACCCTATTTTCTGACAACTACTATATAAAGCGGATGCCAAATGCTCTTTAAAGGCCCAAGGAATAAATCTCTACCTGGATATTTCCTTTTCTAGTGTTCTACATTACTAATGCAACTTCTTTATTGTTTGTGTTTTCTTTTTCATTATTCTACTGGACCTTGATACCAACGAAGCAGCCCCCTATTCCACATACCTCTGTTTAATTAATTTTATATAGTACATTTTTCTCCTTATTTTCTTCACCCTACTCAAGTAGTGAAATTGAGGTACTTTGCTTGTCAATGGCATACAGTGCATGTCTTAATTGCTGTGTTTAGAGAATTCACAGTAAAAGTGATTAGTTAGCATGCATCATTTATTCTCACTTGTGTCCGTGGTTCTCATTTTGTCCTTCAAAGAGTGTCAGGTGGGTCCTTTTCAGGAATTCATCTTTGCTTCTTTCAAGTGTCCCAGAATGCTTCTACTCATAGACTTTCTATCGAATACAGTTCTGTTCTGAGCACTATGATATACACCATATACTAACTCATCAAATAGAATTATAATAGAAAATAGAGAAAAAGGTTTTTTCTCCTTACTTCTAGAAAAAGCTATTTTATTGTTCTTTTTCCCTAAGCTGGCTCTGAAGACTAACTAGTAAAGGAACTAGTCTTTGATAACTCTACTCTCAGTACTTCTGAGAGTGTTTCCAGGCTTCTTCCTAAACCTCAGATTGACTTAATATATGTCACATGCACGCATGTAACTTCTGAAGGACTCTAGTTCTACACAGGTAACTAACTTGATATGTGTAAAGACAGCAGACAAAATATGGCTTTTTTTTCTTCATTTAAATACAAGCATAAAGGTATTTCTAAGTGGATTTTTTTTTGTTTACACAAATAATTTGAGGTTTTTTTTGTTTACATGAATAATTTATCTCATTTATGATAAGCTCTAAAATAATCCAAAGCACTGAAGAATTCTGTACATGTTTACATAGTTGCATTCATATCATGCTCATTTATTTTAACAAAGACTAAAACAAAATTTTTAGGGGGGGGTAGAAAAAAGAAAACCAGAAAATTCTTGCAAATGGTATCTTCAGAAAGTTATTCCTTTAATATTAGGGGCTGACTTTGAAGAAAAGTTAGAACTTCTAATTTCCACCTGGAGACACACACTGCAACAAGCCTGTCAATGAAGGGAACTGTAGGGATGGTTGTGTACTATCGCCAAAGCAACGCAGACCTTTATACTCAGATGAAGTCTAAGGTAAATTAGTGGCAGAATCCTACCCAGCATGCACAAGGTCCCCAGTACCAAACTAATTAATTAATTCATTCTACAAGTGAACACATAAAGAAGCAGATTTCATGATTAGTAATAGCACCCTGACATTCTCAATTACAAAAAAAATAAAAAAGTACTGTCAAGCCTCTAGAATAAGAAAAATACTTAAATTCTATAATTAGAACTAGAGAACAAAGTGAATTAATACTACCACCTTAAATTCTTGTATGGACTAAGCCTTAAACTGTTTTTTTGGTGGTGGTGGGTGGTGGTGGTGGTGGTGTGTGGTACTATTCCTAAGCAAAACGTTGTATACAAGTGCCACATCTCCAGTCCTAAGATTCAATATTTAACAAAAGGTATGAAGCTCTTCCAGATTCCGGGAGTGACATAAAAATACTGTAATTAATCTAATCTGATTTCTGAATGCATTCTTGGCATAAAGGAGGCCCATAGTTACTACCCATAACCAAAAATAAGGCAAAAGATGAAATCACTTATTAATCGATACAGAAAGAAAACACCTTAACAAAATTTGAATGCTTAAGATCTACTAAGTTATGCACTTTTTCAGAATCTATTCTTCAGAAATGTGCAAAGATATAAAGAGGATCACTATAAAACTAACAACATAAGAAATAAAGGAGGAAACTTCTAAAAAAATGAATGGCTACAAGGCTAGTAATTCCTGGCAATTATGCAATGAAATCTATATATGTCTGTTTCAGTATCTTGTGCATGCAAAGCATACTCCACTTTGTAGAAACCAAACCACATCCCCTGTATAAAGGATAAAGTAACAAGAAGATCATTTCTATAGGAAAAAGCAACTGAGTCCAAGGCAGACAAGTCAGCCATCAGCAGATTGAAGACAGCTCTGGAGGAAGTCAAGTGGGAATCTACCCTGGAGACTTTTAAAAGTCAACAGGGAACTTCAAGAGAGACGGATCACAAAGTAAAAATATTCTCAGAGAAAAAATGTCTACAGCATTGACATCATGCACCTGGGTGGTGTGCACGGCGCTTACACAGCACAGAATGAGGCAGAGCACACCAGAAGTATCTCACATGTATGTACGGGCCCTTATATGTCACAGGATGAAACGGGACAGCACGCCAGAGGAGATCCCTCACCTGCATACTGCCATCCATTCACTCTTAAGACCACAGTAAACCTGACTCTCTCCATGCCTCATTTGTTCTTTTTAGAACAGGGCTTCTTCTCATCATGGCCTAAACTATTTTTCTAGTGCTCCTTAACTTTCACTCATTCTCTTTTTAAAATTTTAAACCACAAGATTTGGAGTCAATGATTATGTACAATATGGCCACCTGGACAAGTAAATTCTGAAAACTTATAGAATTATTAACATTTTGAACATAATTCTGAGATACACTACAAATTAACATAGGTCTGACTTTTAAAAGTATGGCTTTACCTACAGACATTGAAATACATGGTAGCAAAATAGATAGAATATATAAATATCTAAATGTAGTTAAAATACATCAAATCTCACACAAGCACATTAAGAATTAAAATACCTGTCTCAATATTTCATTTGAAGTCACCGTTACTTGTAATTAAGCTAATGTTAATGACTGTTGTACACACAGATCTAAAATATATTTTAAAAAAATGCATCAACCTTTTCCACTATGATGAGGTCTCCAACTTGTATGTCTGAACTCTTAACTTGAACTTTACCTTAAAAAAAAAAAAAAAAAGAAGTACAATCAACCCAGGGAAACAAAAGTGTACCAGAGAGTAACTTTTAATAAGTAATAATTTAAAAACATATCTAGGGCAAAAAAAATAAAAATTTAAAAATTAAAAGCAGAAATCTCTCCTCATATTTTCAAGTTATATTTTGAGTCACACATAATTAATCTTATTAGTAAAGTACCAAACACACATAAATAACTACCCTCTAATAATAATAACAACAGAGTAAGGGTTTTCTTGTGGTAATTTAGTAAGTATTACATGTGGAAGGCTTGTCACATAGTTCTTCAGTGTTTCAGTTCTCAGTGAAGTTAGCAATGAGCAGGAACGTTACAAAAAAAAATTTCTTGACTGAAACTGAGTGCTATGGAGATATGCATATCCTTAATACTACAAATTATACTGACTGGCAGAAAACACACAGAAAAAGTAAAGGAAATTATATATAAAATCATCACCCACTAGTACTATTGCCAATATACAACAGAACTGAGAACTAATAGTTTTCCTACTCTAAGTAATTTTTCTGTGTATATATCAATTAAATCTGTAATATCTATATACCATATGAAATAGCTATTTATAAAAATGTATGTATATTATACTTAAGTATCTACAAAATATTATCTACAAAATGATGTTAAGCAGGTAATCTGAAAACTCAGGCAAATCACTCCCTCCTCCTGTCTCAGCTTCCCTCTGCCTTTTAGGACAAGCGACAACCCAGTGGGTCTGTTTCCATAGCTACAGCTGTATCAAACTAACAGGGTTGCTTGCAACTTTTACATTCATTTTCCTCTGACTACACCAGAGTCAGAGCTTGACCAAAAACAAAACCAGGTTTTATACCGAACTGCACTCCTCATAACTCCTCACAAAGTCTTATTTCCAAGTACACCTCCAATAAAGTAGAGTGTCACTGGCCCCACAGTTTCAGAAGAGTTGCTTTGTCTGGCACACTGTACAACCAAGAAGGACTACAACTACATTTTATTCATAAGAAAGAATGTTCTTTAGAATTGTATATGAAATTGCATTTGGATTAATAACACACATTTAAAAAATACTGTAATAAATGATATAATACAGTAAAACATCAAAAGCATTTTAAAATACAAGAGACACACCCATTTTTATTCTTTTATAATTCCCTTAAATCCCCAAAAAATTGGTTACTTTTCTGTATGGTAACAGACTTGATAAAGGTCATATGTAATGGTCTTTAATATTTAGGCATGGTATAGTGACTGTTCTTCATTTCTATGGAATCGGTAATTACATGTTTAAGGGTAATTTACAGTAAAATGTCAAGATTTCTCAGACACTAATAATTCTACACTATGAATCAGACGGCTAAGCTGGTCACAGTGGTATATATCTATTGTGTCTATCACCCTGCAGAACACTGAGGCAGGAGGACCACTGGACCATAGACATTTGAGGTAAGTATGGGATAATGGAAAGGCTATCTTTTAAAAACCAAACTAGACCGCTTCTCGGCCTTTTGGCTAAGATCAAGTGTAAAAACCAAACTAGAGAGGTCTAAACATAAGTCCATACAGCATCTGCCTAAAGGCTCTTTAGTTAAAAGTTCACCTTTTCACATTTTGAAGACTTGGTGTATCGCTTTAATAGGACCTAATTTCCTGAACAGTTTAACCTTACACTCCTGAGGCAGCTTGCCTTTTATGTGGTAACACTGTCACTACAGAATCTCAATAGCTTCATTCCACTCTCTGGCAGAGAACCCTCAGGGCACTGAGCAGAGGTTAGGAGGTGCTCTGCACAATTTATCTGCTGAGGAATTAACACTCCACCCCTGTCACTGTCCTGCAAAGGCAGAATGGCTAAGTGGGCCCTGCCAGAAGAAAAACATCACTGTGGCTTATCCCTAGGAACCAATTCTTGGTACTACCTCGGATGCTCCTTGCAAGCATACCCAGTGTCTCAGTGTCAGTGATAGACCTAAAATTCTATTTGCAGAACATAGTACAAAATAGACTCCACTGTAATTTTTCTACTTCAACCTGAACTCCAAAGGAACTCACTGAAAAATCTAAAGGTTATGTTTATCTCTACACCAATACTTCCAATATTTGACAATCATGTAGAAGATAATTAAAATTTGTATAATGACATACAAGTTCTTTATGGATCTCAATTCAATTTTCTGCCTTTCCTTACTGTGCATTCCTCCTTTCACTGCCCTTGCTGTGTCCACCCAGTATCTCACCCGACAACTGCACAGTAGCCCTGGCTTACTCGGACACACTTTGGTACTTGTCCCATTAGCAAAGCCCCTCTATTCCAGAACTCTGTAAACTTATAGTGACTCAATCACACCAGTCCTATTTTTTTTACACACTTCTAACATTTAAGGGCTAATCTTTAAAATTCTATGAATATTCAGTATCTGAGTGGCTATTAAACTTCAGAATAAGATGGTATATTGTGACTCGCCCTGCTTTACTTAAAAAAAAAGTATTTATCCATCCAGTGACAAGGAATTTCTCCTTTAGGTGTTTCTCCAACAGAAACTAAAACTTAAATGAAAAAACATCCATAGAAGTTTTACTCAGAATGGCCAAAATCTGGGAAGAGCCGGGCACCCATCTTTGAGAGATGATGTCTGTACACTGGAACCCTACAGAGTAATAGAGAGACCGGTCAATATAACACCAGTCCTAGATCTCAAAAGCAGCCTGAAATAAGCAAACACAACAGAGTACACACAAGCCTGCTAAAGTCACGACCCAGCTCATCTTTGCACCTGGATTCCTGAACTTCTCAGGGTTTTGCTTTTGAGGGTCACTCATGTTATGACATACATCATAACATACATCATCAATGGCTGTTTTGGTGTTTTGGCCAAGAAGCAACCTCTTGTGTGAGCAGAGCCCAGTTAGCTTTCATCAGTTGTCAAGTGAGAAGTACAACAAATCCCAAGTGGGATATGAAGACACAACGCAGCACTTCCCCTGTTCCAGCCTTGGCCTAGGGACCTATCTTAAACATATGGCAAACATCAAAAATATAAATGGTCATATGTGATATTGGAAGGTGGCTCGTGTGACAGGAAGCCATGACATGAGCAGAACACAAGGGTCTGAGATGCTAGTGGAAGAGAGGATGTGGGGAGAGTTAGAGCAGACACTGCCTCAAAGTTTAAAATGGACTGATGGTGTGGCTCAGTGGTAGAGTCTGTACATAAAATCCTGGATCCAATTCCCTCTATTATCAAAACAGTAGCAATAAAACACCAGAAAAGACTAGATGCCTAAGCCAAAGCAAAGGACAGTACACATGTCCTAAAAATAACATGCTGATTTATAAAAAGGTCTTATAGCTGATGCAGTGCATGCCTGGGTTTGAGGTGACCCTGGGCTACATGGTATTTACCCTGTCTGGAAAAAATTATTTTCAATTCTAAATATGCACCTTTTCTAGTTCAGAAGTTTATCTTACAACCTGAGAATGTTACTATCAAAAAATGAAGACTTCTGGCCCCATGTGGTGGCCTATGTCTACAAGTCTAATACTTGGCAGGCAGAAGAAGGCTTATCTCTGTGAGTTTAAGGCCAGTATTGTCTACACAGCAAGTTCCAGATCATCTAAGTCTACATAATAAAACCCTGTTTCACAACAAGCAAACAAAAAAAAAAATGAAGATTTGTGTTTTCAAGTATTCATGGGAGGGCAGAATTCCAATTTGATAATTACAAACAACACGCAGCTGGCCAGTCTCATTTACACTAGCCAGCCCTTGGTGCCTTTTATTTCTCTGACTGTGGGATGATATATTATTCCTTAACTACCTGATTTTAAGTAGATAAAAAAATCATTAGTTCTGGAAGTCAACAATCCTTCCCACTAGCTTTGCTAGAGGCAACACTTCTGACATACGGGCTTGGTCACTGATAGCGTCCAGGTTACTTTTCTGGAGCTTCAAGACTGTTTATTTGTTACTTTGTCTTACAGAGATCTCTGACGAGTGCCCTTTTAATGTCAGAGGACCCAAACACCACCCGCAGACCACACTAACACCACTTAAAGTGCACTCTAAGTACCCTTCTTTATCTCATAAATATCATTTAACCCAATTCTCTGAGAGGCCTCCCCTTGCAGGCTTCAACACCTTATAAGTAAACTATAATTTGAAGAAGCAGAGAAGGAGAGGGAGGAAGGGACCGAGGGAAAGAGAAAGAAAACGATGGGGAGAGAGATGGGAGAGGAGAAAAGGAGATAGGAAGCAGGAAGACAGACAGGGAGCAGAGAGAGACAGAGAGAGAGAGAGAGAGAGAGAGAGAGAGAGAGAGAGAGAGAGAGAGAGAAGGAAGGAAGGAAAGGAAAGAGAGGATATGAATAAATGAATAAGTGACTGAATGAATGAATGAGTGTGTGTGTGAGAGAAAGAGAGAGAGAGAGAGAGAGAGAGAGAACGAACACATATATGAGAATAAATGATAAATGATGCCTGGATGTACGTGAAGTAAGTGCCTGGAGAGAACAGTGAAAAAGTAAATCACAGAGCACACCCCACCAGTCACAGAATTATGGAATAAGAAGTCTATCTTGTAGATTACAAAAAGTAAGCACGTCAGGCCTTTTCAAACAGTGGGTCACCTCTGAATGTAGGTTTCACAGGAAAACTGGCGCCAGCAAAGGGTTGTGGATGAACAATACCCAAAGATCAGCAGAGTAGGGACTCAAAGCCCTTCCAGACAGTCCATGCTCAAGCTGCTCCGTTACTTCACTTTAGCCTGGGTTTGACATATACAACACTCACACTTTGTAGTAAGCAATGTCAGGAGTGCTGCCTGAAACACCCAGGTTCAGGCGAGAGGCTACTGGACATTATGGACCCCACTATGTTTACTAGCCTACCAAGTTTTCTGCTATTACAGAATTACAATGGTTTAACCATAGAAAACAGATTTTAAATATCTTTCTGCTGCTATTTCTTAGCATGTATTAAAGTAGCAAACATTTGAATGTTGTTTTAAGTATTTTATTTTAAAAATTGCAGTTGGGGGGGGTAGTTCAGTCATTAAGACCACTTGCTACTTTTGTAAAGGTTCAGCTTTCAGCACTTACAATAGATGGCTTACAACCTCCTATAAATCCTCCAGGAAATTCAATGCCTTCTTCTGGCCTCCACTATTGAACAGATGTACATGTGGAACATACATACATACATACACACACACACACACACACACACACACAAATTATCCATCCATCCATCCATCCATCCATCGTTTTTCAAGACAGGGTTTCTCTATGTAGCCTGGCTGTCTTAAAACTCAATTTGTAGACCAAACTGACCTCAAACTCAGAGATCTGCCTGCCTCTGACTCTCTGGTGTTGTGATTAAAGGTGCGCAGCACCATTGCCTAGCAAATAAAACTTTCTGCTGAAGATCAGACAGACACATAGAGCTGCTTGCTCTGCATGCTGTACTGACTGACTAGTATGCTTATTAATTCCACTGGCATCACCATTCCAATCACCAATGCACAAAACATCAATCTCTGCCTAATCACAAACACCAAAGTAAACCTAAATTCAAAATAAGCTAGAATCTATAAAATGTTCTCCAAATAACAATGTAAAGTTAAACCTAATTTACCTGACCTTTGAGCGTTCTTTTTCTTAAAAGCAAATCGTACCTTCCTTTCTAGTCCTCACATGTGTACACATGTGTGTGCACACAGAGGTAGAAGTCAGAGGTCAACGTTAGGAATCTTCCTCAGTCGCTCTCCATCTTATTTTTTGAGGCAGGGTCTCTAATTAAATTTGGAGTTCACTTATGAGGCTAAACTGTGGCCAGTGAGCACCAGGACTCTGTCTCCGTTCCCCACACATACACCCTCACCAAATCCTGGCCTTACTGATATTAAACACTGTACCCAGCTTTCTACAAGGTGTTGAGAACCCACTGAGACCCTTGTGTTCATGCAGCAAGAACTTTATTGACTGAGCCATCTCCCCAGCCTATGTTTAATAATTTAAACTATAGTAAGGAGAGCAGTCTTTTCCGAGAATGCTACCAGGCAATTTGATATTTATGCAAGCAAGCATGGACCTATGTAACACATTATACAGGAAAATGGATCAGACTTAAATGCAGAGCTTAAACTATAGCTGCTAGAAGAAAAGAAAAATCATTAGAGATGACCAATTATTTCTTTGCTACAACACCAAAAGCACAAACAAAAGGGAAAAATGACTGAATTAGATCAAACAAAATGTTTATGCATTAAGAAAGTAAAAATGTGAGCCCACAAAATGAGAGAAACTATGTGCAATCATAAACCTTGCAAAAGACTTCCCTAAGATAGATAAAGGACACTTACAACTCAGCAACAGACAAGGGCTCAGTTAAAAAGTGGCTGAAGGATCAGAGTAGATACATCATTCAAAGGAAATACGCAAATGGCCAAAGAGCACACCCAATCTCAATAATCATTAGCAAATGCAAATATAAACACAGGGCACTACAATAGACTTGGAAGACACTGACAAGTACTGCTGAAGACTGCAAAATCAGAACTCGTATGCACTGTTGGCAATAATGCCCAGTGATGCAGCCAATCAAGAACCTGGATGGTGCTTCCTTCAGAGTGTCAACAGACTCATCACCTAACCTAACACCCTTCCTGCTGGACAATATCCAAGAGAAATGAAACAACGTTTATGAAAAGGCTGGTATACAAGTATTTATGGGAATGTTAGTTCCAACAGTGAGAGAATACAAACAACCCCAATGTCTACCCAGTGTTGAGAAGATAAACATGTGCTGTGTAGTGTTGCAGAATGTTACTTGTCAACAAAGAAAATACCACTTCATGCTGTAACATGAAGCGTATGAGTCCTGACAACATGCCAAAGGAATGAAGCCAATGACAAAAGATGGCCATAGTGTATGACTCCACTCACAGGAAATGTCCACAGGAGGCAAAACCAGAGACAGAAAAAGTAAAACAGAGGCCTCCCTGGACTTTGGTGGAAGAAAAGGAGAAAAAAATGAAGAAGAGACCCAGTGAATTTTTCATTTCCTTCAGGAAACTCACACTTAAGAGTTCAGTGTGCCCCATCCTGTTCAATCCTCAGGTCCTTCTACTGTCACAGAGCCTGTAACAGTCTGACCCATTCTCTTCCTGATAAACTGCTCCTTTTTCAACTACAGACTAAAAAGTGAGGAAAATATGCTCTGTAAGTATTTGTTCAGAGGGAGCTAATGGCCTGGATGGAGTAAGGAACACTATGTATGTATGTATGTATGTATGTATGTATGTATGTATGTACGTACGTACCTGTGGCCACGTTGGATGACAGCATTTGATTTCAGATGCTGAATGCCATGATATGCACCCTGACATTTCTGGGTGTGTTGAACATAAGACACACTTCACAATGCTACTGTGCATCACAGGGCACATTGAGCTGGGTTTCTTTCCAATCTATTATAGCATTCTAATAGAGCATTTCATACAGCTTTGTGGCAGTGTATGCATACATGTGTTTGTGTATAACTGTGAAAACATACATATGCATACACAAACACACATACATATCAAGAAAATAAATAGAACTCTAACTGAAATTCTAGCATTATGTACAGTGAGAAAATCAGATGCCACATACAATCATGTGCACTTTCAAGAACAGAGTGAACATGCTTCCTATTCTATGTTAACTCTAACATGCTTATTCTAAGCAAATGCTGGGAAAATTAAGTCCTCACTAACCTCTTACTGTAAGCTTGCTATATAATTGTGAATTCATTTCCTTGTCTCGCTGAAAACGTCGAAATTCATCAATCGCTTCACGTGCAATCGTAACGGCCAAGACAAATCCCTATAAAACAAAAAGTATTTTAGGAAGCAGAACAAAAAAAGCAGAGGAAAATTATTATTTAGTTGTACTTTTTCCCCTTCAATTTAAATTACTCCCTAAAACACAAAATGAATAAAAATAAAAAACTACAAAAATGCATATAATGTGTAGTAAAAACCTGACAACCCTCAGACTAAGGAGACAGCTCAAACCCTGTCTGTCATACAGACATGCGTGCAAATACCTGCAACTACTCAGACTAGGGCAAAGGAAAAGCTCTCCAGCAAAACAGTGAGTACACTTACTACAAAGAGACATTCAGACACTAGCAATGACTGCATAAAGTCACACCTTCTATGTGTATCTCTCAGGTAGAATCAAATCACTAAAGAACACAAGATAATCCCCAGGTGTGACAGACACACTGATCCATTTTCTTACTCCATGCATTACATAACCAACTGGACTGTAGAGGCACAATTTTATTTTGCTTTTTAAGTAAACTATCAACTGGTAGCTTGCATGGTATCTAAATGAAGTTTCAACACACTTCTAATCTATTGTGAAACCTGATGCAGATAATTTGTCATCTTTAAACACTACATATGCATCTCCTGATAAGCTACATGGAAATTCTTCCAAGATGGGCATAGTGGCATACTCCTATAATTCTAGCACTAGGGAAGCTGGGGTCATATCAAGAGTGTGAGGTCAACATAGGCTAGCTACAGAGTGAGTTCAAGGCCAGCCTAAACTACACAGTGAGATTCTGACTCAAAATAAATGAATGAATGAATGAATGAATGAATGAATGAATGAATGGAAAAAGAGTGCTAGTCAGGTCACTTTGCCCACAACAAAGCAAAGACCCTTCTTAAACAGTCATAGGCTTGTTCTGATGACTTAGATTCAGCACACTGTAAACAACACTGAATGAATTCCACTCAAAGGCTAGTAATTTTTTATTCCACCATTTCCCCTGTAAACCAAAGGGCTATATTAAATAGGTCACTGGAAAAAAATATACCCTACAGCCATTGACACAACATTTCTCTAAATGCCCTGCTAATAAGCACTGTATATAAACACAACTTAAAATGTCAGGGCAAGGAGTAGATGGGCTGGAGAGATGAATCAGCAGTTAAGAGCACTGGCTACTCCTCGAGAGGAGGTTATGACTACTATATGAGATAACAAATGGTCTTGTTATCTTGTAACCTACAACTAACTCACTTTTCCATTCCAACATTCTTCTGAGTATGGATTCTTTAGATTTTTTTCCCATGGGGCAGCTCATAACCACTTGTAAGTCCAGTCACAAGGAATGCAATGCCCTCTTCTGGCCTCCCCAGGCACCAGCCATGCAATTGGTAAACAAATATACAATGCAAGTAAAATACTCCTACAGTATTATTGTCAGAGACAGACTAGGAAGATAGACTCAGTAGGTAAAGTGCTTATTATACAATCCTAAGAATGTGAACTTGACCTCTGTAACCCACATTTTGAAACCAGGCAAGTGCTTGTAATCCCAGCACTGAGATCCCCAGGGCTTGCTTTCTAGTTAACCTAATCTACTTGGGGAGTTCCAGGCCAATGACAGACCCATATGGAAGGTGTATAGCACCTGAGGAATGACAACCAAGGCTGTCGTCTGGAACACACAAACACACACACACACACACACACACACACACACACACACACACAGAGAGAGAGAGAGAGAGAGAGAGAGAGAGAGAGAGAGAGAGAGAGAGAGAGAAAGAGAGAGAGAGAAAGAGAGAGAGAGAAAGAGAGAGAGAGAGAATATGAATATGAGATTCATACAGTCATAACGTATAGTTCTCATTCCAAATTAATCTAACAATTCTATGTCCTTCATCCCGTTATCTCAATTTAGCTACAAACCCATGTATTCCTCCTAATTATAAACATGCTACATTTCAATGACATCTAGGCTCCACAATGATTTATCCATAAAAACAAGGAGTAATCTCTTTATTATATATCACAGAAACCTTCTCACATCCTACTACTGCTTGACTCTCCAGAGTTCAACTCAAACTGCCTTAAAATAATGTGTGAACTAACCAGACCTATGGTATGAAATTATTTTTCTTGGAGTGTTACTACACACCCCTTTATTCCTAAATGTCTACTGAGGGTTTCTACCCCACTTTTGGTTGTGTAGATCTTGAGTAAATGACACGGAAACACTACGATTTATTAATAAACTGTAAGCACTATGCTGGGAAGTTTTTGAGCTATTATTCTAATCCTTCTACCTGTTAAAATGCCCACTAATGTTAGTCCCTTACCAACTGGGTGTCTCCTGGGCTGCTTCTGCTCCATCAGCCTGTCCTCAGGGTGATCTTTTGGCTATGTGCTCCAGGTCTATCCCATCTGAAGGCAGCCTCTCTCTCATTTCTCTCTCCTCCCCTGGGATCTCTCTCCAGACCCCTCACTTGATTCTATGCCCAGCCTTCCTATCCTTATCGCCCAGTCATAAGCTCCAGCCATTACTGACCAATCAGGAATTAATGGGGAGCATTCTTTACAGTACATCAGTTAATACAGCACCCAAATATCATGTTACAATCCAGTCTGGGGCAAAGTATTCAGTTTCTGAATACACAACTCATAGACTTCTGTGCACTGACAATTGTTCAATATCTCCTTTAACCTTAGGTAGCACTGTCTGCTGGACTGCTGAAGCTTTCTTTTCTGCATGTCTTGGATCACACTGGCACAGCTATCCACAAATCCCACTGCTATCCCCAAAAGCAGTGCTACAGTTTGCTCCAACTGCTGCCTGCACTTGACACACCTCAACCAGGTCAGCTTGTCATGAGAGAATTTATCTTGGTTCTTTGGGTGGCTATCCAGCTATTCTACTACTAATTCTTATAAGACTACTCTTTAACCATTGACTACGTTAGTACTTCTATTGAAAATCAACTATTCATAGATACAAAAGTTTAGTTTTGGATTATCAATCATATTTCTCTTGTCTGTATGCTTATATTTATGTTGGTACCGTGTGTCTAACAGATTATGATAGTTTTCAATATGGGCATGTCAGTTTCCCATTTTTATTTACTTTTTAGGATATACTGGCTACTCTGAGTCCCTAGCATTTTCAAAATCATTCTTACAATCAGCTAGTAATTGTCTAGAGAGGAGTAGGGGAAGGAGACAAGAAGAAGGAAGCCATATGGGATTTTGATAGAGCATGGATTATACCCGTAGTCCACTTGAAGTATGCTGCCACCATAGTACTAGTCCACAGCATTGAATGACTGTTCATTTAATCAAATCTTCATGTTTTGTACTTTTCAGTATGTACTCACTCTTTCACAGAAGTTTGCCCTGAGTATCTTTTCTTTTTGATACTATTACAAGTGGAGTTGTTATCCTAATTTCATTTCAGATGGTTATAGCTAATATATAAAAATACACATGGTTTTCATATCTTGTATTCTATAACCTTGCTAATTCTCTTTTCCATTCCAACATTCCTCACTGTATGGAATCCTTAGATTTCCTATATACACAATGATTCCATCTGCATATGGAATTAGATAGCTGCAATGGTTAATAGTGGCAGCTAAAATGACAGGCTCTAAATGAAAAGCCCTCTGGGCATGGATCTGAAGGAGGTAGTGTGCTTCTGTAGGCTGTACCAGGACCAGCACTCATCCCCGCCATGATGTCTGTACCCTCAAACTGTCAGCCACAATAAACCCTGCCTTCCTTAAACTGTTTTGTTCAGGGATTTTTTTTGGGGGGGGGGGTCTGGATAACATAAAAATTAAATCTAAATGCCTTTGGTTGTCTGCTTGTCCTGTTCACTTTACCTCAGCACTTTTTCTTTTAAATTAGATATTTTCTTTATTTACATTTCCTCATTTCCCCTCTGAAAACCCCCTATCCCATCACCCCTCCCCCTGCTCACCAACCCACCCACTCCCTCTTCCCTGTCCTGGCATTCCCCTACATTGGGGCATGGAGCCTTCTCAGGACCAAGGGCCTCTCCTCCCATTGATAGCCAACAAGGCCATCCTCTGCTACATATGTAGCTGGAGCCACGGGTTCCTCTGTGTGTAGTCTTTGGTTGGTGGTTTAGTCCCTGGGAGCTCTGGGGGTACTGGTTGGTTCATATTTTTGTTCCTCTTATAGGGCTGCAAACCCCTTCAGCTCCTTCTGTCCTTTCTCTAGCTCCTCCATTGGGGACCCTGGGCGCAATCCAATGGTTGGCTGGAAGAATCCACCTCTGTATTTGTCAGGTATTGGCAGAGCTTCTCAGGAGACAGCTATATCAGGCTCCTGTCAGCAAAGCACTTGTTGGCATCCACAATAGTATCTGGGTTTGGTGACTGTATATAGGATGGATCCCCAAGGAGAGCAGTCTCTGGATGGTCTTTCCTTCAGTCTCTGCTACACACTTTGTCTCTATATCTCCTCCCATGGATATTTTCCCCCTTCTAAGAAGTACCAAAGTATCTACACTTTGGTCTTCCTTCTTCTTGAGCTTCATGTGGTCTGCGAATTATATCTTGGGTATTCCAAGCTTCTGGGATAATATCCACTTATCAGTGAGTGCATACCATGTGTGTTCTTTTGTGATTGGGTTACCTCACTCAGAATGATATTTTCTAGTTCCATCCATTTACATAAGAATTTCATGAATTTATTGTTTTTAATAATTGAGTAGTACTCCACTGTGTAAATGTACAACATTTTCTGTATCCATAGATGGCTCAGTAGTTAAGAGCACTGACTGCTCTTCCAGAGGTCCTGAGTTCAATTCCCAGCAACCAGATGGTGGCTCACCTCAGTACTTTTAAGTGCATGATCTCATACAGATGTTCCTGATCTTAAGAAAAGGATCAGGAACAAATTGTGTGAATTATGTGAAATGCAAAATTTTAGAAACAAGGTCCATTTGCAAGTTATCATTAAACACCTCCATGGCAAAGAAAGGAAAGGAAACACTAATGAACCTATCAGAGACAAGGAGCTTGGGTTTATAACTTTATTAGACCTATTGCAACAAGAACTATGAACCACCAAAGCAATAGAATACACCTACGCCTCCCCAATAAAAGAAGAAAAAAAATTTTAGAAAATTGCTAAAGAATTGGTAGCTCATGCTTGCACTCTCAATTCTCAGGATGTTGAGGTAGGACAATTGCCACGAACCTGAGGTCAGCCTGGGCTACACAATGAGTTTTATCATGCTATTCTAGTATGGAATAAGGTATAAGATTTTGTCTCAAATTTTTTCTTCTTTACTCTAAAGACCCCCCCTACACACACACACACTTAATCTAGAACAGTATCCTAAAGAGAAAAGAATCATGAATTCCAGTATATGACAATGAATTTCCTTAATTCAATGACATCAGTAGTTAACACATACCAGTATTATTTTAGCACATTATTGATGGTGAGACAATACCACTGCAAGGACATCTATGCTCAGTCAGTTACATTTGTATAACATGAAATGTACACATCTCTGAATCCAGAGAATGCATTTCTGGGCAGCTATTCACAGGCAGGACAATATACACTATCACATATGTGTGACAGTGATTACAGTTCATGATGTACAGGTGATTTCTATTCATAGCTGGCTTGCTCTGAAAGGCAACAGGATGAAAGCACATATCTACACACTGCAACTTTTGATATCCATGGAGCAGGGTCCCAGATGTGTATTTTCCTCATTTCCCCAGGTGACTCTAACTTTCATACTTCTAAGCCTCTCTCTGTCTTAAAGACAACAAAATTTACTCTAATTTTAGCAAGTGAATCATAATTAAAAACTATAAGAAAAACAAAACTTGCTACTTCCCAGTGCTTCTAAAAACTGAAGTCAGTGAAAAAGAGCCTGGGCTTCTAATGGAGGATTGCTGAAGGAGTGGAATTAGGAGGGGTAGGACCCAATTTCAGAAACAAGAATCAGGAGGAAAGTGAACCTGTCATAGGCAAAAAATGCTGGAACCTAACACAGTTCCAAAGAAGGGTGAACTGAGTAGCATTAGGGTTGGATCAACAAGATCCAAGAGCATCAGTACCAGCACATCTACCATGAGAATGCCATGGAGCCCTAAACACACCTCATGACCTGCCAAGGGCCAAAAAGATACTGCAAGAAAGTGAGCAGATACCACTGTCTCCTTCTTGACTCCCAGAGTCTCCAATAAAGGGGCCTCTACATTAACATCTGTTCTGAGTCCTTGGTCAATCATGACAGACTAAACAAAGATGGGCAATCTAGAGAACCAAGTCAACAGAGGAATAGTTAGGTCTTCCCTCTTTCCAATTGTCTACTGAGACCAGGCAGAAATGCAGACTTTGGTACTGTTTCTTTTTTCTTTTTTTTTATTTTATTTTCTAAGTTTTTTTTATTTACATTCAAAATCATTTCCCCTTTCCCATTTCCTCCCTCCGCAAAAGTCCCATAAGCCCCCTTCCCTCCCTCTTTTCCCCATTCAACCCCTTCTCGATTCTCTGTCTCAGCATTCCCCTACATCCAGTCTTTCCAGGACCAGGGGTGTCTCCTTCCATCTTCTTGGAAATCTATTGATATGCGAATTGTGTCTAGGGTATTCCGAGATTCTGGGTTAATATCCCCTTAATCAGTGACTGCACACCATGTGTGTTCATTTGTGATTGGGTTACCTCACTAAGGATGATATTTTCAAGTTCTGACCATTTGCCTAGGAATTTTGTGAATTCATTGTTTTTAATTGCAGAGTAGTATTCCATTGTGTAGATATACCACATCTTCTGAATCCATTCCTCCGTTGAGGGACATCTGGGTTCTTTCCAGCTTCTGGCTATTATAAATAAGGCTGCTATGAACATAGTGGAGCATGTGTCCTTATGCATGCAGGGAAAGCCTCTGGGTATATGCCCAGGAGTGATATAGCCGGATCCTCCAGGAGTGTCATGCCCAGTTTTCTGAGGAACCACCAGACTGCTTTCCAGAGTGGTTGTACCAGCTTGCAATCCCACCAGCAGTGGAGGAGTGTTCCTCTTTCTCCACATCCTCGCCAACAACTGCTGTCTCCTGTGTTTTTGATCTTAGCCATTCTGACTGGTGTGAGGTGTAATCTCAGGGTTGTTTTGATTTGCATTTCCCTAATGACTAAGGATGATGAACATCTCTTTAGGTGCTTCTCAGCCATTAGATATTCTTCAAGTGAGAACTCTTTGTTTAGCTCTGTACCCCATTTTTTAATAGGGTTACTTGCCTCTCTGGAGTTTAACTTCTTGAGTTCTTTGTATATATTGGATATTAGCCCTCTGTCAGATGTAGGGTTGGTAAAGATCATTTCCCAGTTAGTTGGTTGCCGCTTTGTCTTTTTGACAGTGTCTTTTGCCTTGCAAAAACTTTGTAATTTAATGAGGTCCCATTTGTCAATTCTTGATCTTAGAGCATAAGCTATTGGAGTTCTATTCAGGAAATTCTCCCCTGTGCCCATATGTTCAAGGTTCTTCCCTAGTTTCCTTTCTATTAGTTTCAGTGTGTCTGGTTTTATGTGGAGGTCCTTGATCCACTTGGAATTGAGCTTAGTGCAAGGAGATAAGAATGGGTCAATTTGCTATGAAAGCCTAAAGCATACAATCAACAGCTATTAGGAAATAATATCACCCTGAAACAGCAGCATGAGCTTGCCAGCAAGCCTGGACACCAGTTACAATGCCCCGCCTGTTGCTTTTCTCTTCTCTTCTCTTCTCTTCTCTTCTCTTCTCTTCTCTTCTCTTCTCCCTTCCCTTCCCTCCATTCCCCTCCCCTCCCCTCTTCTTCCTTCCTTCCTTCTTTTCCTTCATTCTTTTTTCTTTTTTGGCCTTTCTTTTTTCTTTTTTGTGCCACAACAACATGATTTTTCTTCAAGAGCCTATCATATATCACAAAATTCTACAAGTACTTTAAATAAGTCACCTCTAGTAAATTTCAATAGATAAACCTGCTCTATGTCCCCTTTACCTTTAATGTACAGATAAAGATATTTGGAATAAAAAAAGAATAAGAATAAGTTCATGCCCCTCACTAACAATGTATATAGCATTGGTATGTCTAGATGGAAGGGTTTCTTGTACATTTTTCACCAACACCTCCAATGTGGACACTCAAAAAAAATGAGGTTTAAAATCTGACTGATTTGGGAGAATCAGTTTTGTAAAAATGATCATCTTACCAAAACCAAACTACAGATTCAGTACAATGAACATTATTCTCCATAGACAAGAGAAAATGATCTCAAACTTCACTTGAAAGCACAAAAAGACATCACATAACTATACCCAACCTGAGCACTCAGTGGGTAGAGATTGCTCAGTTAAGTTGAGGTGGCTTAGTAGTTAGAGACAGCTCTGTGGGTAAAGGTGGCTCAGTAGGTAGAGGTAACTCAGTAGGTATCAACACTACTTCTGCAAGCATGAGGACCTGAGTTTGAATCCCCAGCATTCATGTAAAATGTCATGCATGGCTATAGGTCCCTATAATCCCAGCACTGGGGAGCAGAAATAGGCACATCCTGTGAGCTTGCTGGCTGACCACTCTCACCACAAAGACATGCTCCTGGTTCAGAGAACCTGTCTCAAGGCAAAAGCACTAAACACAGAAACCAAACTCCTCTGGCCTCCATGCATAAATATGGCATATAGACTCATGCATACAATGCGCGCGCACACACACACACACACCAGTAAAACTGCAGATATTACTACATCTGATTTAAAGTTGTACTATAGAGACAACGTGATAAAAAAAATCATACTGCTGGCAAAAAGCAGACATAGAGATCAAGGGAACAGACATCCCATACATAAATTTATGCAGCTACAGCTACTTGATTTTCAAAAAAGATGCCAAAAATTCTCACTGGAAAACTGGATAGAAACATGTAAAAGACTGAACATAGACCTGTACCTTTTGCTGTGCCAAAAAACAACTTCAAATGGATCAAAAACTTTAATATTCAATCTGAATCTTTGAAACTACTACAGGAAAAAATAGGGAAAACATTTCAAGATATGGACACAGGCAAGAAGTTCATAGAACTCAAGTAGTAGGAAATAAGACCAAATATTAACAAATGGCACTTCTTGAAATTAAAATGCTTTTGTACAGCAAAATAAACTACTAATCACACGAAGAGGCACCTATAGATGGTGGAGCTGTTTCTTATCAAAGACAACACAGGAAGGGCTTAGAAAACTAAACAATAAAACAACCGAATTAAAAAAAATAGAATGAGCTAAACTGATAGCTTTCAAAAGAAGAAACTAAAATAGCCAATACTTAGTTTTAAATGTTCAACATCCTTATACATCAGAAAAATACTAATTAAAACTACTCTAATATTCTATCTCATCCCAGTCAGAATAGCTATCTCAAGAACATATATGGCAAGAGATGCTGGAGAGGGTGTGAGGAAAGAACACTTACTCACCACTGTTGGGGATATAAATTGTAAAGCCATGCAGAAATCAGTTTGGAGGTTTCTCAATAAGCTAGAAACACAACTTCAATAAAGCATCTTCCAAAGGTCCTGTATCCTACAATAGATACCTCCACATCCATGTTGAACACTGCTCTATTCAAAATAGCCAAATAATGGAGTCAGCCTATATGTCCATCAACAGATGAATACACAGGAAAATGTGCTACACAGATACCCAGTGCATTTTGTTCAGCCAGAGAAAAATAAAATTATGCAACTCGCTGGATAATTGATAGAACTGGGAAACATTACATTAAGTGAGGTAACCCAGGCTTAGAAAGATAAAAAGCATGTGTTCTCTCTCATGTGTGTAGCTGAGCTTTTCAGTTTTTATGTAAGTGAAACTATGTGGGAGTGAGGGAGGGTAAATGCCAGGAAGCTAGAAAAGGGGCCTGTGGCAGGGAAAAATTACTTTCAACAGAAAATTACCCTATAATTAAATCACAGTAAATGTTATCTATGCTATATTTAAAACCTGAAATGTCATGATTGATTCTATTAGCATCTGATCAAAATATGAAAATATTTTAAATTATGTTCTCTTAGAAATAACTTAAATTCCCTTCCAGGTGTACTTCCTCTTGATTAGTAATTCTACTGAAAATGTTGTGGTATTCTGTTTTTGAAAATTTCAACATATTTAACAATTTCCTGTGAGTTTCATTTTTATTTTGATCTTGATACCTTTCATCTTTTGTTAGTTCTCATTGCATAAATTTAAACTTTCAAATATAAGAAGTTGAAAAAGAACCAAATGAATGGAAGGCATAATGAATTAAATTTCATAAAAAGATATAATCTAAAGAAAAAATTAGAGGCTTGAGAGAGGACTCAGGAGCTAAGAACACAGATTAATATTTCAGGGCCAAGGTTCAATTCTCACATAGTATCTTATAGCACCCTGTAACTCCAGATCTAAACACCCATACACACAGAATATAAAAGAAAAAAAGAGACTGAGAAAAGAAAAAAAAAATGTTACTTAAGCTGATTTCTTATCCACATTGACTACCTGCTTGACAAAAAAAAAAAAAAGAAGTTTTATATGGAAGAAATACAATAACTTCAAAATAGACAAAAGAAAAGACAAAACAAAAAGTCAAAAAACACAAAATGGGCTAGTAAAATAAAAACAGGTCTCAAAAACAAAACACTAATAGCCAAGAAGCATATAGAGAAATGTTTAACCTCACTAGCCACCAGAAAAATGCACATTAAGCCTACAATGAAATCCCATCTAATCTTAGTCAGAATATCAGTCATGAAGAAGACAAGAGACTCCAGCTCAGGAAGCAGGAAGGCTAACTGCAGATGAAGAACCTCTCACTCCATGAATCCAAACCAAGACCCCAATCTCATCCCCAGCTCTGTAGAAGATACAGCAGCCTAAGCAGGTCTTGGTAGAACACTCTGCTTTCCTTCCATGTACCCCCTTGGGCACCCCAGCAATGAGAACATTCCCATTCCTAATTGTCAGGTCCCAATACCTGGGAATACATTTTATCTGGAACCCCAAGGGGCCACAGGATCCCAAAAGAATTATCTACCAGGCAACACACTCACCTAAGAACCAGAGAGGACAACAAAACTCAAGGAACACACCTACCCAACAAAGACAAAACCAGTTAACAGCACCTAGAAGTACAATCATTCCCAAGCCCAGATGCCTAAACATCAATATAAAAACATTATCACTAACACTGAGGACAATATGTCTCCATTAGAGTTCAACAACCCTATCACAATAGGCCCTGGGCATTGCAACACTGCTAAAGCACAAGACAAGACCTGAAAAATAGCATTAATAAATATAATAGAGCTCCTTAAAAAGGAGATGAATAAATGTCTTTAAGAAATCTATGCAAACTAAAATTGTATTTGTTCAAAACTAATAAAGAAAAAAAGCATTAGTCTCATTTAAAAAAAGAAGAAGAAATCTATGCAAAATAAGCAAAACAGTGGAAGACAATAAATAAAACAAATCAAGACCTGGAAGTAGAAACAGAATAAAGAAAAAAACCAAACTGAGAGAAATCTGGAAATGAAAAATTTACGAACTCAAAATAGAAACCTTGCAGGTAAACCTCAGCACTGGAATACAAGAGATGGAAAATGTAATCACACAACATGGGTATCAGAAAAAAATAAAAAGTTTATAAATTCAAAGGAAAATGAACAACTATTGAATGAAAAATGGATCAAGAAAAAAATGAAAGACTTTCTGGAATTGAATGAAAATACAGATTATACCCAAATTTATGGGACACAAAGAAGGAAGTTCTAGCAGGCAAATTCATAGCACTAAATGCCTACAAAAAAAAAATGGAGCAATCTCATACTAGCAACTAAACAACACATGAACACTCTAGAACAAAAAGAAGAAATCACACCTAAAAAGAAAATACAAGAAGAAATAATCAAACTTAGGAACAAAATCCATAAAAAAAAAAGAGAACCAAAGAATCAATGAAACAAATAACTGGTTGAGAAAACCAGTAAGACAAACCCTAAATTAACCAAAAGGCAGAGAAGACAAATTACCAAAATTAGAAAAGACAAGAGGAACATAGAAATAGAAACCCAGAAAAAACAGAATCATACATACTTCAAACCTGTACTCGATCAAATTGGAAAGTCTAAAAGAAATGGACAATTTTCTCGATAGAGACCATTTACCAAAATTAAATCAAGCTCAGATAAGCACTTAAACAACCTATAACACTTAGTGAAATAGAAGCAGTCATTAAAAATTTCCTAACAACAACAACAACAAAAATAGCCAGATGGTTTTAGCACAGATTTCTATCAAATGAATTACCACCAATACTCCTCAAATTATTCCACAAAATAGAAACATTGCCCAATTCTTTTTACCAGGCCACAGATGCCCTGATAACCAAACCACATAAAGACCCAACAAAGAAAAAGAATTACAGACTAATTTCCCTTATGAACACCGATGCAAAAAAATTCTCAGTAAAATACTTGCAAACCAAACCACCACAAACATCATCACCATGATCAACTAGGATTCATCTCAGAGATGCAGAGATGGTTCAACATATATAAATTGATAAATATAATCCATTATATAACAAAACTGAATACAAAAACACATAATCATCTCATTAGCCAAAAAGACCTTTGACAAGACCCAACACCCATTCATGACACAAGTCCTGAAAAGATTAGGGATGTGAGGGGCATACCTAAACATAATAAAAGCAGTTCATAGCAAGCCCATGGCCAATACCAAATTAAATGGAAAGAAATTCAAAGGAATTCCAAAGTCAAAAACAATACAAGGTTGTTCACTCTCTCCACACCTATTCAATATAGTACTTAAGTGAAGTCTTAACTAGAACAGTAAGAAAACTCAAGGAGATTTAGGCAATAAAGATTAGAAAGGAAGAAGTCATAGGATAGCATACCTAAGTGACCTTAAAAATTCTACTAGGAATCTCCGACAGTGGAAAAACACTTTTAGCAGCCTTAGCAGGATACAAAATTAACACACAAAAATCAGCAGCCTTCCTAAATACAAATGACAAATAGAGAAAGAAATGGGGAAAACACCACCTTTCACAATAGTTTCAAGTAACATAGAATACCCTAGGTAACTCTAACCAAGCAAGTGAAAGACTTGTATGACAAAAACTTCAAGATGCTGAAGAAAGAAACTGGACAAGATATCAGAAGATGAAAAGATCTCCCATGCTCATAGATCAGTAAGATTAACATAGTAAAATGGGCCACCCTATCAAATCTGCAGATTCAATGCAATCCCCACTAAAATCCCAACACAATTCTTCACAGACTTTGAGAGGACAATTTTTAACTTCATATAGAAATACACACACGTACACACACACACACACACACACACACACACACACACACACACACACACACACACACACACACACGGGAAACCAGGACAGCTGAAACAATCTTGAATAATAAACAGCTGCTGGAGGTTATCGCCATCCCAGATTTCAAGTTGTACTACTGAGCTATAGTAAAAAACACTGTAGTATTGGCACACACAAAAAATATATGTATAGAATCAAACTGAAGATACAGACATAATCCACACACCTACGGACACCTGATTTTTGATAAGGAAACCAGAAGTATACACTGAAAGAAAAACAGTATCACATGGTGCTGCTCAAACTGGTGGCTGCATACAGCAGAGTGCAAACAGATCCAACACTTACCAACTCCAAATAGATCAAGGACTTCAATATCAAATCAGATACACTAAGCCTAAGGAAGAGAAAGTGAGGGACTCATAGGAAAGGGCTTTCTAAACAGACACTGTTAGCACAGGCACTAAGATCAACAAGTAGTAAATGAGACCTCACAAAACTGAAAAGCTTCTGTCTAGCAAGCACATCTGTTATACACACAAAGCAGCAGTGTTCAGAATGAGAAAAAAAAATTACCAACTCCAAGACCAGTAGAGGATTAAAATCCAAAATAAATAAAGAACTGAAAAAACTCGGTATCAAGAAAACAAATAACCCAACTAAAAAATGGGGTACAGATCTAAACAGAGTTTTCAACAGGTGAAACACTTAGAGAAATGTTTAACATCTGTCACCATCAGGGAAATGCAAATCAAAACGACCTTGAGATTTCATCTTATACCTGTCAGAATGATTAAGACTTAAAAATAAAAAGGGACAGCTCATGCTGGTAAGGATGTGGAGTAAAAGGAACACTCATTCATTGCTGGTGGGAGTGTAAACTTGTATAGCTAGTATGGAAATCAGTGTGGCAGTTCCTCAGGAAGATGGTAATGGACCAAAGACCCAGCTATACCACTCTTGGGTAGATACTCAAAGGATGCTTCAGCAAAGTATGTGACAATCAAGTGTCACAAAGACATTTGCTCCACTATGTTCATAGCAGCTTTATTCTTTTTTTTTTTAAAGATTTATTTATTATTATATGTAAGTACACTGTAACTGTCTTCAGACACACCAGAAGAAGGTGTCAGATCTCATTAAGGATGGTTGTGAGCCACCATGTGGTTGCTGGGATTTGAACTCAGGACCTTCAGAAGAGCAGTCAGCGCTCTTACTCACTGAGCCATCTCTCCAGCCCAGCAGCTTTATTCTTAATAGCCAGAAATTGGAAACAACCTAGAAGTCCCTCAACAATAGAATGGATAAAAAAGTGATTCATTTACACAATGGAGTATTACTCAGCTGTTTAAAAAAAATGGAATTTGCAGGTAAATGGATGAAACAAGAAAAAAAAATGGTGAGGGACCCCAGACCCAGGTAAATATTTACTTACATGTGGATATGAGCTGTTAAATCAATAACAACCAAGCTATCATCCATAAAACCACAGATGCTAGGTATAAAAAGGGAAGGATTGCTATGAACATAGTGGAGCATGTGTCCTTATTGCATGCAGGTAAAGCCTCTGGGTATATGCCCAGGAGTGGTATAGCCGGATAATCCGGGAGTGCCATGCCCAGGTTTCTGAGGAACCGCCAGACTGCTTTCCAGAGTGGTTGTACCAGCTTGCAATCCCACCAGCAGTGGAGGAGTGTTCCTCTTTCTCCACATCCTCGCCAACAACTGCTGTCTCCTGTGTTTTTGATCTTAGCCATTCTGACTGGTGTGAGGTGTAATCTCAGGGTTGTTTTGAATTGCATTTCCCTAATGACTAAGGATGATGAACATCTCTTTAGGTGCTTCTCAGCCATTAGATATTCTTCAGGTGAGAACTCTTTGTTTAGCTCTGTACCCCATTTTTTAATAGGGTTACTTCTCTCTGGAGTTTAACTTCTTGAGTTCTTTGTATATATTGGATATTAACCCTCTGTCGGATGTAGGGTTGGTAAAGATCATTTCCCAGTTAGTTAGTTGTCGCTTTGTCTTTTTGACAGTGTCTTTTGCCTTACATAAACTTTGTAATTTTATGAGGTCCCATTTGTCAATTCTTGATCTTAGAGCATAAGCTATTGGAGTTCTATTCAGGAAATTCTCCCCTGTGCCCATATGTTCAAGGTTCTTCCCTAGTTTCCTTTCTATTAGTTTCAGTGTGTCTGGTTTTATGTGGAGGTCCTTGATTCATTTGGAATTGAGCTTAGTGCAAGGAGACAAGAATGGGTCAATTTGCATTCTTCTGCATGTTGACCTCTAGTTGAGCCAGCACCATTTGTTGAAAAGGCTTTTTTCCACTGGATGGTTTTAGCTCCTTTGTCAAAGATCAAGTGACCATAGGAGTGTGGATTCATTTCTGGGTCTTCAATTCTGTTCCATTGATCTACATGCCTTTCACTGTACCAATACCAAAGAACCCAAATGTCCCTCAACGGAGGAATGGATTCAGAAGATTTGGTATATTTACACAATGGAATACTACTCGGCAATTAAAAACAATGAACTCACGAAATTCCTAGGCAAATGGTCACAACTTGAAAATATCATCCTTAGTGAGGTAACCCAATCACAAAAGAACACACATGGTATGCAGTCACTGATGAGGGGATATTAACCCAGAATCTCGGAATACCCTAGACACAATTCGCATATCAATAGATTTCCAAGGAGATGGAAGGAGAGACCTTGGTCCTGGAAAGACTGGATGTAAGGGAATGCCAGGACAGAGAAGCGAGAGGGGGTTGAATGAGGAAAAGAGGGAGGGAAGGGGACTTATGGGACTTTTGGGGAGGGAGGAAACGGGAAAGGGGAAATGATTTTGAATGTAAATAAAAAAACTTAGAAAATTAAAAAAAAAAGGGAAGGATTGAAGTCAAGGGCAATACAGACCCCCTAGAAAAGGGAAATAAAACAGATAAACATGGACAAAAGAGGGGGACTAGAACAGGATAATCAAGCAGAGAGGAGGAAAGAAGAGGAGAACAAGGGATGGAATATAGCTAAAGTTAAAAGTCATTTGAGGAGAAGCATGGACACCTAATACAGTAGAAACTTCCTAAAATATACACATATTCACAAGCAATCTAAGTGAAATCACCAAATAATGGGGGAGACAGAGTCCCAACTAGACATTCTTTGTCAGTAAATGAAGCTTTCAATACTGAGAGTGGGTTACATATAATTGAGTTGTTAGCCAAATGAGTCTCCTGGGAATCCCCAAACAACCCAGGTTGTTGCCAAAATTATAGGTTGCTTTACACAACCTGATACCAAGTCCCCATTGCTGAAGACAATGCCTACACAACTCATTGAACACGGAGAGGTTGAGCTGGTGCCTGCCTACATAGAGCCTTCTAAGGAAAGTACTCTGCAGACTACCAAGAGAGAAATATGAACATCAATCCAGCTACAAACCCTTTGATCAATGACAGTGTTCTGCCTGCAAGGTATGTTGGTGCAATGGTGGCACAAAGTTTGTGAGAGTAACCAACCAATTTCTGCTGTCTTGAGGCCCACTCCACAAGATGGACCCCATATCCAACACTGCTTGGGTGACCAAAAACTAGAGTCTATATAGCCCAGAGACCTAGGGTGAAACCAAACACTACTGTTCTAAACAAGCAAACAAACAAACTGTAGCAATAAAGTAACTCCTAATGCCATTCTGTTACACTCATAGATCAGCGCCTTCTAAAGTCATTATCAGAGAAGCATAAATACAGAGACTCATAAGCAGACATTTATGTGGTGAGAGATCTTGGAACACTCAGCCCTAAACAGGATGTCTCCACCAAATCCCCAACCTCCCCCTCTTCCCCAAGGGCTCTGGGAATACCAAAGAAGAGAAGACAGAAAGAATATAAGCACCAGAGGGGATGGAGGACACCAAAGGAAACAAGGCCCTCTACATGAACAGATACAATGCACATATGAACTCATACATTGAAGCCTGCGTGCAGTTGTCATCATCTACTGGGCCTGCACCAGTTGTGGTTCTAGAGATGAAAGGAGAAGTGAACACATGCCCCTATCCCTATCCCAAATCTATTTCCAATTAATAATAGCTTACAAATGAAAATTTAGTTCCCTCCAAGTGAGTCTCAATGGGGAAACAAACTCTTACAGGTAGCTGCATGCTCAGCAGTAGGTGGCCAAAGGAAAATGAACTCAAGGGAATCTTTGAGGTTCCCTATCTCATAATGTCATATCAGGGATCTTCTTCTTTTTTAAATTTTATTTTCATTGTGTGTGTGTGTGTGTGTGTGTGTGTGTGTGTACACATATAAGTTTCTTTTTACCTTACAGATTATAGGGTTCCAGTTACTGTTTTTATGTGATTCCCAAGCATATGAAGAAATGGGTCTGAGTTTCTTGTGCCTCCTCCTGGGCTCTTTGTTTGGTCCAAAGTAGCATGTTAGTTTTTGTTTTATCTTATTATATTTTATCACCATCCCATAGAAACCTGTTTCCTTCCTGCCTGCCTTCCTGTCTCCCTCACTCCCTCATTTTTTGTTTTTTGAAATAGGGTTTCTCTTTGTAATTTTGGCTGTCCTAGAACTTGCTCTGTAGACCAGGCTGGCCTTGAACTCAGAGATTCTCCTGCCTCTGCCTCCTGAGTGCTGGGATTAAAGGCGTGTGCCACCATCTCCTGGTTCCTGTTTTCTAATAAGAGGCAGAAAGTAGGTGGATCTGGATGGGAGGGCAGGAGGGAAAGAGCTGGGTGTAGAAGAAGAAAGGAAACCGTAATCAGGATACATTATGTAAGGGGGAAAAACATCTACTCTCAATCAATTAAAGGGGAGAACAAAGAACAAAAACAAATGCTGGTAAAGATTTGGACAAAAGGGATCGTCATACACTGCTAATATAACTAGCCCAGCTACCGCAATAACAGCACAAAGACATCTAACATAGATCTACCATACATATGCCCAGCTATTAGAGTATCTACTCCAAGGAAATCAAGTCAAGCATGACAGACTTTGCTCACCAAAGAGTCCATGAGGACCAGAATCAGAGGAGAAAGATACCTGATCTCTAGTTTCCACATACATGCACACAAGTACATATAATACATACATATAAACATATGTACACAATTCTTCCCCAAGTATAGTATAGATCTGATCACCCTCACTAAGTAAAAACCCAGAGTGTTGAAAAGAAAAATCACTTTATTTTAATTTTATGTTTCTTGGCATATGGGAAAGCACAAGAGAATGTAGTTCAGAAATAAGGCTAATTAATAACATCAATGAGAGTAATACTAGTTTTTAAAGTATTGCAGTTTGGGAGGTATGAGAGAGATGGATCAAGCAATTAAGAGCACCAGTTGCTCTTTCAGAGGACATGGGATTGATTCACAGCACATACATGGCAAATGGGGATCCAATGCCCTTGTCTGGGACTGGGCACGTGTTTGAGTGACTGACTTCCTTAATCTAGCTGCGTGGGTGATGTCTTTATTTGTGAATTCATTACAACAACAATATTTAATAATAAAAAATACAGAACCTATTTTATAATTCTGTAATAAATCCCATACGGTTATTTTTTAAATTTCTTTGGTAAGTTTGTATTTCAAAGCCAATATACCAGAAGCCTGTTTCTTAGATTTGAAGATGAACCTATGTGTTCACTCTTTTAGATTTCTGCTAAATCAAATGATAAGATACATGCAAGCAGCACAAATATTCATTAGTAGTCATTCTTCTTATCCCTCAGGTACATATTTTGCTACTGCAAAACCATGAAACAAAAGAAAACATCATAAAAATAGCTCAGTTCTCAGATCTAACTATGACACCAGAATTAAAGACCTGTCAGAAGTGACACACAAAAGGGCTTTTCACTTCTACTCCTTACATGAATAATGAATTAATTAAATGAATGAATGAATATTAATTAAAATATTTATCTAAATACAATTAACGTTAAATTGTACATGCCAAAAAATTATAAAGCACTTCAAAATCAAACCCATACCTGAAAATTTAAGCTAACAGACTTAAAATGAAACAAGAGCTGGAAATGAGTACAAACATGAAAGCAAGGACAGCAGCCTTGGTGTACAATGTGTTCTGTGCATGCATAAGCACATACACACACACACACACACACACACAAATACATATATTCATTCCAACCATGGCTAAAATAATCAACTTTATGAAAATATCAAATAAAATTCATTAAGTATCCAAATAAAATGTTATTTCCTTTTTGCTTAAAACCTGAAGGAAACCATTGGAAGACCTCAAAGAGGTCTGTCTAGACCTCTTTGAGTTGAGGCCAGCAGTCAATGTTGGGATTCCCAGACCAGCCAAGGATACAAACTGAAACTTGATCAACAAAAAATAATGTTTTAAAACAAATAGTGAAACCAGATTTAATAATAAAAGCAAACAGCAAAAGCAAAATAAGACTGAATATACCTTGCTTCAGATTTTTACAAATTTGCATTCTCAGACTATCATTGCTTACATTAAAATAAATTTTAATCCACACTACAAATAATATTTAAACAGTAAGCAAAACTATAGAAAAAGAGGCAAGAAACACATTAAAATCATAAATATACTTGTTTTCAGTATTAGGAAATACATTTCCTGTTGTAAAATTTTCTTTAATGTTATACTGCTTTCATCAAAAAGTAATAAAAATAAGTCCAACATGGTAGTGTACCTTTAATCTTAGCACTGGGAGAGAGAGGCAAGCAGACTGTTGTGAATTGGAGGCCAGTCTATATAATTAGTTACAGGACACATAGAACTACATAGTGAGAACTGTCTCAAAAATAAATAAATCAATAAAACATTTAAAATAAACTCCTTGGAAGTATGTAGCAGATATATTGTTCTCCAAACGTACAAAAGGAGTTATGAATAAACAAATTATTAGTTACAACAATCTCTATTCATAAAATTTAGAAATAACCTATCAAGAGACTAGACAAATAAGATATAATGTAATCTTATTTAAAAAAAAAATAGAGAAATGAAAGATGAAATGGATACATATCCATGTGCAAACGTGGCCTAGTTTTATAAGCCTATGTTTAGCCAGAAAAACATGTTGCAAAGTAAGGTACCTTTCATAAAATAGTTTTAAAGCATGCAAGACAATAGTGCATGCTATTTTAATGATATATTCTTGAGTCATAAAAGTTACTATGAAATGCAGAAAATTACAATCTCACATTCAGTTCAAAAGATACCTCTGGAGGGTGGAAGAATACAGTCACCTACTCCCTCTCTTCACACCTCTGTGAGAACATAGAGAGACAACTGTGGTAAGGAATGTTTGCTTTTATATTTTAGCTCATGTGTCAGCCCATCACAGCAGAGAGCCGAGCAACTCTAGACCAGAGCCCCCATGATCTAAGTCTAATTATCTCACAAATACATGCGCTTTCCTAACCTCCAGGGCATACAGCAATCCAATCAAGTTGCCAATCAATATTCAACCATCACAGTCACTTACCTGAAACTACTCTTCTACTTTCTGCATAAACATGTACACTGATTTACATTCATCCAGAGAAAAATCCCACCATGCTCCATTCACGGATGTTCTCTCCAGTCTCAGGTACTGTCTCCTTATCCATAGTGTTCTGCTCTAGTAAGTCACATGTTCATGCCCTGGACCAACTAACCATTACCTCTCTCAGCCTTTCCACCCACTGTATCCTCCCACCCACTCTCTCCTGCAGGATAACCCACTCATGCTCTGCAGCATGTCACACACACAACTGCTGATCCTTCTGCCTGAAACTCTTTTCCGACTCTACAAGGCCAACTATCTTGTCATTCAATTGCCACTCCCTCCAAAACACCTCCCCTGACCCAACCTCACCTAAACCTACTTCTATCTTCCTTATCCTTTATTCTATTTTCTGTTTTCTTCTTTTCATCCATGACTAAGAAACTTAGCACTATGTATCTATTTCTAGGCTGTCTTCTCCCTGACAATTAAAGGTCTATTAGGATAAGCTTTTGTTTAGCTTTGTTCACTGTTGTTTCAACATTGCCTATACTAGTGCTGGATACAAAGGACCCGGCCAAAAGAATTGTATATTCATCCTACACACACTTTAAATTTTTTAATTAGCATGCATAGTTTCATTACAGCCTTTTCAAACAAAATCTGTCTTTTTCTTTTCCTCTTGGGCACTTATCCTCTATGAAACTCCCCTACCGTGTCTATCCACTCCCTATAGCTTCCTTTCTGCTCTCATGCCTTATGTGTCCCGCTGGTCTCCCCACATTCCTCAACACATCTCTATCCCCTCTTGTGGGCTCCTTCCTAGTTCCACAGTCTTTGAAGTTCTATTTTAAAACTTACTCAAAAATAATACTAAGTATTCTTTTGTCTTACCAATCACCACACCTCTAAAGAATAAATTCCTTCAAAACAATAAGCTCATTTTAAAGGTCTTCCATATACTCTGACAACTTTGCAAATGGTGGCCCAGACAGACTGCCATATTACAGTGGAGGTGTGCCCTATGTCACTTTTGCTCCCAGATCAGTGCCAATGTCTCCTTGAGCCTAACTTCTATCAAGTGAAACATGCATCATTTATTCAGAAACTTTGTGTTTATATTGCATACAATTATGGAATGTTGGTGGCACTCCTCAAGTTTACCCTGCTCTTATGGCTTGGTGGGCAGGCGATCATTAACCAAACTTCAGTGTGACGTTACTAATGACGAGCACTGAACCTGACCTGGAACAAAGGTCCATGGCCTCACTGAGAAGTCTCTGATTAGGAAAGGGACATGCATAAGCCAGCACGGTTCAGCTCAAGAACGGACCACTTGGACCTTCAATACTGAAGTCACATGTTGGGGAGATGAGAGCACTTGCACAGAAGGAATAATTTTATCTGTTCTACTGCCTCTAGTAATCTAACCCAGTGATTCTCAGCCTAACTAATGCTGCAACCCTTTAATACATTCCTTATGTTGTGATGACCCTCAGCCATAAAGTTATTTTTTTTACTACTTCATTACTGTAATTTTGCTACTGTTATGAATAAAAATGTAAATATCTGTGTTTTTCAATGGTCTTAGGCGACCCCTGTGAAAGGGTCATTTGACCCCCCCCCCAAAGAGGTCATGATCCACAGGATGAGAACCATTGATCTAACAGAAAAAAGAGCAACCAAAATGATCAACAAATCATATAACTACAAAGACAGAATATATGTCTAAGAGGTATACCATTACCGGCATTTTGAAAAACATTATTGAGTGGGCACAAAAACAGACACTACCCTGCAGTCAAATACCTTAGAACTCACCATCAGGTGAGAGTCAGGAGAATAACTCAACAGAGCCAACCAGTACCATTCCCAGCAGCTACAGGACACAGAAAAAAACAGGAAGAGGCAGGCTACTGCTACCCCAGTCCAGGTGCAGAGGACCCAGGCAGAAGGAGGGATATACATAGCTGCAGTTATGCTGGCAGGGACACTGACACCACACTATAGGACCTGGGAGTTAAGTCACTAAACTCAGCATGTTCTTTAACAAATGTTCAAATACAGCTGATTTATCCCAATCACTTCAATATTAAAATTATATGCTAAATATTAAAAAATGCAACATAACTATAGAAGTATTTTACCAGAGGAGCCCAGTAGGTGTAGAGGTAGCCAATTTTCAAAGCTGGTACAAACTGTGAGCAGGACACTACCAGAAAATAGAGATTCAGGAAAAACTTGAATTGTTCATACAAAACCTAAAAAGGAATAAAGAAATTAGTATAATCCCTCCAAGAAAAATGTATTAATACTTCAATTAAACTCATCATAACATGCAAACACATTTCCATCAGTAAAAATATGATGGTTCAGAGTCAATTAATTTTGACATATATATACATATGTGTGTATATGTGCATATATATATATACACATATATATCTTATGTGTATGTATGTACATGTATATATGTGCATGTATATATATATATGCACACACACATACACATAAGATATAATAGTGTGATTTTTAGCACAGACACTGAGCTTTACAAATATATATTAAACAAGCCAGTGAACCCAAGTATGGCTACGTGATACTTGACTGATTTAGCTCTCAAAATAGAACCCCGTACCAAGAAACTATGTAAACAACAAACCAGTTTTCAGAAACAAAGCAGGCTACATAAACTCTTTTAGTACATATACTCTTTTAGTGTCTTTTATTACTTGATTTTTCACATTATTTTCATATATGAAATAAATTTCATCATTTAATAATTTTAAGACTGCTAAAACTAGAAAGGTTTATTTGCTTGTTTACTCAAATAGAGTCTTCTCCAGAAAGTAACAGCTAAAGATAGCCGCTCAGTGGTAGAACACTGGGCCAGCATACTTGAGGCCCTAGGTTTAATCACAGCATTGCAAAAAAAATAAATAAATAAATAAAAAAGAAAGAAAAAATTATTTTAAAAAGAATCTATTGGAGTTATAGTTAAGAACAAATAATAATAGCATGTGCCTTTAATCCCAGTACTGGGGAGGCAGAGCCAGGAGGATCTCAAGGCCAGCCTGGTCTGTTCTAAGACAGACAGGAATACATAAAGAGACTATCAAGAAAAAGAAAGAAAGAAAGAAAGAAAGAGAGAGAGAGAGAGAAAAGAAAAGAAAAGAAAAATTTAAAAGGCATTTTACTTTCAGTTAAGCTTGAAAAGTTGTAAATTGTAAATCAAAATCTCCTTGGAAGCCATTCCTTCTGCTAGGTAAAAGACACAGCAATTTCAACAGGAGCTCAATGGGTTAAATGGTTTCTGTTGGCTTACAGCACTAGAACCAGTTTGAACATACTGAAGTACCTGCATCATCACACAATTCTGTATGTAACAAAAACAGTTACACTCAATATGTTTATATCCATAATCATGCTCAATTGCTGTCTAAAAATGTTTTGAATTATTTCATAAATTAATCTCAGCAGGAAAAAAAGCTCTTTTTCTTCAGCAATTTCTATAAAATCTTAGCACAAATTATATCTATTAGCAATTCAGAAATTGCCATTTGTGCTAAAAATGGCATAGAATTCCTACTGTGTAATTACTAAATGTATCTGAAATACTACGCTCTAGATGAAAAGACTAATTTTAGAGACTTGATAAGGGAGGAAATCACGCACACAGTAACCAGGCACTGTGCAGAGCCGTCAACAGGTATTCTCAGAATGCAGACAATGGCTGTGGGAATTCATACTCATCAAAACTGAGTTACATTACTGACTTTAACTATGACCAATACTTAACAATATACTCAGTGACCTTAGTAATCTGTAGGACAATGCATCATTCTTAGAAACTTTGTATTCAATAATTTACACTTAAGGAGAAACAGTAGCTTTGTTCAAAAACAGATGAGAATATTTATCTAACTGAAAGACAGTTTACATTTTATTGTACTCATAAAAGATTGTTCTTTTGATTATGGAGATCAAGACTATTAGTGAATGGTTGGGGACCTGGAGTTGGGAGGACCATTATGGACCAAAAGAAATTCATTGTAATTACTTTATTAAACATAAAGGATAAAGCAGCTTTTATTCTACATAATAAAGATCTTTTCTTACAAAATAGAGAAAGAACTAACAGCTAAATTTTGCGAACATTTTTGTTACAGAAATGTAAGATACATGATTGAATTTTTTTCTACAGATAGCCATCTTAATTTCTGAGAATTAATGATTAGAAAGAAAACAAATTACTGTAAAATAAAGACACATAATCCACATCAGCTACATTTACACTCATAAAGAAGCATGAACCTATTAAAATAGGAAATGATATATAGAAAGCAAAAATTAATCCAATATTCCAAATTCATGATAAACCCAGTTTTATAATTTAATTAAAAGTATTAGAAACAAAAAGTAATAGGATATTTAAACTTCAGTATTTAAATTTAACAATACACTCAATTCCAGGTAACTAATGAGTTAACAGTGTTAACCAGGTATGAGATTAACAGCTTGATATAAAAAGGTGTCTATAAATAAATACAGAAATATATCTTGTTACTGTGAAAAAACTGTATACTTCCTTTGTGAAACTCCTCGGCAGACTTCAACAATTATTCTGATTTTCCCTCCAAACAAATTTCAAGTGTACCAAGAATTAAAATGTGTTTACCTGTTCTTTACATTTCTATACTTTTATAATCTCATAACATAAATGTTTATCAAGAACTGAAAACAATAATAAAATTATGCATTTTCTTAAGTAGACAGAGTCAAGAAAATACAAAGTATTTTAAATGGGGAGGTATAAAACTGCCAAACAGTGATATTAATAAGCAGAGTTTCTACATGTGTCTTGAGAAAGCAGAAACTACGACATCAACTGACATTGAAGATGCAATCATCTTACCCCCGGTATAAAGGTAAATACATTGTATTTCTGATTTTTGATAGAATTCCTAGGATGTTTTTCTTCACACTTCTCTGGACATCCAAGCCATACTGTTCGAGCTTTTAGCTCTTTCTTCCTTTGACAAACATTTATTAGCCAATCACAGCAACTGCATAAAACAAAAGATATACATATATTATATATGCTTTTTGAAAGGTCTAAACTAAGTCTACATATTTAGAAATCAACATTGATTGTTTATATTCTTTGGACATTAATCTTTCTGTCTAATGATAGCCTATCATTACCCTATGCCTTTGAACATTCTATTTACAAAGTCGCCATTCTTTTTTTCCCAATAATTTATTTTTTATTCACTTTACATCTCAATCACAGCAGCCCCTCAGTCCTCTTCTCCCAGTCCCACCCTTAGAAGTCCCTCCTTCCATAACCCCCTCCCCTTCTCCTCACAGAAAGGGGCGCTCCCCTTGGGTACCACCCCACCCTGGGACATCTAGTCCCAGCAGGACTAGGCTCAACCATGCAGTCCACTTGTTAGGGAACCCCCATAAAGACCAAGCTGCACATCTGCTACAAATGTCTCCAGAGCCTAGGCCCAGCACCTGCATGTTCCCTGGCTGGTGGCCCAGGCTCTGTGAGCCCCAATGGGCCCAGGTTAGTTGACTATGGAGGTCTTCTGGAGGTATCCTTGCAAAGTCATCATTCTTGAATATTGACTCTGGTACAAGAAAACCCCACACTGACACTATCCATACACAACCCAGTAGCCACAGACAGGCTTGTTAATTTTAATTAAAGCTGACAGCTCAGACCTTCAGCTAGCTTCCATAGAACAGAAGAGATCTAGAAGCTCCCATTATTATAGTGAGTCCAATAGGACACCACCTTAGGACAAACTGTGGGTCAGGTACCTCAAAGTGAATACAGCTACTTATAAAAATGCTTCTTTTCTGCTTTCAAAACTCAACAGCAATTCCTAGGAAATGCATTATATTACAAAATTTTAATCTACTACAAATAATCTGATATCCAAATATACAAGGGCAGATTTAAGTTAAAACAGTCAATATACAAAGCTAAGCATTTAAAAAATACATTGTAAATTTATGAAATGTGTTATTGTGTTTTGTCATTGTGCACAGACAAAATTAAATAGGTGTAAGAGAGTAAGTATCAAGTTCCACACTACTGAATAGAACTGAACAAATATGCTCATAATAGGCTGGAGGTGTGCAAACACTGAAGCTTTCTCAAATTCCACTTGTTCATATCAACCATAAATTCCACCAGAAGAAGTTAGATGATTCCAATGCTCATAGAAAAAGGCATAAACCTCAAAAAATGTTTTTTTAAAAATACGAGAGATGGCCTAGCAGTTAAGAGGAATGGACGTTCTTCCAGAGGACCTGAGTTCAATTCTTAGCACCCAAATGGCAGCTCACAACTGTCTGTAATTCTAGTTCCAGAGAATCCAACACCTCACATAGACACACATGCAGGCAAAACAGCAATGCACATAAACTACAAATAAATAAAATTTTAAAAAATACTCTAAGAGCTAAGTGTAGTGAGTCACACTTGTAATCCTAGCACTTTGAAGGCCAGACTGTACAACATAGTGAGTTCCAGGCTAGCCTGTGCTACCATGTGAAACCCTAAGTCTCACCAAAAAACGTATGTGTGAACCTTACTGACTTGCAGAGCTAAGAAAAAAAGCAAAGAAACAAAAACTATAGGGAATTTTTTAGAGCAAAGTTATGTAAGCAAAACATCAGAAAACACTAAATAAAAGGAACAAGAAAAGAGAAGTCTCCAGAAGAACAACTGGGTATTTCCTTACTAACATTTCTATGTATCCTAAGTTACTGATTATACAGAGAACACTTTTAGACATATACAGTACCTTATGCTGTCAACTCTAATAAATAAATCCAATAATACACAAATTACACTTTTCCTTGAAATGTTTTAGGATCAGCTCTTCATAAATGTTTCTACAATCAAAGCAGTGTTCTAGCATTAAATAAAATATATTTACATGTCAAGAATCTATCTTCTAAAATTTTATTTATAATTAAATAATTCTCAAAATATATATCATCTTTTGCATTATCTCCAAAAAGTTATACTATTGTATTTAATAGAAAGTAGCTTTGATTGTCATGACCAAAACAACATAATAGTCATGTCATCTTATAAGATGAGCTATTACTCATGCTACAGCCCAAAGGTTTTACTCAATGTGCAAGGGGCCACTGAGAATCAGGAATAATCCGAACGATCTAACTGTATTGAAATAATAATTAAAACTTTCTTCCTACAATTAACAAATTTTATACATCTGCTGTGAGAACCACCATAAGTAGCTGCAATAATTCCAAATATAAGAATGCCTGGTATTCTGCAAACAAAGTAACAAACATTTAAAACTGAAAATATATAAGCAATAAAGAATTAGGTCCAAGATGAATATTAAGTACATGATTGTTATAGGACCCTCCCTCAACCAAACAATAAGAATGTAAGGATATCTCATGGTATATATCCCATAAGGCAATGGAGCATTCATTAATGCCATATCCACTGATTATCAAGCTAGCACAGATGGTTCTATTAGCTGTTTCCACTGGATCACAATTTATCCATATAAATCACTTTATAAGTACATCTATTGATTTTATTGAGTTGTTTCAATATTCTTAAACTCAGATCCTTTTGCTGTTGACATATATTTTCAAATATATTCTTAGTACTCCATGAAGTAAGCACCATATACATAAAATATAAAACAGCTATATATTCCAGTTAAAAACAAAGTTGTCAAAGAGGAAAAAAATCAGAAAATTTGTTTACTAATATATGTAGTATTAGTGGAATCAGAGGGAACCAGTGCTCAGGTCTCAGTTTTGTAGGACCAAAGAGCATCCTGCAACCAGGAATTCAGTCCAATGGTTTCAGAGGACAGTGTAGGGCCTGGACTTTGCCTCCAGTGTGCCCAGGGTCCTCTGGGAGTTTGAAACATTGGTTCCTGGGAGTCTCTGAGGTCACTGTGGGTATGAGATTCTCATCTCTGAGGTTCCAGTGGCAACTGAAGGAACTAGTGTCTGTACTACTATGGCCCCAGGGGTTACTTTGGCTCTAACCATCATCCTCAGGAGACAGAGTTCATTTGAACCTGAAGGTCTATATCCTGTATCTAGCAAGCGCATAGAATGCAAAGGGTGATCCAGGTTTTCATCCCATCTGGTCACCTTGGTGTTAGGTGACCAGTCCCATCCTTGGTCCTATCGGCACATAGCCAATAGAAGATCACTTCAGCAACCCATCCTATAATGAACACCAAGTATCATCAGTCCCCTTAGATGAACTTTATGCATCTATTCCTCTAAGAAGACTCATAGAAAAAAGAATATGCCAAAGATTTGGAAGAAGACGTCAAACTAAACCCACTCCAACAGTCACAAAACAAGACAAAGTCAAACAAAAAATTTTTTTTGCACATCTACTACCTAGACCTATCACCAACCAAACTATTCCCATAGAAGGGAATCCAAAACTAGAGAGCTAAAATGTCTGAGAAAGAATTTAGACTTATTGTTCAAATGAATTAATGATCAGATCAGACAAACATACATGAATTAATACGAAACCTAACCAAGACCTTGACAGGAAAATCTCTAAGTAAACATATCAATAAATTAAAATTGAAGTTCACCCGCGCCTGGGGGGAGTGCAGCAGCCTCCACCATCTTTGCTTTGGCAACAGAGCAGACAGGGACTCCAGGTACACAGATATCCCAAGTATGACACTGCTGGGGACACAGCCAGCTAGGGTTCCACCTGCGCCCAAAAGCGGGGCAGCTCTGAGGTCATCTGGGTGCCAGCTTTGCTGTGGGGCATCTGCCCTGCAGAGTGCCCCACACCTGGAGGGAGTGCAGCAGCTTCCGCCATCTTTGCTCCGGCGACAGAGCAGACAGGGACTCCAAGTAAACAGAGATTTCCCAAGTATAACATCACTTGGGACACAGTCAGCTAGGTTCCACCTACGCCCAAGAGCGGGGCAGCTCTGTGGTCGTCTGGGTGCCAGTTCTGCTGTGGGGCATGAGCCCTGCAGAGTGACCCGCGCCTGGAGGGAGTGCAGCAGCCTCCGCCATCTTTGCTCTGGTGAGAGACCAGACAGGGACTCCAGCACACCATCTCCAAGTGGCACGGGAAGCCAGCCATCTACCCAGCTGCATGGAGGAGTCAGGTAGCACAGGTGAGACCTGCATTGCAGAGCAGAGGACCCCGTCCTGAATAGTCTGGCAGGAGATTTCCAGCTCTGTTCCCAGGTTTGGGACCATCCTCTGTCACAGCATACTGTCTCCAAGTGGCACAGGAAGCCAACTGTCTACCCAGCTGCTCAGAGGAGTCAGCCAGCACAGGAGAGACCTGCACTGCAGAGCAGAGGAGGCATCTTCTGCCACTGGGTACCATATCCAAGGGATGCTCAGAGGTAGCTAACCACTCAGGAATGCAGAGAGGCCCGGTGGTACAGTACAGCCACCCCTGCTGCTAAGAGGAAACAGCCTGAAACCCTGAGGACAAAAGAGCCTGGGAACAGACTGGGATAGGAGTCTTCTGATTACCACCTGCACCCAGAATTGATCTGGCCCACAGAGGTACATACCCAAATATAACTATAAGAGAGCAGGTCTTGCAGAAGTACTTACATATCAGTATACAAAGGGAGAACAGGTCTACCAGGAGCACAGAGAAACCACAGTCAGAGACAGCAACACCAGATAACACCAGAGATAACCAGATAGCAAAAGGCAAACGCAAGAACACCACCAACAGAAACCAAGGCAACATGGCTCCATCAGAATCAAGTTCTCCAACAGCAGCAAGTCCTGGATACCCCAACACACCAGAAAAGCAAGAACTGGATTTAAAATCACTACTCATGATGCTGATGGAGGGCTTCAAGAAGGACATAAATAACTCCCTTAAAGAAATACAGGCGAGCACAAGTAAACAGGGAGAAGCCCTTGAAGAACTAAGGGAAAACACAACAAAACAGGTGAAGGAATTGAACAAAGCCATCCAAGATCTAAAGATGTAGGTAGAAACAATAAAGAAATAACAAAGGGAAACAACTCGGGAGATAGAAAACCTAGGAAAGAAGTCAGGAGTCATGGATCCAAGCATCAACAACAGAATACAAGAGATAGAAGAGAGAATCTCAGATGCATAAGATACCATAGAAAGCACTGATACAACAGTCAAAGAAAATGAAAACTGCAAAAAACTCCTGACCCAAAACATCCAGGAAATCCAGAACAAAATGAGAAGACCAAACCTAAGGATTATAGGTAAAGAAGACAGTAAAGATTTCCAACTTAGAGGGCCAGTAAAAGTCTTCAACAAAATTATAGAAGAAAACTTCCCTAAAGAAAGAGACGCCCATGAACATACAGGAAGCCTACAGAACTCCAAATAGATTTGACCGGAAAAGAAATTCCTCCCATCACATAATAATTAAAACACCAAATGTACTAAACAAAGAAAGAATATTAAAAGCAGTAAGGGAAAAAGGTCAAGTAACATATAAAGATAGAACTATCAGAATTACACCAGACTTCTCACCAGAGACTATGAAAGCCAGAAGAGCCTGGACAGATGTCATACAGACCCTAAGAGAACACAAATGCCAACCCAAACTGCTATATCCAGCAAATCTCTCAATTACCATAGATGGAGAAACCAAGGTATTTCATGACAAAAACAAATTTACACTGTATCTTTCCACAAATCCAGCCCTTCAAAGGATAACGAATGGAAAACACCAACAAAGGGAGAGAAACTATACACTAGAAAAAGCAAGAAATTAATCCTATTCCAACACGCCCAAAAAAGATAACCACACAAACATAAAAATTACATCAAAAATAGCAGGAAGCAACAATCACTTTTCCTTAATATCTCTTAACATCAATGGGCTCAATTCCCTAATAAAAAGACACAGACTAACAGACTGGATACATAAACAAGAGCCCACATTTTGCTGCTTACAGGAAATGCATTTCACTGTCAAAGACAAACACTACGTCAGAGTAAAGGGCTGGAAAACAGTTTTCCAAGCAAATGATCCCAGGAAACAAGCTGGAGTAGCCATTCTAATATCTGATAAAATAGACTTTCAACCAAAAGTCATCAAAAAAGACATGGAAGGACACTTTACACACATCAAAGGAAACACCTACCAGTAAGAACTCTCAATTCTGAACATCTATGCTCCAAATACAAGGGCACCATCATTAGTAAAAGAAACCTTACTAAAGCTGAAAGTACACATCGCACCCTACACAATAATTGTGGGTGAATTTAACAACCCACTCTCCTTAATGGATAGATCAGGGAAACACAAACTAAACAGAGACACCGTAAAACTAACAGAAGTTTTGGACTAAATGGATTTAATAGATATCTATAGAACATTTCATCCTAAATCAAAAGAATATACCTTCTTCTCAGCACCTCATGGTACATTCTCCAAAACTGACCATATAATTGGTTACAAAACAGACCTCAACAGATAGAAAAAAATCGAAATAATTCCATGCCTCCTATCAGATCACTATGGAGTAAGGGTAGTCTTCAACAGCAACAAAAACAATAGAAAGCCCACATAAACATGTAAGCTGAACAATGCTCTACTCAATGATACCTTGGACATGGAAGAAATAAGGAAAAAAAAATAAAACCTTTTTAGAGTTTAATGAAAATGAAGGCACAACATACCCAAATTTAGGAGACACATTGAAAGCAGTGCTAAGAGGAAAACTCATAGCTCTGAGTGCCTCCAAAAAGAAGCTGGAGAGAACATACACTAGCAGCTTAATGACACAACTGAAAACTTTAGAACAGAAAGAAGCTAATACACTCAAAAGGAGCAGAAGGCAGGAAATCATCAAACTCAGGGCTGAAATTAACCAAGGAGAAACAAAAAGAACCATACAAATAATCAACAAAACCAGGAGTTGGTTCTTTGAGAAAATCAACAAGATAGATAAACCTATAGCCAGACTAACCAGAGGGCACAGAGACAGTATCCAAACTAACAAAATCAGAAATGAAAAGGGAGAAATAACAACAGAAACTGAGGAAATTCAAAAAATCATCAGATCCTACTACAAGAGCCTGTATTCAACACAACTGGAAAATCTGGAGGAAATGGACAATTTCCTAGACAGATACCAACTACCGAAGTTTAATCAGGATCAGATAGATCATCTAAACGGTCCCATAATCTCTAAAGAAATACAAGTGGTCATTGAAATTCTTCCAACCAAAAAAAGCACAGGACCAGATGGTTTTAGTGCAGAATTCTATAAGACCTTCAAAGAAAACCTAACACCAATATTCTTCAAACTATTCCACAAAATAGAAACAGAAGGAACACTACACAACTCTTTCTATGAAGCCACAATTTCGCTGATACCAAAACCACACAAAGATCCAACAAAGAAAGAGAACTTCAGATCAATTTTCCTTATGAATATAGATGCAAAAATACTTAATAAAATTCTTGCCAGCTGAATCCAAGAACACATCAAAATGATCATTCACCATGATCAAGTAGGCTTCATCCCAGGGATGCAGGGATGGATCAATATAAGGAAATCCATCAATGTAATCCACTATATAAACAATCTCAAAGAAAAAAACCACATACTCATCTCATTAGATGCTGAGAAAGCATTTGACAAAATTCAGCATCCCTTCATGCTAAAGGTCTTGGAAAGATCAGGAATTCGAGGCCCATATCTAAACATAGTAAAAGCAATTTACAGCAAACCAGTAGCCAACATCAATCTAAATGGAGAGAAACTTGAAGCAATCCCACTAAAATCAGGGACTAGACAAGGCTGCCCTCTCTCTCCATATCTTTTCAATATAGTACTTGAAGTTCTAGCTTGAGCAATTAGACAACAAAAGGAGGTCAAAGGGATACAAATTGGAAAGGAAGAAATCAAACTATCACTGTTTGTAGACGATATGATAGTATACTTAAGCGACCCAAAGAACTTCACCAGAGAACTCCTACAAGTGAAAAACAACTTCAGCAAAGTGGCCGGATATAAAACTAACTCAATCAAATCAGTAGCCTTCCTATACTCAAAGGATAAACAGGCTGAGAAAGAAATTAGGGAAATGACACCCTTCACAATAGCCACAAACAACATAAAGTATCTTGGTGTGACTAACCAAACAAGTGAAAGATCTGTATGACAAGAACTTCAAGTCTCTAAAGAAAGAAATCGAAGAGGACCTCAGAAGATGGAAAGATTTTCCATGGTCAGGGATTGGCAGGATTAATATAGTAAAAATGGCTATCCTGCCAAAAGCAATATACAGATTCAATGCAATCCTGATCAAAATCCCAACTCCATTCTTCATAGAGTTAGAAAGAGCAATTCTCAAATTCATCAGGAATAACAAAAAACCCAGGATAGCTAAAACTATTCTCAACAGTAAAAGAACTTCTGGGGGAATCAGTATCCCTGACCTCAAGCAGTACTACAGAGCAATAGTGTTTAAAACTGCATGGTATTAGTACAGTGACAGGCAGGTAGATCATTGGAACAGAATTCAAAACCCAGAAATGAACCCACATACCTATGGTCACTTGATCTTTGACAAGGGAGCTACAACCACCCAGTGGAAAAAAGATAGCCTTTTCAATAGATGGTGCTGGTTCAACTGGAGGTCAACATGTAGAAGAATGCAAATCAATCCATTCTTATCTCCTTGCAGTAAGCTCAAGTCCAAGTGGATCAAGGACCTCCACATAAAACCAGAAACACTGAAACTAATAGAAAAGAAACTGGGGACGTGCCTTGAACACATGGGCACAGGGGAAATTTTCCTGAACAGAACACCAATAGCTTATGCTCTAAGATCAAGAATTGACAAACGGAACCTCATAAAATTACAAAGTTTCTGTAAGGCAAAGGACACTGTCAAAAGGACAAAACGGCAACCAACTAATTGGGAAAAGATCTTTACCAACCCTACATCCAACAGAGGGCTAATATCCAAGATATACAAAGAACTCAAGAAGGTAGATTCCAGAGAGGCAAATAACCCTATTAAAAAATGGGGTACAGAGCTAAACAAAGAATTTTCACCTGAGGAATATCAAATGGCTGAGAAACACCTAAAGAAATGTTCAACATCCTTAGTTATCAGGGAAATGCAAATCAAAACAACCCTGAGATTCCATCTCACACCAGTCAGAGTGGCTAAGATCAAAAACTCAAGAGACAGCAGGTGCTGGCGAGGATGTGGAGAAAGAGGAACACTCCTCCACTGCTGGTGGGATTGCAAGCTGGTAAAACCACTCTGGAAATCAGTATGGCGGTTCCTCAGAAAACGGCATAATACCACCAGAGGACCCAGCTATACCACTACTGGGCATATACCCAGAGGACTCTCCAACATGCAATAAGGACACATGTTCCACTATGTTCATAGCAGCCTTATTTATAACAGCCAGCAGCTGGAAAGAACCCAGATGTCCCTCAACGGAGGAATGGATACAGAAAATGTGGTATATTTACACTATGGAGGACTACTAAGCTATTAAAAACAATGAATTCATGAAATTCTTAGGCAAGTGGGTGGAACTGGAGAATGTCATCCTGAGTGAGATGACCCATTCAAAAAAAAAAAATTACACATGATATACACTCACTGAAAGCGGATATTAGCCTAGAAGCTTGGAATACCCAAGGAACAATTCACATAGCAAAGGATACCAAGAAGAAGGAAGGAGAGGCGCCTGGTCCTGGAAGATGCTCAATGTGGCAGTGTAGGGGAGTACCAGGAAGGGGAGGTGGGAGTGGGTTGGTTGGGGAGCAGGGGAAGGAAAGAGGGCGTATGGGACTCTTGGGGAGGGGGGGAACCAGTTAGAGGGAAATCATTTGAAATGTAAATAAAGAATATACCTAATAAAAAAAATTAAAAAGTTTAAAAAATTAAAAAAAATAAAATTGAAGTTCAAAATACGGAGGAAAAAAATTAGCAAGACTGAAACACTGAAAAACAATCAAATAGAAATAACTGAAATAAAGGAGATGGTCAGCCAAATAAAGTCCACAGCAGACATCAGTATTAAGAGAGTTCAGAAAGGGAGGACAAAGCCACAAAAGTAATACAGAGACACATCTAAGGGAAGGGAAAGAACAGGAACACTATTTCTAAGAAGCCTGATGGATTCAACAGGCCATACCTGAGACTTCATGGAGGTAAAGAAGGAGCAGAGGTAAAACTGAATGGAATAGACAGGGTATTTAATATAGTATGCCGAAAACTCCCCCAAATTTCTAGGAAGTAGACTTCTAAACATGAAATAATAGAATGCCAAATAGACACAACAGCAAAGAGACTCTCTGGGACATATTATAGTCAGTATGTCAGAAATACAAAGTAAAAAAAAAAGAGAGAAATCCTAAAATCAGCCTGAGTAACACAACTTACATACAAAGACAGAAATATCACAATTACTAGACATTTTAGAGCAACCAGAAAAGCCAGACGAACTTAGAATGAAATATTCCATGGCCTGAAAATAAACTACTGTGAACCAATACTAATCTCTTGCAAAGTTGCAGTTGACCGTTGATAGATAAAGGGGTTTGAAGTAAGGCAATCCATGATATAACCAAATCAGCACACAGGAAGTTCTTAGTGGAATGCTCTAAAGTGGGGAAAAGGAAGGATCAGGGAACTCCAGATAAATAAACCAGGCTTAAAAGGAACCATGTTTAAAACAGCAACTCAATAAGCCCTCAAAACTAATTCAGGAAAAGGAAAAGAAATCCCAATAATCCAACAAAACTGAACATCAAAAAAAATTATAAACAGTACCAAACCCCTTTTCTATAAGAACTTTAAATGCATATGGCCTCAACTCTTCATTTAAAAAATTCAGTGTAATGGACAGGTGACTCCATGGGATGGCATGTGAGGCAAACAGTTGCACTTTACCCTACCAGAATCTAGTCAAAGGCAATCAGACCAGTTTAACTTAATACCATGGAAATGCCTTGAAACCTGAAGAATTTTTAGCTTAATAACTTGATTAAACAAAAGAATCCTATTCCAAGTCAAATCATTAAAGCTGAATAATGCACATAATTATATTGCTATTAAATTACACTTTTTATTTTTTTTTTACATTTTGAGAAACATCTTGTCTTAGTCAGGGTTTCTTTCTTTTTTTTTTATATTTTTATTTATATTCAAAATCATTTCCCCTTTCCTGTTTCCTCCCTCCCCGAAAGTCCAATAAGCCCCCTTCCCTCCCTCTTTTCCCCATTCAATCACCTCTCCCCTACATCTAGTCTTTCCAGGACCAGGGGTCTCTCCTTCCATCTTCTTGGAAATCTATTGATATGCGAATTGTGTCTAGGGTATTCCGAGATTCTGGGTTAATATCCCCTTATCAGTGACTGCATACCATGTGTGTTCTTTTGTGATTGGGTTACCTCACTAAGGATATTTTCAAGTTCTGACCATTTGCCTAGGAATTTTGTGAATTCATTGTTTTTAATTGCAGAGTAGTATTCCATTGTGTAAATATACCACATCTTCTGATTCCATTCCTCCGTTGAGGGACATCTGGGTTCTTTCCAGCTTCTGGCTATTATAAATAAGGCTGCTATGAACATAGTGGAGCATGTGTCCTTACTGCATGCAGGTAAAGCCTCTGGGTATATGCCCAGGAGTGGTATAGCCGGATCCTCCGGGAGTGTCATGCCCAGTTTTCTGAGGAACTGCCAGACTGTTTTCCAGAGTGGTTGTACCAGCTTGCAATCCTACCAGCAGTGGAGGAGTGTTCCTCTTTCTCCACATCCTCGCCAACAACTGCTGTCTCCTGTGTTTTTAATCTTAGCCATCCTGACTGGTGTGAGATGGAATCTCAGGGTTGTTTTGATTTGCATTTCCCTAATGACTAAGGATGATGAACATCTCTTTAGGTGCTTCTCAGCCATTAGATATTCTTCAGGTGAGAACTCTTTGTTTAGCTCTGTACCCCATTTTTTAATAGGGTTACTTGCCTCTCTGGGGTTTAACTTCTTGAGTTCTTTGTATATATTGGATATTAGCCCTCTGTCAGATGTAGGGTTGGTAAAGATCATTTCCCAGTTAGTTGGTTGCTGCTTTGTCTTTTTGACAGTGTCTTTTGCCTTGCAAAAACTTTGCAATTTAATGAGGTCCCATTTGTCAATTCTTGATCTTAGAGCATAAGCTATTGGAGTTCTATTCAGGAAATTCTCCCCTGTGCCCATATGTTCAAGGTTCTTCCCTAGTTTCCTTTCTATTAGTTTCAGTGTGTCTTTTTAAAGTTCATATTAACCCTTTTAACAAAGAAAGAAATGCCATTTACATTGATAAACCAAATGAAATTCTACTATGCATCAGCACAAAAATTACTAATTTTCCCCAGGTTTTAATCATTAAAATGTCTCATAAAATAATAAATTGTATTTTTCCCTTTCAGAACAGCATCCTCTGATGTGGACTGATGTTGTTAGTATACTCCACGATGATGGCATTTTCCTTAGTTTTCATACCAACATAATAGATATAACACCTAAAGCTAGCTGCAAAAGTTACATATGTAATCTTTGTGCACATGATAATCAGGTAACAACAGGTGACAAACCTGGTACAGAGGAACTTCCATCCTCCACAGACAAACCACTCTAGTCCTCTCTTTCTCCTTGTTATCCTAGCTCGAGGTAATGTGTGGTAATCACTTTCGTCATTCTCAAAGCCTTCTTCAGACATCATCAGTGGCATTTCATCCAAATGGGCAGACTCATCTTCTAGCTGGTACCTAGTTAAAGGTAAGAACAGAAAGTTAAGCAGTCTTCTGTTACAGTGTATTTCATCTAGGATAACATCAGGTCAAATTTTACTAATCACCTATAGTGATTTAAATTGAGAATGGTCTCCAAAATCTCATGTTTGAATGCTTGGTCCCTTGTTGGTTGAACTGTTTTGGGAATGATTAGGAGGTGTGGCCTTGGAGAAGGTATGTCACTGGAAGTGGGCTTTGAGGTTTCAAAAGCCCAATCTCTCCCCTCCTCTCCCCTTCCCTTTCTCTCTCTCTCTCTGAGCCTCCAACCTACAGATCAGATATAATCTCTCAGCTACTACTATAGCCCCATGTCTGCCTGCCTACTAGCAAGCTCCCAGTCACAATGGTATTTGAACTCACCTTCTGAAACTGTAATCTAGCCCCCAATTAAATGCTTTCTTTTGTGATTGGGTTACCTCACTAAGGATGATATTTTCAAGTTCTGACCATTTGCCTAGGAATTTCGTGAATTCATTGTTTTTAATTGCAGAGTAGTATTCCATTGTGTAAATATACCACATCTTCTGAATCCATTCCTCCGTTGAGGGACATCTGGGTTCTTTCCAGCTTCTGGCTATTATAAATAAGGCTGCTATGAATATAGTGGAGCATGTGTCCTTATTGCATGCAGGTAAAGTCTCTGGGTATATGCCCAGGAGTGGTATAGCCGGATCCTCCGGAAGTGTCATGCCCAGTTTTCTGAGGAGCCGCCAGACTGCTTTCCAGAGTGGTTGTACCAGCCTGCAATTCCACCAGCAGTGGAGGAGTGTTCCTCTTTCTCCACATCCTCGCCAACAACTGCTGTCTCCTGTGTTTTTGATCTTAGCCATCCTGACTGGTGTGAGATGGAATCTCAGGGTTGTTTTGATTTGCATTTCCCTAATGACTAAGGATGATGAACATCTCTTTAGGTGCTTCTCAGCCATTAGATATTCTTCAGGTGAGAACTCTTTGTGTAGCTCTGTACCCCATTTTTTAATAGGGTTACTTGCCTCTCTGGAGTTTAACTTCTTGAGTTCTTTGTATATCTTGGATATTAGCCCTCTGTCGGATGTAAGGTTGGTAAAGATCATTTCCCAGTTAGTTGGTTGCCGCTTTGTCTTTTTGACGGTGTCTTTTGCCTTGCAAAAACTTTGTAATTTAATGAGGTCCCATTTGTCTATTCTTGATCTTAGAGTATAAGCTATTGGAGTTCTGTTCAGGAAATTCTCCCCTGTGCCCATATGTTCAAGGTTCTTCCCTAGTTTCCCTTCTATTAGTTTCAGTGTGTCTGGTTTTATGTGGAGATCTTTGATCCACTTAGAATTGAGCTTAGTGCAAGGAGATAAGGATGGGTCAATTTGCATTCTTCTGCATGTTGACCTCCAGTTGAACCAGCACCATTTGTTGAAAAGGCTATCTTTTTTTTTTGTTTAGCTCTGTACCCCATTTTTTAATAGGGTTACTTGCCTCTCTGGGGTTTAACTTCTTGAGTTCTTTGTATATATTGGATATTAGCCCTCTGTCAGATGTAGGGTTGGTAAAGATCATTTCCCAGTTAGTTGGTTGCTGCTTTGTCTTTTTGACAGTGTCTTTTGCCTTGCAAAAAACTTTGCAATTTAATGAGGTCCCATTTGTCAATTCTTGATCTTAGAGCATAAGCTATTGGAGTTCTATTCAGGAAATTCTCCCCTGTGCCCATATGTTCAAGGTTCTTCCCTAGTTTCCTTTCTATTAGTTTCAGTGTGTCTTTTTAAAGTTCATATTAACCCTTTTAACAAAGAAAGAAATGCCATTTACATTGATAAACCAAATGAAATTCTACTATGCATCAGCACAAAAATTACTAATTTTCCCCAGGTTTTAATCATTAAAATGTCTCATAAAATAATAAATTGTATTTTTCCCTTTCAGAACAGCATCCTCTGATGTGGACTGATGTTGTTAGTATACTCCACGATGATGGCATTTTCCTTAGTTTTCATACCAACATAATAGATATAACACCTAAAGCTAGCTGCAAAAGTTACATATGTAATCTTTGTGTACATGATAATCAGGTAACAACAGGTGACAAACCTGGTACAGAGGAACTTCCATCCTCCACAGACAAACCACTCTAGTCCTCTCTTTCTCCTTGTTATCCTAGCTCGAGGTAATGTGTGGTAATCACTTTCGTCCTCAACAGAGGAATGGATTCAGAAGATGTGGTATATTTACACAATGGAATACTACTCTGCAATTAAAAACAATGAATTCACGAAATTCCTAGGCAAATGGTCAGAACTTGAAAATATCATCCTTAGTGAGGTAACCCAATCACAAAAGATCACACATGGTATGAAGTCACTGATAAGGGGATATTGACCCAGAATCTCAGAATACCCTAGACACAATCAGCATATCAATAGATTTCTAAAAAGATGGAAGGAGAGACCCCTGGTCCTGGAAAGACTGGATGTAGGGGAACGCCAGGACAGAGTAATGAGAGGGGGTTGAACGGAGAAAAGAGGGAGGGAAGGGGGCTTATGGGACTTTCGGGGAGGGAGGAAACGGGAAAGGGGAAGTGATTTGGAATGTAAATTAAAAAAATAAAATTAAATTAAATTAAATTTAAAAAAATGCTTTCTTTTATAAGTTGTCTTGGTCATGCTGACTCTTCACAGCAACAGAAATATAACTAAGATATCATTTTTTGTTTTTCTCAAACTAAGCTGCCTTCAACCGAGGCAAACCATCGTTTAAAAACAGAAACCTACTGCATAATGATATTACTTCCCTTTGGGGTGGGGGATTAACTCTTCATAGTAAACAGGTAAGGAAAAGATTGTGCAAGGAAGCCTGTGCTAGCTGAAGCAGCTAACAATCCTCATGCTATAATTTCAGAGTGACCTCTGAGAGATGCAGTTGAGTGACTAAATGACCAAGGCTGTCTCAAATCCACTCACTGCATTCAGCTTGGTAAAAAAATAACCTGGAATATTACATTTAGCCAAAAATCTACATCTCTAAGATATATTACACAACTATACAGTCACCAAAGTTCTAAAAGGTGATTTTTGAAAAAGCACAGTTGTCTATATAAGGAAAGTTCTGAGCACTGTAGGGGTTGTAGTCAGAGACAATAATCGAGGGAGTCCCATTTACTTTACATAGATAAGCATCTCTGTCTTATCTATGCTAAACTTATACTCAATGAAAAAACCTCAACTGGCATACCTTTTCAAGCTCAACAATCTGTGTTTGTGTATACACATGTGTGCCTGGGGTGCATGTGTATGTGTGTTCCTCAGTGCATGCATGTTTACACATGTGTGTGTTACTGGGGGCTGAACCTAGGGCCTCACACATGCTAGGAAGTGCTCTACCACTGAACTATGACCCAAACTGTACTCTTACATTAAAGAAACAGCAGTCTACCATCAACACTGTCCTCAATCACAAACATAATCTGACACTAAAAAGACTTACCTTTTGATCACAATCAATTTTTCAGACACTATTATGATGATTCATCAGTTGCCATTTCATTTAATTTTAAAATGAGCTTCTATGGAAGGCATCATCTCAGATAGAAAAATAATGAACCAGACCTCTGAGTTTCTGCAGTCAAATAGAAATCATTCAAGCTGAACCCCAACTCCTTCATCCCAGATTCATACAAAAGGTAAATAGAACCAGTTAGAACCCACAAGTACAACGAGAGAGAGAGAGAGAGAGAGAGAGAGAGAGAGAGAGAACTTAAATTTACTCTCCACATCAAGAGAGAAGTATTCCACACTAACATGGCTGGCAGGATATAGAGGAACATGTATTTAAACACCTGCAAGCTTCTCCAGAAGACCATGGAAGCTCTGGGACAGAGGAACTATAATTTTTTAAAAGCCAAAGGAAAAGAACTGTACTGACCCAAAACACAGCTCTTACTCCAAAAACAATAAGAGATGGTTTGTTCTGAGTCCAGTGGGTGACTATGGTCTAGGAACATGGATTTTGGCTGCCTATAAAAATAAGTTCCACCATAGAGAGCGATACATTTATGAAACAAAGAAAGTCATTATCTATGTCATTTACCAAACACTAGTGGAGACCACAGGTCGGTAGGTTACAGCAAAACATGAGAAAGCATCTGCTGTAGGATCAGATGCCATCTGATGCTTACTTAGCTTTTACATCAGTAGAAAATAGTGATCTTCAAATTATACATTTTAAAGGTTTACTCTGATACAAAGCAAGTGAGGTGATAGTGAATACAACTCAATATGAAGACAGGCAAGTACTCTCTGAGCAGGACTTTAATGATACAGGAAATAGCCCCAAGAATTACAAATGAGACAATATGAAATTTTAAAAGTTTCCGTTCACAAAGGGAAAACTGTCAACAGAGTTAGCAGATACCCTATGGTATGAGAATTAACTTTGCCAGCAACAACTGAGCCACATATACTACAGACAGGATTACCCAGAAAATATATATATATGTATATATATACACATATACATATACATATATGTATATATATTACATATATATTTGCATAAAGAACTGCAAAATTACACACAAAGAGAGGGAGGGAGGGAGGGGAAGGGAGGGAGGGAAGGAGGGAGGGAGAGAAAGATCTGCTAATCAACAAAAAAGCTAATGAATGGACAGTTCTCAAACACAGAAGCAAAAATGACCTATGAGTGTATTTTGAAGTGTTCAACATTGTTAGTCATTCAAAATTACTTCAAGATGCCCAGTCAGAATGGCACCAAGAAAAGATACAACAAATGTTGAAGAATATAGGAAAATGGAAGTTGTATTTATTCATGGCTGGGAAGAGTGGAAACTACTTCAGCCATTACAGAACCCAGGATGAACATATATCACAATGGGATTAGTACAGCTGTAAATGAAAAGGAACTCTGCAGGAAAATGCAGCAAATGGGAATGCATCACCTGAGCTAACTCAGAAAAATCATATGTTCTCTCTCCCATGTAAACTCTTATCTACAAGGGGGACACATATAGAGGCTGCAATACTAGAAAGTAGACTATGAGAGAAGAAAGGTGTTCAAGAAGGCAACAGGAGACATCGAAGTGAGAAAAGGCTTATGTGCCTGGGTGGCAGAGGCAGGGGAGGTAAGTAGAAGTGTACAGAGGGAGAAGGGGAAGCAAGAACCACCTTCCAAATTGTTTGAAAATGCTAATTTAAAAAGTTAAAAAGCACAATGGGAAATAAATGGCTATAAAGGAACTGAAGCATGTACAGACGACATGGCTCTGGGCCTCCTGTGTTGACATCCTCCATAATCATCTGCATAACCCTCCATAATCATTAAGTTCCAGTCAGTCATTTAGTTTTGTAACATCTTTATACAGTTGTTAACTTCTTTTTTTCTGGAAAGTTTAGCTTATACCAGACAGAACATTATATCCAACAACCCAAAACATTCTCAGATAAAGGAAAACCAAGAGAACATTTTTTTTTTGTCAGTAGTTCTGCCCTAAAGAATGCTAAGCAAAGTTTCAAGATAAAATCAGTATCCAGAGGAATTTCAGAATTTTAAGAGCCAAGAACAACAACAACAAAAGTTCTTTACACATGAGCAGGGCCGTGCAACGTAAAGAGACAGCTGTGTGGGGTGAGTCCCACTGCACATCTGTGAAGACGACGACAGGAACGCTAGACGTGGAGGGCCCTCTGGTTTTTCATGAGGTGGGAAGATGACAATGCTCAAGGTGCACTGTTAAACTAGATTTGGATACTGTGACCTTCAAAGTGGGGTTTCTCAACAGAACACAATCTACATCTTGATCACATGTCCCTTAGTGTGGAGTGTTGTCCTGTGTACACAGAAAGTTCAAAAGGACCTCAATTCTAGGTACTAAATACCAATAGCATCAGCCCTTGTTGGGACAAGAAAAGTCTTCCAACAGTGTCTTTGCACAGTGTCAGACAGTCTCTGGAGTACAAAAATGACCACCTCAAGGAGGTGCCTTAAATAAAGGAATAAGTGGGGTAGGGTTGAAAAATTAAAAGAATGGAAATGACATGTTGTGAAGACTCCTCAAAAGAAAGCTACATGGCTGTATTAACTAAGACAACTAAGACTTTTTAAAGATTTATTTTTATTTAAGTGTTTATGTATGTGAGCATATGCCACTGTAGTGTGGGAAGTCCTAAGAGGCCTCAGATTGCTGGGAGCTGGAGTTACACAAGGTTGTTAGTTGCCTAACATGTGTGCTGTGAACTGAATTCAGGTGAGTCATCTCTCTCCAGCCCCTAAAAGTAGTTTTTTTATTAGTCAGGACTATTGCAATTTAAAAGGCTTAATTCACCAATAAAATCTAATAACCTTAAACAAGCATGCACCTAGCACCAGATCTTCAAAGCAAATGCAACAAAACTGATAGAAATCAAATGTGAAATTGACAAGGCCACTCTATGCCACAACTTTTCTGTTATAAAGTGAATCAAAGAAGAGATAAAGGCACACTTAATACTGTCAACCACTGTGACCTAAACACTACCCAAACCCAACTTGTCAGCTTTAAAGTAAGTAAAATCATACCATGTACATTCTCTTGTCAGAAGGTACTTTTTTTAAACAGTAACAGATATCTTTAAAATCTAGATACACTTTGTGGAGGCACAAACCAATCACCAATGAGACAAAGAGGAAAATGTAACTCCTTACACAAAAAGCAAAAGAGCAATTTAATTCAAGAATCATATAGAGCTGTGGCTGTCAACCTGTGGGTCATGACCCCTGAGTGTCCAATGACGCTTTCACAGGGGTCACCTAAGACCATCAGAAAACACAGATATTTACATTATAATTCATAACAGTAGCAAAATTATAGTTATGAAATAGCAATGAAAATAATTTTATATTTGGGGGTCACAATATGAGAAACTGTATTAAAGGGTCACAGGATTAGGAAGGTAGAGAACCACTACCCTAGAGAATATGTCACATACTAAAAAGCAGAATGCGAAGGACCTCCTCATTTTTCAATTAAGAGCCATAGAGACTAAGTGACCTAATGACAATGGCTAAACTAAGTGCTCCAGGCAGGCACTACAGAGGTCTGGGCTCTGCAGCACTGAAAAAGGAGTGGGGATGGGGGTCATCTTTATAAAAAAACAGTTCTTACAAAAAATATATTATAGCACACTACAGATGACAAATGAGCAAAGACAATTCACAAAGAAATACAGGCAAACTCACAAAACTATGTTTAAGCACATTAGTACTTTAGCACCAGACACTTTAGTGTCTGCATATGCTACACTTGTCCTGGGCAGTGAGCACAACACATTAAACCAGCACACATGCCCGGCTCATAGAAAGTTCATGAACACACAGGACAAAAACAAATAAACTAACAACTCACTCACAGAAAGAGATCTAGAAAAACAATAAATCCAGGAAGGTTTCCTGTGATGGTAATCTCTGCCGTCTGCCTATATCCATGAGGAGAATGCCTCACAGGAGGTTTGGCTGAAGAGGGAAAACCCATTCTCAGTGTGTGTGGATTCATCCCATAGACTAAGGTCCTACATGAAATATACAGAAGACAAGCTGGGTACCAACATTGTCTCTCTGCTTTCTGACTGTGGATATAACATTCCTCTCTCCCTCAATGAGGACAGACCATACTGTCAGGACCAAAATAAAACTTCTTTAATTTGTTTTTATCAGGTATCATCACAGCAGTATTGATGTGCTTCCCTATACACTAGAAAGCAGTCAACTAATGAAGGAGCAGAGAGCAGGCCTTCAAGATGAGGACTGATGGGGCAGCAGTGTACAAGTGCTGGGGATGAAGAGGTGATCATGGACAAGACACACAGTACCAGGGAAGCATCAGAAAGGAGTTTTAGTCTCATTTCAAATTATTACTATTCATTAGAGGATCTAACCTGAGAATAATTTGTTTCTAAAAAGGGTTAAAAATGTGCTTTGCCTTGTTTTTCAAGTGGATAAAGTAATTCCTCTGATATTGTCTGGGACAGGTGCTCACTATATAGCTCAGGCTGGCTTAAATAAAGCTTGAGACCTTATACTGCCCCAGCCTCCTTAGTGGTGGAATAACAGACATGCACCACTACTTAGCATTTTAAAAAGTAATTCTTAACATTTAACATGCTCAGTAGTCTTGGACAGACATTCTTCATCACTGGTGGGAATAGTGAACAATTTGTGAAGATTTATTACAAGTCTTTTTGTTACTACACAGTTATATACAGCTACTAAAGGGCAGATCCTTACCCATGAAATTAAACATGCACACAATTTTACCTAAAAAGACAACAGTAACTACACTGAGCTGTTTAAAAGAGGAACCAAAGAAATGGAAAAGGTTATAATATCCATGACCAGAGAACTGGTTAAATGTATCAGGGAGGGCTAAAGCGACGGCCCAGTGGTTACGAGCACTTGAAGAGGACCCAGGTTCAGTTCCCAGCACTCACATGGGGCTCACAACTGTCCATACCTCCAGTTCCAGGGACTCTGACACCCTCTCCTGACTTCCATAGGCACCACGACATATAATACACACATTCATACATGCATGCAAGCAAAGCACTCATACACATAAAATAACACACACACATATAATGGGCTGGTACAGGGCAGGAAAACAGGAAACTAATCATAGAAAAGGAAAGGGGCTCCTAAACCCTGCTGACTGGGAATCAAGAAGGGCTCACAAGATCATGAACCTTGTTTTCAGTAAAAACATGTCCTGCTCTGTGATCTGCTTATATAACAAGGTAGTTCTTTGAACTTTGTGAGCCATGCATTTATCTTATGAGCCTATAAACTATCACTGCACCTCAGAAACCACCTTATGATCTCATTCTTTTATTTGTTGGGGTTTTGGATGGGGGAAGGTGGTAGTTTTAAGACAGGGTCTCATGTACCCCAAACTGGCCTCTGACCCACTATGTAGATGTGCATGATCTTAAACTCCTGATCTTGTCTCCATATCCTAAGTACTAGGATTACCAGTGTGCACCACCTGTGTCACTACCATAGTTTTAGCTGTATGTGGATAGAAACCGCAGCTTCAGTTTCACAGAACTAGGTAAGCACTCTAGCAACTAAAACACATCCCAACCTATGATCTCATTTCCTAAAGATTCCTTAAAATTTACTAAAACTTACCTTTTACCAAATCTTTTAATTTCTCACAATAATTTCAAAAGCCACAAAAATTATGTAGATAGCTTTTACTGAGAAAATTAAATGAGACTGTTTTGAGAAGCACAAGCTCATTTAAGGACTTGTAATACTACCCTTTTCTTTAATTTCTTATTATACATGTATAGACATGTCCATATACATGTAGAGGGAGGGCAACTTTTAGGAACCAGTTCTAGCCTTCCATCTCCTTGGGCTTGCAGAGGAGTCCAATACTATTTTATGTTTTTATTTATTTACTTACTTATTTGTGCGTGCATGCATCCATGTGTCTGTGTGTGACAGTGTCTTACTATGTAGGCCAGGCTGACCTGGAACTCAGAGATCAAGTCAGCCTCCACTTCCTCTGTCCTGGGATTAAAAATATGTGTCTGTCACTATGCAAGCTCTTTTAGGCCTGTCTTTCCTTCCAAATGCCTGGCTTAAATATGTATTTTTACTTCAGACTGACTTGGCCTGAAGTTCTCTTCTGCACTTCTACAGAGCAGTCTCTTGAGTAGCTCCTGAGGCTACAGGATACAGTGTGGGTTCCTCGCCCTGGCTCTCACTGCCACCAAGAATGATGATGTAAGCATAAATACACTGCGAGAAATGGCACTTATTTTCACCATCTTTAAACACTCCCTCAAACAATCAAACTGTGCACTCATTTTACTGGCTCCATATAATCTTCTACAAATTACATTTTAGGTGATTTAGGGGGGAAAATCCATGAAGGGGCCTGAAGAAAGTATTTTCCCTGAAAAGTTCCTTTTTCTTTTCCTGCATAAGGTTATGTCTTTCAACAAAGTTTCTACATATAGTAGAAAAATGAATATTTATCCAAAATGCAATCAAACTTCAGAATACCAATTAATATATATAAATTAAGATTTGAGTTTTGTTTTTGGCTTTTTTTCACTAAGTTTCTCTCAGTGATCCTGTTGAAAAAGTCACTCTTATCAACTTTAACACTAGAAAAGCAGCATTAGGAGTAGTTCAGGAGGCTGAGAAAATGAGCAACACCAAGTTTAGTAACCTAGTTTTCAGAAATGTAGCCTCTGAACTGGCAAGCAATTTATTCCCCCTCCAAAGCAATTTTCTTATTGTATTGAAAATTTTACTTCAGTATTTAAAAACAATAAGATGATGAATAATGGATTTTTTTTCCCTAGAGGCAGGATAAGCATAGAATCCTAAGTGTCTTTGTTGCCTGGTGTCATACACACTTAATTGGTTTGTCACTCAAGAGAAATCAGCATTTCCAGCAATTAAGTATAATTCTGGGAACATTTTTTAAATGAGTAAAAACAATGTGAACAAAGAAAACAGAAGCAATGACATGGACCCAAGTGTACTGCTCATTCAAGGAGGAGGACTCGCCACCTCAGCTGCTGCCACAGGCTTTCAACAGACTGCTCAGTACTGCGGGCAGTTTCCATGACTGTAAGGAGGAAGGTCGAGGGGTAGGCATCTTACACTTACTGTACCTTAAGCATCTGACAGCTCTATTGTTTCTATCTGAATGAAAATATTGAGAATTTATATTGAAGTACATTAATCTAAAATGTATCTGATGCTCAAAACTTTAGAATAAATACATAATCTCCTTTGCCTGCATACCAACAAAGAAGAGAAACAACTCAGCCAGTGCTGTGTAGGGAACTGTGCATATGTCCTCCATTGAATGGAGCTGCATAGTTCAACAGTGTCAGCTAGGAGCCATTACTAAGAGGCTGATGAGAAACCCAGCCTCCCCTGCCTCTAACAGCAGAAAGCAAAAAGGGTGCTAGGGCTGGAATGCTCTGTCCCCTGAGCCATGAAAACGGCTTATGGAAGGTAGAGGCACAAAGAACTCACCAAATGCATGAAAAGTCAAAGAGCCAATTTATAGAAACTATGATACCAAGCAACAGGAGAGTTTCCAGAGGTTATCAAGCCACTGAAGGGTTTGAAGTTTTTATTGTTAAAGAGAAGTTGCCTGGTCTCAGAATCATGGGCCATTTATGTGGGATGTACATGTGGGTGAAGTGGCAGGCATCTCTTTTAAGTTGTTTCTGAGTCTGGTCTTTTTGGTAAGGTACCATGGTCATAGGGGGGCCCACATGTCTTCTAAGATCCCACGGGTCACTAGAAATCAGGCATGACTATTAACGTGTACATATTTGGCTTTTATTTTCTCTCTATACTCTCCAAATGTGTGACAGCAGCTTAATGTGTATGCCTCAGCGTCAAGCACGGACCATGTCTTGGGGTTTCTATTCCTTCACAAGCATCATGACCAAGAAGCTAGTGGGGAGGAAAGGGCTTATTCAGCTTACACTTCCACACTGCTGCTCATCACCAAAGGAAGTCAGGACTAGAACTCAAGCAGGTCAGGAAGCAGGAGCTGATGCATGAAGGAATGTTTCTTACTGGCTTGTTTCCCCTGGCTGGCTCAGTTTGCTTTCTTATAGAACCCAAGACTACCAGCCCAGGGATGGCACCACCTACAATGGGCTCTCCCCCCTTGATTACTAATTGAGAAAATGCCTTACAGCTGGATCTCATGGAGGCATTTCCTCAAGGGAGGCTCCTTTCTCTGTGATGACTCCAGCTTGTGTCAAGTCAACACAAAACTAACCAGCACAGACCATAACCAGATATATTTCTGTCATAAGGGCACCCTCAAAAAGGGTGAAGGCTACAAGAAAGGGGAGTGGCTCTCTCATGGTCTTCTGCCACCCAGAAAAAAACAGCAAGAAGACATGCTTGGATTGATCTGCCTTAACACTGAACCACATAGGCTTTAGAACTGTTAAGAAAGCAACTTCTGCCCTTCATACATTACCTAGACTCATACAGTTTGTTTTATAGCACAAAATAGACTAAAACTAAAATAGTAATGACCAGCACTATCACCATCAAAGTAATTAAGGAGATGGTATCAGAAAACATGCAACAGTCTTGGTTGGAAAAAGCAAGGAACAATGAGGAAGACTAGCCAGTGCCTTAAACTGAGAAGTGACTACATTCTTGAACTAGTTCTCTTTCCTCTCTCCTCTCCTCTTCTTCCCTCTCCTTCCCTCCCTACTGTGCCTTTCTCATCTTTTAAATTTATTATTTTATTTCTTATGTGTATGGGTGTTTTGTCTGCCATGTATGCCTCTGCACAACATGTATGCTTGGAGCTGGCTTATGGGATTTTTCCGGGGAGGGGGGAACCAGGAAAGGGGACAACATTTGAAATGTAAATAGAGAATATACATAATTAAAAAAAAAAAACCACTTCAAACAAGTAAAAAAAAAAAAAAAGCCACCTGAGGGCACTGGATTCCCTGGGACTGTAGTAACAGATGATTGTAAACTCCATGGGATGCTGGGAATAGAACCCAGAGCCTCTGGAAAGAAGTCAGTATTCCTAACCACTGAGTCAGCTCTCCAGCCCCAATAAATTAGTGATTTCTAAAAAGTTGTATAAGAAACCTAAAAATATTCTGGAATAAGAAATTATACCAATACTATACATAGAAAGAAAGTTTTGAACTAGAATACTATAATAATTAAATAGAATAATATAATAGAATAATATAATTAATAATAGTAAATATAAATACTAATATTAAATAGAATAATTAAGTAATATATAATAATATAATAGAATAATATAATAATTAAATAAACACAATACAAAAACTTTAAGGCCTGTTAGCTCCGGACATAAATTCGAGTAGCCTTTAATTGTTATGGACCCTATTATCAATTCTATCTTCACACTAATACTTTGAGATGTGTGAAGACACTAAATGAAACATGCCTATTCTGACGAGTGTAAAGAATTTCTTATTTTCAAGGTGATCTATGGATACCTTTCCAATGAAAATTTTTATTAACTTCTATAAACATTTCTGAAACCCCAAAGAAAACTCTGGGTCTGAACACGTAGAACAGCATCATCTTAGCACTCACTGTGAGACTGAGTGCTCCTAACAGAGTTCTAGGTTCAATCCCCAAGACCACAAACAAGTCAGACCCTTCAGCTGGAATTATCACAGAAAAAATCTTTATAATTACTAAAATATTAGATCATAATTACAAAACTTTTAGGATTCAAGTGAAATTATGTATAAATCCTCAAAATAAGAAAACCAGCATTATAAAAATGTGCTACATCTACCAAGAAACACTAATTTTTGCAGATAATCAGACAACACCCATCTGTTCTCAGCATGAGTCTCTTTTTAAACAATAAAGTTTAGCTGTTATATTGTGGCAAGTGCCTCTATGCAAAGCCAGTAACTCACCACTTTGAGTTTAGAAAACTCAAAGAAAAAGCACTAACAAACATGGACAAACAACGCCCTGATCAATCTGTCTCTGTTTCTCTCTGTCTCTCTCTCTCTAACACAGAGAGAAAGGGTGGGGGGGTGAGAAGAGTGAGGGAAAGAATAGGGTATAGGAAGAATCCCCAGCTACTTTTGTGATGTAAAGATATTTTCAGGTCAGGTCCCTGGGGCCTTAGGCTTCAGTCACCAGACAAAGACTAGTGGGCATCTCAAATGGAAGCAAACAGGACACCCTTCCCCTCCCAGCATCAAAGCTATGCAAGGAACCTGTCCCTTCAAGACAGTGTCTTCCACAGTCCCCACTTACTACTAACATGGTATCACAGGAAGTTTGGAAAAATGAAGAATTAAATATCACATAAAACTCAAAATGTTTAGGATGCAATGAAAACAGAATAAAAGGAAAATCTCAACTTGAGTTAGAAAAAGAGAATCCAGAGATGTTAACATCAAAATTACAGATAACAAAATATTCTGACATGAGTTTTAGAAAAAAAAAAACATTAAAAAAAATGCTCTACAGATGGTAAACTGCCTGAATCCCACATCTAGTACACAACAGCCAGGAGCACTGTCTACAACCTGAGATGAGGACATGAAGATGGGCAGAACATTTGAGCTCATTATCCAGCGAACCCAGCCAGCTAGTGTGCCCAATTCAGTGAGGGACCCTGCCTCAAAAAACAAGGGAAAGACTAAGCCCAGCACTCTGGAAGCAGAAGCAGAACCAGGTGTATCTCTGAGTTTAAGGCAACTAGGTCTACATAGAGTTGCAGAACAGCCAGAGATACATAATAGAGACCCTGTCTCAAAAAGAAGAAAGGGGGGGAGGGTTAGTAATCATGAATAAAGAATGGAAAAGCTAATCCAGTGAAGAGAGCTAACATGAAGAAGTACAACTGAAAATTCAAAATGTAAAGGCGGGCTCAAAAGCAGAACAGAAGGAAGATTTAGTTAACATGAAGACAGAACAGGAACTGCCCAATATGAACAGGAAATGGACCACAAGCAAATGACACACTCAGGATCTGGGGGAAAAAAAAAACAACCTCAAGAAAAGACTTCTGTAGTCTTACTAGGAAATAAAAAGGACAAGCCAAAAGAAATCCACGTAAAACTGCTACCATCAAACTCCTGAGTTTTTCTTTAAAGGCTATAGTGATGAGTGAAACAATTCAGCTGACAATAGATTTTTTTCATCAGAAATCACAAAAACTCAAGGAAGTATCGTAACACTTTTCAAGTGCTGGATGGACTGTCATTCTCAATTGCAATACAGTTCTTTATTCTTTCCCTTCGGGAATGTCTCCTGGTGGGTATCTGAAACCATTTATTACCAAACTATACATACAGCAATGGTTTTTCCTATACATACACTCCTGTAATACAGTGAGTAACAATATATGTCTAAAAAGATTGCCAGATTCATGTCTTTTGAACTTAGAAATATTATCAGGTAAAATGGGAATCATTCAAGCACTGAACTCCCAGAACAGTCAACACCACAACAGTACAGAAAACTTTCAAGTGGTCGATCATTGGGTAATAGAGAGAGAGCACAGAGGAGATGGTTCACATCTAGACAGGAAGGAGCAAGACTACTAGACTTCAAAAATATTCAGAGCAGCACATAATTTCAAATATCAAACCTTGGCTGTCTATAACCCATAAACCTGAAAGCATAGAAAATAAAACTGTGAGGGAGACAGTTACTATACTTGTAAAATTAACCTTCAGAAATGATGGGAAAACAGAAACATCAGATCAAGGAAAACTAAAAGAATGGAACAGAAATAAAAAAGTCTAGGATATCATAAAATAAGCAGGCAAGAGGAAAGGCAAAAACTATAATCCAAGACTTTCTCTTCATGAGGTTTCTAAATTGAGAGAAAATGTAGAAATTATAACACTGTCAGATGTGGGCTTCCAATAATATGTAAGTGAAACATTTATATACTTTTAAAACATAAAACTTACATATATTACAAGTCTATTACCAAGGAAATAAAAAAAAACATAAAGAAGCAAATCTTATAATATCAACAGTATACTGGGATGCATTATGTGTATATAGACTGTAATAATGCCCAGAGCTACTCTAAGTAATAGCTATACAAAGAAATGCACTGAAAACCACTATACATGAGTCAAAATAGGACTGTGAATCTGTGCTATGTACTGAGTTTCTGGCTAGCCTGGGTGACAAAGTGAAACTATCTCAAAAAAAAAAAAATGTTTATTTAAACCAAAAGAACTCAAGAAAAGAAAAAAAGTTTAAGGATGAAATTCAGAAGAAACAGAAAATAAGATGCCACAAATAGGTTCTGATTATGGAAAATCAGCTTGAATATAAATGGTCCTAATATACCAATTAAAAAAAAAACTAAGCAAGGCATAGTGGTGTATACCTGTAATCCCTACACTCAGGGTGTGGACACAGGAGGATAAGGAGTTCTAGGCCATCATGACCTACACTGTCAGACCCTGATGAATAGAGGGGAGGGAGAGGGAGAGGAAGAGGAGGAAAAAGGGCTGACAGGATGGGGGTGGGGATGACGGAGAGAAATTGAAAGGTAACACTAAGCCAAGTGGTGGTAGTACAAATCTTTAATCCCAGCACTCTGGAGGCAGAGGCAGGTGGATCTCGGTAAATTCAAGACCAGCTTGGTCTACAGAGCAAGCCCCAGGTCAGCCAAGGCTGCACAGTGAAACTTTGTCTTGAAAAAACAAAAACAAATGAACAAAGGAAGGAAGGTAACAGTATATAAACCTTAATTCAAAAAAGCAGGAGTGACTATTCTAATATCTAACATAGATTTCTAAACACAGAAAATAATCAGAAATGAAGAAAATTAAATAATAAAAGCAGCGATCCAACACTTAGACATTGGATCCTGAATATGTATCCATCAAGCAGTTAGAGCTTCAGAATATATAACGCAAGAAAACCCAAAACATGACAAAATGAAATTTTTTACATGGCAGCATATTTCCAAATAAGCTCCTAAGATTAATCACTTACACAACTACTATGCAATTATTCTTCTGATGCCATCAAGAACAGGAAAATGGTAGCTTGGTGGGCAAGCACTCGGAAAAGGGACACATTACAGAGGTTCTGTAATCCTCAGCCAATGTTCCCACGAGAAAAAAAAATACAAATCACCAGTTTAAAGATGAGGAAATGAGAGTAGAGAAAGAAACGGGTCTAATTCAAGCTACTAGTAAAAAAAACGACCGAGATCCAATTCAGTTCTCTAACATATTCAAACACTTGCCCTGTAAGTCTCTCAAAACAGCCAAAAAACCAGACTTCCCACAGTTCCCTTACTGCCTATCCTGATGGCCCTTGAAAGCATACTCAATACCTGGTTTTTACAAAAAGAAATAAGGCTGGGTGTGGTGATACATCCCTTTAATCCTAGCACTAGGGGAGGCAAAAGCAGGTGGATCTCTGTGACTTTGAGGTCAGCTTGGCCGGCCAAGGACACACAGTGAGACCTTGTCTCTTAATAAATAATGTTCAACCCAAAAAATATTTAAAAGCTCTGATTTGGAAGAAACTAGTTATCCAGTGAGTTCTGTAATGTTTTTTCTCCTATATATTAAGGGTGTTTCTTCAGTGCGTCTACAACAAAATTAAAATTTAGCAACTACAAGGTAACTAACTATTTTAAAGTTTCTTTCATAAAGCACCTTACAGAGTATTATTTTCTTTGGGTAAGAAACTATAGGAGTATGAGACTTCCACTTAAAGCAAGGTCTGGACATTTCATTGCATTGCTAAACTATGGCCCCACTAAACAATTTAACCTCTTTAAATCTTCTCTCTATTCTTCCAAAACATCTCCTGTCAACAGAAAGTATTGTGTACACTCGTGGCTAAGTAAAAAGTGGGCCTAATAAGCGCTCCACGTCTGGAAACATCAGTGATAATCTGCAAGCCGTGTTTGTCACACTCATTATGATGAGTTGCACCTGTCACCCCGGCCTGCTCGCGCACACACTAAGTTTTGGAGCTCCCGAAGCGACAAGAGAGGCGGGCGGTGCCTCCGAATCCCTGGGCGCGGCGCGGCCCGTGGCCCTGGGCTCTGGAATCCGCAGCCCGTCCGCGCCCGGTTCTATGGCTCTGTGCGGACTACAGGCCGGCAGGGAGGATCCTCAGTGCCTGGAAGGGTCGGGCCCGCCGTTACCTGCCGCGCCGGTCCGCACCTGGCCCGGGCCCGGCGGCGCTGTAGTAGGCCGCACGTCTGTGGCTGGCTGCGGCGGCCGCCGCGCTGCGCACGGGGTACAGAGGAATCTGGTCCGCCATGCTCCGGCCTGCCCTCCCCACTTTGCTCAACTCGGCATAACCTCCCAGCCGAGCCCACTCAGTTTCCTGTCAGGGCCGAAGCACCCCAGGGCGGCGCCCCGCCCCTGCGCGGCGCCCTCTGATGGCGTCACAGAACAGTGGAGGATTGTTCCGGAGGCGAGGCTAGCATATGCCCCGCCTCCATTTGGCGTTGCCTGATGACGATTTTGAAAAACGAGGAGCTATGGTGCCCTTAAGCCCCGCCCCCATCTTGTTACCCAACTTTGATAATTTGATATTGTGGTGCCAGTGGCTCCTTCTCTCTTTCTTCTGTCTCTCGCTGTCTATCTCCATCTCTGTCTCCCTCTGTCTCTCTCTCTCTCTCTCTCTCTCTCTCTCTCTCTCTCTCTCTCTCTCTCTCTCTCTCTCTCTCTCTCTGTGTGTGTGTGTGTGTGTGTGTGACTGATTATTAGGTCCACTTTGGCAGAACTTTCCACAGTACTGTGTCAACAGATGGTTTGTAGGGTAGAATGAAGATTTAGAGAAGTTAAACTGTTTATTGGGGCCATAGTTTAGCAATGCAATTAAAATGTTCAGACCTTGCTTTAAGTGGAAGTTCCATACTCATATAGGTTCTTACCCAAAGAAAATAATACTATGCTTTATAAAAGAAAGTTTAAAATAGTTATTTTGTACTTACCAAATTTTAATTTTGTTATAGAGGTATTGAAGAAACAACCCTTAATACATAGAAGAAAAAATACAAATCCCTCCCCTCTTCTTCTTCCTCCTCCTCCCTCTTTGCATCCTCTCACAACTCACAAAAAGACCTTACAACTGGGCCCTCCTCACCTGAGCACTGTAGCCCAGCTGTTATGTTGTCCAAAGGACACAACTCCATTTCTTGGAAGCCTGGCTGCAGGAGTGAAGGTGCATGCAGCCCACAGTTTCAGACTCAGGCAGGATCCACACATGAGGAAACCTGTGACAGCCCCTTTCAGATCTGAACCCATCCCGGTACCTAAGGTCTAGCCTTTGTTTTCGAAGGTACATCATGAAAGCCATTTCCCTTGCTGACCTAAAGCAGACTTTCCAGAACTGTGGGACTAACTGCAGTCTCCCACCTGCCTCTGTACCAGGGTTAATTTCTCTCCTGTGATCAGTCTTCTCCCCATGCTCCCCCTTTATGTTGCTGATTATCTTTGGCTTCTCTGAGTTACTGTGCTATATAGATAACCACTTTCAGAGTCTGCCTGGCCCTCATCAACTGCATTTGACAAATCAAGGCCCTTGACATGATTGATTCTCATGTTGTTTGTAAAGGTCAGCGCCCACCATCTTCCAGCACACCAGGAGGCACAAACTTGTCATTTATGCCAATAAATAATGACACCTTTAAAAATACCAAACCAGGAGCAACAGGCACATGCACTTATCAGTCACTCCTAAGCCTCCACCTGGGACTATAAAAGGCACGCCCCAAGACCAAAATATGGCAGGCACAGCTTGAGGACCCTCATCTAGAAAACTTCCATAGCAAAGGACTTTTGCCTACATCCCTAGCTCCAGAGGCTCTAAGACAGTTCTCCTGATTGTTATACCCAGAACATTCCATAGTGACACTAGAAATGGCCTGCTACCCAGACCTCCATCAAAGAACTCTGCTGTTTTGAACACCTCTTTGCTGCATGTGCCTTCTTATGTAGCCCCTACATCCTCCTCCCACCTTAAGACAATTTTTTCTGAACTCTGCATCCTTTAACACTTCCTTTGCCATGGAGAGAGGAAAAGGGTATATGAACGAGTGTGACATGTAATGTGTGTTCTGAGAGTTAATGTTAGTGAATTAAGGTGATGTGACATTTTGATTGTCTGATTGATATTGAAAACCATCTGAAGGGTAGTCCTCTGGACATCACTGTGAGGACAGAGGTGATTAACTGAACTGGGAAAATCCACCCAGAATACGGGTGGCACCATCCATGGGCTGGAGTCCCAGGGTGAAGGAAAGGCGAAGAAGAACATGAGTAGAGAGTTAATCTCTCTCTCTCTCTCTCTCTCTCTCTCTCTCTCTCTCTCTCTCTCTCTCTGTCTGCCTTCCCAATGTGGTCACCATAACTCAAGCTGCTCTCGAGGTGACACAAGGTCAAGCCTTAAGTTACACTTTTTTCCAGGTATTTTTGTCACAGGAAGAAAAGCTTATTAATGTAAATGGTAATAAAAGAATCTTGTTTCCAAAGGCCATCCTGCAAGTGAGATTAAGGTGACATGGTAAACCACAGGCAGTGAGGCTGGCCTACCCTATGAATCCAGTGTTGTTTGCTAAAGTCTGACACTGAGAAAGACCTGAGGGTGTCCATTTGGGTTTCTGACACAGCACAGCACCTAACAGTATTTCATTTCTTTCTCTCCCTTCTTTTCTACAATGAAACATGTTGAGATTTCGCTCTCATTTCAAAGGTGTGGTTTTTCACTAGTGTAGTTGAACAATTAAGTCTCCAGAGAATTCTGAATTTCATTCGCTGGTTTGTTCACTATTGTTTGCTTTCTCAAATTATGATTTACTTTTTGAGCAAGTATGCGGTCATGTCTCCAAGCTCTACATACTACCGGGATAGGTTTTATATCTGAAGATGAAGAACGCTGAGATAGTCTTACACCAATAAGTAGTGTGGTCCAAGGAGCACTCCAGTGGAACCTGAGATGTGTTCTCAGATATTGAGTGTAGCGACCGGCACTTCATACAAGACACTGGTAGGACTCTCTACTCTCCAGCTTCTTAAAACTCTGGACCCTGACTCCACATGGCTTCTCATAATGTAAAAGTCATGGAATTTTTTAGGCCAGTAATAGCTTTCTGACTGTGTGACAATCAAAAACTAATTCACAATCAAACAATGAATGTGAGAACTTTTGGGCAGTCCTCCACTGTGTTGTATCGTGGGACTTCACTGCAGCCTTGTGTCTGAACACGCATCATGAGACCTTTGCACATGTCACACCAAGCAGTACCGGTGAGCACCATCTAAAGCACCTCAGGCCAGAACTGCGGTGTTCTTATTAGACATACAAAGTTCTCTGTTCCTGTGGGATCACAATAGTTTAATTAGAAACATCATCAGTATTGATGATTATAAAATCAAACTATTGATCAACTCTGGAAATTTTTGAGGATGCTCTATGTCCTGCAATATCAAATCTTCCAACGCTATTTAATTCCTCATAGGAAACTCAACTGCATCTTCTGCTGCTGTGTAAATTTTCTTCCATATTTAATAATTGTTTATTTATAGTCACCTGTAAGAACTGTTTTTAAGAATTACGACTTGCCATCAGTAATTGTTTCACATGGCTACCTTATATACCTGTTGTGTTAGGATTCTCTTGCAGTGGTTCCCAGCCTTCCTAATACTTCCTAATACTGGAACCCTTTAATACGGTTCCTCATGTTGTGGTGGCCCCCAACCATAAAGCCATTTTTGTTGCTACTTCATTACTGTAATTTTGCTACTACCATTATGAATCATAACGTAAATACCTGTGTGATCTTAGGTGGAGCCTGTGAAAGAGTTTTTTAATCCCCAAAGAGGCCATTACACACAGGTTGAGAACCACTGCTCTATATTATAAAGGGAATTTATTGGATTTGCTTGCACACTTGGGACTAGGTGATCTAGTCATTTGCACACTACAGAGCCTAGAACCCTATAGCTGCTCAGTGTATGAAGCTCTGGGCACCCACAGTTCCAATAGGGCACTAAAGACCTAGAAGATTCTTAAAGCTGGAAGTCTGTCAGTGAAGATGGCAAGGGATAGACTCCAGAAATGAAGACAAAAACGGGCAGACAACCAGCATGGCTCTTCCTCATACCTTTTTATTTATGGACTGAGCCAGAAGGTGCCACCTACTCAGAAAGAAGATCTGCTGCCTCCGTGAATCCTTCCTAAAACTGGACACACAGACATACCCAGAGGTCTGTCTCATTTGACTCCAGAGCCAATCAAATGAGCTAGCAATATTAACCATCACATCTATGTATGCAAGAGTCATGAGAAAGGGTCAGACAAAGTAGTCAGGACTGGCAAAAAGTTAAGAAGCCCTGCTGTACAGGATGGTTCTGATGCTCTGATCAGAATCTGCTTGTGAACCCCAAAGGTCCTATTTCCCAATTGTTTCTTGATCAACCAATAAAGATGCTAAAGGCCAATGGCCAGACTTTCAGTTTTCCCACAGACAAGCTAGCAGATGCAAGGGAGGAGAGAAAGATTCACCAAACTTCAGCGAGAGAAAGAGTCACCAGCCATGTGAGATCTCAGAGTTAACCTCAGCCATTTTCCCCCACTGAGCCTGGGGAAACAGGCAGGAGATTAGAGACCTACTGAGCTGAGGGTAGATTTAGGGTGCTGAGCTAAGACTAAAGGTAACTGAGCAACTAAAGTTGAGGGCAGATTAAGGGTGCTGATCTGGGAGTGAAAAGAAGGGCATGATGGCTAAGGAAGACTTAGAGGACCCTGACCATTGAGCTAAAGCCTATCAAAAATACGTGTGTGTGTGTGTGTGTGTGTGTGTGTGTGTGTGTGTGTGTGTGTGTTTCATCCTCCGATCCAAGGTAACCTGGTGTCTTAGGGTTTCTATTCCTGCACAAACATCATTACCAAGAAGCCAGTTGGGGAGGAAAGGGTTTATTCAGCTTACACTTCTGCATTGCTGTTCATCATCAAAGGAGGTCAGGACTGGAACTCAAGCAGGTCAGGAAGCAGGAGCTGATGCAGAGGCCATGGAGGGATGTTCCTTACTGGCTTGCTTCCCCTGGCTTGCTCAGCCTGCTTTCTTATAGAACCCAAGACTACCAGCCCAGAGATGGTACCACCCACAAGGGGCCCTCCCCCCTTGATCACTAATTGAGAAAACGCCCCACAGTTGGATCTCATGGAGGCATTTCCCCAACTGAAGCTCCTTTCTCTGTGATAACTCCAGTCTGTGTCAAGTTGACACACAAAACCAGCCAGTACACCTGGGTAGGGCTGATATCGAGGTCCACACAGAGCTCAAGGCAGGGTAGTAGGAACTACATGCTACACCCTTCTCTAGAGAAATAGGACCATAGGTGATCTCTAGGGATAGGTATGTGAAGAGATATGTATGACAAGGAGCGGTATACTGACTCACATGATTGTTGAGGCTGACAAATAGCAGGACCTGTGAAGCTGCCCACTGGAAACTCAGGGCAGTAAGATCATCCAAAGGCTCAGAGAAGTCGTGGAGTAGGTTCTAGGCTGTATCTGAAGCCTTGAAAACCAGAAATCCCACAGACAAAGAAGACCAATATCCAGTTCATATAGACAGAGTGAATTCAGCCTTCCTTGGCCTTTTGGTTTTAGATATGCACTGGTGTATCAGATGATGCCCGCTCCCATTGGAGAAGGCCTTCTGCTTGACTCATTCCACTGAGTTAAATACTCGTCTTCTCCAGAGACAACTTCAGAAAAGGAGACATAATGTTTGCCAGATATCTGTGCATATTAGTCAGGATAAAGACTCAAAATATCTGAACAAAACAACCTAGAGGAAGGATTTATTTTGGCTCACAGTGGCAGAGATTCAGTTCACCATAACAGTGAGGAGGCAGAGGAAGTAACTCACATCATGGTAGACAGGATGCAGAGAGAGAGAGAAAATGGTTTTATTAAGAGGTGATCTCCTCCCTTCCCCCTTTGATTTCATCAGGAACCTTTATCTAAAGAACAATGGCATCACATCCAAAGCATCTAGTTCATCTTCCCTAGAAATGCCCTCAAGGGTGCATGTACAGGTATGATTTATTAATCTCTCAGGCTCTCCTTAATCCAATCAAGTTGACAATCAAAATTAAGCATCACACTGGGCTTCCCATGGCTTCATTGTATACATAAATTTAGTACTCAGATTACATGTTAAAAACAAAACATAACAAATAACAAACCACAGGAATGACAAATACCATTTGTTCTGAAAACAGTCGACTGCAGAACCACCTTTCTTTGGGATGTCACCAAATTTGCATTGTCCTCTTTAATCAAGGACTGTCAAGTGTACCCAAAGCCTGTGGAACTGTCTCCCATGCTTCACAAACTCCTATCCCAGCTCCTCTCAGGCTGTCTCTGGATGTCCTGCTTGCACTCTACCCAACTTTCTCAGTTCACCCCTGCGGAACTGGTCCAGCACAATGTCTTCCTTTGCCCCTATTTCTCTAAACCAGCCTTTGTGAAAACTCCCAGTTTTGGTTTTATATTTACTGCAATGATTTGCATCCATTTTATATCAACTTGATACAAACTAAAGTCATTTGAGAGGAGGGAACCTCGACTGAGAAAATGCCTCCATAAATTCTATTTTGAATGTTAAGTGTCTCTGCAGGATCCTGTTTGGACATTTGGTCACCAGTTGATGACACTTTGAGGGAGGCTGCGGGAGTTCTGGGGTGTGTACTGGATTGTTTCTCAGCTCTCCTCCCCACTAGCTTGGAGCTCACTCTCCTCAGAGCTAGAGAGTCATCTCACTCCCAACCTGTCCTTTGTCTTCTAAAATCAAGTTCTTTTATCCATTCTCTTTCTTCTGGTAGATTTCTTCTCAAAAAACAACTTCTTTATACTCATTTAAGGAGTTCATGAATAGATTAAAGCTAGGGGACCCAACCCAGTACATCATGTTCAATCAGATATTAAAACAAAACCAAACAAAACCTAGAGAAGAAATGAATTCATTTTGACTCATTTGGTTTTCAGAGTTTCGCTCTGTGGCCAACAGGTTTCATCACTTTAAATGAAAGCAGAGGCAAAATCTATTGGAAAGAGTGTGTAGCAGAGGGGGTATCTCACTTCATAATAAGTAGACACAGGGGTGGGTAGACAGAGACAGAGGTGGAGAACCAGTGACTCTACTTACTTTCTCAAACCTCTACCTGCCTGCCCAACAGAAATGACGACAGCTGATAAGTGTTGAGGTTTTGTCTTTTACTGTCTATTGTAATGCTATGCGCTGGCCCTGAAGACCTGGATTCTGCATGCAGCCCATGGGACCATCCCCTCAAGTTAATTCTGAGTGGTGAATAAAATGCTAACAGCTAATAGCTTGGCAGGAGAGATATAGGCGGGCTTGTGGTTTCATGGGCTTGGAGAGACAGGACCATGAGGAGGGAAGTCACCATGGAATAAAGGAAGAATGAACAGGAAGGAGAAGGAGAAGCTGCCATGGGCTAAGAGAATGTGGCCCAGAGGACTGCCCAATTAGAGTTCAGCACAGCCCAGATGGAACATAGTAAATAGTCAGTGATGACTTGAGGTAGATTCTAACAATATGGAGGGTAGGCAGCTGCCTAGCTATTTGCTGCCTAAGGCATATTAAAATTATAAAGGCTGTGTGTGTCTTTTGTCTGGGAACATAAATGGTCTAAGGTGAGGAAGAACCTCTGGGCTGGGATTATTAATGTTTATTACTACAAATAAATCTGTGTACTCCTGTTTGGAAAGTTCTCAACCATCCCTAACCTGAGTATTTGGCCATTTGGTTTTAAGACAGGTGGGTACCACCCAGGAAGCCCCCCACTATCACGTGTTCTACTCTAGTTACTGGGACAAATGGCTACCCCAAACCTCTCTTCTCTCACATAGTTCCCTAAGCATTCAGAGGTAAGTTGGGGTTGGGGATTGGAGGTTGGTCCTCAGATTCCCTACTACTTTCTGTTGCCTGTTTGCCATAATGGTAGGTAGAAAGTGCTGGAGCTTGAGTATCTGGTGCCCATTACATCTCCCTTAGCTGCCAGGGTCTGACTTTTAGCAAATGCTGTAGGAATAAATAACCTTATCTATCCACGATACTGTGTGGATGTCTGCTTTCCACATTAATAGCTCTGGTCTCCTACTATGTCCAGCCATTATTCTGTGCAAAACAAACACCTCATTTTCATCACCCTGACACCCTCACACACCTCCACAGGCAGAGATGGAGGTCTCAAGGACATTTTGAATATGCCATATCTCACCCCTCTCTTGGTCAGTCTGACCTCACATTTGCGGTTGATCCCACTCATCTTTAAAAATGAGGAGCACTCCATCGGATGCCTCCTAATTCATAATTTATAGGTGTCTCATTCATAACTGCTTCTTCCCCACTCCAAACTCACTAGCTGTGCAGGAGAGGAGGGGCAGCAATTACTCATGATAACTTTATTAGCTATAATTTGCATTTATCTTCTGAAAGGACAGAGCGATGCTTCTGGGAGCCGTATATTAAATCCAAGGACTTATACTTGACCCTGCCCTGATTCATTCCAAGCACAGCAGTGTCTTTTTTCTGTCTTGAAGATGGCTACAATTTGTCACTACACAAATTATACTGTACTTGATGTTGACATTCTTTTATCAGATAAATTACCTGGACCTATTATGCTGGAGGCAATTTCCATGAAAATTTCATATTGTGAAAATCTTAGTTTAAGACTGGAAAAAGTGAATAGAGAAGCCAAGCTCTGTTTCCAGAGATGGTCTCAGAATAAACCAGCTTTTTTGCCTTCCAATTTGCTGCATGGTTCCAAACTCCAGTTAACAGACCTTGTCTGGATCTGGGACTGTGTAATCCTGCATACAGGGGCATACCTGTTCATAGCTGCAACTTGCTAGGCACTGGGAAAAGCTTCAGGTGACTGATCTCTCTCCTACTCCCACTGGAAAGCAGGAAGTGATGTCAAAACTTTAATTGGAGCAATCTTTAGAACCTAATCACAAAAGCTTAAGAAAACCTGTTATTGACATAATTTCACCCACTATTTCCAAAATAAAACCAGTGCAGTAAGTTCCATGTAGCACTTTAGCAGATACATAGTTGCTACAAGGAGAAGCCAGGACATCTAACTGTGCCCCCCACCCCTGTGTGTGTCCGTGTGTGTGTGTGTGTGTGTGTGTGTGTGAGACAGGACAACTCTCAGTAATTGGCTCTCTCCTACTATGTGGGTTCTAGTGACAGAGTTTGTGTTGTCAGGCTTGGCAACAAGTGCCTTTTCCCACCAAGCCATCTTGCTCATCTTTAGTTCAGTGTTTGATATGAGCTCCAGAATCTTTTATTCGCTTACAAATGAGCAAGTTTATATGGGGCAAAATCAAAAATTCATGTTAATTTTACAAAAGAATGTATGCTGGTATTAGCAGTTTCCTTCATGTCAGAATTCAAAATTTTCATATTAAAGTAAAAGGCTTGGTATGTCAATTTCAGATATTTTATAACAGGAGATGTAAGACTTAAGTATACCAGATATTGTCTGTTTCTACAATATCAGTGTGAAAAGCCCAAAGCCAGGCTACACTCGGGAATTCTGTTTGTCAAATCTTTAGATTCTTTCACTCCCTACCTTTAGCTGGCTAATTGTAAATGTTCTCACCCGTAATTTCAAAACCCATTTTTTTGTTGTTGTTTAGGTTTAGGTTTTGAATGTTTAGGTTTGAAATAAAGCTGAAGGCAGGTGGAAGTAGTGAGGGTACAGTACAGCCAAACTGTGGCTGAGACAACTTCTGTGAGGTACTGGGTTTGCTGGCATCCAGAGGTCAGAGTGGATGACCCCTTGTCTTCCTTCAGCAGCATCTGTAGATTGCATCTAGAGGGAATGTTTGAGCATCTTATACCCAATTTCAGATCCACCTCATGATCCTCTGGGCTTGAGAAACTGCCCAGAATTCATAACTAGCCAGCTGCCACAGACCTTGGTGTGCCCTATCTCTTCTTCCTTCATTTCTGGGATCCCACAGTCCTGGGGAGCACACAAAGGCAGCTCACCTGGCATGCTAGTCTCTCACGAGACTGGACACACGCTCTGTCCAGACAAAATCCTTTGAACGTCTACTCTTTGTACTGACATTATGTTGAGTGTGTGTGTTTGTGTGTGTGCAGGTACATACGAGTGCATTTGGAGACCAGAGCTCAGTTTCAAGTATCCATTCCTCAGATGCCAATCTGAGCTTTTAAAATAGTGTCATGGAGGTCTTTAAGTAGGTGAGGCTGGTTAGGCACCGGGCTTCAGGAATCTGTCTGTTTCTGCCTCACCAGAGCTAGGGTTACAGGAGCATACTACCACAGCTGGATTTTACATGGGTGCTAGAGATCGACACTCAGATCCTCATGTTTGCAGGGCAAACACTCTACCTACGGAGTCTTCTCCCTGTTTGAGAAATGCCGCTAACAAATAGAAACATAAGACCCCAGAGAGTATGAAAAGTTATTTTCTGATGTCATTCAAGGAAGGCTGCTACCAATGTCAAGTTTGGAGGGCTAGCATGGTTTCGCATCTGAGAGAACATTGTGGAAGAAGACACCAAAGTTTGCTCTTCTGGATCCAGCTTGGCCATGGTGGAATTTCAAGCCTGTTTTAGCTCTGAGTAATAATTTTCTTTCTCTTTTTAAAATTTATATTTGCTTATTTGCTGTGTGCAGGCATGTATGCATGTGTGTATATAGTATGTGTATAGTGGGCATGTGCCATGGCACATGTGTGGAGGTCAGAGGATGATGTGTAGGACTGAGTTCACCATGTAGAACCCAGGAATCAAACTCAAAGTTAGGCTTAGTGGTAAGTGTCTTTATCCACTGAGTTGTCTCAAGCCTGGGCATCCATTTTCCTCTTTTTTTTTCTTTTTTAATTTTATGTGTCTGTGTGTTTGCCTTCATGCATGCAAGCTTGGGTCCAGAAGACCCAAAAAGAAGGTGTCAGATCTCCTAAGACTGAAGTTAATAGTTGGGTGTGAGCTGTCTGTCATGTGAATGCTGAGACTCAGACCGAGGTCCTCTGGAAGAGCAGCCAGTGTCTTAACCATCTCTCTAGCTCTATATTCATTTTCTTGTCCAGAAAGTTGGGCTGATCATAGCAGAGACTTCAGAAGATGTATATGAGAGTTAAATAAAGGCATGTGCATGACATTTAGCCCGGAGCTGACTCATTAGCACACGGGTGGATAATGAGCTGCACTGGTTAGCTGAACACTGAGTCATCTGCAGGGCTGTGTCTCCTCTCCTGTTTCTTCAGCCAAGAGAGCCAAGATGCAAGGAGTCATGTTACACATCAAGCCTGCTTTACAAGAAACAATAGACAGCAAGACAGGGTGTCAAACTGACATTATAGTCAGTGGACTGCATTGATGTTCCCCCAGAACCTTAGAATTATAGTAATACCCACTGTGATTAGAGTGTGCACCCAGTCCCTCCTCCTCTTCCTTTATCAAAAGTTCCCAATACATTCTGAATATTTCATCATTCTGAGCTTCTCACTAATGCTCAACACTTCTAGAAGGGGGAAGGAGAGCTCCCTCCTCTCAATGGCAACAAAACCTCAACATAAAAAAAAATCCTCATTAAAGAATATTAATACTCATGGATTAAGAAAAACAAAAGGAGAAATTGTCTGGAATAAATTCAGATCACCCTTTGATTCTGTCCATTGAAACGTACAAATGACTGCTCCACTCAGCGGAGGTGGTGTGGATCAGAGCAGGGTTCCGGCTCCCAGCCTGGCCTTCCTCCCCTGGTTCTTTACTTCAGGCCAGCCTCAGGTGAGCGCTCATCTGTCCTCGGCCTACACCTGGAGAACTGAGCAGTGGGGACTGGCACTAAAGTTATCTTCCAGTGCAACACAAAAGCACAGAAGCACAAACTAACAAGTCTACCTCCCCAAGAGAAAAGAGGATGCCATCAACAGATCAGACACCTGGAGAGCTGACCTCGGCCTTTGCTGCAAGAGGACCTGTGATTTCAAATGAAACACACAAAGAAAATGCAGAACGAGTCTGCCTTACCTTGGGTTTCTATTGCTATGATAAAACACCATGACCAAAGCCAACTGCTGAGGAAGAGGTTTATTTCATAAAACAGTCTGAGTCTATCATGCAAGAACAATGTCAAGGCAGGAACTCAAGCAGGGCAGGAACCTGGAGGTAAGAACTGACTGAGCACAGGCCATGGAAGAGTACTGTATCCTGACATGCTCCTCATGACTTACTCAGCCTGCTTTCTTATGTGAGCAGAGCAAGTCTTATAAGCTTGCTCTCTTATAGCACCAAGGACCACCAACCTAGGGGTGGTTCCACCCCACAGTGAGCTGGGCTCTTCTATATCAATCATTAATCAAGAAAATCCTCCACAGACTTGCCAATAGGCCAGTCTGGTAGGGGCAATCTCTCAATCGAGGTTTCTTCTTCCTAAAATGATTCTAGCCTGTGTCAACTTGACATAAAACGAGCCAACATAGGTTATATATGAATGTTGTGTCTGTTAATACTGACACAAGCACCTTCAGACCTAGCTGCAGTTGTCGTCCAGACCAAATGTTTAGACTTCTGAATTTTATTAGCAGTCCCTAGGAACACTAAAGAAATACAAAGAAACCATTTTGTCTTCTTCCTGCCTGCCTGCTTTGTTTCTTTCTCTCTCCCTCTCCCTCCCCCCCCCCCCCTGTGTTTTTTGTTTTGTTTTGGTTTGGTTTTTTTTTTTTCGAGACAGGATTGCCCTGGCTGTCCTGAAACTCACTCTGTAGACCAGGCTGGCCTCGAACTCAGAAATTCACCTACCTCTGCCTCCCAAGTTCTGGGATTAAAGGCGTGCACCACCACTGCCAGGTCTCTCTCTCTCTCTTTCTCTCTCTCTCTCTCTCTCTCTCTCTCTCTCTCTCTCTCTCTCTCTCTCTCTCCTTCCCTCCCTCCCCCCTCCCTCCCTCCCTTCCTTCCTTCCTTCCTTTCTTCCTTTCCTTTTATTTTTCCTCATTGCTGCCACAGATAGTCACCAGGCCCATGGGTAGCCAGAGTACCTGAGAAGCATCTCACTATGAAAGTTAATTTCAGTTGTCAGCTTAGCTGAATTAAAGTGAGCCCTTGGGTGTTGTCTAGGAAAGCATTTCTAGAGAATATTAACTAAGTCAGGAAGGCCTGCCCTGAATATGGTTGACACCATCCAATGACCCTGTATTTAGACTACATAGAAACAGAAAAAGTAAGAAGTCAGCTGAACACTAGTTTCTTCTACTCTCTCCTTTCTAGACCAGCAAGCCGTTCTCAACCTGTGAGTTGTGACCACTTTAGGAGCCACATATAAGATATTCTGTATATCAGATATTTATATTACCATTCATAATTATAGCAAAATTATAGTTATGAAGTAGCAATGAAAATAATTTTATGGTCGGAGTCACCAGAACATGAGGAACTGTACTAAAGGGCCATGGCGTTAGGAAGGTTGAGAATCACTGATCTAGAACGATCCACCCAGATGTGGGCAGGCTCACCCTTCTGTTGTCACAGACAAGAGTGTCTTCTGCCTCCATGCCTTCCCTGTCCCGTTGGACTGCCCATTAAACTGGGAATCAGATTGAGCCTTTCACCTCAATTGCTTCTCAGTGGATATTTGGTGACAGCAATGACAAAGGCAATTACTGCAGTTCAGAAAGTCAAAAATGCTGCAGAAGCAGAAACCACAGTTTTAAAAATAAGAGCAGTGTCAGAGCACGATTGTTGCTTGGAGGGCGTTTGCTCACACGGGCGTGCACTGCAGACACTGTGGAGGGGGGTCAGCAATCCTGAGAGTGGGGCTGATTTTTCCGATTTTACATTGAATGACTTGCCACGTTTCCTATAATGAATGTAAATAACATCACAATCAGCAACGGAGAGATCCTAAATAAAGTTTTATCAAGGATATTTTTTTCACTTTAATCTCCTAGTTAAAAATATAAGTTCAGATATCCTGTGAGGAAACACACTTAGTGTAAGTAGCTCTAACCTTAAACAGTTATTCTGTTCTAGATCCTACTAGGGGCACCACCAGGTCTGTAGACAGACTGTAGGTACTTTGTAAGTCTTTTCATGTGGTTTTTCCACAGGAAGAAATAGTATTCAACCATAAAAAAGAATGAAATATCTACCCTCCACAACACAATTTAGTGTGTGCCTCTTGAAGAAACCAGTCATCAAAGGTGACATCTGGATGGTTTGATCTGGGTGTGTTATCTATACCAGGGAAAGCCACACAAAGAAAGCAGATTAGCACTTACTTAGGGCTAAAGTTTTTGCAGAGTTCTCTTGATTTATCTGCAGTGTTTGAGCAGATCTCTTCACATAGATTTTTAGCAATTACTCCTCTTATTATATTATATATGCATAACTATGGCAGTCTGTCGTCATTTTGGCAGTTCAATGGAAGTAGCACGATCTTAGCTCCTAGTTCCACATCCCTTTAACATCTGCCACTTATAATTGTCTTAAATATTCCTCTCTGCATAGTTACAGCCACATAAGACAATGCTATAATTTACTTCAATTATCAAATATAATTGAGTCAACTCAAGAGGAAATGGAAAGCCCATTATATACTCATATTTTGTTTGCTCTTTTATTTCTTCTGCTCTGGTCCTTTCTTTGCTCGGGCTTGTATTTTTTGCAGAACTCCACGTATCCACTTTCTTTCCAGGAAGGCCGCTTGTGACATGCTCCTCGCCGGCCACCCTTGAGAATATTGATTTCCCCATGGTTCCCAAATGACACTTTGCTGAGGGTAGGATCCAGAGTTGCAGGCTCTTTTCTCAGTACTTGAAAACACTGTGCTATGTTTTCAGTGTTTGGGGTAAGAAATCTGCTGCAACTCAGGTTGGTGCCCTCTGTGAAGAAAGTAAGTAAAACATTTCCCCAGTGGCTTAAAAGGGAATTTTGTTGAGGCTGGGGAGTAAGAGCATTTGCTGCAGCAATCTGAGGACCTGAGTTTGATCCCCAGCACCTATGAGTGTGGGTGCAGCTGTGCTGGCTGATGCTGCAAGTGGGGGGGCACAGAAAGAGGGGAGCTGCTGGGGTTTGTGGCCTCGATCCTCTAGCTGGCATCCTGTCTTCAGGAAATATGTTGGGAGCCATAGAGGGGAATCGCAGGCATCTCCCCTGGCACCTGATAGTGTTCTAGCACTGTGTTCTTTTTGTTCTTCTCAAACTCTCTCTTTTTTAAATGTGACTTTTTCTTAATTATTTGAAAATTTTATACATTCATACAGTGTTGATTTTATTCACCTCTGCCACTTTACCCCCTAACCCTTCCCAGATCCATCTTTATCCTACTTCCTCCCAGCATCGTGCCCTCTTTTTAAAATCTATCTATGTATCTGTGTATCTACCTATGTATGTATCTATGTATTTATTTGTGTATCTATCTATGCATCTAATACAGACACACATACACACATACACACACACACACACACACACGTAATCAAAGAACAAGCAGGGCAAAAATCAAGGCAATAAACAAAGTCCCATGGTCACTAAGTTTAGGGGTTTATCAGGATGATCCAGGTACAAGGAGTACAACACATTCTTCAGATACAAGAAGTATAATACAGTACAATATATATGTAATTTATATATGTAATATATCATATATATGATATATATCATATATATCTCTGTGTGTGTGCGTGTGTGTGTGTGTAAAATCCATCTAGTCTGATTTGTGTTGCTAATACATATCTTCGGTGTAGCACATCTGCTGGAACATGGTCAACCTACCAGGGATTCTACACCCTTCAAGAAAACTGACTCTCCCTCTCCTAGGAACCATAATCTGCCAATAGCTCCTCAGCTCTGAGTGGGGTCTCATGAACCGCCCCCTCTGTGCTGTGATGTTGACTGCCTTAAACTTGTGTAGGTCTTGCATAAGCAGTCACAACTGCTGAGCTTATCAATGCAGAGGTCCTGTCACGTCCAGAAGACACTACTTTGCCGCAGACCTCCCTGAGCTCTAGTTCACATTCTTTCTGCCCCCTCTTCAGTGGTGTTCAATGAGCCTTGGAGGAAGCTGAGTTACAGACATCCCATTTGTGACTGTCCAATGTATTAATTCACTCATTCTGTATTAACTTCTGTCCAGTGCACAAAGAACCTTCTCTGGTGATGGTGGGGAACTACACTAAGCTATGAGCTGAGAGAGACACATTTAGAGGACAGTTTGACACTACTTCTGTTCTTCTGGAGTTCTCTTGACATGAATCTTTTGCTGAAGTCTCACAGGTCTCTAGGTGTTTGTTTGGGGCAGGGGTTGTTTTGTTTTGTGGTCTGTCTCATGCCTTGTCCAGTTCAGCTGATTTCCGGTATTCTGTCTCCCAGCTTGCCGATCCCTCAGCCCCTCCTTCCTGTGTGGAGACTGCCAGCCCAGAACTTTCACTGCACTTACCTTTCTCATTTCTAGGATTTCCTTCTAATCTTTCTACTCTCTGTTTCCTTGCTGAGGCCTCCCCTCGCCTTCCATTTTGGATATGCTCATAAATGATGGCTGAGTTCTTTTTGTCATGGAGGTTTTAAAATCTTTGTCAGAGACAAGACCTCACCGTGTTTTGACCCTGTTGATTGGGCTGAGGAGCCTGTGTGGTGAGTCATCCAGACTGGAACCTGGTGGCTTGGCTTTCCCATGGCAGTAAGGACCTGGGTCATTTTCCATCTTGCTTTTGTTTCTGTTTTTGATTTCCCTCTCATTTGTTAATTTTGATTTCTCATATGCTTACTAATATGCCAAGAAAAGGAAGCATGTGTCTTGAATTTTATAAGTAACTGCTATCACAGACATAGAAATCCTAGCATCAGCCATTTTCTATGAATTTTCTGCATTTATTGATCACAGCCATTCTTATTACTATTCATCTATTTTATTCACAATTCTAAGAAATTTCTGTCTCATTGCAGTGTTTTCTTACGCCAGGCCACAAAGATGAAAGATTTCTCAATTTGTTTTTAAACTAGCAAAACTAGTATTCTTAACCCTGATGAGCACAATCAACATGTGACCAATCTAGATTCTGAAATAAATAAGCCATTTAAAAAGAACATTTGAAAATCATCAGCAAGGGGGCTGGCAAGATAGGTCAGTCTGTAAAGTGCTTGGCTTACCAGCATGAAGAACTGAGTTTGATTCCAAGAACCCACATAAAAAGTCAGGTGTGGTGCTGTGTGTCCTTATAATCCAAGAGGTGGGGGGATGGGAATCAGCAGATCAAAGGCTCACTTGCTTAGGCTGCTGGGCCTAATCAGCAAGTTCCAGGTCTAAGTGAATGACCCTGTCTCATAAAACAAAGCGAACAGCCCCGGGGTACTTCCTCCGGGGTGGTCAGGGTCAGAGTAGAGAATGAGGCCTCCCATAGAGCCCACTTCTTTAGCTGCAGGAACTTGCACACCCACTTGACCCAAGCCCTCCCTTAGGGTCTTAGGCTTTGCTGAGGTGTGCTGTGCTGACACTTCTGACCTCAGGAACAGCACATAGGAAGAGGGTGATAGACAGTTGTAGACAGTTGATGCCTAGTGCTGCCCAGAATGCCTCCTTCCTCTTCTGACCGGAGTAGCGCACCTGCAGGGAAAGCATCCCTCAATTCCAAGACAGTGTGATTCTCTACCTCATCTGGTCCCCTGTAGCATCAGCAGAGGAGGAGGCGACACCTGCAGGTAGCATGGCAGTCATGTGGGATTCTGGATGGGACCTGATATAAAGACTGAATGTTAGGGAATTGAGAAAGATATGGACTTTATTTGGTATTGAGAGGGTCTCATTTTGATAAATGCAGCACATGATCCAGATGGATAAGGAGAGAAAGAGAGCATGGCTGCGACATGTATGAGACCTGTTTACCATCACAGCAAATATCCTCACCCCAAACCTTCTCTAAGAAAACTTTCTCTTTAAACATAAATTTACATTTTAAACTGAACAAAAACCAACCTGATCAGTGCCTTATACCATATGCAGGGATGGGTTGGTGGACACACCACGTGCAGGGATATGCTGGTGGACACACCATATACAGGGATATGCTGGTGGACACACCATATACAGGGATATGCTTGGGGACACACCATGTGCAGGAATATGCCAGTGGACATACTATGTGCAGGGATACACTGATAGATCTCTCTGGAAACACTAACATCACACAAGGAAATGGACATTTAGAGGTTGTCAACCCTAGGTCACAAACTACAGGTTCTTACTATGAATGGAACCAAGAGACCACGAATGGGTACAATGGCATCAGAAGCATGAACATGTCAACATTCTTTCCCTCCCTTTACCTGCTGGGTTGATTTGGAGTTCTGTTACTTCAGAGGTCACCAAAGATCACCAGAGATCACTGTGGAAGTCACATGAATGAGTCATTTCAGACTGAAAATATCCAAACTAGTTGCTGAAACATCCTAGTTAAAACTATCAGCAGCTCTACTGCCTGGTTTATAACTCTATACTGCTGAGCTTAAATCAAAGGACACCTCTACTCTCTGTCAACACCAATCATAGTCTCCTAGAAAATTTAATTATAATCTCATGCCATATATACATACATGATTTTATTATTTATATAAACTCTAGAAACTGCAAAGGAGAGAAGACCTGTGATATTTGTCTTTCTGAGACTGGCTTAATTTGTGTAAGTTACATCCATTTTCCTGTAAAGCACACAATTTTGTTCTTCTTTACAGCTGAAGAAATTTTGCCGTGTATATAAAACTCCTTTTCTTTGTCCATCTATCTGTTTTTGGACACAGCTTGGTTCCACAACTTTGCTATTTAATCTTAAATTCTTTTTAAGAAGTAAAAGAATATTGCATTTCACAGAAGCAGATAAACAGAGTATTTCATAAAATCGTGCATATTTTCTACCCACACACAGTGGGCACAGTGAGCAAAGAAGACATTACAGAGAGAAACCCTTCGATTTGTTTCTGCAAAGCGGCTGATATGTCTCTTCCCCCAGTTGTAACTTCTCTATAAACAGACACAAAGTGCTTGGATAATTCCTTGATTTTGATCAACACTGTGGCAAAGACACACACACACACACACACACACACACATATATATATATATATATATATATATATATATATAAAACACACATATATATATAAATATAACAGTAAATCCCACAAACTTGTGACATCTAGGCAGATGTTGACAATCAGAAAGCCAGACATGTCTAAGGAAAGGCACCGTCCCCTCCTGGTAGGAAGCTGAAGGTCGATGTGAGTGCTGCCATCTTGTCTCACCCTGAGTGAAAGTCTGTCCAGAGGCATTAGAGAAAAACAAGAGTGCATGCTGAAAGCCCAGCCCATGGCATCACATCGCAGAGATTTCCCATCATGCACTGGGCATGGAGATTTCCCACAATGCACGGCTGTTTTCTGGCTTGCTCATGTAACTTCTGAAAACTCGAATGTACATGACAGCTGGGGATGGTCATTTTCATGTTTGCAGAAATCTCAAAGGACACAAATGTCCATATGGACTTCAGAGCCGGGTGTGGTTGTGTTAGAAGAAACTAAGGAACTATAGAACTACTTAAGTGTCCGCACCGTGGGACAGAGTGACTGCACACAGTACCAATGGGAAGATCCACACGGTGCTGTGCACTTTGCCACTGGTGACACTGAGATGAGCATCTCTGTGACTGATCGTGGCCTGGCTCAGCACAGCTTGATGTTCCCGCACAGCTTTCCTTCCCTGTACAGCTTGACGCTGAGTTATTGTAGGCACAACTGCTTGGCCCTGGTAAAACACCTTAGAGTTGGGGTACCAGAAAAATGAGGGTTCCTATGTAGTTCCCACCTCACCAGGAGAAGGGGAAGGTTGATACTGAGTCTTGCTTTGGGTGAGAGTGACACTAACAGCTAGAAATGTCATCAGCCATGCTCTCCAAGCCCAAAGGAGCAGATGACCCAAGCAGAGTAGAACATTCCAGACCTACCCCAGCTTCTGCTCATCCTTGCTGGGATCACTCTTCTGAGGTACCCCATAGCAGCCACCTGGGAGAAGACTATGACCCAGGAAGGTAACAAGGCTAATCTGGCTGCCTATTCTCTCTCCAGTATGCCAGTTGGGTAGCTATGGTGGTAGTCAGTGGCCAGAGGTGTCTTCTCAAAACTTGTTTCAGTCAAAGTGGGTGTGGTGTGATGGTGTGTGCCTGTGACTCCAGCACTCGAGAGGCTGAAGTAGAAGATGGCAGGTTCCAAGCCAGCTTGGGCTACAAAGTGAGTCCGTATGTCTAAAAACACCAGGCCCTTTCTCCAAATACTAAGTCAAATAATAACAGGTTCTCCTGGGACCCGTTTCTTGGAAAACAGGGGGTTTAGGTGACACCATGACATTTTAATCTGAGTCCAAGAGCCCTTAATCTTGATTTATGAACATTAAATGATTGGGAAAGCTAGAACACAGTTTAGACAGAAATAGGTACAAAACAAAGCAAAGAGCCAGTTAGAAGGACTCTACAGGAAGAGCCACAGCCAGGCCTGAACTACTCAAGCTCAAGGATCTTCAGAGTTAGCTGTGGTGAATCTGGGAGAGCCCTTGCAGCAGCATGCTTGGTAGAAGTGTCTCACTCAAGGCCTGACCACATGGCAAATTGTGTCAGCTATAATGGCCACCTGGTATGGATGCCTTCAACTTGACCCTCAGGATACTGGGGTGAGTCTTTCGTGTATTCCACTTCTTGCCCATGGAAGAGACCCAGTAAGCAGTCCTGAACCCTTCTGGCTGGCCACCATTGTCAGGTGTCTAACCATATGGTTTCTAGAGAACTCCTCAGTCCTTGCAAACGTGCTGGGGAAAGAACACTGAAGCCCAATTATCCTTCCTGGAGCTGCATTTTCCCATTGCTGGCTCTGAGCCACAACCTTCTGAGGTATAAAATGCCACCACACATATTTTAGCAGTTTTTTTCTAAATCCAAGAAGAATATTTTCCTCTTTACTACTCAAGAGAACAGTCTACTCTGGGTCAGGTTCACAGGAAGCCGGGCTGACTCAGAATTCGAGATGTTAAGTATTAGGAATCTATACTGGTGGAGGTAGGGAAGAACACAGGACCAGCCATGTCTGAAGTGTTGGGGACACCAACTGCAGTGGGTGTCCTTCCTGGTGTGTGGATGACCAGGCATTACAGCATAGATCACTGGGTGGCCTTCTGGCCACAACCTTTGCTCAAGGTCTCTGCTGCTGTGAAATAGACCCTTTAGTGGCTGCCATTGGGGACTCTGTCCTGGCCAACCCCTGCCTACCTCGGCAGAGTTTAGGTCCTTCTTTGAATATGTTTGGCCCTGTCCCCAGGAAATCACACATATGAAATTATCTGAAGTGCTCTGTGAGAAGGACACAGTGACAATAGGCACACAGAAGTGGTTTCCCAGGATCTTCTCCAACTTGGTCCACTTTGCTGAAGGTCAGTACTGTTGCCTGGCCTGGTGGTATCTCCTCATTGTAGGGCTACACTTGTAGACCACAGGGAAGGAGAGGAAGCTGGAGAGACACTGGGAGAGCATGAGTTAGTGCTCAGAGCTGATATGTCTTGGGGGTCAGAAGCAAGATGCCTACCCATCTGCCTAGTCTTCTTTAACCTTGGAAGTGGAGGCAACATGTCAACTTCACATATCCACCTGCATTTTCTGAAGCACTAGTCTTCCTTCCTAAGAGCACAAACTATTTTGTGGCCCTCATGGGCTACTGCTGACTGTCTGAAAAGTACTGCTCCTTTAGAATGTTGAAACCCTCTCTTAGCCCCAATACAACTATGAGCATGCGACTTAGAACAGAATATTGTCTCAGGAAAACAAAACAAATGAAACAAAACTACAATAACAAAAACAAAACCACTGGAACCTTGTTTTTTCTAAAGTGAGACAATTTGTACCCATTACCTAGCTGAGGATGGTGGGTAAACCCACAAGATTAATTAGAAGGTCAGCCAGAGGACCAGAACTCCAGTGATGGCTTGAGAGATCCCTACATAAGAAAAGTTTGTTATATGAGCAACAGAGAAGTTTACTCAACCTGAAGCTACAACTGGTAATTATTTCTCAAATTACTGCCCGTATGTTCCAGCTACTCAAGAGACAGAAGTACAAAGATCACTTGAGCTCAGGAGTTCCAGACCAGCCTGGGGAACACAGCAAGAGCTGGGTTCAATGATGAATGAATGAATGAATGTTTATATGGAATAGACATAACATATTTTAATCACACATTATTTATAAAAGACAACTTCACATGGTATGCTTAGGAGAAAAATAACATCTGGAAACAGCATATTCTGACCATCCAGCTTCAGGATGATGGAAGTGGGGTGGCCAGTGCATCCAGATTAGTGTAATAACGATTCCCTGGGCAAGCAAACTGAGGAAAATAAAATTAGACTAATCATCTGTGGCATCAGATGACACAGTTGCCAACTGTAACAAAAATATAACAATTTGAGGCATTGGCTCAGCTGGTGAAGTGTCTGCATGAGGCACACAAGCATGGACCTAAGTCTGGAATCCCCGCACAGCACTGTATCTGTAACTTCAGCGCTGGGGAGGAGACTTGGGATGCAAACACAGGGACCCTTGTGCTTCCAGGGTCTGTGAGAGACTATGTCTCAGAGACCAAGGTAAAAAAAAATGCTTGAATAAGAATGGCTCCCCACAGGTTCATATATTTGAAGCTTGGTCACCAGGGAGTGGCACTATTAGGCAAAGTGACCTTGTTGGAGTGGATGTGTGTTTAGAAAGTGTGTGTCATAGTCTTTCCCTCAGACTCTACTCCACCTTTTGTCTCCATATCTCCTTCTGTGGGTATTTTTTTCCCCTTTCTACAAAGGACCCAAGGACCCAGGGACCCATCCTATATACAGTTACAAAACCCAGACACCATTGTGGATGCCCACAAGTGCTGGCTGACCAGGGCCAGATACAGCTTTCACCTGGGAGGCTCTCCTAGTGCATGACAAATACAGAGGGGGACACTCTCAGCCATTGAACTGAGCACAGGGTTCCCAATGGGGGAGCTAGAGAAAGGACCCAAGATGTTGAAGGGGTTTGCAGCACCATAGGAGGAACAACAATATGAGCCACCCAGTACTCCCAGAGCTCCCAGGGACAAAACCATCAACCAGAGAGTACACATGGAGTTACCCATGGCTCCAGACACATCGGCAGCAGAGGATGGTCTTGTTAGATATCAAAGGGAAGAGAGGCCCTTGGTCCTGGAAAGACTTGATTCAGCAGTAGTGTAGAGGAATACCAGGACAGGGAAGCGGGGAAGGGTTGATTGGGGGAAGGGGAGATGGCTTATAGGATTTATGGGGGAGGAGGAACCAGGAAAGGGGACATTTGAAATGTAAATAAAGAATATATCTAATAAAAAGTGTCATAGTGGTGGGGGGTGTTGAGTTTCAAATGTTCAAGCTAGGCCTAGCGGCTCCCTCCCTGCCAGTTTCCTGCATATCTGGATGTAAAACTCTCAGCTACTTCTCCAGTACCATGTCTGCCTGCATGCCACCATGCTCCCTGCCATGATGACAATAGACTAGATCTCTGAAACTGTAAGCCAGCCCCCCAAAAATGTTTTTCTTTTACAAGAGTTGCTATGGTTATGGTGTCTTTCCACAGCATTAGAACATTAACTAAAACAGAAGTGATTGAGAAAGAGACTTAACATTGACTTCTGGTCTTCACATGTGCATATATACAATATCTACACACACACATGAGTGAATTAATGAATGAGTGAATGAATGAATAAATGAATATTCCTTCTGCAGCTTCCCATGTTGAAAGGTTGCGCTATTGGGAACTTGAGAATTTAAGAGTGGCTCTTTCCATAATGGCCATAAGTTCAAACTTGATCCTAAGATAGCTAAGCCCAATCATCAAATCCAGAGTTTCATAACCGCAGGGTTATAAAGTCTGAACAGAGCATGCCTGCAGAAATAGAGTGTATTTTCCTCTAAATTCACCTTCAGGTTTGTATGAAATTATTCCAGCATACCTCAGTACAGATAAAACATACAAGGAGGTACCCAGAATTTCATTCTTTTTTCCAGCTAAATTCCAATAATGACCTCTACGTTTTGAGATCTTAGGTCAACAAAGCAAGAGCTCTGAATAGACCATCAATTCTAATAAGAATATTACACTATGATTACAACAAAAGCAAGACACAATGTAAGTTTAATAAACGGGAACACGGCATCTATTTTGGCCTGCTTATTCATTCTAGGACCAAAACGGCTCCTGAAATTTCTGTGTTTCTAATTTAGACAATCTTAAATAGGGAGAGAATGATTTGGACAAGCCTGGCTAACAGTTTTCAAAAACTCATTAGCCCTGTAAAATTTCAATTTATCCTCTCAAATTTGCAAGGCTTCCAGCGCATTTACCAATAATACCCTTTTCTTCTCCAGTTATCCTCACCTCCATCTGCTGTTGCCCATGTCATTAAAACAAACACAGCAATGTGACCGCAGAGAGCCACTGTGCCTTCCCAGCCAGCGGCTGCTATTAAAATAAAGGAGAGGGGAGGGCAGACGTTATCATGTTTCTTGGGAGAACTGCCCTCTTTCTGGTTTTCAGGCTTCTTTCAGGTTCTGAAAATATTTCTGCATGCATGACAATTATTTCAGCTGTCCACGGTACTCAGGGCACACCCAAGTGCGGAGGCTTGGACTGCATCCCAAGCATCCAGCAGCACCACCTTCAGGCAAACGAGGTTCACACTGTAGGTCACATTAACCACCCCCAAAGTAAGGCAATCGCCTACAGGGCCTGGGTTCTCAGGGTCTCTCGATGTAGGTGTCAGTGTGCGTCATCAGCAGTGGACAGGCAAATATTTCTCTGATGGGGTTCCTGAAATGTGCCAAGACAGCAAACAGAGTTTAGAACTGGGGAAGTCAAAAGCTAGCTCTGGTAATGTCATGGCTGTGGCTGGGGAGCAGGAACCATGATGTGGTGTATATTTTTGTGCCTTCTGGTCACCTGCTTCTAGTCCACTTGATGAATGGTCATGTTTCCACCTAGGGGCTGGCACCCATTCTGCTCTTATCAACAGCTCAACAGCCCACCTGATTCGATTTGTTCTGATTTTTTTTCTTTTTTTTTGAGATAAGGTCTTATTACGGATGTAGTTCTGTCTGTTCTGGAACTCACTCTGCAGACCAGACTGGCTGTGAATTCAGAGATCCACCTGCTTCTGCTTCCCGAGTACTAGGATTGAAGATGTGCACCACCACGCTCAGCTGCCTATTGTTAAACTTAACCCCTACCAACCCTTCTTGTGTTCACTGTCCAGTTGAAAGGCTGCCTCCCTCTGAACTCTCCTATGCATAGGTCCAACCTTGTCTGTCTTCTCATGTCTGCCATACTTACTCTTGCTTGTCCCACTGAACCTCCATAGAGAGCAGATCACGAACTAAGTTTGGTCTTCTGACATAGCCAACTGTCTGGTTCTCCACCAGGGCTTCTGGAGCAATACTCCCAGACCACCTGGTGCCGCTGATGCTCTGCTTGTCAAAGTGTTGTTGAAGACACGGGTGACGTGGGAACAGTCTGGGATGCTGGACACTCCCAGCAATGGTGAAAGGGTATATCACACTGGCAAGTCACAGACTCAACCCAAACCAAGCCCATCTCTAGGGCCCCATCTCACAGATCTGGAATTTAAGAGTCAGTGAGTGCCCCGTGGCTACAAAGTAACCACTGTGAGGGCTGGAATTTGCAGGTCTCTGGCCAAAGCCCACGCATATCAGGGAACATCAGGACATCCTCTCAACTGTGTGGCTTGCAGACCACACTGCACATCAGGTTGAATGGAGGGAGCCTAGAAGATTCCACTGGCCAGGTACTAGGAAGATCTGGCTGGAGGTTGAGGTAAGGGTGCTTGATAGGACCCAGGTATTGGGAAGGATAGCAGGACATTGTGTACTCCAGGAGGTGTGAAGGGCACATGGATCAAATGTCTTAATAGCTGAGGGCCAGTTTTGTGTTGAAGCTTATTTCCTCTTCTATCTGCACACAGTATATTCCAGAGCCAGTAGCATCAGTGATGGCAGCATCAGCATCAAGATCTTGCTAAAATGGGTATGGGGGCGAGAGGCTCCCCCACATCTCCTATTCCAGAGACAAGGCTGTGACTCAGCAGGACCCACTCAAACACTATGGTTAAAAGAGCCCTCAGGTATAGGCTTTAAATCCTGGCCCTCCCGGCTGGAGTGGCTCTAGCCACTGATCCCAGAAGAGATGATCAGACCCTGGATGCACTCCTAGATATCTGACTGCATGATCTTGAGGCTGTGGTTGAGACTGACAGGCACTAGAAGGCCACAACAGCTCTGGGCATCAGCAGTGGTCTCCTGGGAAGGGCCAGAGATCTCAGGTTTAACCAGCCCAGCATTGACACGTCTGATCAGGTATGGGAGTAGTACAGACTGGGACAACTGCCAGAAAGGCTGCTGGGAGTGAACTTTAGAGGGTGCATATACCAAGGACATCGATTGTGACCCTGTTTTAATGGCTTCCTGAGCTTTCACCTTCTCCCTCCAATGTCAGCTCCCACTAAGCAGGGCCCCACCCAGCAGGTGGGCAGTACCTGTGATTATCAACTTATCACCCCACCACCCATGTCAGTGAACAGTGAGGAAGGGAACAGAAGGACTTCAGGAGCCAACAGAACCCTTTCCTCTAACTGTAAAGAACTAAGATGTTAATCCCTGGGTTCTCTGAGCCCCTTGCGCAACAGTGAGTTCTATAGCTGAACCAACTGCGTCTACCCTCCTGCCCTCCCCACAGGAAGGAGCCTGCTTTGCTAATCGGCCCTCCCAGCTGGAATGGCTCTACCCACTGATCCCAGAAGAGATGATTTAGCAGTCATTGACCCTGCGGGCCTAGCCATGCTGGGGTGTTCCAGGAGCAGGCAATAGGAGTGTAGGAGGGCCAATATTTAAAATAACATAGTTGAATGGAGATAGTAGCTCACAGTTGTAATCCCAGCACTTAAGAACCGGAGACAGGAGGATTGCTGTGAATTCAAGGCAAGTCTCGGTTACATGGTAAGTTCTAGGACAGTCTGAACTACAAAGTAAGCCCATCTCAAAACAGAAACAAACAAGATGGAAAGTTGTAAGAGGAGGCATGTCGGACATTTGGAATTTAAAAGGAAATGAAGTCAGCTCTCGCCCTGAGTGAGACCCCAGGAAGCTGGTGGCTATGGTGGCAGGCAGACAGGCAGGGAAATGTGCCATTCCTGTGAGTTGGTGGAAAGGTACATAGGGAATAAAAAACTAGGGTTCACCACCCCACTGAGACACCTCTTCCATACACTGTCCTAAAGGAACACCTACAGAGATCAACAGAAACTCTGATAGTGTAGAGTAACTTGCCTTTGGTGAGGGTTGAGCTAATGGGCACATCCTTGAGACACCTCTCCAAGTGACAGAGGCCTTCCCAGTGCTGTACCTGCCTGGGACCCACAGGATCCGCTCTCCCTCTGCTTCCAGCTCACCTTGCATTTTCGAAGGGCGTGGACAGCAAGCTCTATAGACAGGCGCGGTGCGGCGCACCTGCTCATGCTGCTGCAGCTCAGCTGGGTGAGCCTTGCTCCCTCTCACAAGCTGTGGGATCTCCTGAAGCCAGACAGCCATGGGGTCCTTCAGAATGGCTGTGTTCCTTGCTCATTCTGCTTGGCCCAACCTTGTTGATAGGAGCTGGAAGGGGCCTGGATAAGGATGGGCTAGGAGGCACTGGACACGCAGGGCCACAGAGGCCCCACACAGTTCCAGCTGATCATTAAAGCCTTACTGTCCCCATACCCAGTTGCCCTCTATACCCAAATCCTTAGGTTGTTCTCTGGGCTCCCCTCACTATCCAGCTACACCTGTTTTTGGGTCCAGGCTCCAGGCTCTGTGTATGGGGTGGGGACTGGGGCATTCTTCACTTGACAGAGCCCAGAGTTGTTGCCCTGCCCTCAAAGCCCAGGGCCAGGCCTTGGGAGTGTTTGTGTGACTCAGGTATGTGGAAATGGACATGTGCAGACAGGAACCCTTAAAGGAACAACATGGCATGTGACTGGGGTCACCATTCAGGAAGCTATTGTTAGAAATAAGCTCTTATCATCTGTAAACCTTCAGCTCAGAAGTCAGCCTCAATAGCTGATGGGTTACAGGAGCTCAAGCCAGGTGCCACCAAAGGCTCTCGGAGCACGGGAGCATCATGTGAGTTTTCGGGAGTCTGTGTCGCCTGGTAACTTGTTTGGACACATTTTATTTGTAATTCTGAAAGGGATTTGAAATGTTTGGGAAAGTCACGATCCTTTTATGTTGGGTTCCACACTTCAGGACAGTCCCTCAGAAGCTTTTAGAAAAAACAGAAGGTGAGATGCTCCAGGCTCTGAGGAGCCCGGGCTCCTGGGCAGGGAGCCACCGTACTGGGCCCATGAAGTGCTTCCTCTAAGTTATATGAATATTCTGTTACCAGAGGAGGAGAGGCCCCAGTCTCCAGTTACAAAGTCCGGGAAGATGCAAGAGATACTGAGCAGTGCTGGGGAAATTCCTATTAGGCTGGCTTTGCAAGTGCACGCTGGTTTTGTCTGTGTCTACAAAATGAAGGAAGAAATCGTTGCCATCGCTTCGGAACAATGACTTGAAGTACCCCAGCTTAACCTGTTAACGAGCTAACACTGAATTTGTCATCCTGCAAAGGCAGATGTCCTGACCTGAAGCAGTGTGCCTCTTTCTGCAAAGCTGAGGCTCACTTTGAGGGAGTCCTTCTTGGACAGACTTATTCCTTGCCGATACATGCAGCTTTAATAAATGCTAAAATGGAGATGCAAACAATCTTGAGTCTGTTCTCACCAAAAAGCTGTAAGATTAAAAACAAGCTCAAGATTTTAAAAGTGAAATTGCCAAAAGGCTATTTTAAATCAATCTCTACATGTAGATTCCATCTTTCTTTGCCAAACAGTAGATACGTGGGTGTGGCGACCCCCCTATTTTCTTACCTATGATTGCAGTGCTCCTCCATTGTATTTGTTTACATAGCCATGGCCTTCCAGCTCTTGATGTGCCTCGAGCTGGCCCTATCCCATGCACGCTACATACAAAGGAGCCAAAGTCAGTTCTACAGTTGTCTTTATGGTGTGACCAGTCGTGGAGTGATCCTGCATCCCCTAGTTAACACACTAGTGGCAGGCAACACATGCATGGACATAGCTTGCCTTAGGCCTGTCCACAGATCCTTTGGCCCACAGGTGCCAGGAAGGGCTGGGCTGAACACAGCCATGGTCCAGATCTAGACACTCAGCAGTGGACTTTCATGGCTTGTGACATGATTTCTGGTAAGTGCAGGAACCATCTGTGATCTTAATTTCTCCTAAGACCCCTGAGTCTGCATCTCTAAAACTGAGAATCCAACCCAAGCCAGAAGAAAAAAGATGCCAGGGGTCACAGCTTGGCTTAAAGGACATTCCTGACAAAACCGGATTATTGTTATGTTTAAACTGATATCCCACCTTCTTCAGTAATCCAGGATAGACAGGGGAAGACAACAGTAGCAAAGGGACAAACAGAAAGGAAACAAGCCAGCAAGCCATGAGCTAAATCTTGGGTAAGGGAGGGCAACACGGACAGGAGATGGAGCGGAAACTTACCTGCCAGGCTTGGTTCCGAGTTCTACGAAACACTCCGAGTTCATTTAGAACATGCTCAGAGTTCAGCCTAGGAAAACTTCATAAATATTTACCAGTGAGGTTCACTTGTACCAGTTGCAGGAAGGAATCCTGCCTGGAATCGACCTTATACAGCTCTTTCTCAGTAATAAAGACCCGGGCACATCTGGGCTGAAATTATAGCTGTTTCAACTTATTACTGGAGAAGCTATATACACTGGTGACAAGTAATAGAACTGTTTCCCGATGCCTATGTCCTTGGGATTTGAGTATATATTTTTAAAGCTCTAGATATAAAAACAAAACAAACAAACAAACCTGGTTATTATACTTGCCTCATGGAAGATTCCAGATCACATGGGTGAGATTGGTGAAGGGCACAGCTCCCAAGATGGAACTGTACACACATTATTAAAAGTCACAGAAATATAAAGGCTGAAATAGATTTTTGTCAAAATCAAATTATTTGAGAGTTATCTGAAATTGTAGGGAGGAAGGCCTTAAGCAATTTTTTTTCCATAAAATATTTCTAAAACTTCAGTCCTTTGCAGTATCAATTATTTTTTTCCAGGCCCATTTTTATTTTTTTGTTTTGTACCAACAGTGTCAGTATGGAGAGTGCCACACATCTCTTGTAGGTAAATTAGGATCACAAGGGCAGTTGTTGTTAAATTGTTCTTGACATAACAAATAGGGAAAAAAAAAGACAGAAACATTTTAGATCTTAATCAAAAGATCTGCTGGTTCTAAAAAAAAATAATGTGTTGACCTTTGTCATTTAAGAATTCTCATCTCACAGGGGTATGATGGCACATGCCTCTAACCTGCCTTGCAGCATTTGGGAGGCAGAGACAGGCGAATCTCTGAAACTGAGGCCAGCCTGGTCTACGTAGTGAGTTCCAGGACTGCCAGGACAGTGTAAGAAAGAAACTGTCTTAACAACAAACAAACAAAACAAAACACCCCTAAGATACAAAGTTTACCTCTGCTCATATTAAAATCTGTGTCCTTTAAGTAGCACAGGAAGGTGAGAAATAAATAGAGCCACCAAGGAACTAAAACACAACATGGCCGAGAGAGAACGGTTCAGGCTTCTCTGTAAAATTCTAGCTTACAGATCATTTTAGATGTTTTTTAAAAAGCATATCATACCAACTCAGAAAATATGTGTGTGTGTGTGTGGGGGTAGGTAGCTATAGAATCTACTTGTTCATAAATAATCCCATTTGGAAAGTTCTGATCTAACCGTTATTTCCACGGTTGAATCCTGTACAGTGTGTGGTCACACTGATGTACGTGGTCAGGTTCACTCTCTCAGCCCACAGACAGGACCCAGTGGTCACTTGTCTTCTGTTTACACATGCTGACACCAGTGGCCGTCTCTCTTCTGTCCTTGATGCTTTTCCTGACTTGCCCGCCATGGCCCTGAGCCTGGGGAGAGCTGAGCTGCATGCCTCACACGAGTGCATTCAAGTCTGCCTTGTCGAATTTATAAACTGAGATGCCCGAAAAGAAAGGAGGGATGGATGCGGACTTAGGTGTAAATCAGGGAGTGAGCAACCTAACCTTTTGGCTTCCCTGATATTTTTAATGATCAGGAAAAAACCATCATGTGAATCTGAACATTGACTTCTCCCTCAGGGGCATGTACAAGTGTGTGTGTGTGCGCGCGCACGCGCACGCACTTGTATTATATGTGATATATACAAAAAAGCCAAATCAACTTAAAAATCTTTTTTCTAACCGAAAATAAAGTCAGCATAATTTTCCTAGAACATGCTTTTATCTTACCACAGGCACCGAGGCACCGGAAAGATCCCCCATGAGCCGAGTGTCTTCTTGTCACTTTCATATTTAAAGATAGAAACACATTTTCCTGCTCCAAAAGTGATTCCACAGAAAATTTTCAGCAGTTATTTGGAATAAATTTTCTATATCATAGTATTCTTAGACAGTTGTTCACATTCTCTCTCTATCACATCTCTCTCTATATATAAATATTGTCAATTATATCATGACAGGGAAGATATGTATTAGTGGCTTTAAAAAAAAAACAAGAAATTTTAGAAGTGGAGTGATTTATCATCAACTTCTGTGCTCTTACAGACAAGGAGGCTGGGGGAGGGGAGGGGAGAGGCTCTGCCCCTGGCAGACACTGTCCTCTGCTGGAGATGACTGCATTGTGACTAGCTTTTAAGTCTCCCTCTTTGTGAAGAATGCTCAGTTAATACCAGTCTTTAAGTAAAAAGGCAAATAATTCTCCCTATTATCATAAGAAATATTTTTGCAGATCAAATTTTAATCCCCTGCATGGTCATGCCCAAATCAGCTAAGAGACATAAATTTGTCCCCTCATCCTCGAGTGAAGTGTTCAGTCCCAAGACACTTTGGTGGTAAACAAGCGAGTGTGTCCACCCTTCCTAAGCCCTGGTTCTCAGTGATGACTTAGGCTGGTCAGGGTACCGTGGTGGGACAGGCTAGACAGAGAGCCAGAGCCACACGGCATCACTGCTTTGCCTCAAGCATGTGGCAGGAGAAAGAAATGAAGGGTGTCTGCAGCGAGAACCCAGCGGCTGGGGGACAGCAGCGGCTTGAAATAGGTGGGCTGGAAGCACAGACACAGCTTAGGAGTAAAGAAATGCCCCTGACACTTGCTGTATTTGTGAAATACCACACGGGACCAGATATTGTCTGTCAGACAGGAAGGAGAAGCATCGGGGAGGTGCAGCCTACCCTCATCCATGGGGACAAGATTATTCCTGTTTGGCCCAATAGTAGTACTGCTTTGAATCAGTTTTAAATGTTAGTGGCTCTTGAAATGAACTTAGAACCCATACTTGGTAAGCCCATATTCCTCTGACTTGCTACATATCAATAATTTTGAAATGGAAGAGATATGTTCTTTTTCTCTTGAATTTAAAATTCTGTGGATGATACTAAACATCTGTGGAATCTTTGCTATATTTCTTTTTTAAAAAACTTAAATTTACTATATGAATAGTTCAAACATGTCAACACAGTTTAATTTTTAAGGATTGGGAACCATGAAGGGGGACCTGGCCAGCTGGGTTAGTGGTTAGTGCCACTCATTCCTAGAAGAACACTTCTTCCCTCATGTTCCTGATACAAGTCACTTTAGCTTTGGGGTATCAATAGTTATCTTGTGTTTAAAAAAGAAGAAACAGATTGTCTAACATAATATCCAAGAGCTCTTAAAGTTATGGTTCATAGCAATGTTATCTGTGAGACAAAGCTAACTCAAAAACAAATGACGTCTCCAGTGGGCGTGGACAGAGGCCAATGTCCAACGGCTCACATGAAGTCGGCTGAGTGTGGTGTCTGTCTGAGCACACGCTTGTTCCTGTGCTTCCTACATGGACATGAGAGCACCTGTTTGCTGCAGTAACCTAAAAGCTGCTGTGGCCACCCAGGGCAGAGGATGGAAAGGCAAACCTGAGCATGGCCATCTTTGGACACCACAGATACCCGGGCAGGCATTTCTATTACATCTTCTCTTCCATGGCAGAGGTAAAGCAGCAGCACCCAAAATTAGAAAGATTTGTTTAACTTGGGGGGGGGGATGAAAGCAGGGAGGTCTGGACCAGAGGCAAGGTGCTTGTCTGACATGCATTTACCGGGCCCTGGGTCCTATGCCCAGCACTGAAAAAAATAATTCAAGATCAAAGAACTTGTAGATATTGCCTAAATATAGCCTGCCAACCCTTGTTTGACATTCCCCCTGAAAACGGCACAGACATCCATCCACCACAAACAACTGGCACTGCAAACTCCACCGAGAAGAATCAGGGAACACGATTCAGAAATAATAGGACACCCCGCATTTTATTCAATTCTGTATGACAAAAATAGCAACCTAGTCTACAACATCCATTTCAGTCAGTAGATGTGTCAAGCCACAAGATTTAATCATAAAATATATCAGGTCTACCAAACACCCCGGCTGGTTCTGGGAGGCCCTCACCCCGCGTGGTTTTGCGGTATAAAAATAGTGTCTCTATTCAACACGCAGAGGGACAGCCAGCCTTGAACACAGAATGGGGGTGGTCTCTGCGCCTTCATCAGCCGTCTTGTTTATAACACTTTACATTTCTCTTTTCTTAAGTTATATACACATCCTTTTGAGAGAAGAAAGAACACTAACATGGTACCAAATACCAACCAAGACAGGGGAAGAAAACACACCAAGAGGACACAGATAAATAACAAGACATTCAAATGCCAAAGCACAGCAACATGAGGCCACCTTGTCTCCTGTCCCCAAAGCCGAAGCGCCTGCTTCCATCCCCACCCCAGCAAGAGGAGGCATGGCCTGGAGATGTCACCTCACTACATGGAAAACAGAGGCAGAGAGATCAGTGTTCATTTCTAAAGCCAGGCACAGCTAATGAGCCCAGAAGCTCTCTGCTCAGCCACAGGCCAGTGGTAGCCATACCCCTACAGCGCCTTTTCCTGTTGGTTCAGTTATATGAGGTGACTGCTCTATCCTTCTGTTTCACACTGTCTGGTTTGGCCTTCAGGCGCAGATAGCTCCCTGCCGAGGTACCCAGCTACCTACAGTTTGTCTTGAGCAATTTTTGTTGGAAGTCCATCACGTCACATCCCAGCATGCTTGAAAATGCACAAAAATGAGGTAGTACACACAACACTTGACGTTCAAGTTTCAAGTCTGCCCCGCCTCCCAGCATCTGGCTCCTTTGCTCTGTGGATGCAGTTTAGACAGGTCATCAGCAAAAGATCAGGGTTTGAATAATCAGGACACCACACTGTGTTTGCACTTGAAAAGACAATAAATCACGAACTTAGGAAATGTCAAGGTTATGACTGATTACACTGCCAGACACTTGTTATCCCGGTCTCATTTGTGCCCTGACCAGTGCTATGAGGCAGTCTCATATAGTGTGTGAGAGAGACAGAGGGGAGCCTACAGTAAAAATCACACTTTACGCAATGTGCACTCTGTTGTTCCCCTGCCTTTCTATGTCAGGGGACTAAGAATAATTTGTCAAAGTTTTGTTATGGTGCTCACAGTTTTTTCAAGAGGTTTTGTAGAAAAGTTAAATAAATCATGTTAATTTAAGAAATGGCAGGTCTTATTTTATTGGGGTGCTGACAAGTCCTGGTGGCTTCTTTTCTGCTTAAACAGCATAGACTTCTCATGTTTGACTTTAAGACAAAACAATAAACTGTGACATGTTTTTTTTTTCTCCATTTTCTTTAAACCGAAGTTACTATTTATAAAATACTTTACATCTTTTTTTTTAAATTTTCAAATTATAGACAAACTTCCCTAATACAAAATACTAAAAGTGCAATTGTATAAATTAAGATTTGCAACCACATTATACAAACATTACCTCTTTATTATACAGCTTTGATAATGTGAAATATTTACTCACAACTGTTTATAATGCCGCGAATCATTTTACGGTGATGCTTGTCTGTAACTTGTTCCCAATCTACAGACCGCGGGGCTACAGACCACACTAGAGAACAATTGTTCACATAGCAGCTACAAACATTTAAATTAAAGGGGTGTGGGGGGGGTGTTACTGACAGGTACTTGCACACAAAAAGCATGCTATCTTTCCCAATAGAACGTCACGATTTTGCCTGCATTGAATTAATCCACTTATTTATAATGAAGCAAATCTTGCCTTTAAAAAAAAAAGATCACATAGCCAGATGTATTCTGTGATACAAAATCTTCATTTAAGGTTGGGCTATTTTATTGTCTGTTACCCGCATAATCTTAACATAAATACTATAGACGAAGAGACTGTCATTATACACAGCGTTTGGAGCAGTGAACTGCTTCTTCAAGATGAAGAGTCCCTAAAACAGAGTTCAAGTGTCTAGAGAATTTGAATGGAATCATTGAATGCAGCTCAGGGGACCCCGTTCCCCCACACAAAGGGGTCACTAGGTTTAGGAGAAATGAAGTAGATATGGTCTGAGCTCTTCCTGTTCCTAAGGCCATTTCGTTTTTTTTTTTCCCCAAGCACATAAGCCTTTGTCTGAAATTTACTTAAAAGGTTGCAGAGTTCTTATCTTCAGAACAGTCAAACACACTGAAGTACTATGCCTCACTCTGCAGGCCATCTTACAGCAGCCACACGGGGTGGGGCAGATAGTTTTCTGTCATGGGCAAAGTAATGAGAGCCTAGGCATGTGGGGTCCAAAGCCTGACTCCAACTCTGCAAAGTGGACTTGGGACAGAAGAGGAGGGTGGAGTCCTAAGTGTATCCTGCTAATTGATCCCAATCTCCTTGTTATCCTCAATGAACCTTGTGAACGGCCGGCTGGCTCCCGTCTCTGAGTTTGCTTTGTCCAAGCTGACAATGGGTGGACTACTGCCAGTACGTGTCTTGTCCACCCCGCTGGCCATGGCACCCAAAGGCGGGATGGCACCTCCGCCTAGACTTACTGGGAGCTGAGGGATGCCTCCATTCTGGATGACAGAGATCTCATTGTTCTTCATGGCCAGCCCATTGGTGATGGCAGCAGCGTACTGGTTCCAAAAGCTGGGGTCAACATTCATCGCTCGCGCTGCCAGGTCCTTCTGGAACATCTCAGAGAACTTCAGAGCATCGCCACCGAGCAGGGCCATGGGGTTTTCTACAGACAGGCGGCGGCCACGCCTCGCAGGTGCATTGTTCCACATGTGGGTGCCCATGTGTACCTGTGGGGGATACAGAGAGACAAGCCACAAGTAAGCAAGTCAAGAACTCTGAGGCAGCTATGGCTTGATTTCAATGTTTCATGGGTCCACATTCTAAGCATTAGCCCAGGGTCAGCAGAATGCAGTTAGGGGAGCTTCCCCGAGCACCTTGTATTAGACACACAGTATTTCATTCTGTGAATATAAAAAGTAAAACCGGAGTGTTAAGTGAACAAACTTGCTAGACACCAACACACACCCCCACCAGGAAAAAAAAAATCCCATGAGACTATAGAGAATGTTCTAGAGCTTTAAGGATAAAGGCCCTTATCATCCATTATCCACCTTAGTGTGTGCACATGGAGGTCAGAACACAAACTCTAGTGTCATCTTTCAAACATGCCCCCCACTTTTTTTGAGACAGGGTCTCTTTCTGGCCTGGAATTTGCCAAGTAGACTAGGTACAGCCATCTCCTCAGCTCACGTTCAAGCTTTTAAAAGGTCTTAACTTGAAGTCTATGACTGTCCTCCTTTCTTGCTTCCCCTCAAACAAGAAAATGAGTGCTAAGACCCTCCCAGGCCACCCAGAGCAGAGTCTTTAGGAGGCTCCTGTTCAGTCACAGGTCCTGCCCACTGGCCCTCCCTGGAGAGACTTCTGAGGCCTAGACGGGTGGTATCTGCTTAGCCCCGGCCAGTAGCATGACCTGGAAGCTGGAGCATCTGTCAGCAGTCGGTGTCCAGGGGACACTCAGCTGAGCTTGGGCTTAGGCAAGGACAGACACAACATGTTGTCTTCAGGCATCATGAGCTGGGAAACTTCTCACCCAATATCCTTCCCGGGAGGGCCCCCCCCTTCCCCCGGTCTGCAGCCACAGATGATGGAATGTTCTAGACCTTACAGAGCAAGTCTTGTCTTTGTATTATATGGTAATGTTTAAGGGTCATGTTTATTTTGTTTTCAGACTAGAGGTTTGTGTCATGGGCCCGCTCGCCATGCATCTATGATGACCCTAAGCCTGAAGCCAATGCCAAAGGAAGCAGCCAGACAAGCCCCACCCCCTTTCAGATGGAACATAGATTCCTGCTTTGCTTGCTGTTCAATGGGCTGCATATCTTTTGAGTATGAGCATACACATCATACACACTATGTACACTCATACTGAATATGTACAAACAACCCACTGTACACATGTATGTACATACATACACATGAGGGCAAAGGCAGAACCTCTGCCAGGCAGCCTAGAGAAAGGGTACACAGCACCACCCGTAGGTGCCACGCGACTTGGCCTCAGGCCGTGGCTCTCTTACCTTGAGATTGCCCTTGGTGGTGAAGGCCCTGCCGCAGATGGTGCAGCCGAAGGGCTTCTCCCCAGTGTGGGTGCGCTCATGGATCTGCAGGGCACTGGCTGAGGAGAAGGTCTTCCCACATGACTGACAGTTGTGCTGCTTGGGTGTCCGGCGTGGTGGCGGTGCCAGCATGGGTGCCAGGCCAGGGCTCATCACTGTCTGGGGCCCAGTAGGGACCTGGACCCCGGCCGGTAGTGCTGGGCCCTCACCCAGTGCGATGGCCTTGCTGTGGCCGTTCACTTCCATTTTGATCATGGTGGGCGCAGGGCTGGAGGCCAGGCTAGGCGTGCTGTGGCTGGGACCTAGAGTAAAGTTGGGGTCAAATACCTGAGAAGGCAGCTCTTTCAACTTGTGTGTCAGTAAGTGCTGCTTTAAGTTACCCATCGTGGAGCAGCCTCGCCTGCAGACCGTGCAGACAAATGGCCGCTCCTTGGTATGGCTGCGGTAGTGGATTTCCAAAGCACTTTTGCAAGCAAAGGGCTTGCCACAGACACCACACACAGTGCTCGCACACTTACCCCGCTCTCTGCTCAGGAACAGCAGGCTGAAAGGGGCCTCCTCCTTGATGAGTGGCCGACCAGGGTGGCCCGCTGTCAGGTCTAGGGCACCTCCATTTCCTGGGCCGGGAGGTGGGCTGTCCAGCCTTTCAGTCTTCAGAGGGATCTCCTGTGGATCCTCCTGGTGGCCAAGGCCCGGTGACTTGGAACGGAAGCTCTCACCATTACTGTGAGCAGGGGACAGAGCCTGGGAGGACGAGGACTCGGATAGGGCTGGGCTGCCTGCGCTGCGGCTCTCCAGGTCGCCCACGGCCGAGGAGGAGTCGTTGCTCAAGCGATCGCTTTCCCCAGACCCGTTTTCCACGGACTTCAAGCTGGCCAGCTGCTGGCAGTTCATGACCGAGTCAATCATTTTCATCTGATTCTCCAGGGCGGCGATGCTGGAGATGACTGACGGGGGTGAGGGTGGACAGGAGCCTGAGTAAGACAGAAGCGGTTTAGATGAGTCGCTGGCTGTGTCCTTCAGCTCCGAGTCCTCCTCCATGGAGTTCTCATCGACGTCATCATCAAAGCTGCTGAGGGTCTCTGCATTCTTTTCATCAAAGGGCAGGTCGGCGTCCATGGCCTCCTGCAGGCCCTCAGGCAGTGGCGTGTTTGGAATCTGTCCCCCCATGTGCATACGGATGTGCTGTTGCAGCACCACGGCGTTCGTGAACTTCTTCTGGCAGATAGGGCAAGAATGCTGCACGCGAAGCGGGGGTTTGGCGCGGTGCACCCCGAAGTGTGTCTTCAGGTTGCCTTTGGTGGTGAAGGCGCGGCCACAGATCTTACACTTGAAGGGCCTTTCGCCTGTGTGTGTCCGGTAGTGCATCTTCAGCGCGCTCTGGCAGCTCAGCACACGGTGGCAGATGACGCACTGGTTCGGGTCAGTCATCTTCTTATCAATGTTCTCCACCAGCTGCTGCAGTTTCGAGGTCTCTGACGTTTGCATAGAGTCAAGCAGCCCGCCGAAAGGAAACTGGGCCTTGAACTGGTCAGAGACAGCTGGGAGACCAGGGCTCCCGAGGCTTGTGCAGGCGCTGTCTGTGACACTGGTGGCAGCCGAAGTGGGCAACCCACTGACCTGCCCAGCCACCACGGGAGCGTCTCCTGTCCTTGTGCTTGTGCAAGGCAGGCTGACTGGCTCGGCTTTAGTAAGCGAAGGCCCGCCCAGGAGTGGCTGGGGGGACTCAGGCCTCACTGTGATACCAGACTCAGTATTGTTGAGGCCTGGAGACAGAGAGGTGCATTCGCTGGATGCTGGAGAGGGCCTCTGTGGGGACCTGCTGATGGGAGTGATGCTAGGGGAGTCAGTGTAGTTGTGGGTGCCAGGGACAGTGGGGGGTAGCTGAAGCCCTACTGATGTTGGTACAGTGGGCAGCACTGGCTTACTGTCCAGCCAGGTGGTCACCGGCTTTTCTGGGGGCAGGGACATGCCATAGGGAATCCCAGAGCAGGTGGGCACATTGTCGAGGTATTCTGGGACAGGGTACGGGTTCATCTGGATGTGGGGGTACTTCTCCTTGTGCCTCTGGAAGTGGACCTTCAGGTTGCCCTTGGTGGAAAAGCGGTTCCCGCAGATGTTACATTTGAAGGGCCGCTCCCCTGTGTGGGATCGCAGGTGGATCTGCAACGCACTGTCACTGCCGAAGACCTTGGCACAGAACCTGCACTTGTGCTTAAAGAAAGGGTCCTCGGCACTGGCCTTGGGCTCGAACACTGAAACATTAGGGGGCTTGCCCTTGCGGTGCTTCATAAGAGCCGATAGGGGGTCCAGGGCATTGGCTGTGGCAGCAATGCTAACCAGCGGGTTGGGGAAGATGACACTGCTGGATGAAGTCTGAGGTAGCAGAGGGTTTGGCAGATTGGAGGCTGAGCTGAGGAGGGGCCCAGGACCCAGGGCAGGGGGCGTAGATGCATTTTGGGGCTGTACCGTGTTGCCTACAGTGCTGGAGGCTGCGGCCACGGCTCCTGGAGCCGGGCCAGAGCTACAGGCTGGGTGTGCCGCAGAATCAGTGGGGCCAGCACTGGTGCTGCAGGGAGTGCTTGTGCCGGATGCAGGCTGTGGCAGGTGCTGGGGGCCTTCGAAGGCTGCCGGCAGGGCGGAGCCAGAGCCCGCCGAGGCAGCGGCAGGTCCAGCAGAGAGCTGGAGGGCCGTGTGCGGAGCCAGGCCCGGAAGCTGTCCCGAGGCTGTCCCAGGGGCTGAGGGCTTCAGTGGAGGCCCAGGCTGCCGGCTCATCAGGGCCACCTGGCTGCGGATCTGCTCAATGAGCTGGAGCTGGTGGATCTGCTGCTGCTGCAGGGCTACCAGCTGCTCTAGGATCATGGGGATGGCCACAGCGCCCACGCTGCCACCAGCGCCTGTTGTGCCGCCTGCACGTGCACCCTGTGAGAACTGTGCCACGGCCACCTTGGTGCTGAGCAGCGTCTCCAGGGTCACGTTGGTACTAGGCATGCTGAAGGCCACGGGCTCTGGCTGTGGTGGCAGTGCAGGTGGCGGTGGGGGCACACTCGGGCCTGGAGGGCCCTTGTCCGAAGTTGCCTCCACATCCATGGGCTCCGCCTCCTTTGCAGTAGCCTTCACCTCGCTGCCCTCCGTGGGCGACACCTCCTCGGCCACCTCACTCTCAGTGCGGTCACTGGGCGAGCTGGCGGGAGAAGGTTCTGGAAAGTCCTCGGAGGGTGGTGCCGGCTCATCGTCATGCACGATCAGCACCAGTGGGTTCTTGGTGCAGGTCTTCTTGTGCTGCAGGAAGTCCGCCCACTTGAAGAACTCCGCACAGCACTTCTCGCACACGCTGGTTTCCTCGCTGCCGCTCCTGCTCTCACTGCCGCTGTCTGCGTCCTCTGCACCGTCCCCCGGGACGCCTAGGAAACCAAGAAGAGATTACATCAGCCAGGCTCCGCCAGACAGCCACCCTCCATTTCAAAATTTTGCACATCAGTAAAATCAATATTTTTTATTTTGTACAAATTACCCCACTTCAACATTTCTGACGTCCCAGCGTGTGTGTTCTATGACTCTTTCTAGCTAGCTAATCATTTTCTTAGCACAATCCATCAAATTATGAGGCTCTATCAATTGTGGATACTGCTTCTTAATGAAATTCCATAGAAGGCATCGATTTCCAATATCTTCATACAACCCGCAGCCACCCTGTCTGTTGGGTACAAAGCCAGCCTTCGACGGGCTCATTAGGATTCCCCTTTACCATCGGGCTTCCTCATTTCCAACAAAATTAGAGACGCCTCTGCCAGTTCACTTAACATTGCGGAGCTAATCCGTAACCTTTCCCACACACCAGCACCTGACAGGAAGCCTGTGTGGTGTGGTCTGGGCTCATGGATTTATCATCTCTAAAGCCAGCTGAGGTGGTACTGATCTAACATGATCCCACAGAACCTTTCGAGTCAATAGGCATCTATTTCACATAAGAAATTTAGGCTAAATACTATGATTTGTGAACATAACAAAGAAACTGTAAGTGCTTCTTAAGATCCTAACGGTGATGTCCCTGTCTTCCCTCTTTCAGAAGGGAAGCCTCTACACTTCAGAACTTGTCATACAACTATCAATATATGCTAGGTCTAAATGAATCATGTTCAGTACAATTAATCGGCTCTGTCAGATGCAATATTCTTTGGCAAAATGAACTTAAAATTACATGTTACTGTGATTAGCCCATAGAGTTCAGTGGTTTGCTAACAAACTAGGAATTATATATTTAAAGTTCATTGATGTTGACATGTTTAACATGAGAATGTTGTAGTCAGACACACTTTCTGTACCTATTTTCATCTATTCTCATAGAAAGACTTAGCAAATTATATGCTTGCACCATCGTGGAAAAGCCTCTAATTGGTTACACATGTTTAATTACTGTTGTAAGCAGCTACTTCCTCTGTCTCCCCTAACCCTCTTGTGCCGAATAACGACCGTGTTTAATGAACAACTCTAATTCACACCTGATCAAATAAATGGCTGTACAGGAACGAGAAACCGACCCCTGGTGACACTTCTGGTGCTTGCTTTTTGGGTCACCCGTGGTGGGGTGTGGTGTCCACCACTGCCTGGTTTGGTGTGCCAGCCTGGATGCCACTGACTTGAAGGGTTTTTATTTTTGTTTTGTCGGCTTACAGATGGAGTGACAGCAACAGATTGGTGGCTGAACAGAGCAAGTGTCACAGGCCAGTCAGCTCTTTGTTAAATGTGCAAAGTTGAGGTGGAGAGCAAACCAGCCCCAGTCCGTCCTAAAAAGGCACTGGTGTTCTAATACTAGCACATGGACTTGCTAAAAGTTTCTAACAATTTTCTTTTAAGGTTTGTTTTTTTGGGGGGGGGTGTGCAGGGAGAATAAATGCAGCACCATATTGAGAGAAATCCATTTGTTTTCTTTGTTTTTGTTTTTTTTATTTTTTGTTTTGTAATTTTGTCCAGGAAACCCCCACTGCTCCTTGCCTGGAAAATGAAATAAAAATATTTTTGCGGCTGGTCTGTCGCTTTCCATGAGACCATTATTTCCAGGTAATTTATACGTGCCTTTAAAAATTATTAGCAGCATTCAATTAGCATTTTCTTAACTGGCTAAGCCATTTGAAGGGGAAAGAACTTAGAGCTGCAGCCCATAAACCCCATAGACTTTTAAACTAAACTCAGTGCGGAAGATCAGGCTGCAGCGAGCGGTCTCATTACTGCATGGGGGAAGGAACGTAATAGGTATCTGTAATGAGGTTGAGGGTAGCTAGGAGCAAAGACACAGCCGATTTATACTGCAGATAGGCACATTAGCAAAACAAATACTCTGTGCTCAACTTTGCTCAATGTATGCAAAACTAATTGTAAACCTGCTTAAGGTTATGAAACGGGCTGTGGGGAGTGTAGAATTTTTTAATCATTGAATAAAAACAAACTATGATAAGCTCTTCAAAATTCCAGTAACTTAATTTTAAAAGTTTTAACAAAATGCAATCTTTAAACTTATGATTTCTCTTTAATTAATTGTATAATGTTCTTCAAGACCATATATATCTCATATATATATTACATATATTATATATTACATGGACATTTAAAAGCTTATTTGCATTAAGCAGTAAAATAAATGCACAGAAATAACAAAGCAGGAGGCTAGTTTTAAAAAGTTGCTTTCCAATGTGTAAAGCTATGATATAAAAAGTATAATTTTGGTACTTTCTTAAAATGGCAATGAATCAAAAATTGCTAATGCCTTGAAATATTGTCTATATGTACTTCCTTTAAGGAGATAAAAATGTACAATACAGAAACTGAAGTTTTAAATTTTAAATTTACAATATCAGACAGTAGCCTACTAAAAGAACACTTTTTCTTTATGTTTAGTATGTGTTAGAAATAATTCATTCAGGAAATGCTTAAAAGTGGGCTGACTCTGAGATCATTTAAAGTGCATTCAGTGTAGAAAGAATTAATTTGCATAACTGTAAGTAAGTTATACCTTCAAAAATGAGCATTTCCCAGATTTTCCTTATAATACCCGCGCTTTTCAAAAGGGTCTTGGCCCAAACAATTCTCTATTTACCTTAAAGATTTGCATTTTTACATTCCCATTAGTTTTTTTTTTTAAATGTGTTAAACTGTTTTTAGGGTTCACTTCCAGATGCACTGAAACTGAGAAGGGATCCCTCAGGTAATTTCTTTCTTCCTTTTTTTTTTCTTCCACTGCAAGGGCTGCTAAATTGTGTTTCTTAGCTGTACCGAGTGTGCGTGGAATATTTAAGCACGTTCTACCAAATAATGCCATTTTGTTTAATGCAATGTTAAGTGATAATTATCCCAACATAGATATTTTGTTCAAAGTAAAATGATCCTCCACCTATAGTCCTTCCAAACTGAAGGAGGAAATTGTGGGGAAAAGACTTTCTGACCCTTTGGACCCGTTAACAGTTCTTTATGTTAATGAGCCCAACGAGGAAACCAAGCCTGGTAACAATTTGCTTATGAGCCAAGCTTCATCATGAATTTCACTTTTGGCAAAAGAGTGATCTTAAAAGTTATAGTCAGTGAGGGGAAATTTCTTCAGTATGATTTGCATTTCTTATCTGGGGCAAATAAATTAGAATGGCCACTTAACATTTCTGCTAGGGTCTGTTTAAAAATGCCAATAACACAGATGCTTCAGTGTCTCACATGCTCAAGCTATAGCCATGTTTTCCAAATCTGAATGTAACTAGACCTCCTTCATAAAAGTTGGAGGCAAGCAGAAATTTATTATTTTAGGCACAATTACAAATAAAGGACTAGTGAACTTGAACTTGCTTGTCTATATTTGAAATGTTTTTTAAGTCACAAAATACTCTTTAACTGAACTGACGGATGATCAGGAATATGCTTTCCTAAGGACAGGATTCTTTAGAGCATGGAGACATTTTCCTGACTCACAGATCGCAAATGTTGACCTCTGATGAATTCTAGAGAGCCAGAGAAATTACATGGGAACCTGCTTTTGAGCATAGGCATGCATAGCACTGTCTATGTGCAGAGCTGACATTGTTATTTGTTTTCTGTAGGAGAAAACACAGATGGGTGCCCTGGCTGCTTTATACTTTATCACATTGCTGCTACTGGCCTTTAACTGCCATCTTGTAAAGCCAAGATTATATTATTCAACCGTGTTTCACTTATGCTTACACTCTGAACTGGCCACCATGCTAAAAAGTAAAAGTTATTAACTTACTAGTTAATATTGCTTAAAATTTTTGTTTACGGGTAACCAGAGTCAAAGAGTCACACTCTTCAAAAGAACAACAAAAAATCTTTAAGAAATGTATTGGCAATTCAAGTTTTTATTCTTTCTTTCTTTCTTTTCTTTTCTTTCTTTTTGAGGAGAAGATTTAAAAACAAGCATTCTAATCAGTCTCATTTGTGTCAAAGTAATTTATATATTTTTTACCTAGTGGTTGTTCAGCAGCTAAGATTTGAAACTCACTAGGCAGGGATTAAGTAGGCGTTTTATAGCACTTCACTATAAAGGTTACATGTGCTCATTCGCTCATACGCTATGGGGAGAGAAAATGCTAACCAGTTGACCAACTAATTCATCTGGATCTCCCTTATGGAAGGGCCTCCTGCCTAGTTGGCAGACCAGCTGGTGACAGTGGCTACCAAGTCAAGATACCTACCAAAAGGACCACATAGTTTGCACTATCCTGGGAAATCAGTCATCTGCATTGGAGGAGGTAATAATAATAATAATATCTGGGGTTGATCTGTAGTCCTCCCAGCACTTGGGGTTCCTAACTCCATCTTGAGCAATAGTCCTGTCTGTGGCTGGCAGAGAAGAAGGCCCACAGATGACCCTCAGAGAAAGCCACAAGGCACTTAGCTAGCTGCACAGCAGTTTTCTTGTGTTCATGGATAAAATAGCATGTTTAATAAGAACCTGCCGCTCCTCAGCCTTTCTCACCTACCGCAGCTTCCGAGTGAGTCTCTTGCTCTCACTTCTGGTGAGTTTTGGAAAATGACACCATGCCCTCTCTGTCTTCCAGAGCCTGGCAGTCTGTTTCAAGCCCCAAGTGAAGACATTGCAATGTATAAATATGAGACTCCATGCTTTCTCTATACAAATATTCATGCGCACACATTTAGCAAGACTTATTTTCAGTTTCTCTTTTCAGAAGTGTAAAGAATTTCACTCATTACAAAGCAGCAGTAAAATTGCTGATTTATGGTTTCCTTTACTTTGCTACATATTTTCAATTCACAACAATTAACAAAGGGAGAATGCAGACGTGTTTAGCACAGAGAGAGGCATGTTAAACTTCCCCTCTTAAACTTTTAAATGCCAGGTGGGTCTTCCCGACAGGAAACCCCACTTTTTCCTTTGTCTTTCCATCTCTTAAAAATGTAGCAAGCATTTTTCAAGTTTTCTCAAACTCTTTGAAGACACTTATTTTCTTGCAAATTAATTCTTTTTAACTCTTTATGATAGCTTTGAATCCCATAAAGAAAGATGAATTATCGCCATACTGAGCCCAAGCTGTGTCACAGGAGGAGACAAATAGAGACCCCCACTGGGTTTAACAATGTAGAAGAAATTCCAGGCGCAAAAGAAAAATTTCTGTCCTTTCCCCCAGACCTGGAAGCGTGTGCTCACGGAGTTGAACGGTGGAGGGCAGTCTTGCTATGCTCAGGGCGGCATTGACCCACCCGCTCCCTCGTATTTAGTGGCCCACAACACAAATTTGTTAAGTCACGACCACCTGTGGCACAGGCCCCAGGCGTCTTCTGTTTAAACTGGTTCAGTTTTAATCTGTACCGGTGAGGCTCTGGGGACTGAGACACTGTCCCTTTATGGGACACAAAGCTGAGGTAGCAGCGTGCACACAGTCACTTTGATAGAAAGATGTTTGTGGCACTTTAAGGCGTGAACAATCAGCCTTTCGTCCTGTTGTCAGGTTTGACTCACACTCATATCTCTGAGCGTCACCAAAAAAAAAAAAAAAAGTCACAGATTTGAGACGTGTATGAGACAGCAACTCTGGTCATAATTTGGTGATAGTGTTTTAAATACAGAGATCTCCACGGATCTAAGACAAGAACATGCTTTTATGACATACCTCCTAGAAAGTGTCCGTTTGATTGAAATTCACTATCAGAACACATACAAACCTTCCCACCCCACCCCACCCCCGTCAGTTGGCAAGGGGTTGGGGGATAGAGTGAGCGAGCAAAACGGGATTTCAAGCAGAAGTGTCTAGGTTGAAACAGCCCTATGCACTCACCAACTAGGAAAGAGTCTGAGATCACCTGTATACATTAGGCTTTAGGCTCCTGGGCTAGGCGATTAAACCATCGGTTTCCATCACTGACCAGCACTTCATGGTGCTACTTCATCTCGATGGGAGAAATCTGCATACAAGCAGAAAGCAATCCTGGAAAAGCCACCACCCACCCCACGATGCCAGTGACTCTGCATGTGTACAAATTACACAAGACCGAGCTGAGGCCACACCAAGGACCCCGTAATGTTGAGGAATGAGGACAAAGTGCCCTGGCACCCGCAGGGTTAATTAAACCGTTCAAGATGTAATGGCTACACAAAAGCAAGCGGTTTCTCTTCTTCCAAGAGCTATAAACACTTGTGCTGAACTGGACGGCATTTGATAAGCTTGTACTGCTCGGAACAAACTCATGGGATCTCTAGTTAACACTCAAGACTCGGAGTTCACACTTAACAGAACGGTGGTGAGTCCTGTTGCCAAGGTCAACCGCACAGGAGCACTAATTGTATTATGAGCTTGACATCTAGCGGCCACCCCTGGCAGGCCAAAGCTGCAAAGGTTAAATCAGCAAGTCTTGTCACAGCCTTCCTAGCGACTCACCTTTCCTAGGACCACACTTAAATAACAGTTCCATGCCACACTCTGAAGTTCCATGCCTGTAAAGAACGCAAAGGGGACTGAGCCTCCTAGAGTACACCCCACTCTGCTAGAAGTGAGAGCAAAGGTCCACCCTCAGAGGGAGACCACTCGGGAACCATCAGCCCCCCCCCCTTTGGTGGCCAGAACCCCTTTCCTTTAATTAAGAAACTAATCAATCTTGGTCTCGAGCATAAAGGTCATTCCATTATTTTGTTAAAAACCTGTATTTGTCACTTTCTAGAGCATTACTTGCCTTGTTTTTCTGGCAGTCACACAGTTAGCCACACCTCAAATTATAACCATGTTGAAATTACAAGGAGAGAAAAAAATCTAAAATATTTTAAAAACAGTTTACTAAAAACAATTACTAAAATTCGATTTTCACATAGATTGCATATGAAAAGTGCAGCAACTAAACACACAATTACAGAGGTGCTCAGCCAGCAGTAGAACCTTACATGTTCCTGAGATTGTCTAAGATTCACTGGCCTTTCTGATACTGGCAACTAGTCAAGAAATCATGGACAAAAACAAAAGTCATTGAGACAGTAAAGGGAAGGAGAGAAAAAGGAAACCCTTCCTTTTCATATTATTTCTTAAAAGGACACTCAAAACCAGGTTGCTGTATTAAAAGATGGTGAAAAATCGCATTAGCAGCTTAAAGACTTTTAACTTACTTAAACAAGACCTTGTGCCAAGACTTACACATGAGGATGCTAAATTCCAACTGATGGTCAGTTCACAGAGCAGAAATCTTGGTTCTGTTTATTGCATTCCCCATTCCCAAAGAAAATGCTCCTAAGGCCACCAGGAGGTAGATGGTAGGGCTGAAAATGAAATCTGACTTTTTGTCTGTTTTCAACATCATTCTAGATACAAAGAAATAATCAGCTTGCTAAGTAATTCCTGCTGTTTCTCCCTCTGTACCCTTCCCTCTCGTTCAGTCCGAACACATCTGAAAAACCTGGATTATGCATAGGCTTTGAAAAGTTTAGAATGCACTCTACTTAAATTCCTTAACTCTTGTCTCATAATCAGCTCTCTTTAAGGTGGTATTAATTGGCACCCATTTTAGGAGTGCGCATTTTTAAACAGGTTAAGGTTGGGGGTTTTTTTTGTTTTTTTTTTTTTTTTGAGCGCTGTTTTAAAAAGAAATGTTTGCAAATTCTTTCTTCCCTTCCCCCCTCCACTTACTTTTTACCTTTCGAGTTTCAGAGAAAACAATCTGCCAGTGGATGTAAGAAAGTGGGCTTCTGTATTGTCCCTTTTGGTATGCTGAATTGTAAATGCGAGTACTGGGGGAGAGGGGGGGAGGCGAACCCTGCATATACAGATAAAAGAAAAAAGATCTCACTGAGCTCTACCGGCTTTCTCCCTGAACTTAAGCAGTCTGTGAATTCCAGTGCTTAGTTCTTAGGTCGAAGCTTACCACATTTGAAAGAAATTTCAAGATAGCCATATACTGTAAGCTGGTAGAAAATAAAAACACCATGAGGTCATTAGTGACCACAAAAAGATGAATCCTCAGAACTGTTTTAAATTACAACATTCTTTTGTTCTTCCTTAAAAACAGACTTTCCCAAGACAGAGAAATGCATCTTTAGGAACTGCCTTCCTTTTTTCTTTGGCCGGCACACGGTTGCGATGTCTTTAAAGTTCTTGGTAGGGCTTGAGTGTGGCGCTGTCACTGCAAGTTTTAATTAGTTTTTCTTAGAACAAAAATCTTCAGCTGGCTCAGGGGATAACATCATTGGCGACACAGATCTAACTGAATCCCAGCGCTGAATCACATCTATTTCTAAAATGGGAAATATTCACGAATAAACAATTTTAAACAACAGTTTCTATTGGGAGCTTGAGTCTCAGTAACTTAAAATAAAAATGTATCACAGGGTAACTCCTGAAGTTTCCATAAGGCAGCCTTGCTTGCTTCCATGTAGATTTGTCATTCATCCCTTCAGTCTAAAAGGTGGAGAGGACTAAAGCTTTTTTCTTATTGCTTGTCTAAAAATCAACTCCTGAAAAATAAACCATTTAAATATGCAGTTTCCACTGGAAATCAACGTGACTATGCATTTTTGGCCTCTTCTATTCTCTCTCTCTCTCTCTCTCTCTCTCTCTCTCTCTCTCTCTCTCTCTCTCACACACACACACACACACACACACACACACACATGCACATGCACGGTATCTGTTCTGTATGGTATTAACAAAAGCCTTCAATTCCTCTACAGAGATGGACCTGGTGCTTTAATTAACATGTCACACCCAAACTGATACAAAGGAACCATGGACTTCATTTCTGAAACACGGTAGACTTGTCTCACTTGTAACTTCACGCAGCACACATTTGTCTCCTCTACATGTAAAACAATTTAAGAATTTGAAATGACAATGGAGTAATTTAGTTTACAAAACAATTTATCCTTAAAAAGAAAAACAAATCCTATTTCTCTTGGTTGTGTTAGAGTTAAGACAGCATGAGCATTCCTTGACTTCATAGGGAACAGAGTATCTTTTATGCTCCACGAACAATCTGCTTCAGAACAATTAAATCGGAAAGAACTTATTTTAACAGTTTCCCTGAGCTATCCTTCAAACACCAATAGCACATGCAGCTTTACTAGGGCTCAGCCTCAGACAGGCTATTTTTGGCCTGTTGCAAAATATGCTGAGGAACTGTGGCAACCTCGGGCTCAGAAGTGTGAATGACTGTAAAAAACTGCCTGGATAGAAACGCTGCTACTGAAAGGAGAGAAAACCTGGATATGGGAGAGTCTTGAAATAAATTCGAGCAGCGAGCAGAATTCAAAAGAGAACTCGTAAATAATTGACTATCTGGGGTTTTCAACACGGTCGGGGTTATATATCCTCCGACATGTTTACACGATTAACTTTACCACACTCACATATCTGAAGCGAAATTAAAAATGAACAACAGTGCCTCGGCTTGTTAATTGTTAAATACACGAGGTTTTACTCTATTAATTAAAATATGCTTTAATAAAAGGAGACATTGCACATTTTGATAACGACCCTACAAAGCGGAGAAGTATTTACACTGTTGCATTTTAGAGCGGCGGTGAAAGCGGATTTTGAGCTATTCAGGAGCCGCAATAATGAAGCTTTAAAATTCCTCACTGGGATGCAGTGTAGTTCTTTTGAGGGAAAGACTGTCTTTCTCATTCGGCAGAAATAAATCCATTCATTTGATCATGTAGTCATTGAGGGTAATACAAAACAACCCAAGTGTGAGAAATTCTATGTGAAGAAGTAAACAAAACAAAAAAATCCATTTCCATGACAAAAAGATTCTTTGTCCCTAATCTACCCAACATATGCAAGCGTTTCTCTTTAGCATATCGCCCGTTCTAATCTTGGCTGACTTGGCTGCAGAGATGCGGGTCCCTCACCTCATGGCAACAAAAAGACCCAAGGAGTCCCATTTGATTTAATTCATTCCAGGGCTGCTATGGGCATTTTCTCACTTTCTACTGCGACGTGCATGCTTTGTCAAACTTTACCGCTGTGTGTTAAAAACTTAAATTCTGTCTATTAGGGTTTTGATGGCTTTTTTAAAAAGATGGTATTATTTTTATAGTTAAAAGATTGTTTAGTATCTGCCTCTAAAGAATTTACGATAGGTTGATCATAAAAAGTTGGCTTTTAAGAAATAAATTATTCAACCTCGAACTAGCTGGGGGGCTCTGTGTCACATGCGGCCGCCCCTCCTCGACCTCCTTGCTGGTGCCCTGAGGATCCTGGCAAGACGGGCCAAAACTGGCGCCCAGGGCTCACGGATTCAGGGTGCCATAAACTTTAGGGTGCCAAAGTTCAACTATACTAAATTCGCATCTTCTCCAGCGTCTAACTTCCGTAGTGCCCGTCCTGCACTTTTGGATGGTTCTAGGTAACTGCGAAATAACTGGGAAGGTGCCTCCAGAGCCCGATTTCGGTAAGTCCAGAAGAGTACGAAAAGGCCGAAGGGAAAACTTGGAATCCACCAGAAACGTGCCGAGGTCCTACCACATACACGCACTAGCCCCCAAAAGAAACAGCTGTGCTCGCGCCCCACAATTCCCTAGTCGGCCATTAACGAAAGGCCAAGAGACATTTACTTCCCCACTTGCTTCCGAAAGGGATGATTGGATTTGTCGACGCTCTGGGACACCGCCGGGCTCGCGGCCTGAGGGTCACCCGAGGCGTCTGCTGGCCGCATCAGAGACTAGCAACCGAGAGAGAGTGAGACTGGGATCACCGAGGTGGCGTTGGGGCCCCGGGTAGGCTCCAGGCTGAGCACCAGGGCGCGCGGCGCCGAACAAAGCTGGCCAGGCGGCGGCTTCCAGGGCCCGTGTCCAGCGGTAGGTGAGCCCCGGACGCGTTCCCCGCTGCTGCACCCTCCCTGGGGTCAGTTCTGAGCTAGACTAGGGTCCCGGCGCATCCCCGAAGCTCCGGGCCCACCAAAACAGCGTGTGGGCTCAGGGAGCCGGAGCCTCACGGAAGCGGCAGTGCAGACCCCCTCCCGCCCGCTCGCCTCCAGTCGGCCTCTGCCTCCCACCCAACCGACTCAGATCGGTCCTGGAGCCATCCCGGCCGCAGCGCCCTCGGAGCGCAGCTCCCCAAAGTCCGAGCAAAGGAGCCAAGTTTACTTGGCCCACAACTCTTTTCCGCTCCCGCGCCCTTCGAGGGAGTACCAGTCAGGGCTGGCCAGCTTGGCCAAGGGGCCAGACTCAGAGCGAGCACTCGCTCACGGGAACAGGGGAACTTTTTCCCACTCCGAGACGCGCGCAGTCGCTCCCACCGCCCGCGCTTCCCAACCTGGGTGGGCGCCCCAGAACTCTGGGCCACCCTGAGATCCCCGGCCCTCACCGTGCTCCGAAACCCCGTCCTGCGGCGGTAGCTCTTCGTCCGACTTGAGATGCTGGGGCTTGGCCTGCTTGCGCCGAGACATGCTGCTAGCGGCGCTCCGGCCCCGTGCGGGGCAGCGGCATCAGCGGGGTGGCCGGTGGGGACAGCGCGGGGTGGGCGCGGGGCGGCCGGGCAGGCACGGGGCGCGGGGCGCGGGGCGGTGGCGGCGGCTACGCGGGCCGCGCATGGGGCTGAGCAATTAGGCTGGTGAATAATGCATGGCCATTAGCGGAGGGCCTCACCGATTGGCCGGCCTCCAGCGGACTCCGGCGGCCTATGCAAATGAGGCCGCTCTCGCAATTAGCGGCCGCGCTGGCGAGGAGGGGCCGCGGCGCCTGCGGACCGGGGTGCGCGCCGCCCCACGCCGCTCACATCGCGGGCTCTGCCGGCCGCCCGAGCTCAAGCGCTGCGCTCCTCCGTCGCCCAGGTGCGGCTCCGGCGGGTCGGGGTGCGGCGCGGGCCGTTGCGGCGGCCCCTCCGCGCCGCACAGGCTGCAAACTTTGGTGGCGTCCGCGCGACGCCGTCTCCGCCGGCGCGCCGGGCTCGCCCCTTTATAGAGTGTCTGCGCCGCCGCCCGCACCGCGCACCCGCCCCCCCCGCCGCCGCCGGGCCGCCCCTCCCGGAGCGAGCGGCCGCGGGCAGGGCTCCGGCCCCGCGCCTTTGTCTCGCCCGGGCCGCTCGGGCGCCGCACCGCCTGCGCTCCGGGCCGGCCGACCGCTTCTAGTCCTCGGGAAGCGATTCGCCGCGCCGATCGGCTCACCCAGCCCGCTCCGGCTCAGGTGCCCCTGTCTCCAGACTTTCTCTCCCGGCTCCTGTCCACTTCACGGGGTCCTCCGGCAACCCGCCAGGCTCGGAGGCTCGCGGCCAGAACGGAGTGCGCACGGTGGGGTGGCGGGACTTCGGCAAAAGCAACTTTCCGGTTCGGAAGCGGCGCGGGCCGCGCGGCTCCTCCCCTCCTTGCGTTCTCCTCCCCTCTGCTGTCCCCCGCTCCCCCACCCCCGGTCCCCACCGACTCCCGAGCGCCTGCCCCGCCCGCTGGCACCACTAGGGCTTCACGGCTCCTCGCCCGCCTGCCAGGGCCTCCCCACCGCGGACGGCTTAAGTCTAGGGGAGGGAGGGGACAGCGAGGCCTAGGTATGCTCCCCCCTTTTCGTTGCCGCCAACTCCGTGGCCCCAGCGCCTACTGTCCAGGCCTACGGAGTGGGCAACGAATGCGACTCAAAGTTCCAAGTCCACGAAAGTCCAGCAAGCCTGCCGCGTGTCGTCCGGATTTCGGGGATAAGGTGGGGACCAGGTGAGGGGGTCACGCATGTCTACGCCAGCCGGGCACCCTTGGACAGCTGGCGAGGCGCGCTCCCCGCACCGGTACCCCCCCACCCAACTCCTGCGGTCACGCGAACGCGGCCTCGCTCCTGTGCGCACACTCGTGCGCTCTCGTTTAACACGAGTGCGCGCGCCCGCGTGCGTCCTCCATCCCGGAGCTGCCACCAGGATGTGCCCCGGGCCTCCCCACAGCTGCTCCAAAGCCCTTCTCCCCAGCACGTGTGTTAATTTTTTTCGTCTTCAATTTCTTATTTTTGCCTGTGCAAGTAGCCAAGTATGCGAAGCTTGGCTCAGATGGCCTCCCGGAGTTTACCCTGGTTTGTTTTGTGGGTGGGAAAGTAAGAAGGCGACCCTTCAGCCCCAATGCCCAGCGACTTGAGAGCTTCCCGCGGGGCTGAGGGAATGAACTGATGGAATCTCCTGCCCCCTCCACAGGACCCCAAACTATCGAACTCGCCAGGCTCTTGGAAAGCTCTCTTTCCGTTCTAGGCATGGGTTCCCACACTACATTCTCCCTCCCGCATTTAGTCTAAGTTCCACGAAGCAACAGCTTTAGGCTCCGGGAAGAGCGCGGAGGAAGGATGCGCACAGGTTGGAATCGCCTCCAATCGGCCCCAAGAGCCACTTACGAAAAAAAAAAATTCCTTAAGGTTGGTTTGTTTTTCCTTTTTGGTGGAGGGTGTACTTATTTAAGTGAAAAAATTAAAAGCAAATAAAAGATGTTCGAAACCGTGAATTCTGTTGTAACACACACACTTACGCACGCGGGTGGCACGTTTACAGTTAAGTTATATGTATGAAACATCTTACTGTCCCTGTAATCACGCGGTGAAGTTCTGAATGGTTGCAGGGGGTGGGGGAGGGAGAACACACGTGCCTGGTTCAGAGGTGTTTGGCGACAAAAAGTTTACATCTAGGACTTTGGGGCGACCAGGGCAGGACTTTTACTATAGAAAAACAGAGAACAGAGTAAAGAATGCAATACAAGTGAGGAGAAAGAAAAATGAAAGTGTTTTGTTGGGAGCAGGTATAATGTGTAAAATGAGTAAAATAAGAGTATGAGAGAAGTTGCAGCGACTTGGGAAGATTGTCACAGGTCATCTGTGTTCACCGCTGGCAAAAGGTGTACTGTCTTATGATTTGCTTTTCCCTCCCTCCCTCCCCTTCCTTTCTCCCTCCCTTCCCTCCTTTTCTGGCACACTTTAAGGGAGAATCAAAAGCCTGTTCCCATAAAGTCTGAAGTCTTTCGGGGAAGATGAATCCCACTGGATCCCACAACCACCTGGTCCTTGTGGAATCTTCGTTTAGGTCACGTTAAGCCGCTCTCAACCCTTTCCTTGTTGCTTGAGGCCCTCTTCCATCCTCCCTTGCCAGTCCCTCCTGATCTGTAGCAAGCCGGAGTGCTCGCCCCAGGTCTTTCTTGCCAGTGTAACTGTTTAATTGGAAGACTTGCTTTGCATTTTCTATGAGGTGTGGTTCTGGGAGGATCTTTCTAGTACCTCCAATGAAGGCGAATCCTGTTCTTGCCCTTGTAAAAGGAGCTAGACCTCCGAATCCGGAGGTGTGGCTCGATTGGTAGGTTAGAAAGGTGAAGCAGATGGGGCTCAGGCAGACGTGGACCTTGCTGATCCGTCTCCCCAGCTAGTATGCAAGGATGCGGGGTGTTGAGGTCTCCGCACGGGACCAGGCCAGGGTGTTCTGCCATGGCAGGGTCATGATGAAGCCTGGCTGAGTTGTGCGGTTGAGGTTGCAGGCTACCTAACTCCCTTGAGGCTGACTTCGCTGGAATTTCGTTGAGAAGATGTCAATGATGCAGAGGAAAGAAACAAGGAAGCAGTGTGTGTGTGACAGAAGCCTATGTAGATGGCATCCACTGCAGATGGGCCACACTCAAGTGGATCACAAAGACCGAGGAGAGGGGTTTTTTTAAAAAAGGAAAATGGAAAACCTAAGCTTGTTACTTCCTGCATACCTATTCTCTCTCTCCCTCCCTTTCCTATGCTTCTATGGTACAGCTTTCATCGTCCTTACGCAGTGTGGCAAATTTCAATGAAAGAGTTTGCATCTGAAGCCTTAATCAAAACAATCTATTGCAAAGTGACAGGATGTTGTGGGGTATTTTCACAGATGAGGCAGGAAGAAGGCTCTCTGGCTGTGCCCAGGTTAATACACAGAAGAGGTGCATGCTCCACTGTAGTTAGACACACTGAACATTCACACTTACCGCATGACCACTGTCTATTAAAATATTGCAATACCTAAGTACTATTGCAAAAACAAAAGTTGCTTTTCATCCCTGTAATTAAATCTAATTTGTTAATTGTCTCTCCCCCTGCGACGCTGTTTTCGTCTTAAGAGGTGACACGTTATTATTTTGTCTGCTTAATGATATTATTTACAAATTAATACTGTATATTTTACATTAATGGAACATATAATTAGGTGTTTGAATTAATTTGTATCATTTCTTCAGATGAAACAGAAAGCCTGTCTGCAAGATTGACTTGACAAGGGGAGTTGACTAGTTGGTTCTGACTTCACAGTCACAGTTTACTGGAGATACCTGGCTCTAGATTCACAGAGGACAGTTTTACATAGCTGGAGTTGACTTTTTCCTTACAATATGGCTATTTCTCCAGCTCCTTCACACAAAATAGGGATTCAGATATTAGGGCTTTTGTTCTCTGTCTTCCCTCCCCCCTTGCCATTTCTCCCTTTTCCCTTGGTTCCTTCCCCACCCCCAACTTAGGTCCTTTGGGTTAAATTCAGCATGATTTTGCGCCTTTAATGCTGTGACAAGTGACCACTAATTGGTTCTCACTAGAGCAAAGTTATTACCATACTAATATTATTATTGGTAAGAAGAGGTAATTGATAACACCACCTGCCACTCTGGGGCAATCACAATGATAAATGTTTCCATCAACAGGAAATCTGTGCTTGGTGTACCACAGCCCAACGCAAACAGCATGTCAAGTGCCAATTATAGAGATGTTGCTTTCCTATTACAGGGTGTATGTGGGGGGTGGGTGCTAGAAAACATATAGTCAAAAATTATACTTGTGGGGGATATTTTTTTTGGGGGGGGGAATGTTTTATCTGAGCTTCTGCTCTTCTACTTGAAGTTAACTAGTTAAATCCGTGCATAGCCCTGCCCACACCAGATTCAGCTCAGCCCCTGCTCTGATCGCTTTTTGCATTCAAAGTCATTGAAATAAATGCACCCAGATACTTTTAATAGGGGGAGCCATGTGCTTCATATTTAAATCCGCCTTGTGCTGTGGAGCCTTATGTGGAGCATATTTACTACAAGGTACCATGCAGCTTCACTTTAGGCACCTCAGTAAAGCAGTGCATGGCTTTTTACACACCACACACACACACACACACACACACACACCACAGTCATCATCTGCATGCCTGGGGCTACAAATGTTATGGAAGTCCTTCTTCCCTGACCACCAAACTTTGAATCTGGGCTGCATATGGCTGGGAATCGGTGCTTTAGCATGTATGATTATATAAATAATGCCAGGGCTGAAAATTTTGACTCCCCTGCCTGTGGAGAAGCGCAAGTGATTATTATTAGTTTGCATTAATAGATGCAGGCCTCAAAAGGCGAAATCAGCTATTGATAATTGCAAGAAGTATAAGGCAGCTACTGTATCGATCGGCTGGCCCCTTATTCCCCTGGTATGGGAGAGATAAGAAGACTCACTCTTTAGTGCAATATAATTTCTTTTGACCTATCTGCTTGCTACAGACTTATGATGAATAGCCAGAGTGGCTAAAGTCCTTTATCACGAAAGTTACCCCTTGATATAATATTGATTCTTTATAACTAGCTCCAAACACAAAAATCAAACTGTCCTCTTGACCATCATCATCATCAATATCATCACAAAGCCTTCGGAATAAAGATCAGCTGCAGCCAGAAAACGCTTTCTGTAATCTCCCTGGTTAATCTTTATTTGCTGATGATGAAAAGGGGGGAAAAGTGTGTGTGTATGTGTGTTTGGAATGTCATTTGGATGAATACTCTCACACATCCTAGGTCAAGGCAGGCCTGTTTCTTCTGGGGAGCGCTACATGACAGGCTGATGTGGTCAGGCCTGCTAGGCCTAGCCTTGGAAATGTCCCCTGGAGCCCTGGGTCTGGGGAGACCAAAGGGGTTCAAGGGCTCCCGTTGCATTGGAGACAGGACTGGCCCAGAGCCGCCTGCTCAGCGGGAAAGAGTCCTCTTCCTAGGTGCTCTGACCAGCTCGAAACCCTGGCGCCCAAGAGAAGATGGGGCTCGCCGGGTGGGCTGGCCAGCACCGAGGGGCCCTTCAGTTCAGAGGCGACATCAAAGGCTGCCCCAGCAATTCGTGTGCATTTCCCTCAATTAAGAGCATTTCCTGTCCTCTCTGCTTCTGCGCTCGCCCCGCCCCCCAACCCCCAACCCCCAACCTGGTCTACAGGCGCGCCAGGGGTCTAGAGATCTGTAGTCGATTCCCCCAGGAGCGTGCGTGAGGACGCCTGTACGCGCGTGGAAGCCGGAGGAGGTCCATCGAAGGTCTATGGAGGCCGAGTTTCGGGCACATTTGGGGAGGTGTTAAGTGGAGGACAGGGTGAATGTGAAAGGAATGCACTACTACTTCCTGGAGCTTTCTGGGCTCCAGAGCCCATCCTCAGAGGCTTCACTTCTGGTCTCCGCCAGTGGCTGTCTTTATGGACCCCAAGTGCAAGATTCTCAAGAGGCCCCTCCATTTAACACACCACTGACTTTGATCCCTTCTCACACGCATTTCTGTAACCTTCACATGTCAAGAGCCAACTCTTTGGGGGTTGGGGACAGATGAAATGGATGTAAGAATGTTGGTCTGCTAGGGCCAAAGCCAGGGAACCACCCCCTGCAGTTTCCTAATTAGCACGGCGGCGGTACGAGCTGGGGCAGCACTGGGGCAGGGAGGGGGGAGGGGGACGGGGGGGGGCGGTTCTTCTACACCAGGCTGGGAGGACTGTCTCTCACTGAGGTCCCCATGGAGGTCTTGAGTCCCTGTGCGGGTCCCTGGGAGCACGGATTATAATTTCCCATGTGGGTGGTGCAGGTAGGAGGTTTTAGTTCCCAAACCAGTTGTTAGGATCACATACCTCTTGAGCCAACAACGACTCTTTTACAGCTCTGTGTTTCAGTTCTTTAGAGGTCACCGGATCCTGAAGGATTCCACCACGTGGCGGCCAATTGGTCCATTGCTGCTGGAACACAGTTTGTAGTGAAATACACAGCCAAGAGCTTGGCGATTGCCCAGGGCTGATCTAAGGCTTTTTGGAGACCCCAGTCTCCAAATATCCCTGTGAGTAAGGGATGTGTTAGGATTCGCGCTGGAAACAGAGCATTACTCTTCATAACAGGCTCAAATAAGCTTCACAAAGCAGACAATTACTGTGCAGTAAGTCTTTGCCCCAGATGTCTTTTTTTTTTTTTTGGCGACAAGCTCAGTCTATGTTCAGAGAGGCAATTCTGCAGAAGGGAGGGGAAGGTGTTTACCCTAAGGCCAGGACTACCTCCTTACAAAACAGTCAGTTCTGGGTGGGGCTTCAGGTGACCTAAAGCTGGATTCTGAGGGAAACAGCCCTGTGGTGGGTCAGGAAGGGGCAGCCCTGTTAAGACTGTCCTGTTGGTTAGAATCTGCTCAGTCTACAGGAACAAGACATGACATCAAGGTAGAGTCTCTATTGAGACCTGGGCAGAATGAATTGGACCTGATTATTAAAGTGGATCAAGGAATTTCTCTCCAAGCAGAGGAACCAGGTTTAGGGGAAAACCAAGCTGTTTTCAGTACTAAAGTGTCAGAGGCTCACAGGGTGCCTACCGGCACCCTTCTGGGTCTCCATGTCCTTCGGCATGCTGGCCACTGCAGAGAGAAGCCTGGCTGAATGCATTCTGTGTCTGAAGCATAGATGCATCAGGACCTTTCTGTTTAAAGTAAAACTTAAAGCCGGGATGGTGACAAAACACTTGCTCAGTGTGAATGAGTCCCCAGCATCTGTCCCAGCTCCCTCCACAGACAAAGGGAGGATCATAAGACAGCCATTCTGTATGGGGGATGAATATCAGCCACAGGAAAGGACAATCTAAGTGGCCCTTTCAGCAACACACTAGAATATTCACCAGCATTGTAAACTTCAGAAAGCTGGACTCTCCACACTGCACAGTTTAATCATGTGTTTTCAGGAGCAAAGAAGTCTCCTCCTTCAGTGAGCCACTGAAAGATTGTAGTTTTTCTTTTTTCTTTCTTTCTTTCTTTTTTTTATAGATGCCTTACCAAGAAAGGACAACTCTATTCTTCAGCCCAGTGGCCCTGCGTTATTAGCATGTGGCCTTCTCTTAAGGGGAGGCAGCCTCTGTAGGCTGAATGTGAGGAAGGAAGGGGTCATGAGAGTGTCCCTGCCACTGTGACCAAGCAGGAGCCCTTTAGTTACCTGTCAGGGCTTCATGACAAAATAAAGAAAGCCCATCTGAGAAAGGTGGTAGTCATGGGAATCTGAGAAACAGCTGAGTGTGGAAGGCAAGAGAGAAGAGAAAGGGCTCAGCAGCTGAGGCTCAGAACAGCTGGTAGGGCCCTGAAGGAGAAAGAGGGTCTGGGACAGTGGTGAGGTGGGTGGCATCCAGGTTCCCTAAACCAGGACTCCCTCCAGAGAGTTCCCCTCTAGGGAAACACAGAGCTGGAAGTTGTACATCCTACAGATGACAAGAGCCATCTGTCATAGTCAGGATTTTATTCCTACACAAACATCACAACCAAGGAGCAAGTTGGAGAGGAAAGGGTTTATTTAGCATATACTTCCACACTGCTGCTTATCACCAAAGGAAGTAAGGACTGGAATTGAAGCAGGTCAGGAAGCAGGAGCTGATGCAGAGGCCATGGAGGGATGTTTCTTACTGGCTTGCTCCCCCTGCCTTGCTCAGTCTGCTTTCTTATAAAACCCAAGACTACCAGCCCAGGGATGGCACCACCCACAAGGGGTCCTCCCCCCTTGATCACCAATTGAGAAAATGCCTTACAGCTGGATCTCATGGAGGCATTTCCACACCTGAAGCTCTCATCTCTGTGATAACTCCAGCCTGTGTCAAGTTGACACAAAACCAGCCAGTACATCATCTCTCTGACTGCTCGTTCTAGGCTGAAGTTCAGCTAACAGCCTTTGGTGCCTGCTGTGAGCATCTCCCTACCATGGATTAGGGTTAGGGTTAGGGGTTAGGGTTAGGGTTAGACCACCTAGGGAGCAGTCTTCTCTAAGTTTGTTTGCTAAACTGAACTGCTAAGGAAACCATTCTGGCAAAGCTGAGACAAAATAATCTTCCTTTCCCACACAGTCAGAGGATTGGCAGCCCAACCCCCAACCCCCATCTCCTGCTGCCACCATCTTCCCCAGTTGGGTCTCCTTGGCAGTTCTTATATACCAGTACCAGAACACATGCTCAGTCTTCTGTTGCAGACTTCAGAACCAGGAGGCTCCAGAAAGGCATCCTTGGCCATCACTGTGTGCAGGACTGAATGGATGCCTGACAGTTCAAGATAATGGCTGTGTGCACATACATGAGCATATGATACTTCCATAGGCCCTGGTTGTATTGCTCACCTCTTCCCCTCTGCAGCTAATCTCAAGGCAGTGTTGGAAACTCCTCCTCCTGACGCTGCTGTTGCTGCTCCTGGTGGTGGTGTGTATAAATGTTCCTGAAGTTTAGTTTGTCTGCTAAGTCCATGGTATCCCTAGGCACCTTGCCAGGGCTTCCATGTGCACTCTGTAACTTCTACAGTCTTCCTGCTTTGGTTACTCACCGTCTGACAAATGCATTGGGGTAGATGCCAAGGTATTGGTGACATGGCCAAATCTTGTTAGTAAAGGAACCTACACTGGCGGGAACAGGGAAGGAGAGTATTGTCAGCCTTGGTCTGCCGTTCTATCTCGACAAGGCTGTGTGTGACGTTTCTGCAGAGTTTTCCCTTTTGCTTCTTGTGCAATGGTGCCATTACCTTCTTCAGAAGCAGCCATCCAGATGAGCATGACGGTGTGGCTGTTACTTTTGGACAACTGAGGCAGAGTGCATTTTCTTCCATAGAAGGGTTTGCTCAAACACTCTTTTCTCACCCTTGCCGCCGTGCCCTGGCCTTGCTGTACCACCTGAGCCCATCGCTCTTGGGTGGCTACTTACCTCTTCTCTGTGGAACATCACACCTACCTGAAACAGTCAGCTTTCATTCTTGACCACGTTTTTATCTAGTGTTTCCTTCATTCTTGTTGCTTCTTTTCATTATTTGTCAAGAATTGTTTTTATATGTGTTTTGCTTACATGTGTGCACATGTACCATGTATGTGACTAGTGCCCACAGAAGCCAGATGAAGGTGTTAGATATCCTGAAATTGGGGTTATAGATGTTGTGAGCAGCCATATGGGTGATAGGAACCAAACTTGGGTCTTCTGGAGGAGGAGGGCATGCATTTAACGGATAAGCCAGTTCACCAGCCTCTTGCTTTTTCCTTCTTTTGAGACAGTATCTTACTACATATCCTAGAAACCCAGACCTCCTTGCCTCCGCCCTCCAAATGCTGGGATTACAGGCATGTGGCATCAAACCTGGCGTGGATCTTTTGATATTTTCTTTGAGGAAGCTTTCCAAGATGATTCCTACTTCACTCTTGGGGTTCTTCTGTTCTTCCCTCTTGTTGTTATTCTTGGGGATCATGAATGCAGTTAAAACTGAATTTCAAAAGAGAATCTTTCACATCTCAAAACTGTTGTGAATTTGTTCTTAAAGTAAGCCTTAGAACACACACAGACATGCACTTGCCATCTTGATGGCTGTCTCAGCTCTGCCCGTCTCTGTGTTCCTGCCTCATGCGGTGGGTGTCTGATGCTGTCACAGGAAGTGAAGCCTCATGATATCACTTCTGCCTATTATAATATTTTTGCGAGTCTCGTTTGTTTCCTTAACTCTGGTTTTACTATTCCTGCTCCAGAGGGAGGAATATTTTCCACTTTGATGTTCACAGACCTTTTCAAGACCTTTAAGAAAGGGGAAAGTGAACCATTGAGTCATATTACATAGATAGGTGGGTTAGCTGCCGGAGATGTTATATCTGTGCCTTTAGCTAGGTTTGGGATGCTTGCTGAGTATTAGAACCTTCTCTCTCTCTCTCTCTCTCTCTCTCTCTCTCTCTGTGTGTGTGTGTGTGTGTGTTTGTGTAATTTACTTTTTTGCTTGCTTGCTTTGTACTTGATTGCAACCCAGGGTCTTGTGTAAGGCATACCTGCAGGCTTCGATTTCTTGGTGCCAAATCAGAGAAGAGGAAAAGATGGCATAAAATTGGTTTTTATGGGGCTCTGAAATGTGGTAGAACCACTGTGATCCCTGGTGCAACCTAGCCTTGCCTTGTGTTGGCACAGTGGTCAGTTACAGAAGATCTCACAAGATGGGAGATTGGTCAGAGGGACAAGTGCTCAGCACAGGACTGAGAGGCTGGATCTATCCTGTTAAGCATTTCCTCAACTGGGTCTCCCTGGTAACCAAGTACCTTCCAGAGGAATCATGCCTGGAAGTTAGGGACACCTGAGTAACATTACAGTCCGTCAGTTCCTCACATCTGACCACATCCTTCTCCAAAGTCAACATAGATCTTAGTGTGCTCTGAGGTTTCTGCAAACATGAAAATGGTCATTCACAGCTGTCATATACATTCGAGTTTTCAGACTTTACTTGAAAAGGCCAGAAAGCAGCAGTGCACTATGGGAAATCTCCATGCCCAGTGAATGATGGGAAATCTTCGCACTGTGGTGCTGTGGGCTAGGCCTGAGGAAACCGTCAGCATGCACTCTTGTTTTTCTCTAATGCCTCTGGACAGCCTTTCACTCAGGGTGAGACAAGATGGCAGCACTCACATCGACCTTCTGCTTCCTGCCAGGAGAGGAAGACACTGCTTCTCCTTAGACACATGGACACGTCTGACTTTCTGATTGTCAGCATCTGCCTAGATATCACAAGTCTGTGGGATTTACTGTTATAACAGTGTCTTTGCCACAGTGTTGATCAAAATCAAGGAATTAGCCAAGCATTTTGTGTCTGTTTATAGAGAAGCTGCAACCGGGGGAAAGAGACATATCAGCCGCTTTGCAGAAACGAATCGGAGGTTTCTCTCTGTAGTGTCTTCTTTGCCCACTGTGTGTGGGTAGAACATATGCATGATTTTATGAAATACACTGTTTATCTACTTCTGTAAAGTTCTGCTTTGTGCCTTTTTCCACGTACCATTTAGTCATATATTTAAAATATACTTTATTCAGATACAAGTATTTCTTATGTTCTGATATAGTTATTAAATTATGGGAGTTTACAAGAAATGAGGGCAACTAATATATATTGACCATGTTCTTTTTAAAGGAATTACTTTTCACATAAATATATGACAACCACAAATTTAATGCCATTAAAAATGGCAGAAAGTGCCGGGCGGTGGTGGCACACGCCTTTAATCCTAGCACTTGGGAGGCAGAGGCAGGCGGATTTCTGAGTTCAAGGCCAGCCTGGTCTACAGAGCGAGTTCCAGGACAGCCAGGGCTATACAGAGAAACCCTGTCTCGAAAAACCAAAAAAAAAAAAATGGCAGAAAGTGAATCTATGCATTAGTAGGGGACTGGAGAGATGCTTAGTGTTATATTTCTGGGGACGTTGCTTACTATAAATTATTCACATGCTGAGATGAAGCTTAGAAGTTGATTTAAATATCTTGAGGCACAGAATGACAGTCAGATCACCTCTGAACTCTGGTGTGGGTTAGGCCAGGAGTTTCTGAGAGCAGAGAAGAACAGTGCACTCTGGCCACTATGGGAAGGAGTGCCTGTGGCCAGGGCAGGTTAGAGAGGTACCTGCCCTCCTGAGCTGTCCACATGCATGCCTGAGTATGTGAGCACACTGGCATTTGCTACTATGAAAGAATCAAGTTGGTGTGCCTCAAACTCCTTGGCTATGAAGAAGGCTTGCAGGCAGGCAGCCTGGCTGTTGTCCCATGTGTGCTGGTGGGAACATGTGTTGGCACTGCTCTGTGGAAATGAGAAGGTAGAGCTTTGTGAAGAATATGGTCTCCTGTGTCTGGAGGCCACTGCTGTGCAACTCCACAGGGGCTAGGACAGCCTTTTCTCCCTGACTGAGGCACCTAAGGTAGGTGGGTCACTGCCTGTGAGGGCAGCACCAGGGCTGGGAGAAAACGGGACCATCTGCTAGGTTCTAGGTAAGAGGTGTTTACTCAGAGCATTTTTTGGGAGAAGTCAGTAGACTTCAGGAAGGCAGGCAGAAAGAGGGACCTGGGGATGGGGAGGAGGACCCGTGGAGAATGAGGAAAAGAAGGGGCAGTGGGCTTCTTAGTCATCTGCCTGTTGGAATGGATCAGCTGGCTCCTGGAGCTCCCGGGAGGATGGACTCAGCCTGAGGGCTGGTGGGGGGAGACTGAAGTTAGGAGGGGGCAGCAGGATGATATTAATTCAAGATAACTCCATTGCAGAAACAAGCTCTTTGATTAACTGTAAACTCCAGTGACAGCAAATACCATGACCTCACCAAGACAAGGAGTGTGTGTTTATGTGCATGTAGAAGTACCTGTGAGTGTGTGCAAGTATAAGTGTGTGAGTGTGTGTGTGTAAGGGTGTATGTGTAGAGAACATGTGGCAGAAAATGTGGTTGCTTGTGAGCATATGAGCACACGTGTTTGAGTGTGAAAGCATTCCAGAGTATGGATATGAGCCTGAGCTTGTAGGAAAGTTGTGAGTGTATGGGAGCATGTGTGGGAGTGTGAGCAAGTGAGAGAGAGAGAGTGTGTGTGTGTGTGTGTGAGCGTGTGAGAGTATGTGAGTTTGTGGGGAGTACATGTGTGAGTATGAGCCTCAGCATGAGTGAATGTGTGTGAGTGTGAGCATGTGTGAGCTTGTGCAGGAGTAGGGGTGTGAGTGTGAGCACAGAAGCATGGATGGGCATGTGAGGGTGTGAATGTGTATGTGTGAGTACGTGTGCATGCACGCGACTGAACATGAGTATAGTGTATGACTAGGAAGGTGTAAGGGAATACGTGTACGTGAGACATGTGAGTGTATGTGACTGAGTGTGTGTGTGCACCAATAAGTGTGGAGTATGTGAGCATGCCTGCATGTGCACGTGCATGTATGTGTGGTAGAATAGCTGAGATCTTGCCACGTGAGGTCAGGCATCCACTAGAATCGAGGTAGAACACCACACCATTCAGCAACAGCATGGAGCACACTTTGCCGGCCTCTGAAGCACAACTCAAACGAGTGGCCCTTTGCTTACTAACGATGGGGCATCCAGAGAGAAAGCCTGCTTGCTCGTTAGCTGGGCTTGTGGAGTGGTGGCTGCTCGCTGAATCAGGCTGCTGGTGGGACTTTTTCTTAGCTTTCGATTTGGAGTGAGTTGTATAAAATTGTGAGCTTTCATTTGTATTCTTTCATGTGAAACGCCCGTTTATTACAGCGCAGAGGGGTTGTATTGAGTCCGAAGGGTGTGTCTGCGCATTTTTAGCTCTTTAACCTTTTTCTGGCCAGGGAAAACCTGATGCTGCTGGGATAAATGAGGCCAAGATCCCTCTTAATTGTCTTTTGCTCACTGTGCTTCTGTGGTTGACTGTTCTGAGAGAAAGCAGACCAGTGTGGAGGAGGGAACAGCAGAACGATTGCTTCCACCGCTTGTGAGTGCTGTTGAAGGGGGTTTTGGTGTGGCTTCAGCAGAGCGTCAGGTGAAATTCCTTCACGGTGCCTGCGTGGATGGACGAATGACTGCTGCAGGAATGCCTTTGCCAGGAGTTTGGAAGAAATAAAACACATGAAGCTTGGGACCCTTCCCAAGCTCCCTGTACCAATGACTAATATTTGAAAAAGAAATTACTTGGAGTGAGCATGCCCACCGACAAGAGGATTCTCCTGCAGGATCACCTACAAGAAACACCGTTCTGTGTGCATGTGGGTGCGTGCGTGCGTGCGTGTGTGTGTGTGTGTGTGTGTGTGTGTGTGTGTGTGTTTCTTCAGTTCCATTTATAGTTGGAGGTGGGTGGCAGACCCATGGCATGATCTGTGAATGTGTAGAGGTCAGAGGACAGGCAAAGGAGTTGGTTTTCTTCTTCTACCTTGTGGGTCCCAGGATGGAACTCAGGTTCTCCATCTTGGACAATGCCTTTGCTAGGTGAGTTCTCTTGCCCACCCTACGGAGGAGAGCGCTAGTGTGATTTTTGCTGTTGTTTTTGTCAAGGTTCAGCAGTTTAAAACCATGTTTTATGGCCAGTTTAAGTTCTGCATCTGCCTGTTTATATTTAACCCTCGGCTTCATTTTTCTGATTGAAAAATAAGATTTGTTCTGTTTAACTTTTTCTAACCTACTCCAATCTTGGTTAAACATACACCACTTGCACTTGGTGCTGCAGGCACGTGTGTTTTAGCATATGGGAGCAAGTCTCACTGTATGAGAGCCATCCTCAGGGCCTTTAGTTATTGGGCAACTCCCAGAAAATGTAGCCTATGAGCAAAGGCCACAGCCTGACCCAGACAGCAGCTGGCTTATGAAACATGTGGTTAACACTCAAGTAAACCCTCCTCTCAAAAATTCTTTCTCTTTTCTCTGTCTCACATTGTAATGTATGTTGGTTTGGAACTCACTACGTAGCATAGACTGGCATCCAATTCATGGCAATCCTGTCTTAACCTCCTACTAGGATGGTTGAAAATATTTAAAATATTTGTGTATAAAAGAGACAGCAGAGTAGGGAAGGATGAGTGCTTTATTAAAAGCACAATGACAAGAATGGATGAGAATGGAGGGGCACCTAACAACATGAAAGCTATGCCTAGTCTACCTAGTCTTTAGCTGATCCAACTGCCTTTAAAATGACATATTTGAATAATAATATTTGAAAAGTAGACCAATTTGGCACGTTTTTATGAAAAGCAAATTTCATTACCAGTATTTTCCATAGAGTATAGACTCTTGAAATCCACTTTTTGGTCAATTTCTTCAGTCTTCGAACTTTTGAAAGGCATGTAATTAGCCATTACCCAAAGGAAGATGCCAGCTGAGGCAGATGGATGACGGATTGCTAACTGATGGATACCCCCAGTTTACCTCAATACCAACTTTGGTTTCTCAGTGTAGTGGCATGCTGTGATTTCTTCAAAACTGGAGATCACCTGTGCATGCACAAGCAGAGATATAAGGAAACAGCTTAAGACTGAGGTGCATACCCCACATTAGTGTCGAGAGCACGTAAAGCAGCCCTCACTTAGCTCCAGTTTCTACGTCAATCTTTATATTTGTCCTGCTACATATACTCTGTGGTTGGTGTGTGTGTGTGTGTGTGTGTGTGTGTGTGTGTGTGTGTGTGTGTGTGGTATGTATGTGCATGTGTGTGTGTGTGTGTGTGTGGTATGTGTGTGTATGGTATGTGGGAGTGTGTGATGTGTGTTATGTGTGTGTGTGGTGTTTGTGTGTCTATGTGTGTGTAGTGTATGTGTGTTATGTGTGTGTGTGTGTGGTGTTTGTGTGTCTATGTGTGTGTAGTGTATGTGTGTGTGTGTGGTGTGTGGTATGTGTATGTCTATGTGTATGTGTGGTATGTGTGTGCATGTGTGAGTGTGTGGTATGTGTGTATGTGGTGTGTGTATATGTGGCGTGTTATGTGTATGTGTGGTGTGTTATGTGTGTGTTTGTGTGTGGTATGCAGTGTGTGTGTCTATGTGTGTGTGGTATGTGTGTATGTGGTGTGTGTGTAGTGTGTGTGTATATGTGTGGCGTGTTATGTGTATGTATACGTGTGGTTTGTGTCGTGTGGTATGTGTGTGTGTGGTGTATATGTATATGTGTGGTGCATGGTATGTTTGGTGTGTGTGGTGTGTGGTATGTGTGTGCATGTGTGTGTGGTATGTGTGTGTGGTGTGTGTATGTGTGTTATGTGTGTGTGTGTGGTGTGTTATGTGTGCATGTATGTGTATGGTATGCAGTGTATATGTGTGTATGCATGTGTGTGTGTGGGATATATGTGTATGTGTGTGTGTGCAGTGCATGGTATGTGTGTCTATGTGTTTGTATGGTATGTGTGTGTAGGGCAGAGGTCAACCTCAGACACTGCTCACTCTGGTTTTTGAGTCAGGGACTCTTGTTCGCTGGCAGTCATATTCTAGAGGTGCATGTGCTTACCTTCCCAGTGTTATGATTACTCTCTATTTGGGTTTGGGGCCTGAGCCTCTGGTTCTCAAGCTTGTATGGGAAACATTTTATCCAGCAAGCTTTCATCAGAGTCCTTCTGATTTCCCTTTCTAATGTCCAACTTTGGATGAAAAAAATGTAATAATGCATTAGAATACAGTGCAGAGCCTATAATATAGAATACATATGATATACACTTGTAATGTAGACACCTGCTTTTTGGATGCTCTCTGCATGTCTGTGCTTAGGTAAGAATTGAGCTGTCACAAAAACTTGTATTTGGGTAATTACTTTAAAAATAATCAGAGCGATCGCTAATTGCTGGGCCTATGCGAGGCCCCTCCAGGCAGGCCCCTCTTCATTGTTACCTGTTAATTGTGCCCACTGTACCTTGCACCACCAAATCCATGCTGTTTGCTGAGCACTGTCATTATAATTCATATTGGAATTAGCTGGGATTGTTTTCCCCCTGGTCATGTGATGCTTGAATTTTTGCAAGGACTTTCTAAACACAAACATATTAACTGCTCTCATTCTATGTCAGACACACATTTCAGTTATATCGACGCAGAGACATAATTTACTTGCTATTATTTTGTCACAATGCACCAATTTCAAAGAGAATTAAAATAATATCGCATGGTGATTTTTTTTTTTTAAATTCCAGTGAATCTTAAATGTTGTTTTAGTAAGAACAGGCCAGGAATTTCTTGCGCCTGTGTTTGTACCTCTACGTGCATTCTCCGAATAGACATTTCTGGTTTTCTCTCATTTTTCCCCTCATCTCAGGCTCCACATATCAATTTTAGGATGCCAGCCAAGTGCCCCGTCTGTAACTTTAAGTTAAATGTTAGTGGGTTTGGTGCACCTTGCTGTGTTGATGAGAGAGAACACAGAGGTGTAGCTTGGCTCTTCCTCTGGACGTGCTCAGAGGCGTGAGTCAACTGGAGTTCAGCTCATGTTGAGCCACACCTGCCTTTCAGTGAGTGTTGGGAGCTGCAGTCTAGGGTGTCCCTGGGAACCTTGGCAGAGGGGCTGGGGCTGAAGACCTGGAGTTCCCATTGAGTAATTCTAGAATCCGCCCGGAGAGCAAGTGAGTTTGGCCTGTGCCAGGGGTCAAGAGTTGTGGTCACTTCTCCCCAAAGTGGGGCATGGGTTGTGTTTCCTTCTTTGTGTACCTCACAAAACACTTCTTTGGCAGGGAAGAAACTGTTTAAATCCTAAAAGAAAGACACTGCTTATGCAAGGGGGCACACTGCTTTCTGGAAACACGGCTTCCTCAGTACCCACTCACACATATTTGGGGTGTTTGGCATTGGCATTGGCCCTGTCTTCCTGGCTGTGAGAAGCAGCCCGCCATCTCAGGATGTCTGTGGAGGGAAAAGGCAACCCCCATAGATTTTAGGGCCACTATAGCTCAGTGGTGAAAGAAACAATGTCCTCCACTATGTAAAGAAGAAACGGCAGTAGAGGAGATTTGAACACAAAAGGTGATTTATATTTGGATAACTGGGCAAAACCTCTTAACATTCTGTAGCCTCTAGTTTTATGTCCTCCAGAACATTCATTCTTGGTAGTTGTGAGGTGATTCAAAGGGTTGATGTATTTTCTTTTGAGATTATCAGGGAAGGCTAACAGGCACATTACTGCATTTGACAAAATGTGACCAAAGGAGACTTGACAAGAAAAAATAAATGTAGCTGACTTAAAACATACTTTTAAACTGGAAAATAGAACTTGGGTATATGTGAGATGTGCCATAGGCAGTCATGATATCTCAATATCACAAAAGGCCACACCAAGGCATTTAGCACACATATCCTCTCTCACCCCCGCCTCTGTCATGGTGAGAGCATACTCCCAGCAAGAGTTGGGTGCATATGACTATTAACCATGTATACAGCCTTTAAGCTTATTTTCTTGCTGTGGTTTGGTTGAGTGAACCCTGCAATAATAAAACCATGGAGACACCACCCCCATTTCATAAGATTGTCAGGGTCTAGATGTGCCAGGTGTGCCTGGCTGTGCCACATGGACCTAGGTGTTCTGACACTTGTCTGCAGCCAATCAGGTGCTTCCGTAGAGAATCAGCAATCTCAGCGTGAAACACAAGCCCTGGTGTCCAAGCCTCAATCAAACTCTGCGTCAATAGCAGCATTTAAGTGAACATCTCCTTGGGTTGTGCCCTTTGCTCTTGAGGTGGGGATGTCCAAGTCAAGGTTTGTTTGTGTGGGGAGACCCAGGTCCAGCCCATGTGTGCTCTTGGGTTGGTGGTTCAGTTTTAGAGAGCCCCAAGGGTCCAGGTTAGTTAACTCTGTTGCTCTTCCTGTGGAGTTCCAATCTCCTTTGAGGCCTGCAATCCTTCCCCCAACTCTTCCACAAGAGTCCCCAAGCTCCATCCACTGTTTGGCTGTGGATGTCTGTTTCTGTCTGAGTCAGCTGCTGGGTAAGGCCTCTCAGAGGACAGCCATGTTAGACTCCTGTCTGCAAGCACAACAGTATCATTAACAGTGTCAGGGATTGGTGCTGCCCATGGGATGGGTCTCTAGTTGGGCTGGTTATTGCTTGGCCATTCCCTCAGTCTCTGCTCCATCCCCTATGCCTACATTTCTTGTAGATGGAATAAATTTTGGGTCAAAAGTTTTGTGGGTGGGTTGGTGTCCCTATCACTCCACTAGTGTTCCTGCCTGGCTACAGGAGTAGCCTCTTCAGGTTCCATATCCCTAATGCTATAAGAAACAGCTAAGGTCACCTCCATTGATTCTTGGGTGCCTCCCTTATCCCAGGTCTCTGTCTCATCCTGGAGATGCCTCTTCCTACCTCCTCACTCCTGTCAGTTGCAGATTTCCATTCATTCTTATGTCCATATGTTCATCTCTGCTGTCATTTCCCACACCTGATCCTGAACTCTCCCATTCCCTCCCCATACCCCACTCCATCTCAGTTCCCTCCCTCCATCTGCCTCTAATGACTATTTCATTCTCCCTTCTATGTGAGATTTAAACATCCTCTCTTGTGCCTTACTTCTTGGTTAACTTCTTTGGGTCTGTGGAGTGTAGCATGGGTATCCTATATTTCATTGCTAAAACCCACTTATAAGTGAGTACCTACCATGCATGTCCTTTCGCCACTGGGTTACCTCACTCAGGATGGTATTCTCAAGTTCCACTTTTTCAAGGGAGAACTGTAGTTCAGTCTTGACCTGAGAATATATACTGAGTTCTCTGTATGGCCCCACAAAGCCACCAGGATTTACATTGATCTCAAGAGCCTTAACTTGTTCATGCCCAGCATTCGTCTCTTTAATCCAGTACAAGATTAGAAATGATCTTTTACCACAGTCCCCCCGTGACATCTCAACTGACTCAGTCACCACGAGCAAGAATCCATTCTGCAGAAGTCCTTGGAAGAACTTCTCATGGCTTGGGGTGAGCTGTGGAGGGTGGTCCATCTTTCTCACAGCCTCTCTGAGCACTGCACTGTCATCCCTCTGGAGTTTTTCTGGGGAGCTTGGCCTTACCCAGGCAGGGAACAAGGAAAGCAAGAAGTTTGGCCCATATGTCTTTACTTGGAAAACACCCTACTTGGTAGACTGTCCTCTGGAGCGCCCCCACAGTGAGGACTCATGACATGACAGGCATGTTTTCATTGCTCATTAGTAATACCCCTCCCACACACTGGAACACCTCACTGTGCCTCCTAACCATAAAAACTGAGGGTGGCACCTGCGGCAAATTCTCTGAGGAGCTGCTTCTCAGGTAAGGCCCTGGGGACCTTGTTTGGCAGTCCTGGGTTGTTGAGATGTGTGTGTGTGTGTGTGTGTGTGTGTGTGTGTGTGTGTGTGTGTGTGCTGGTTCATGTGGATATGTGCAGGTGTGGGAGTACATATATGTATGTAGGCCTGAGGTCAATATTAGGTGTCCTTAATTATTCTCCAGCTTATTATTTGAGACAGGGTCTCTCACTGAACCTGACACCCAATTTGTATGTGGTTCCTAGGGGTGGGAACTTAGGTCTTCATGCCTGAGTGGCAGGCATTTTACTAACCCAGTCATTTCTCTAGCCCTTTTCCCATTTCTGTGGAGTGGGGCACTGAAACACTGCAGCTACTGTGTGCATTCTCTCCTGCTGACAGTAGTCTGCCTTTTGTTTACCAGTTTGTTCATTATTCACGAGGACTTTCCCTTTTGGAGGAACTCTGCCATCAGAGGACCCTGGGTCCCCATGTTCACTCTCTGACCCCTACTCTTTCCTCAGGACATCGGTCTGTAGACTATCCTGAGTTTCCCTCCTGGGTGCAGGGCATGCTGATACCAGCTTGCCCTTGGTCCTTTCACAGAAGGGACAATACCCTGCAGCTCTTGTTCAGCTTTGTGACCTGATAAGTTAGCTGTGGGCCTCAGGCAGGGCTGAGAGCCAGCTCCCCATGGGCAGCATCGCCACTGTCATGTAGGACTTCCTCTGGAGTGGGCCAACGTCTGAGGGAGCAGACACCTGAGGGACAGTTCTCAGCGAAGGCCATTTCCACAAAGAGCCGCTGACTCTCAGCTCTCCTTCAGAAACTTCTTCAGCTGGGGCCAGAACACAGGCAGCACATACCAGTGATGGCACATGGATGGTGACCCTCCACACATATCATGGTAAACAGACAAGGCTGTAACTGAGTAGGTACTCTTTGTGGCAAAGCCTGGAGCATACATGGTGGCAAGAGTGGGTGGGGGGAGTGTGTGCAGGGTGGCTTGTGAAAGTTGACATCTGGCCACAGCATTTGAGGTGTCTTCCCCTGAGTCAGGTTCCCCTGGTTCCATCTTACAGGACATGCAGCATGAGAGCTGGGGAGAAGCGACTGCCCTGCTTTGGTCCTTCTCTTTCACTGGGTTCAGCTAACTTCTGCTCCATGCACTTTAATCTCCCAAGCTCCCACCATGATGTCTAACCTACTTTAACATTTATTTGCCACAGGCCCGTACTACAGTGGACAAAAGATTGGAACAAATTCGAGCTTCTGGTCCTATGCCAAGTGAACAGTTTAGGAGAAAACCACCAGACGAGATTTCAGAAATTTCAGCAATGAGCTTTTCCTAAATGTAAGGTACAACAAGGTGAATGGTGCTGATCCTCGCAGCCAGCAGCGGCTAAATACACTTTATTTTAGAAGATGTCCTTTGGGTCAAGAGTCTTGCAATCATGAGATTAAGATTTTTTTTTTAATGGTGGTTGTGGGGTTTAGGAACACACAAAACTAGAGGAGCTGGCTGGAGGCCCACTGAAGAGGCCCCCACCTTCCCGCTGTCCCTAACCATCAGGTTGAGAACATGGGGTTGCAGAACCCATGCAGGATCATCAGTGTCATGATTCGACCTCAGACATCAAGGAATGGCAAGGGTTTTATAGGTGGGGTTGAGTTTAGTGCTTTTCCAATAAAATAATTTCCACAAAATTTAGCTTCAGGCTCTCCTTCTCTGTCTGATATAGGAGCCCTGACTTAGAGTTCATTTTTTGAACGTCTATAAAACGTACGATTCTGTGGCCAACAGCCCCGCTTCAGTTGATCATGTCACAGAACTACTTGTCTTTCCAGAACCATCTACCTGCTCCTTCCTGCTCTTCCTGTTTTCTCCTTTCTTCGTCTCTCTCCCTCCTTCCCTCCTTCCCTCCCTCTCCATTCTGTCTTTCCCTACTTCCTTGAAACCAATATAAAAATTGGTCCATAGTAATGTCAAATAACCAGTATACCTAAGATTAGAGTATGCATATGTGTCTCTCTTAATTTGTTTTTCCCAAAAGTACAGGGTTTTTTTTGTTTGTTTGTTTAATTTCAATTTAATGGTAATGGAACAGTCTATTTTGATCTTTAAAAAGTGGTCATCTCTCTTAACCCCTGGAATTCCCGACAGCCCTAGTGTCTGAGGGTTCTGTGTTGGACAGAGCAGTGTGTCTGTGATGGAGCTGATGGCCATTAGTGTGGAGATGAGGTACTGCTAGCTGTATGCAGTGGCATTCTATGGGTGCAGAGGAGGTCAGGGCTGAAAAAATACCTCAGGGAAACTGTGAGGATCACTGCGGACAATCCATACCGTTCCTTAGAGAACCATACACGGAGGGCTGCAGAAAAGGACAGTGGTAAGATGCCTGTGGTGTAATCATGTGGACCGGATTCACATCCGTAGCACTCATACAAAAGGACAGGAGTGGAGGCATGCATTTGTAATTCTAGGACTGTTGTGAGCAGAGACAGGTGGATCTTCAGAGCTAGTCAGTCTTTCCAAGCATGAGTTTTGGGTTCAATGACAGGCCCTGTCTCAAAACTAACATGAGGATCCCCTGGCCTCCTCTGGTATTTTCATACATGTGTACACACATGTGTACATACAAACATGAGCATACATATACCACACACACATACATATACCACATACACACATACATATATCACTCACACATACATATACCACACACACATACATATACCACACACATACATATATCACACACATACATATATCACACACATACACATATACCACAAACACATACATATACCACACACACACACACACAAACATACCATACACACACACATCAATAACACACACACACACATGTATATATCACACACACATCAACAACACACACACACACATATACTACACACACATCATCATTATCATCTACTTACTATACAAATACCCTACAGATAAGGTGTAAAACAAATAACATATTTGTTTGATTTTTGTATATGTGTGAAAGATATGGTAACTGAGAAGACACTGGTATTTAGTAGAATACAAAACTAAATTTAATGTCTCAATATTATATAAACCAAATGGGAAGAAAATAAAATGTAAGGAATGTTTAGACTAGAAACAACCTGTACATTACTACTCCAACAAGAATCTAGAAGATGAAGGAGCCATTATCAGCCTCTTCCTCATTCCTGGGGTGTGAGGAAAGAGCTAACATCTCAGGTAATCAGTCCCCCTTTCTCACTGGAATGGCCCAAGTTGATCACCTACAAGCTGTTTATATGAAGTCAGGTGGGTTCCTCAGCATAAACCCTGGTCTGTGTCTATAGACACTGTCCTCATAGCCAGATGCTTGCCACTACAGCGGGACATTTGCACTAAGAGAGAAGATTAACTAATTGTCACACATGGGGCTAGCCAGGACATTGTTACTGGCTTTGCTTCAATTCTTGTGCTAAAGAAGAAAAGTCCCCTGCAACAATGTCATTAATGTGATAAAAAGAAATACTTGTTAATAACTAGATAATTTTAAGAACTTAGGCTCATCCATCTGCTAATCTGGGCTGTGATTAAGGAGCTAATACTACCACCCATTATTCCTAATGACAAGACCAAGCAGGCTTAACGCACAAGCCATAGTGAGGAGGCGGTGAAGGATATCAGCAATCTCAGCCACGATTGAGGAATTGGCCCGTCCTCAGCACAACAAAAGTGATACAAAAGAATTACACCCTCACTAAAGTCTATTTCCTCGTATAATCACACAAAATGATTTTTCTTAAATATGATAATAAATCACAGCAAAAAATCAATGTGGCAGGGCCCAACTGCTATGGCCTGATAACGCATCAATCAATATTTAGTATTTAGATTTTAATTAATACACAGCCCTGCAGAGGCTTTTTAGGAGAGAAATATTTTCCCAGATAAAAAATCCGGCACCGTTAGCATGCAAAAGTTGTTGCTCATATCTGTCATTGATCAATCTGCTCGAGTCGTGATTAAAACCCTTGAAAATATCAGACAAGAGGAAGAAACAGATTGGGCCAAGAAGAGACCGTCGTGGGCGGTTTGCAGGGAGGGAGGGAGGCGGCAGAGCGGTCGCAGCTTTCCAGCCCAGTTGCAGACCCACGGGGGACTTGGTAGCCTGTGGAAACAGACCTGGCGCTTTGCTGCTGGATGGAAACCAGGAGACCATGAATGAGCATCTCCAGTTACTGCTGCCGCGCTCTCCAGCCTTGTTAATTGTAGTTTGGGATGAAATTCTCCCTTGATGAGAAGAATGAGTTTTAAAATGATTGAAATGTTGGAGGGGGTGTGCGCGTCTACATTGATTTCAGGAATCATTTTAATTTCCGGCAATTCCCCTAGCGTAGGTGTGGGCTACTAAATCTAAAACTATAAATAGATGACGGGGATTTCCATCTCCAAACCTCTGAATGGGAGAGATCTGCTGCCCATTTTCTGCTCACAGACTGTCTCCTCAAGGCTGGGTGATGGCCAGCACCCTGCACTGTCCCTAGATATCTTGCCTCTTACAGTTGTCCTGTGAACCACAAGTTTACAAACAGGCCCAAGAGGAAATGGCTACTCTCTTGGTGTCTGCATCCTGACATTTGCCAGGCGTTTTATCTCGTAAGAAGGTTTCTCTTTTGTATTCCTTTCAGTCTAACCAATCAGAAGTAAGCAGGAAAGATGGGATGTTTGTGTTTGGCAACTCTGTCTCTGGGGTGAATGGAAAGTGGGCAGGGCTGAGTGGTTTAGCCACTCCCCTTCCTGGGTCACCTCCTCTTTAGTCTCCAGCTGAAGTCCCTTCTCCTCTTGCATGCAAGCCATGTGCAGCCTCTGTGGAAGTGTTGATTCAGCAAGCTTCTCTCCCTAGCCAGCTAATCAAGTCTTCAGACTACACCAGGTTGAGTCTTGCAAGCAGAGACAGCTGTCTCTGTCTCCAGGCATCAGGGTGGAACCTGCTGGCCATATGGGTCAGGAATCCTCCTTTTTCTCAGATTTCACATCTCATGGGTTTAAATATGAGGCCAGCTGGTGTCAATAGGAGGACACATCAAAACAAACAAACACTCGGGGACATTCTTCATCTTCTCTGGCTTTGGTGTCAAAAGGCAGGAGTGGAAGCATTTGGGGACTTGTATCCTGAAGAAGGGAGGTGTCTTGGGTTCTGGGACATCCATGCACAGTGATATTTGTAAAGATGTCAGTTGAAGATTTTGCAAGGTAGAAGAAGCTCAAAGACCAAAAGTGTGGCTTGTTTCCAGTGGTGAGCAGACTCTCCAAAGCTGGGGGCATAGTTTGGATAGGCAAATGTGGCAAAGGTACGAGGGGGCTGATAGCTTTTGAGGAATTCAGGACACTAGTTTGAGCTTCCACGCACTTCTGACAGTCACTGTCTCCTTGGGAATTTCTGGGAGTCAATAACTGCAAAGGGAGGAATAAATACAAGTCTCTGGGACAAGAAGATAAGTCCGAGGCTGTCATCTATGGTAGAATGTGGGTCCTTGGGCATCATCCAGTGGATTTTGGCCTTTCCAGCTTACTTGCCTGTACTAAGTGGAAAGTTCTAGGCTGGGAAATTTGACCAAAGTAGTAGATAACACTGAGTAGAATTCCCATCCCATGTGGAATCCAAAGCTGAATTTTGATGCAATAATTCTATCGCTATTTTATCCTAAGAAAATAATCAAGCGAGCAGAGGGTCTATGTCCGGGTGTTCCGTGAGAGAACTAGCCATCAGCACGCTGTAACTAGGACTGAGCAGAGGAAGGAACTCCATGACACATTGTTGCCAAGATGAACCTGTTCACAGGGTAGTACTAAGTGACATGGGAATGGCCTCAGTGTTCTTCAAAAGGAGAGGATGAGAAGCTGGGTGTGCTGGCTCATGGCTGCAAACCCAGCATGCTGGAGGTGGAGGACGGATGGTCAAGGGTCTTCTTGGATACTTAGTGAGTTCAAGGTTAGGCTTTGTTACATGAGCCCTTGCCTCTAGGCAAAAAGAAGAAACAAAAACACCTGAAATAATAAGAAAGTTTTTAGCTACATTTTTTTCTAGAAGTGCCATAATCTTTTATTTAAAAAGGGGAGATGTTGCAGCCTGTGGTGGGAGTTGGTTCTCTGAGCCTTTGAGTCTTGCATTAGTGTTCCTGGTTAGATCGGTCTGTCTGTCTGTCTGTCTGTCTATTATCTATCTCCACCTATTTATTTCTATCTATGTTTATCATCCCTCCTCCTCTTCCCCTCCTCCTCTTCCCCTCCTCCTCTGCCTCCTCCTCCTCCTCTTCTTCCTCTTCTTCTTCTTCTTCTTCTTCTTCTTCTTCTTCTTCTTCTTCTTCTTCTTCTTCTTCTTCTCCTTCTTTTCCTTCTTTTTCTTTTAGTAGCTTTGAGATGAGGTCTGCCTATATAGCCCTGGATAGTCTTGAACTCACTATATATCTTAGACTGGCCTCAAACAGGAAGTGATCCTCCTGCTTAAGATTCTCCTGTGCAGGCAGTATAGGCACACTCTACCATGCCTGGCTTTTTAAAGGGGCATACTTGTAGCCTCAGCCTGGGAAGATGAAATGGGGCTCCTTGGGGGTCCATCTCCTCATTTCCTGCCAGGTGCCCCTGAATGTCTTGTGCTGACTCAGAACATTTAGCAGCCTTCTCTTGTTGGTGTCAAATTGTCACCATAAAGTGCCCTCTCTCTAAGATATTTAGGGTCTGGTCTACCTCCTCTGTCTTATAAATCAGTAGATAGAAATTTCTCGAGCCAAAGATTTTATTTCATTCAGAGAATTAGGCCTGATGAGAATTGTCTTCATCCCATCATTAAGTAGCTGTAGACTGGACTACTCCATCTCAAACGGGCTTTCTTTTTCTTAAGTGCCCCGGACAGTGCTAAATGAGAGGGTTATTGGAAACGAAGGTCTTCAGATATCTGTGTCAGAGTGGAAGAGATGACCTTTTGCTTGATTTAAAGAGGGATTTTATTTTATTTTTGCAATACTTAGATTAAAATAACACACGTGCAATTACAATGAGACTTTTTCTGTCAGTGTAGAGCAGGGGAGAGATACTCCTTGTGTGTGAGAAGCAGCAACTTCTTGCTTCTCCGACAGAACTGCTGCTCTTTCCGTGGTCCCATTGCCTAAGCCAGGAAGGTGTGTGATGATGTCAACTGGGAGGTGACGCCTCATCTCCACTGATGCGGAACAGACTTGGGACAGATGCAATCAGAATCACAATCAAGAGGTTTGATCAGTCACAGAGGAGATGGGCACTGGAAACATGGGATCTTGGGACCTAGGCGTGACACCCAATGCCCCTCCCTCATGGCATTGTACATGTGAATTGTGCAACTGCTGGTGGATTGAGCTGTCTATCAATGGCCTCTCTGTCAAAAAACCAGCTGTAAACAGCTTGGGAGGGAAAGACCAATAAGCACAAGCACAGGTTACCCCTTTCAGATTTGCAGAGATTCCATGTAAATTAGGAGCTGTAGTGGGGTGTGTGTGTGTGTGTGTGTGTGTGTGTGTGTGTGTGTGAGTGTGATGAACTGTTGATGTATTCCAGGGGACATGCTCCAGCCTTTTCTTATCCAGGTTGGGAGCGCTGTGAAGGTAGACAAGGTGGCTTAGCCCAGGGATAGGACAGAGCTGTGCTGGCCATGCTTGTCCAGTAGGTGGGACAGAACAGCGTACATAGCCCATTTTGCTGTCTCTATTCAGAATGAAGAGATGGCTGTTTGTGGTGTCAAGGCCACTTGAAGATGATAAGGGTATCTCTGTGTTACCTGGGCATCTCTGGAAGTCAACATTCTGCTGTGTAGTCTGGGGTTTTGAGGGAAGATGTAAATAAAAATAAAACAGCGTTGGGAACCTCTGCATAGCCACTAATGACTTCCAGTACCGAAGCCTTAGAACCACCAAGGGTAGGGCCCCCTGATAGTGATGTCCAATAAGAAGGGACACTCCAGAGGACAGAGACACAGGCACGGTCATAGATTTCAAGAAGAGACATTTCAGTGACAGACAAGCCATTGTAGCAAAATGCAAGTCACAGAGTGAACAGCTGTCGCTTTTCGTGCTGAGCAGGCTCAGCTCTGCTGACTCTCTGGACTCTGTCCTTTAAAGGGCATCAGTGGCTTGAGTAACTGAGAATAAAAAAAGATATTTATTAGACAAACAAAATGGCTTTATAATAGGAATAACTTTAGGTGGCCAATGATGCTATGATTTTGTTATAAAGGAGAGATTTTCAGATGAGATTTGCTCTAAGAAGATACGGTGGGGTATAGGAACATATGTGACACACACCTGCCCTTCATGCTGACAAATGTCAAGGTTAGGTGACAGAATGGTGGCTTCAGTGTTTTAATCTGTCTACCTTGATTAGGGTTTGAAAATATTCAGAATAAGATGTATGTGCTTAAGCATCACCCACGGGGGCAGCCATGACCTTGTCCGGGGTTCACTTTCTCCATTTCTCTCTCTGAATCTGGAAGCTACCACATTCCTCAGGAAGAGTCTCGAACATCCCTTCCCTCTGCTATTTTCTGAGTGTCTTCCCATCTTTTTCCAGGCTGTGGTCTGACTACTTGGATACTTTGATCATCCTGAGATGACCCATGAGAAGGCCAAAGCTTAAAGATGTCCTCCCAGAGAGCTCAAGAGCTAGACAAAAGCTTCACTCTGGCCTCATCCCTGCCCATGTCTCCTGGGCCCCAGCTTCCTCAGAATACTTGTAATCCTGAGTGCTACCCGGGCAGACACTCAAGGTCACTGACCACAGCTAAGCTCTTTATTAAGTAGAGCTCCTAATGGACTAACAGCCCCGATCAGGCGAGGAGGTTGGCAGGGTGTTAAATTTAGTTCTTTTTGTGTGAATATGTGCATTGACGGGGATGTGAGTGTGTACCCATGCAGGTGCAGGCCAGAAGACAGCCTTAGTGGTCATTCTCTACAGTGTTTTCTCTTGCTTTTCCAGGCAGGATCTCTTACTAGCCTGAGAGTAGCCTAGGCTGGATGGCCAGAGAGCCACAGGAATCAGTCTATCTCTCTTTTCCCAGAGCTGGGATTACAAGCAACTATGTTTGGCTTTTCTTTATGTGGGTCTGGGGCTGAAACTCAGGTCCTCATGCTTTCAAGGCAAATACTTTACCGACCGAGCCACCTCTCCATCCCTCAAGTTTAATTCTGTATCTCAGAGACATTTTGGGATACGTCTGGACCCGAGAATGTGTTTGTATGTTCACATGTGGGCTTTACTGGGAGTCAGTGCCTGGCCCCCAGATGTCTACTTGCACTCTTGGCTGTTCTGTGACTGGCCTGGCATGCTGATTGTCTCTGGAATTCGATTGCTTCTTTATTTCTCTGATGGTCGATGGAAAGATCCAGTCCATTCCCATTGCTGGACAAATGTCAGTTACCTAGCAAGGGTCACGGGTCTGATGGGAGGACTGGGGCTTTTGCTGGAGATGTCCGTGATTTCTCAACTGTCATTGAAGATGGCAGAGCTGTACCATCTCTTCCTGCAAGCAGCCTGGTGAATTTTGGCCAAGCTAGTATGAATCTTGCTCTAAGCTAAATGGAAATGCTCGTTCTGTATTAGTAAGTTGTGTACAAAAAGTTGCTGTTAAAATGGAACTCTTTTTTTCATAGTCTATCAGGAATATTGTACCCCTAATGCCTGTTTAATTAGATGGAAAATAATCTCCCTCTGAGGTGAAAACAGTAATATTTTAGTTTCTTATGGCGTAAATATGTGGGAGAGCATTTTATGTCTGACTGTTCACAAGTCTGAAGAAAAGTAACTTCGTTGTCAGTTGCGTCCACAAAGGTGCCTTTATAGACAGGTCTGAAATCCTCAGGCTAAGGTTTTCAGCATCTCTCTTTGTGCTGACAGTAATGGTTATTGCTGTTTTGAAGGTAGAAACTCTTGGCTGATTGAGTCAGGCACTTAAGGGGTCAGAGCTGGGGGCTATCTGGCAAGCCCATGCCCTTCCCTCTAGTATGAGGGCCAGTTGTTCAACTCCATGTTCTAAGCGTAAGCATACAAGTATTCTCGCCTACATATGGCTGTGAGTGCGTTTGCTTGTCTATGAAGACAGGCGCTCGCCCCCTTCCCCTCGCCCCTGCAATCCATCTATAGCCACATGTATTCTCCCACAGAGATTGAGACTCCCAGGCCCAGGCAGGTATATGTATTCATTCCCCCAGATAATCAGAGGCCCAGATAAAATAAAGCTTCCAGCTGATGGACACCGGGCAGACAGGGCTGTTAGTTTATGTAGGCTACAGGCAGAGTCGACTGGAAAATTTTGATCACTTTAATTTACTATATCCAGCATGCCTGCTGTACTCGGCCAGTGCTTTTATCAAGCCCTGTGAGGTGGTATTGATTTTTTTATTTTCTATGTAGGATAAGAAGACAGAGAGTTAGGCGCAAGAGTGAATGAAGAACTTTCCCCAGATTGCGCTATTCTCCAGCTTATTGCATCCTGTCGTTTGTGGTTTCAGATGACGCCCACTATGTCAGGCTTGCTTGAAGCAATAAGCAGGGTGAATAACAATGGAAGGTCGAGATGAGAAAGATTGAAAAAGGAGAAAGAGGCAGTTCTGAGAGCGAGAGAGCACACGTGGAAAATGGGAAAAAGCCCAGGTTGAAGAGAGCACGCAAGACTAGAAAACCAGCACCTCCTTTTCCTGTGCTGCAAGAGCTGGGGGCAGAATCCACAAAATGAGAACACAGACCTTTGTCCTGAGGTCCCCTTCCTCAACACAAGCCAGTCCTTACCCACTACATGACAGCAACTGTAATCAGCAGTGGACCCCAGGCATCTCCCCCTTATGGTCCTGGAGACTTCTGATTGTGAATACAAGAGCTGGCCCCAACCCTGCCTACGCTCCAGGGGATGCATGGGTAGTCAGTCTCAGAGACTTCACTAGGACCCTAAAGACCGAGACTGAATCCTCCTCAGTACATGCAGGTTGAAGGGCAGGGTTGACTATTACCTGCTATTGGAAAGCTGTCCTCAACCACTGTTGCATGTTCTCAAAGGTGCAGCAAGACTGGACAAAATACTCACGTACACAAATGCCATTTTCATGATTTCTCTTTTGGTGGAAATGGGGTTTTATCACTCTGCATTTTGCAGCATGACCACTTGGGTCCCTTAGTGGGAGGTGCACACTGGTGTCTTCATGTGTTTATACATGCTTCCAGCTGAGGGCTGTTTGCTGGGCTCAGACAGAGAGACAAAGCCCAGACATGAGCTTTGTCATACCACACTCTGCTGTGGCTTTTAGGAACACGTCTGAAAGTGAAGCACCACCTGCTGGCCCAAAGACGAGGCATGAGGGTGCTCTCAGTTTCCCCTAAGAGCCCAGTGGACCAGTGTGGGCTGGAAAGCAGGAGGAAGTCATGAATGGGAAATAGATTACATTCAGATGATTTCCAGAAAACAGCCTCTGGACACCAGACAACAGAAAGTGCAAAGTCTGTCTCTGCAGACGGAAGGCAGAAGTCTGTGGACAGGAAGGGGCAGGCTGCCAGCTAGGCGTGTACTGAGAACAGAGTGAAGAGGACTTAATGTTTATTAGACAGCCTCCCCAAGAAACCCTCCTCATATGATGTTAAATGCTCCTTGAACACAGGAAGGCCTTCAAAGTGGGGCCTTGTTTTGGGAGGGATTCTGATATAGAAGTCAGCAATGCAGTCTTCACAAGCCTGCCATATTCTGGCTGTTACAAAGGAGTGAGACAAGTCCCCACCTGTTAACATAGTACTGACATTCACATGCACACACACATATGCATTACACACACACACACACACACACACATATATATGTATACCATAAGCATACACATAAACCACACACACAAACACCATACACACATACTCAGTCACTCACACACATACATCATACACACACATACACATAAACCACACACACAAACACACACAGAGATATAAACACATATATTACACACATACACATACATCACACATATATCATACAGACACACAGACATACATCACACACATATACCACAGACATACACAGATACATACATACAACATATACCACACAGATACACACACATAGATACATACCCACATACACCACATACACAGACACATACACAGATACACACATAGACACCACAGACACACGCACAGATACATACACATACCACATACATACACATACTCACACACACATACATTATATACACAAACATACATCACACATATATACCATACACATAAACCACACACATAAACACCACAAACTCACACACTCAGTCACTCATACAATATATCATACACACATATGCACATAAACCACACACATAAACACACACACAGAGATATAAACACATATATTACACACATACACATACATCTCACACACATACCACACAGACACAGACACAGACACACATCACACATGCATATACCACAGACACACACACCGATACACAATACAACATATACCACACACAGTTACACACACACAGAGATACATACCCACATATACCACATACACACACACACACATAGACACCATAGACACACACACACACACACAGATACACATACCACATACATACACACAGACACATACTACACACAGACACAGACACATAGACACACACACACATACACACACCACTACTCCTCTCACTTTTAAATGTTTGATAGTGATCAGAACGTGAATCAAAACCCTAAGCCTGGCTGGGTTCTAGCTCCCTGAGAGATTTCTCAGCCAGCTTTAGAGACTAGGGAGACTCAGGAAAGGTAGGCCTATCTATTAGTTAATTCTTTCTTCAGAACAAAAGATGACATCTTTTTCTGCAGTGCCAAAGATACTGCATGTGTTCATGTGTGTCCAAAATGCTAAGGTTAATTTTGGAGTACAAAAATATAGCAACAGTTTGTCAACAAAGGACCGAGTCTGGGTGGATCCATGTCCCAGGGAGCAAAAAGCATTGTGGAGCCTGGCGTTTGCCGGATTGCTGATTTTCCATACGTAGAGATGCTCATTTTTGTGGCAGTTCAGTCTTTAACTTTTTGTAAAGGAGCATGAAACGTGCCGTGCAGGACTCTGGCGTTTGCCCACTGACCCTCATCTGCCCCCTCCTGTCATCTTTAGTGTACCTGTGACATCCCAGGATGGCTCTTGGGCAAATGTTTATCCCATGAATAAACTGAGTGCAGTTGGGTGTGGGCATACTTTGTAAAGTCACCGTGTAAAACTCTTTGAAAAGGTTTTGGTAAAGCATCAAGCTGAGTCAGAAGTGGCACAAGCTGGACTCAGAGCTAAGACTGTGTTAACCCTGCATAGCAACGCCTGACTAGAGAATAAGGACAGCTATTGCTCACCGTGGCACATGGGAAACTTTATCCCCTCTGCTGGAATTTAATACTTTTAAACAGACACCTCTAGTCTTACAGCCAGACCTGCTTTTGCTAGTCAATTGAAAGGACCACAGGGAGTAGTCCTAGGTGAGGACGTGCCGGCAGCGCAGGTGTACGGATTTCACTGGCTTGACTGAGGTGACACTTCACTTGGATAAGTTAGTGCATCGCTTTAAGAGTGTGGCTACCAAGTCTTCTTGTTTTACTAAGAAACGGATGCAGATCCCCAAGTGGCAGTGAAGGGAGCCATCCTGGCCCAGTTTGTTCAAATCCTGTCCCGGCTGCAGAGGAAGGACTGGCCTCATGGCGCGTCTGCTAAGATATCTGTGTGCCTTCTGATGCTGGCAGCTTAGCCATGGAGCTCAGGGGGGAAGCTTCCTCAACCCATCACACACTCCTAAGGGACCTTATGCCTGTCCCCCGGGATGCGCAGGAACAGAAGAGAACCATCTGCCACCGTTGCCTCTGAATTGCTCAGAGAGGCCTTGCTCAACTCTGGCCTCTTGAGGCTCAGTCCATTGTTAGCCACCCTTGCTTGCCTTTCTTTTATCTGCCGTCCCTTCACAGAGACCTGACTCTGACCACATTTCTCCCCGGCAGAGGCAGGAGGACACACGTCCACTTAATAATTGTGTTTGTGGTTGTTTATTTGGGTTTGAGTACTTATTTAAAATTAAGGGGCATTTAAGGAAAGAGGGATTATGTGATAAGAAATAAAAACAAATTAACTTTTATATTGAATATGTTTAAAAACTGATGATGGGCTACCTATTCTCATTTCTAGGTAGAATTATCTCAGAGATAATAAAGTCTGTTTTAGGTCAATTTACATGATGCTAATCTTTTGCAAATGTAAAGTGTGGTGAGATGCTGAGATCTGCTCTGGGGGTAGGTAGGCAGTCAAAGCAGGCATGGGTACATCTTAAAAATATTGCGGTTTATTCTCTTTTAAAAAGAGACAGCCATTGCCTTGCTTGTATCATGTAACATGCTTTCTAAGGAATGATGGGTTACTTTGGGGGACAGTGTTCTTGTGTGGCCAAATGACTATCATGTACTCTTGCGACAGAGAAAGTTCAGAGATATTTAGGGGCAGATGGCAGCCTAACTCTAGGAACATTTTTTTTTTTAAGAAATCAATTACATTCAGAAGCAGGAAGGCCTCATTAAGTGACTCTATTAACTTTCCTTTCCTCCACATGTTACCATCACATGGACTTGAGGCTCCTTATGGAGAGAGTTGGGGCTTCCGAGAGATGGGCAGACGCCGGCCTGGTGAGACGGCCTCTGCCGCTGTGCTTCAAAGAGGGCACTGCTGAGCTTGCGCTCATGCTGCTGGGGTGCCGGGCCACCGGGCCTGGCTCCCTCGCCCTTCTTTCCCTCTCCTGACCCATGATGGAAATCAGCATCTTCATGTACAAATCGTCCTCAGTTGTCATGGTTTCTAATGAAGCCGAGTATGTAGGAGTAAAACCTGAAGTAACACACAGCAGCATTTGAGAATACGACCCTTCCTAACAGTCACAGGCTCTTGGGAGATGATAACAATGAAAATAATAACAACCACAACAACAGGAAATGCTTTATAAAGGGAAATTGGCGTGTTGCAATCGAAGGATGGTATTAGCTGTGGCTATTACAGAAAGGAGGACTTTCAAGAAAGACATTCCTTTCCATCGCAAATCCAACCTGAGCGTTGAAGTAGAGCGAACCAGAAGAAAACACAACTGAAAATAGAATAAATGGCTGCCGTTTACCTAGGTTATTTCTAAACGGTAATGCAAAGATGTAATAGAAATAATTTAGACATATGGATAAGAACCTTCAAAATCAATAGTGCAGGGAGAGCTATGAAGCATATGCTGATGCAATCAAACAGAATTGAATTTCATACAAACGCTGGCAAATCTCTATGAGATTATCACGGCAAAAACTTCATTTTCATTGATTTATAATGTATTATTATTGTCTCCACCAAACTGCCATAGACAGCCATTTAGCAGCTGCCAAGTGCCTTAAGGGTAAATAAAGGCTCTCACTGACGGGCTGGGTTATGGACGTTTAAGAGGCCAATAACTCACGGGGCGGCAGGTGGGGTGTTCCAGCGGTTTCTTGACTTCTTCCTTTTAATCGCATTAGATAATTCTTAGGACTTTTGGTGAGCACAGGGGTGTTTGCTATTCACGCATGAGTCACATAAAGAGGAAAGAAATCTTTTATAGCATACAATTCAGCAAGCGTGAAGTTTTAACAGGATCACTAAGCACCCACGTCTCTATTTGTAGCTAATCTATGTCAGATGTAATAAAACCCACCCCACCCCCATCTCTACCTCTGCCTCTACCTCCACCTGTAGAAGAAGGAAGACCTTTTATAGGCTGAGATTGTCTTTGGGAGCCTGGCTCTCACAAGGCCCAGCTCAGCTGAGAGCCATGGGTTTCACTCATCTTTCTCTGTAATATAGCGGGTTTCCGGTGTTGCTTTCTTGGCCATCCATTCTCTCAGAGAAAGTCTTTCACAGTTTGAGCAGTAAGTTTGCTATGTCAATCTGGTCTTTGAAGGTAGACTCATATAAATGGCTTTGTATCTATGATTAAGAAGCAAAACAAGGCAGAAAAACAAAAACAAAAGACCAAACATAGACAACCAACCAACCAACCAACCAACCAATCAATCAACCAACCATAAAAACCAGGAATATAGTCAGAGGTGGTGGCGAACATTTGCTGAGGTAGGATGATTGTTAGTTTAAGGCTAGCCTGGGCTATATAGTAAGAATGTATTTCAAAGCCCCACCCAATCCAACCAAATCAAAACACAGAAAGTCAGAGGTGACATTAATAACACATTAGATGTTACATTGTAGTTTTAATAAACTGAATAAGGTTTTAAATAAACTAAAGTCATTTATGATGTTGCACATGAAGCACATGGGAGGCTGAGGCAGGAGGATCTGATGATATTGGCCAGTCTAGGATGTACAACTTGTACCTGTTTCAAAATAAACAAAGTTAGAAATCTGGGCATTCATTACATTGTTTTATTGCAAGTAAAAATAAATTTAGTCAAAAGTAAGATGAAGTCATTGTGTTTGTGTCTTAAAGTATGACCTGTCCTGTCCCTGACTCCACCCTCTCAGATCAGCTGTGGTGTCTTGGGTCCTGCGTCACTCTGAGAGTCAGCTGAGGTTATGGTATGACTGCTTGCTTCTTTTCAACGTATTGCTTTACAGTTTCCCCATTTCTTCTATGGCACCCCTTTTTCTGGAAACGAGGTCTGGTTTAATGAATGGGAAGGCAGCAGGATGCATAAGGAGGTCTTAGGAACATGGAAAAGGTTTACACGGACAGTTCAGCCAAGTCCCACCATGGCCAACACACATGGTGTCACTGATAGTGACTAGCATGTAGGCTTCACACTCCATAGGGCTCTTACGTCATGAAAGCCACGTGACCCCTAAATGTCAGAGAAACGAGCGTGTGCTCTGGATGGTCTAGAGAAGCTTTGTCAGAGCCGTACTTTTGGTTTTGGATGAGTGAGCTCAGTAAGTGTGTGGCAAGCAAAAGTAAAAGCATAAATAGTAGGTAGCAGATGGAAACAGCAGAAAGAGAGTGGAACATGTCAAATCAGTGGTTGGCAGGCATCCAGCAGAAACATTCCGGGGAGGTTGAGGCAGTCAGCTGTGCTCATGAATGTAATGGCTAGTCCTGGTTGTCAACTTGACTCTTTTGGAGGGCTCACCTGTGATCCAGATCTTCAGGCTGGAAGACACAAGTTTCTGACCTGGACCTTGACATGGAGATCTTGAGGCATAGTGGCTATTAAAAGCTTAGGCCCAGAAAGGTACACGCCTTTAATCCCAGGAGACTAAGACAAGAATATCTCTGAGTTCAAGGCCAGCCTGGAACAAAACAAGTCCCAGATCCAGGCATAATGGCACACACCTTTAATCTGGGCCATACCTTCTGCTGGAGACCTACATGAGGACATTGGAAGAAAGAAGATTCACTCTTCTCTGCCAACACATCTGCTGGAATCTACTTCTACAGAAGACCAGCTGAAGCAACTAGCCTTGTGGGACTGAGCAACCACTAGATCCTTGGATTTCCCATTCACAGCTGACCATTGTTGGGGAGTTGGACTACAGACTGAATTCCCTCAATATAGAAAGACATTCCATATGTTCTCTGACTCAGGAGAACCCTACCTAATACAATGAATGAGCCTTTTCTATGTCTTTAAAGGGTTAGAGCAGTCCACTAACCCCTCTCACAGGGACATTCCCACCACCTATAAAGGCATAGCCCTCAGGACTCAACTGCTTTCCAAACACCTATCTCCTAATAGCTTCACACTGGCATCCAATTACAGTCCATGACTTGGAGGGGTAAAGCAACACCCAGACCATAGCAATAGTCTTTACCCTACACAGGATGCGGAAAGCCCGGGGTAAAAACAAGTATATGCAGACTGGAGTGAAACTTCTTGGTGGTATTAACTGCCCATGTATCTCCTCTGGTCCTGTAACCCCAACAAACTCACTAGCTCAGTGAGCTGAGCTTGGGTGGCAACTTTGCTTTGAGAAGTCTATGCTCTCTCTGAAGTGAATAGAGATTTCTTTCTGTCTCTGTAGGAAAAGTCACACTACATATGCACACAAGTTTTAACATCATGGAACTTGACACAGCTTTAAGCTGGCATCTGTTTTTCTCTTCATAAGTTTAAATAACTGCAAAGATTGTTTCCTTTATATTGATACATGTATCTACATGTATCGATCTTTCACAATTTCAACGCAACTCTCCTAGCGTGTTTTATATGGAGTATGAATATAATAGCAATTTAATTTGTGCTGTTTCTATTAAAAAATACTTAACTCTAGTGTGGTGGTGTATGCCTGCAATTACAGTACACATGACGTCGAGGCAGGAGTGTTACAAGTTCAAGACCAGCCTATAACACAGAGTAAGAATCTGTCTCAAAACAAGTATCCACATATAATATCAGCACTCAGGGGACAAAGGGAGGTGTATCTCAGTGAGTTTGAAGTCAGCTTCATCTTCATAGTGAGTCCAGGTCACCTTAGATTTCACAGTAAAAAAATAGTGAAAGACAAGAGAAAACAAAAACACATAAACAGACTCTTTAAAAGTTGGAAATTTAGCCTGGCAGTGGTGGTGCATGCCTTTAATCCCAGCACTCAGGAGGCAGAGGGAAGTGGATCTCAGAGTTTGAGGCCAGTCTGGTCTACACATCGAGTTCTAGGACAAACAAACAAACAAACAAACAAACAAAAGAGTTGGAAATTTAATATTATTTCTTTTTTTTCCCATATGCTTGAATTTTAGTTTCTTTGCCTGGTGGGAATTTTTCCTAATATACACAATAATATGCATTCTTCTAGTGCACATGCACACTCACACATACACACTTACACTCACATTCATGCATACACACTCACATACTCACACTCACACACACATTTTTGATGTATCATCTTATTTAGTTTGTGTGAAAAAAAGAGAGTAGCTAGAAACATATTGATTGAGGAGGTGAATCAGTTACCCCTTTGGATGTATGTTTGTATATAATGATCACTTGTTGCTAGGGTGGGATAGTCCTCCAATCTCAAATTTACTCCTGTCTTCCTAGGTATTTGCTAACACTAGTTAACAGACATGGGGGGAACTTGGTTGGCCAACGACAGACAGTATTTTAAACTTCTGCTAACAACCATCTAGTGAACAATTATAACTGGTCATGAGTCTTCCTTCAAAACGATAAATGCCGAGTTGGGAATCATCCGTCCTCAGATTTCTTATCTATCCTTGAGCCTGTCGTTTGTAAATCTGGTAGCAAATTGCATAATTGCCACTGTGCTTTTAGACCCAGGGCACCAAGCACAGAGCACAGGAGGGAGCTTAGACAAACAGGCATGGTCTTTCATGTGGGCAGAAGTTTGTTTTAGGACAGGCATTAGATAAGCAGCCCACACTGGCCAATATCCTGATGAGAGCTGATCTTACAGAAGAGGCATCTAGAGGCCTTGGGCCATGTGCCTCCTGACTAATGACAGTACAGGGAACCCCATGGTTGTAGCATCACATGCTCAGTGTAGTTTTGTCAGAGAAGCTCCTTGGTGGGGTCTTTAACTAACTGCTTGTCTTTAGTCAAAACAAGACCATAGTTATCTGCTAATTAAACCAAAACCAAGAGCCAACCAAGTTGTCAATCAAGCATCTTAACTGAGCTGTGTGTTCCTGAAGTAGGAGCGTCTTCACCCCCATGTTTCACCCTAAAAGACGAACCCAAGGTCAGGGAAAGATTCTTATCCAGTCCTCCCTCAAACAGTTTGTCAAACCATCTTTATGCATCCATAACTTATCCTCTCCTGTTTCTTCCCCCATTTCCTTTTCCAAATGACCCACCCACAGTTCCTGTGGTTTGAGACCATAGGCAAGATTTACCAAGATGCACAGTTGTCCTTGCAGAGTTCAAAGTTCAGGGAAGGAGCTAAGTATGAACCCTGACAATAGGTCAATTGACCAGGGGATGATGATGACAGGCTCAGTCTTCCCACTTGGACATAATTGGTAGGGATAGGTGGTTAAGTTTAAGTACTAAGATCTTACCCATCCTACCTGGTGACTATCTGCTTTCCATCTGTGTGTGTGTGTGTGTTTGTATATGTGTGTGTGTGTGTGCGTACGCATGTGCACAAGTGCTATGTGACTTAAGTGACACTATGTGCACTAAGTCACACAAGGATAGGCAAGGGCATAGATGTGTGCACACACTTGTGCACAGTGAGGTAAATCTCATGTGTGTGCAAGGAAGTACATATGTGTATATGTGTGTGTATGGTGAGTGTGAACCTCTACGAATTCAGTCCATACATGCGTTCTCTATTAACTTCACTTAGGCATTTCTTTTTTTGAAAAGTTTACAGTAAAGATTGTGATTGGTGAAAGAGCTGAAAGTGAGCCAGAATCATTCATTAACCAGGATCCTTTATAAAGCAGAATTAGTTATTAACCAGGACCATTCATTAATGGGCAGCATCTCAAGCAGTTTTTTACTCTTATAATTAAGCAAGTTGACACCAGAATTCCTTTGCCTATTGACTAACTTCCTGGGACCTCTTCTTTGTGGAGAGCAGAGATAGCTGTCATTCAGTAGCACTCTATGGAATCACGTTTCTAGTCTAGCTTCAGGAACATTTATCGGTGGGGTTTTCCTGAGCAGTGTAGCCCAGGCTGTGTACCATCCTCAGCACAGCTGTAGAAAAGGAAGATGAAGTTCTGTGTTTTGGACATTGTAATTAAAGGACTCTCAGTTTAGACATCACTTGGAAGGAGGGCACATTGCAGTTCTCTCCATTGATGGGCAGTCTGATTTTCAAGGTGGATGTGGGTATGGGTGTGGGTGAAAGAACCAAGTGTACCTCACTATTTTCTTTAATGGTTCTCTGCTCAGGTGAGGGGAGGCCTCATCTCTTCCCAGAGTGAGTTCCGATACTGGATGGGTCTCCTTGAGGGACATCTGAGTGACTTGGAAGAGGTTTTACTCTTTGGCAGGATGATAAGGAGTGCAAGTGGTTTGGCCATTGTCCACTCACTTTTATGGCTTGCTATGAAGCATCAAGCATATTCTATTAGAGAAATGCCAGTTCTAGGCGACATTCAGACAAACACCTCTTTTGGATGATAGCTTATTGCATGGAGTTGATGCTTATCTATCCATCTATGATTTCTTTGGAACTTAGGAGTGGTTTAGAATTTTGTAATAACAGTGGAGTTGTGTGACAGCCTGGAAGCGAATACAAGAGACAAATTTTGACATTAGCTTCAGAATGCTCCTGTATGTGTGTATGTATGTACATATGTATCCTACTATCTGTTTATCATCTATCTATCCATCTATCTACTCTACAATCTGTCATCTATATCTATTATTTGCCTATCTATTCATTTCTATCTGTCTGTTTATCTTCTATAATACATATCTTTTGTCTATTCTGTTTATCCTATTATCTATTATCTATATCTATGATTTATTTATCATATATCTATCTTCTATTTATCTATCATATATCTATTACCTATGTCTATGATTTATTTATCATCTACATACCATCTATTTATCTATCAATCTATTTTCTCTCTACTTATCTATCATCTATATCTATGATCTATCATCTACCTATCATCTATATCTATGATCTATTTATCATCTATATCATATATCCTTCTAACATATATCTTTCATCTATCATCTATCTATCTATCTATCTATCTATCTATCTATCTATCTATCATCTATATCTATCATCTATCATTTATACATCCATGCACTCATTTATTCACCATTTATCTTCTGTCATCTATTGTCCATCTATTCTCTACCTATTTATCTATCAATCTATCATTTGTTTTTCCAACTATGTATCATTTATTTGCCTACCTATGCATTATCTACTTAACTGTCTTTCTGTTATCTGTTAGGAAGTTCTACACTTTGAGCTGCATACTCCTAACTCAGCAGCTCCAGGGTAACCTCTTCACTTCCATTTGTCTTCACCAGATGAACTTGAGTGTGAGCTGAAGATGGTGAAGAGTACTGAGCCTGGACATATCCGGGTCAAGTACTGGCTTTGCTGCTAACCTCATCTATCTATGATTTGGGCTTTCCCTGCATCTCTTCAGGCCTCTATTCCCTCATCCATAAAATAGCAGCTCTTGTCCTGCAGTTCCTTTTAAACAATGTCCAGAACTTTTACAGTACATGTAACTCACAGATGCGCAGCAAAGCTGGTAAAGATATCATCATTGGAGCCATGGTCCTTAGGTACCAGGATTTCACCACCACAATGGCACCTTGATGTTAAAGAAAGACATCAGCCCTCTTCCACAGCCATCATCCTGTCAGGAGCAAGGAGTTGGGTATCTAGAACGAAGGGGTTGGGGCACTGAGGCCAGGGGCAGTGTGAATGTTTAACCTGAAGGCTCCAGGCTGGCTCAAACCTGATGGCGAGCAAGGGTGACAATCATGCCTTCCTGAAGATGCAAACATCTTGAGATGCCATGGCTGTGATGTGACTAGAGTTTGGAGTTTTTGTCTTGATAGACTGCGACTTGGAATTATAATCTGAAAGAAAACCTCTTTTCCCTCTAAATTTCTTGTTGTCAGGTTACTTTATTACAGCGACAGAAGTGAAATTAGAACAGGGCAGTAGTGGGGGGCCTGGGGCAGTATCAGGAGGCTTGAGGCAGTGCCAGGAGGCCTGGGGTGGTTCCAGGAGGACTGCTCTGCAGCAGGAAGTGTGGGATTCGGGAGTCAGGCACAACTCTCCAGGTAGCTCACCCTGGGTGACTGGAAGCCTGTAAATATTTTATGCCTGATTTGTTGATTTTGTGGGTGTTGTGTTTCACCGAGCAGTGGCTTGTTTTACATGTTGTGCTCTTGTTCCTGGAAAAGAGGATATTTTTATTTGCGAATATGTAAGGGACCCACCACTTTACAAAAATGGAACAACAGGTCTTGTTGTAATTGGCTGGCTTTCTTGGCAATGCCAGTGCACATTCAGGAATTCTTGGTCGAGTGAAAGTCTAACCCATAGATAAGTTGTTTTCACAAATGATATACAAACAACCTATTGAGCAATTAATGAAGTGAATGATATTATATTTTATAGACTTTTAATTAAATATTTATTAATTAGGTTTTGTATACTTTGAGAGGTGGAATGAAATATCTGGCATGTCCAGTTTATAAATGTAGCAGTTCAGTACATTTTGTGTTTGTAGTAAAGACAAATAAATGAGCTTTTAAAGTAAATTTAGCTCATTCTGTGCACGATTAGACCATGATTACTTCTATAAAGAGGTTAGAAATTTAGATAAAGAAACAAATCATTTAAAAAGAAAGAAAAGGAAACATTGTTACCAGGAGAAGTCGAGGCAGAATGGGGGGGGGGGCAGGTGGGAAGCAGCTGAGAAAGCTCCCAGGGGAGCTGAAACATCAGAGCTTGTCTGGGATGTTCCCCTAGCAGAGGGCAAAAATGATACCTGACTGTTCCAAAGCCAGGATACCTTGTGAATTATCTATGAATAGATAATTATCTTCTGCCCTGTATTATTGATTCATTACACTCAAGCTATATCCTCAACATCCATGCAATAATACCAGGGCATCTATATGACATAGAGAGCTGCCTCCTCACTGGCAGCACACTGGCTGGAGGCTTCTGGGAAGAGAGTTTCTCACAGAGGATACCTTGTGTCCCAATAGAGCTATGTGCTCTGTCTCTGCCACCAAAATAGCCACATCACACAGCTTGGTTTGTGGGCAGTTCTGGTGCCTGTTCCTTGAAACCCTATGTGTTGTTTCCCCAGACAGTTTGCTCAATGGGGACTTGGGTATGGGGTTTACTTAGTAGGCAACTGGACATAGTGAGGAGCTTGCTTAAGACACAGATATTGTTAGTTGTGTTTCTTGTTGACTATGTTGTTTAGGAAGGGAGAATAATGCAAATGCCTATCTCATTAGAATTCTGTGGTTTGAAATTGAACAGTAAGTTCTCTTTTTAGCCTTTTGATTCAAATGCAGTGTTTGTGAAATGAAGGTATGAAGGCTTGGTAAATGGAGTCAAGAAATGACACACACTTCTAAGAATGTTCACAGAACATTGGGGTTTGTTTGTTTTTATGAGTCAGAGTCTTGGGTAGCCTCGATAGCCTCGACAGCCTTGACTGGCCAGGAATTTGTTATATAGTTGAGGATGACCTTGAATTCCTGATCTGCCTGCTTTCACCTCTCAGGAGCTAAGATTGCAGGCAGGCAACACCATGCCTGGCTCATTACAGGACCATTTTACTAAAGAAACTAAGTTTCTTTAAGATATACTTTAAATTTTATTAATGTTTGCACATGAAGAGCAGGAACTGTTTTGCAGGAAATGTTAACTATCCCTCCCCTGTCAGCCTACAGTTGGAAATGAAAGAACCACAAGCATGCATTGTAAGGAGGCCTTCTGCCTTGAGATAATAATTTTCTCAGGGTGTGTGTATTATCTTAGAAGTATGGGTAAATTAAGGTATATCTCACAAATTCTCTTAGTTTTATCTCAGGACCATGCACATTGCAGATACTCAACTGATAATAATGCCGATCGTCATGACAGTGATATTCACCTTCCATCCTCTCGCACCATTCTGCATGTACAGTAACTATGAAGCATATCATTTCTTAGATTGTGTGTTGTGTGGAGAGAGGAGGTGTCATAATCAGGAAATTAGAGCTAATGGCAGGAAGGGGACCTCCTTGATCACCCCCTCCGTGCCCCTATACACTCCCACTAAATGCACCTCATTATGAATTCATTTTCAGCTTCATTGAGTCCCAGAAATTAATTTGACATAAATTTCATTGTAAAGCTCTGGAAACTTTAATTTCAAAGGTAATATCAGTGTAGGATTGTGGGTGCAGCGGAGGCTTTACCAAAGTGACTCTTGGTTCTCCACCTTTATCTCTCTCTAGTTTTATTGTTGCCTTACATTTTATTATTGTTTTAAATTTTTATTACTGTAGCTGTGTATGTGCATGCATAGTTCTTTGTATGTCATGGTTTTCTCATTTTGATATTTTTATACTTACGTGTTTCCTTCCTCTTCCTCTTCTTCTTCTTCTTCTTCTTCTTCTTCTTCCTCATCTTCTTTCTCTTCTTGTAGTAAGGCCTTGTACATGCTGGGCAAGTGCCCTCCTGCTAACCTGTCACTCCTTCCTAGGATCCTTATCTATCTTTCTATGTGTATGTGTGTATCGATCTACTCAGAAATCTAGACACATCTCTCTCTGAGCCACTCAGGCCAGCCTCCAGTCCATCTGCAGCACAAGCAGATCTTAAACTTAGGCTCCTCCTGCATCAGCCTTCTGAGTGGCTAGAACGGCAGGCCCATCTTGCTTTGCTGCATTCTTGTCTTTGTTTACCGCCCCTGCAGACAGGGCTTGCATCACTCTTGCCCGCAGCAGGGGATCGTAGTGAATGGAGGTTGCTCCTTTTGCTTTGTCTCCATGTCATCCTGAATCTTCTACAAATGGCTCCCTTAGTTTGCATGTTCTTGATGACCCAGGAGGGAGTAGGGTTCTTCTGTTCCTTGCCATTCACAGATCCTGTCCCTTTGAGATTCTGTATCTCCAAGCTGGTGTCCTCTGGCTGAGGCCACGGGGGGCATGAGGTTAGTCTCATGAAATGACGGAGCTATGTATGACTGGGTCTCCACCCCAGCATGGCTATGGGGTTTCTAGAGGATACTTTCAGTCTTCTATTCAGCAGTTTCAGAACTGTGTGGATGATACAAAGACAATTACATAGATGAACAGTTTCTCTGAAGGGAGGTTCTGTTTCTGGGTTCTCCTCTGTCAGCCTCTCCTGTCTGAGTTCTCAAGCTCTGAACACCCCAGCCAGGCTGGGCCAGTGGGAGAGTTCTGTGGTACGCACAGATCTCAACATGACATGACTTCCACCACTGTTTCTTTTCCACCTCAACCTCTCTCCAAATGGATGGTGTTTCAAATCTGCTGAAATCTCATTTTCCTCTCCTCAGATATGTTCTCTACTGGAATGACAGTGTGAATGGCAAGAATCTTTTCTCCCAGCGCTCATTCAGTGACCACTGGGACATAATACACCCATGCTTGCCCTGGCCGCCTTGAACGAGCTTCCCCTCACTGGGTGAGCGTCAGCCCCCATGGTGTAACCAAGGGATGCAGGGGGAACCCTGAGTTTGTGACCATACGTAAACATGGCTGCAATGGGTGGGTCCTTTCTTGACACCCATTGGATACTGGATTTTCATCTTGGAAAATAAAGGGAACACAGCAGAGGACTAGCTGGGTGAACAATATGAATAACCACATTCTAGATCATTCTACAGACCTGGAAGATGAGATAGAGGTGCAAGAGCACAAGGAGACAGCTGCAGAATCCCTTCCTGTCCGTGTTCCTGGCAGGCTAGAGGGGAGAACAGCGGGTCCTATGGGGCATGGAGCGAGCAGGGTGTGGTGCAAGAAGCCGGACTCTAGGATGTTCTTAGGTTCCTCTTTGGGTGCCAGTCAGATCTCTGACAGTCTTTGGCAGGAACACAACCTGAATCCAGTCTGTTCAGGACTTGTTTCTTGCTCAGGTGGGCAGACAGGGGTTAGCCTTGAAGAATCGGGCTTTCAGAGGTCATTAGCTTCCCCAGAGAATAGCTGTCTGGGCTTGGGCTGCTCTGCCAGGCTGCTTGCCCTCCTCTCCTCACTTTACTCTCCACCTGTGCACGTCACTCTACCCTGGTACGTCACACCACCCTGGTGCGTAGTACAGCCTGAGCTTTGTTCCGTGCCATTTTTTTCCTCACTAGAATGCAAGCTCTATGCAGCCAGTCTGCATCTGGCTTACTTGTCTCTAGCTTCAGGATAGAGTGCTCTGTGGATATCTGTGGGATGCTGCATTATCTTGTTCAAGTCACATGACCCGGATTTTACAGTATCCTTTGAATAATGCAGGTGTTTGGACACTGCCTTGGAGGTCTTCCCTGGAGCTAGAAATAAGACTTTGACTCCCTTGTCTTTCAGTGTGCACCAAGTGAGGACGGTGTGTTCTTCCTTTCTAGAGAGTGTAGCCCTCACCTGACACTGTACTCCCTGGCACCTTGATCTTGGTCTTCTGAGCCTCTAGAACTGTGAAAAATAATTTTCTATTCTTTACAGATTACTCAGCCATGGGTAATTTTCTAATGGCGGTGCAAATGTATTAAACCCAGTTGGAGAGCTATGACATGCACTTGGCCAGCTGAGTGGGTCCTGGAGGAGGCACAGGTGATTTAAGTGACACTAAGCAAGCTGCTGGTTCTCTCTTACAGCAGTGGATGCTGGTCCTGGGACCCAAAAGGCCATACTTCAGCAGATGATAAAAATGAATCATGGGACCGATTGCCCACTTTCAAGTCCTGGGCATCCTGGAGAGCTGCAGCTCTGTCTGGAATGTACTGTGGCTTCGCTGGGGTAATACTTCAATACAAGAAGAATAGCATTCAGCAAGTAGACATGTTACCTCTACATGGCCCCATGTGTTGCCTCTGTAGAAATCTGGCCTGGGAATGTATGTGAGTCTCATTCTGGTTTCCTAGTCAACTGTTAAAACAGGAATTGATATGATATGTCTTATTAATATGTGTAAAATTTGAAGGTATTTCCTCAGTACACAATCATCTGGGCATGCTGAATCTCTACTGCTGCGCCCCAAGCCAGGGTGCTGTGCTGACCCGACTAGGGGGGCTGTACTCCAAGCCAGGGTGCCACTCTGACCTAAGTAGGGGGGACAGGCTGCTATGGCAATCTCAGAAGCTCACAGCTATAGACAATTAAACACTGCTAATTCATTTTGGTAAAGGATTTATTTTCTTTCATATAAAGATAGTCTTGGGAAAACTGAGTAACAGATGTGATGAGAGCTGCCAAGGGTGGAAGATCCGGGTGCCTCAAGCTCCTTTCTTCCCTAGATGACTTGTGTGAAGGTGGCCTTTCCCCTGACAAAGATGAGCTTTGTATGCTGGGACAGTGACTGAGTAGATTGACTGTTAGCTGTGTAAGTGTGAGGTCTTTAGTTCAAACACATAAGACGGGAGTAAAAGTCCCTGTTTGACAGTAGTCTGCAATCAGCACGCAGAAGCACAAACGGCAGACCCCCCTGAGCAGGCTAGCTAGTCAGACCAGGCAAACTCCAGGTTCAATGAACAATCCTGCTCTAGTAAAGTGACACCTGATGTCAACTTTGGGCCACCATGTGTCCCTGCACACACTTGCATGCACACCTGTACACACACACATACACGTGTTCACCCATACACATGTAAATACTAGTAAATACACTCAACCACACTGAACACAGACCCCCCCCAAACCAAACAAACCCCCCAAAACCACACCCAAAAATCCACACCCAAAACCAAAACCCTGAGCTTTGTTAAAAAGTCTCCCTCCGTCCTCACGGTCCGTGAATCTCATTGTGACTTTCATGGCATTGGTAGAATGTAGAAATTACACAAGCTGGAATTTTTTTTCATGCTCCATATTGAGCTATGTTTTCATTGAATACAATTACAAAAGAGCATAATATCTCAGATATTTGAGTCACAATCTTAGCCTTATTACTGTCAAAAAGCAATTACAAGCTATTTTTATGCAGAGCTCAAACATAAAATTAAAGACTCAGAAATGAAAGCGAAACATTTTTAACCATACTATACTGTACTCATAACAGTGTCTGAAGAGCCAAATGCGGAGCATAGAAAAATATGCACATTCTGCAAGCCACGAAGAGTGTTCCCAAAGATGCACTCGAGGAAGAACCCAGACCAGCTGTCAGTAGTAGCTTTATCTCCATGCTTACTGATGTATTGCCAAAAAGTGAGGGGCAAAGATCGCTCCGCAACACTTAAAATCTTGAAATAGACCAATGTCTTTGGAATGGAGCCTTTAACAGCAGAAGTTAGAAGGCTTGAGAGCCGACCTGAGTGTCCCAGGTAGATGAATGGCAACTTCCCCAGTGTTGCCTGTGTCTGCAGGCAGAAGATAGGGTCACAGGGTATCAGGAAGTGCTTCAGAAGTGTGGTCCCCGAAGCCTGTCCATACACAGGAACAGCGTAGGATGCTCATTTGGCAAAGATTTCTTCAACAGGGGCCTTTTCAGAAGGCAAGGATATCGTGAGTGTACAGGGAGGTCAGGAAGCCGGAAAGACTTGGACTGGGCCGTCCCTGCACAGCTGATTTGTCTGTTGCTACCATGGAGTTCTGAAAGTCCTGCTGGGCCCATTTCTCAAGCAGCTGATGCTCCTCAGATGTCTACACAGAATTTATGGGTCAGTCCTTTGCTCTTGGGGATCCTGCTTCTCAGACTGATGGACTGTGGCACCCATGTCACTTCGTACCCCTTGGTGAAGACGGCAGAGGCTAGCAGATAGCCTTCTGTTGATCTTGATTCTGACTCTGCTATTGCCAGCACACCTGTAAGCGATCAGAGCACATGAAGGAAGAGAAGAGTGACTCCTTCGAGCCAGGTCAGAGCTTTTGTGTCTCCGAGGCATTCAGGGGTGCCAGCCCCTCTGGGGTCAGGAGGAAAGAGGGCAGCTCAGACAGCACTGTAACTAATTTTTTCAAAACCTATTTTTAACGATGGTTCTTAAACACTTTAATCTCCCTTTTAGACCACAACCTCACCACCAAAGATAGTGGGAAAGAAAAGATACAGGGAAGTGGACCTGCTTAGAAAGGTTCTTTGGAGTGACTCCCGTATATGTTGTCTGCAAATCATCAGTTCAGTTCACAGGTCAGCAATGGCAGCTCGAGCCATTTGCAAACACTTCATGGACACACCAACAGTCCAATTCTGTGGAGTTGGGATGGCAAATGTGAATCAGCAGTGGTGGCACTATCTAGCAGAGACAGCCAGGTCTCAGCCTTGGCAGAAATCAGCAGCAGGAGGAACCAGGAGGTTTGCCAGGAGAAGTTCTCAGCTGTGCCTCTCTCAGAGAAACAAAGATCAGCAAAGATGCAAGACCAACAAGCACTGCACAGCTAGCTCAGCCCCTCACTGTCCACTGAGTCCTATATGAGCAAGCCTAGCTCAGCCCCTCACTGTCCACTGAGTCCTATATGAGCAAGCCTAGCTCAGCCCCTCACTGTCCACTGAGTCCTATATGAGCAAGCCTAGCTCAGCCCCTCACTGTCCACTGAGTCCTATATGAGCAAGCCTAGCTCAGCCCCTCACTGTCCACTGAGTCCTATATGAGCAAGCCTAGCTCAGCCCCTCACTGTCTACTGAGTACTATATGAGCAAGCCTAGCTCAGCCCCTCACTGTCCACTGAGTCCTATTTATACCCTCCAAACATCACGTGCCCTTCATGGTCTTGCCTCAGCATGTATGTCTATCTTGGCTGACATCACTCTGCCAACCAGCCAGAGTCCAGGGAAGTGGCAAGAAAGTGCAGCAAACCACCAGAAGTTCTTTGGTGTGTTTCTCTGTATGGAGTCCTGACAAATGCAATTCAACTACACAATGCAAGGTGGACCAATACAAGCATATCATTAGCAAAGAATCTTTAATCAAGTGTCCTTTCACATGCTTGCTTTAGCAGAACATCCTCCTGTGTCTGCTTCATTTAAATATTCCTTCGTGAATCTGTCTTCGTTTTTCACCTGTGTCCACTTCAGCTAAATGTTCCTTCATGTGTTTGCCCAGCAAAATACCATCCAACCGACTTTCCAAAGAACCCTTAAATGTCCTCATCACAGCAGACACTAGTGCTTTTGAGGAACAAAACACCAAGGGAAAGTGCTTGCCTCAGGCTGTAGAAGTAAAGTCAGTGGGAACAGATTTCCATCCACAGCAGCCATGGTGTGATGCCTTCTGGATGGTGGGTCCTTTGTGTGTGTGTGTGTGTGTGTGTGTGTGTGTGTGTGTGAGAGAGAGAGAGAGAGAGAGAGAGAGAGAGAGAGAGAGAGAGAGAGAGATGAGGTATCTTCTTCAAATACATTCTACCTTATTTTTGGAGATATGGTCTCTCACCAAACCTCAAACTCACCTCACCAATTTGACTAGAGTTACTACTATTAGCACCAGAATCCTCTTGTCTCTGCCTGCCCAGTGCTGGGATTAGACATGTGCTGCTACACACAGGTTCTTATACAGGCGTTGGGGGATGTGAACTCAGTTCCTTGTGCTTATGCAGGAGGCACTGAACCAACTGAGCCACCCCCTGGCCCCAGCCCAAAGCTGGTCGTTACTGTTGGATGTTATTATCTGCCTTCTCAGCACAGATGTCTTTGGACTTGTGGATTTTAGGAACAGTTGACACTGCACCCTCCAGAACTTGAGAAAGGATGCTCATACTCTGCCTTCTTGATCTCCTCTCCAGGGGGAGCCTGACCCACACCACTCACATCTATGCTTCTAATTCATGGGATCCATAGAAGTGAACAGAGGCCAACAGGAGGCACACAGGAATGGCCTTCAGTCTTGGACCCCTGATCCTGATCCAGAATTTTACCTGGAATGAGGGCTTCCAAGGAGACCAGGCCATGTGGAGGGAGTCTGATTCACACAGAAATTACAGCCTGACCTTTGTTCCCCTCAGAGCTGATGAAGCTGAGAAGCTCCCTCTGCTCCTGTTTATGGGCCTCCTGCAAATGAGACAGAGCAAGTCCTGATTGGCATTGTCATCTTGACTAGACTGAGAATCACCTAGGAGACTTGCAGCCGTATGTCTGTGACAGTGTCTCTAGAGAGGATTGACGACTCACCGTGAATGTAGGTGGCACCATTCCATGGTCTGAGGTTCTAGAATGAATAAAAAAGAGAAAGCTTGTGGGCACCATCAGCCATCTCTCTCTGGGCTTCCAGATCCACCAAGAGGTGAGCGAGTTGCTGCCCCCGCAGCCTCGAGTCCCTCCTCTACCGTGGCTTCCTGGCCACAGTGGGCTCTGCCCTAAGAACCAGAGACAAAACAAACCTTTCACTCTTGACTTCTTGTTAGATATTGGGTCATGACAATAAGAAAAGCAAGTGCTACTCTGATCCCCAATTTAGGAGCCTTAACCAGGGTTTTGACTTCTGTGCTTCTGCCACAGGAGCACTTGTGACTCCCACTCTGGGAACATATTTGTGAACAGTTGTGACTTCCCTCCCTGAGGCAGAGGCCCAGTGTTGAGATTTGCTGGTACTTTTATGCTCCAAGATGAATTCCATTCTCATTGTTCTGGGCTCAAGCAGGTTGGATCAGATCTCAGGGGATCTGTAGGGATGAAGGGTATATGGATTTGAGATCATCCTGCCTCATGCATCCAGATAGCTCTTAGGTTCCATATTGCCTTTGGGGTGGTAACAGTGAAAAAGAACTCAGCAGGGTCAGGGGATGTCCTCAGAAGACAACTTCTACTCTGAACTCTACAGTTTCTTAGAGTTATGAGGTCACCTGCAACATCCCTGCAGGTGTCTTCTTTCCCTGCAGGCGTGCCCTTGCCCTGCGCGTGCCCTTGCCCTGCAGGCGTGCCCTTGCCCTGCAGGCGTGCCCTTGCCCTGCAGGCGTGCCCTTGCCCTGCAGGCATGCCCTTGCCCTGCAGGCGTGCCCTTGCCCTGCAGGCGTGCCCTTCCGCAGGCGTGCCCTTCCGCAGGCGTGCCCTTCCGCAGGCGTGCCCTTCCACAGGTGTGCCCTTGCCCTGCAGGTGTGCCCTTGCCCTGCATGCATGCCCTTGCCCTGCAGGTGTGCCCTTGCCCTGCATGCGTGCCCTTGCCCTGCAGGTGTGCCCTTGCCCTGCAGGTGTGCCCTTGCCCTGCATGCGTGCCCTTGCCCTGCAGGTGTGCCCTTGCCCTGCATGCGTGCCCTTGCCCTGCAGGTGTGCCCTTGCCCTGCATGCGTGCCCTTGCCCTGCAGGTGTGCCCTTGCCCTGCATGCGTGCCCTTGCCCTGCAGGTGTGCCCTTGCCCTGCATGCGTGCCCTTGCCCTGCAGGCGTGCCCTTGCCCTGCAGGTGTGCCCTTGCCCTGCAGGTGTGCCCTTGCCCGGCAGGCGTGCCCTTCCGCAGGTGTGCCCTTCCGCAGATGTGCCCTTGCCCTGCAGGTGTGCCCTTGCCCTGCAGGTGTATCCTTCCGCAGGTGTGCCCTTGCCCTGCAGGTGTATCCTTCCGCAGGTGTGCCCTTGCCCTGCAGGTGTATCCTTCGCAGGTGTGCCCTTGCCCTGCAGGTGTACCCTTCCGCAGGTGTGCCCTTGCCCTGCAGGCGTACCCTTCCGCAGGTGTGCCCTTGCCCTGCAGGCGTACCCTTCCGCAGGTGTGCCCTTGCCCTGCAGGCGTACCCTTCCGCAGGTGTGCCCTTGCCCTGCAGGCGTACCCTTCCGCAGGTGTGCCCTTGCCCTGCAGGTGTGCCCTTGCCCTGCAGGTGTGCCCTTGCCCTGCAGGTGTGCCCTTGCCCTGCATGCGTGCCCTTGCCCTGCAGGTGTGCCCTTGCCCTGCAGGTGTGCCCTTGCCCTGCAGGCGTGCCCTTCCGCAGGTGTGCCCTTCCGCAGGTGTGCCTTTTCCTTGCAGGTGAATCTCCCCTGCAGGTGTGTCCTGCCTCTTCTCATAAGCCTAATAGGCCTCATGCCAGGAGCTTCTGCTGCCCTCAGGTTTCTGGATAGAGAAGACATCCTTGAGCTGTAAGGAAATTCAGCTAGTACAATTATTCTTCCTTGTATTCCCCACCGGGTGGGGTGGCTACCAGGGCCACAGGGTGTTTTTCCAAGAAAGTACTCCAAAGGGAAAAATCCTGCAAGACCAGCGCAAGCCTTTGGTGTTCCAGGTCAGGATCCTGGGAAACAAATTGCCAGCCTGTTTTTATCTGGTGAATACAGATTGTGAAGCTTGGGCCCAACAGACAAGACTTCATCACAGATGGTTTCCCCTCTAGATTCTTTTTAGGTAGATGAACCCAGATGAGAAGGGCAGAGTCTTGACACACCCACCACACCACGCAAGTGTGCATATGTGCACACACAGCATGGATGCACACACATAGAGCCCACATGGAGACATCCTCTATGAGTGGGAATACAGCACAGGTCGTGTAGATGGTAGGTTTCCTGTCGTTTGCTGCTGGTGCTAGGCAAGCATTTTTGTCCACCTGTGTCCTGCCATTGACCAAGTTCCTGACTTTCAGGGTTCTTAAGAACACTTAAAATACTGTTCAAACTAGGCATAATTAGCAAGCAGACTGTATGAATACTCATACTCATTCCACATAGATCCCTTGTTGGCACGGAGCGATCCATTACCTGCTTCAGTGAACCGTCCCATTGGTAATTTGCAGAGTTCTCACCCCTGGGTGATGGAGTAAGCTGCCCTCTTCCCAGGCACTGGCTACTATTGTTTAAGCCAAATGTATAATGCATGAGCGAAGTTTGTGTATCAACATTCCAGACAGGGTACTTAAACTCTAGACCAACTGATAACATTCACACCGATGGGGCTGGGAAGGAAAGAGGTTGGAAGTCTTTCTTATTCTGTAGGGCTATTTCATTGAGCCCTACACTCACCACACATCTTACGCAAGGAAAGTATACGACTCAGTAACTTCAGCATAATCACAGATTGATGCAATCCACCACTGTAACCAATGTGAGTACATACTGATTGCCTATAAGGAAATCTCCCACCTGTGGGCATGCGCTCCCCTTTTCCTGTGAGCTCTCTAGCACACAGAAATCACCCATCCATCTTATTGGTCTGTAGATTTCCCCTCTGGACATCTCACAGAAACAGAGTTGTATGACATGTGTGCTCTCAAGATGGCCTTTGCTTACAGCAGTGTAGTCAGATCTCAGCAGTACTATAGCAAGTGTTAGTGTGGATTATTTTTGTTGGCCAAGTAATATTCCATTTTGTAGCAATGCCTCATTTTATTTATCTGCTTGTGAGTTGATAGACATTTGGGCTATTATGATGGATGTGTTTCAAAATTTATAGCTTGTGATTTTTGTAAGGTGAATTGGACGTGATAACACTGCATGGGCATACCACGTATTGACACACAGATCTGCACATAAGCAAGACCCTGTGGCTAGCAAGGTCATGCATCCTGGGAAGAACCCACTACTAAATTGACTCCTAGTGACTTATTGTTATACCTGTAGACTAATGTGCCCCCCGATCCCGCAAACTCAAGCCAGCTCAAACCCAGCATGGAGTGGGAGGGTAGGAAATTCCACCTCCAGCCTTGGCAAGTGCTAGCTGCTGGGAAAGGAGTGTCATCTTTTCTCTGTGTGGATCCTTCAGCAGGTGAATGCACTTCAGTGGAAGATCACAGGCCCAGGAGTACCTGGGCATCCCAAATGGGAGAGAAAGAAGACACAAAGTTTAGTGGATGAAGGAGTGGCCGGCTTGGGAGAGTAGTGGTGGATCTGAGCAAAATGTGCTACGTAAAACCCTTAGAGAGCTAATAAATTAAAATAAAATATAAATAAATTAAATGAAATCTTAAAAATAATCAGACCTGGCTAATAAAGAGGAGTGGGTTTTTAATGATATGATTCAAGATTTTCTTCCTTAATGGCTTCGCCAGCTAGCTGTCCCTCTATCCTAAGGTCTATCTGCCTTCTTGCCTAGAGCTCAGCCTTTAGTTATAGCACAGTGACAAGTCTCTCATAATAACATGTTTTTTTTTCTTTTTGTAAAGATGGCTCATATAGTTTTCAGTTAACTTTTTAATGGGACACACAAGTAGTTATTTTACAAGGAGATAATGAATATTTTCCAGAAGCCAAAGCTTTCTTTAATCATTATAGTTTATTGACATTATTTGTATTTTTCTAATTGGCAACATTTTACAAATAGATTTAAACATTTGTCTGTTAAAATGAGATCCACGTTGACTATGTAGGAACAATTCTTCTTCTTTTTTTTTTCTGTGAAGGTGTCAGCTATCCAGCAAAGTGAAGGCTTCCCCAAATGGGAAAAACTATAAACAACATATAAAAATTAACCTAATTATAAGCAGAATTTTTCTTGAGATATTGAATTTTGACTTTAAAAATATAATGTTGTTACCTTATAACAACTTTGCTACCACTGTGGCCACTTTGATTCTTACTTTTCTTTACAACATACTTGAACTTTTTTTTTCATCTACTTCCATTTCGGAGTGATCTCTCTCTTACCATACAAAGACGGAGTGAGGGGGAGGCCAGGTGCGCACTGGTGTTCCTGTCTCTGTTTCCTGGCGCAGTGTGAGCTGCCGCTCGGCTTCCCAGGATGAGCAGCATTAGATGATCCTAAACCATGACCCGGAAGGGCCCTTCCTGCCTTAGGTCGATTTTGTTAGGTATTTAATCACAGCGACAGGGAAAGCAACTGCAGTTAGAGGAGAAAGGTAGAAACAATGGTTCACCGAAGCCTCATACTGTGGAGCAGTGTCTCTCACAGTACCGTCAGCCACAGTTTGGAAATTCCTCAGAAATTGAGTTTAGGAGGTGGTGGTGCACACCTTTAATCCTAGCACTCAGGTGGCAGAGGCAGGTGGATCTTTGTGAGTCTGAGACCAGCCTGGTCTACACAGTGAGCTCCAGGACATCCAGGGCTATTACATAAAGAAACCTGTCTCGAAAAATCAAGAGTCATTAATATTTTAATTAAAATGTGATTCTCTGTTTCTCTTTTGTACTTTGGTGCCTTGAAAACCAAGACATTTCACAAACTACAGTGTAAAAAGGCTTTGGGAAAACTTTAGAACAGTTTCCACTTTGGAAATGCAAACTCCCTTTATAAAACCCACATCCTGACTGAGTTTTCTTACTTTACTAAGTGACGGTGCAAATGTCTGGATTTATTCTAAAGGGACACTATGAAGGACAAACCCTTCGACCAAAGCCGGGGCTCTTCTGGAGGCTGCAACATGGCTGTGCTGTCTTAACTCAGCCGAGCAGCACCAGAGTGAACACTTACTTCCCTTCGAATGATCATCCCCGAAGTGTACAAATCGGGTGCTTATTTAGCTTGAGAGGGTGCTGAGTAAATATCGTTTTATTCTTCTTACTCCCTCCACACAGTTGAAGACAGCTTTGGCGCGTGCCCTGCAGGAAGTCAGTTCCACTGGTGGGCTCAGGGCACCTATTTTGCTGCGTTAAGTAACTGAAAATCAGAACCAAAAAGGGCTTCCTTTCTAAGTCGAGGAACCTGGCTCAAGGAAGCCTGTCTGCTCCTGTGCGAAAGGCCGTGGGGGTTGGGCAGCGGGGGTGGGGTGGGGGTGGGGGTGGGGCTTTTCTGGAAGGTTCCACCGCACAAACTTTTTGCATTTTTCATTCATGTAGAATTTTCAGCCTCTTGTCATTTGTCCCCAGCAGCTGCATTTCCCTATCAGATGCTATTGTAGGGTCACTAGCGTGATAAGTGGCCTTATCTCAGCTCCAGGGGCTGTTGGAGTGGTCTGGTGTCGGGTGCTTTGTTCTGTCCCAGGCCTCTCTCCTGGCCGTTCACTTGAGGAAGCTCATCTGCTTCCAGGCCCGACTGCAGCCCCATTGAAACTTCCTGCTTTTTCCCTGGAGGGCGACTCACCAGCCCCTAAACTCCCCCAAGATCTTGTCTCTTCTTTTATGGCCCCTTTTCTGTTTGTGCACCCCGCCCCTCCCCCAGCACCTTTCAGGAAGTTGCCAACTCCCTGGTAGAAAAACTGTCCCTGTCATATCCTCAAAGCATGGAGCACTTAGTCCTGATATGTATACTGCTCACTACAATTTGTTAACGTCAACTAAGGTTATCAATTCACGCTGTCATCTTCCAGTCATTTTTCCTTTCCGCATTAATTCTTCTTGGTTCTTCTCAGTAGTTTAGACTTTGGAGCCAAAAATGAAGCAAAAAGCAACACAAAATGACATCCTTCCATTGGGACCATCGAGCTCTGGGTACCCTGCCTGGAAAATGAGAACTGATCTATAGCCTGCAGAAAGCCAGGCCCTGGGGGTGGGGCTCTGGCACATACCCCTGTAGGAGGCTAGGCCTGAGCCAGGCTACTCTCTCAGTGACTTCCGAGTCGGACTGGGGCTTTATTTGTTCATGAAGTTGTTTTCCCTTTCCAGACTTTACCCACAGGTAACCATTAACAACAACTAATGTGTCAGGGTTGGTGTCATGTGCACAGCTAAGGCAAAAGAGTCTCGAACCCAGGGGTGCTAATAAGCTCAGTCCTTGCTGCAGTGGGGGCCTTTGTGGTTATAGATTGGTACAACCACTGGAGAGCCGGCAGGTGCTTGGTTTTCTCTGTAGAGGTCTTAGGAGGCCTTGGGCCTAACGCAGCCTTCTGAGGGTCCCCTCTGTGCAGGCCACCCCTGCTTTAGTATGCTCTAAGGGACTGCCCTGTGTGCTGAGACAAGTGCTCTACCAACCAAGGCACACTGAAGTCCTGAAAATTCTTCAGTGAGAACATCAGAGTGTGAAGCTAATTTCATCATCCCTGCTGTTAAAATTTCAAGTCCTATACAAGTGTGTGTGTGTGTGTGTGTGTGTGTGTGTGTGTGTGTGTGTGTCCCAAATCATTCCATGCCTAGCGGACTCAGTCTACTTCTGAAATCTGGCTGCACAAGATGCTTGCAAATCAGTGCGCCCTCTGCTGGGCGGAGATAATCTATTTGTTGCACAAAGTGCCTAAGAAGGTTGTTTAAAAATACCGGATTTCCCTGACAGCTAATTAATGTACTTCATTTTAAGAAGTCTCTGGGGCTCCCCCAAGGTTGTGCAGTGACTTCTGTGAGCAGGGTGTTGGTCTTGGGGGTTGTTTCTGTGTCTAGCACACTCCTCCAGTGTCTTCATTGTTTGTTGAATGAATAAGGGTTTTTCTATAGTAGATGACTAGTTTTCATAGTTTTTACTTAGTACCCTGTGGGGTTCACCTATATCAGGGGAACTTTGTACTGAGTGGGCATTGATAGCCTCAGGGACTCTGTGGAGGTGTCACACAGGTTGCTTTCATTCCTCGGAGAGATAGGGGTCTTGATCTCCCATGTACCATGAGGTCCAATGGCTGTGCTCCATAGAGCTGGAAAATGAAAGCCCTTTGAAGACAAATCTCTTAGCTCTCAGCCACCTTCATATCACACAAGCCATGGACACACCGAGGTAGAGCGTTTAGCCTCGCTGCATGAAGCTCATTGTGAGTGCCTGAGAGTCCCAGACGAGCTGCGCACACATGTGCTCTTTCCTCTACAGGGAAGGTCAAACCCATAGTAGAAGAACCTAGCCTTGCTCATGATATAGTCTTAGTGCCTGGCACATGCTGCCCAGAGCATCATCAGCACGCAGACCAATGCTGTGTGTCATAGGGGAAAGCCTCTAACCTGTCTGTTCTCAGTTTTAAATAAGAAAGAAGAGGATGACAACTCCTCTCTCACCGGATTGTAAGATAGTAAGTATAATGTAATAAGCATATGTGGTTATCTGTCTGTTCACTATAAACAATCAAATTCATTGGTAACCTATTTGTCAGTTCGAGGCTTATGAGGTCTGAAAAGAGAGAGGCTGGTATGTGAACAAAGGCTGAGGACTGACATCCAAGGAAAACTCTCTCCCTAGCCCACTTGTCTATTTGTCTGAAAGAAATGGACATTGATCAAAATTATTGAACTGAACAGTTCATATTTTGGGGTTTCCATTATCCTTGGATTATCACCAATGCTGACAAGTGTGAACCCTGGAGGCGACCGAACTTCCTCAGTGTATTGGGATTTTAGAAAAGTGTGGCAGGGACAGAAAGCACTTGAACACGTTGTAAACAAGCTGGTCCGAGGGTGACTGAGGCCAGGGATCAGGGTCTCGACTTCAGAGAGTGGCCTCACTGAGTCTGAAGAAGATGCACCCGGGCCCCTCCAGATCTGCTTTGATGATGGCGAGAGATGGAAGAAGCTATCACCTTCACACTAGTGCTCAGTATGACATGACTTGGAAGACAGAGCCCAGGCTGCTCAAATCAGGAAGTCTTGCTGCACCATGATAGTCTCTTACATGAAATGCACAACAGGGCAAGGTTTGCAGACACAAAGTGTCTCCCGGAGCATCTGTCGAACCAGTGTCTTCTGATGGTCTGAAGTCACTCCTGTCTCTGTCCCGGTTCTCTGCTCCACAGTGTTTCAGTGAATGTTCATTATGGGGAGGGCTCAGCATATCAAAACCATGTTAGCAAATGTCTTCAACTGAAAAATAACACACTAAACCTGAAAATCTATGTTTAGCCAGGGCAGGACTTCTCTGGTGGCAATGACAATGTTGGGAGAAGGCCACATCTGGGCAGTGACAGCAGACACTGCCACAGGCCTGAGCTTTCTGTGTGCAGAGAGTGGGTCATGTATGGGTCTTGATCAAGGCAAGTGGAGGGTGGGCATGCTTTAGTCTTTTAGACAGATGGGCTATGTATGTAAATTCTTTTCTACATGAGAGGAGTTTCTAGAGTGACTTACAAACTGAGATCTATTTCTTCAACCTTCACACACACACAAACAAACACACACACACAGACAGACAGACAGACAGACAGACACAAACACAGACAGACACAGACACTTTCATACACATAAATACACATGCAAAGACAGACAGGCAGACATAGTCACATACATACACACAGAGACACACAAACACATACATATACACACAAATACATAGAGAAACACAAACCACACATACATACACACAGAGACAGACAGACAGATAGACATAGACACATATATACACATAGACATACCACACACACACACACACACACACACAGATAGACAGATATAGACACATACACATACATATGCACACAAATACACGGAGAGACACACGGAGATAGACAGATACTGACACTTATACATACATACTCACAAATATACACACACACACAGATAGACAGACAGATATAGACACATACACATACATATGCACACAAATACATGGAGAGACACACGGAGATAGACAGATACTGACACTTATACATACATACACACAAATACACACACACACACACACACACACACGTACACGTACACACACATACTGTTTCAACCCTGGGGCTACCAGGAAGCATAAGTTGCCATCCTAGGTGAAAATCTGGGAGAAAGACTGACTGGTGCTGATTCCTGTGCTAGGTTAGCGCTCCATCATTGGCCTCTGGCCTCAAAACTTACAAAGAGACCTGAATGAGAAGGAACTTCATTGCACCACACTTGCTAATGGAGATCCCAAACTTTGGAAGAATATTTGTATTGGAAAACATCTGTTCAAAATTTAATGTCTTAATAAAAGTGTTTAAGAAACAACAGATGGGTGCTGGGGGAGGCAGAAGTGAAGAGATAACCGAAACTGAAGTCTTTTCAGCTGATTTAAACATTTTTATTTGTGATGAGGAGGGACCCGTAGGATTGGGATATTGGAATACAGGGCCTTGTTCCTATTACACGATCAATCTACCACCGAATTACATTCCTTTACACAAGGTTTAAGTTGAATTTTTTACACATTTGAACTCGTGACTCTCAGCTGTCATGCCGGTGGTGGCTTCCAGGTTGTCAAGTAAGGTGCGCTGGCTTTCCAGCTGCCTCACCTGGCATGAACACACAGGTGGTACCAAACCCCCTCTGAAACCCATACAGGTCAGAAGGGCAATCTGCACTTTAATGAGGCAAGTACATGTTGAGTGACACAAAACACCTGCATGCTCATCAAGTGAGAAGGCTGAAGTCTGACAAAATTATGCAGTGTGCATTTTCTTGATTGAGGTGGATGCTGGTCTGAGCCTTGCTGCTGAGGGGCAGGAGGAGCACAGGAGAACTGTCTTTGAGGCGGAGTATGAGTGTGTGTGTGTGTGTGTGTGTGTGTGTGTGTGTGTGTGTGTGAGTGCACGTGTGCGCAATCACTTGTGCAGGTGTTGAGCAGAACCAGAGGTCTGCAGTTCTGGCTCTGCACCAGAAAAGAGGCAACCCAGAGGCGGAGGTGGGCCCCTGACAACCAGTGCTTTCCAAGAGTGTAGCAGGCAGGTCTTGCCCACTGGACACACATGTGGGGGGTTTGTCTCTGGCTAGGGGTGTCCAGCCTCTGTGGCAAGCCCCCAAGTACTCTAACAACTGAAGCAAAGGATACTTTTGTTTTCTTTTTCCGTTTGGCACATGAGAAAGCCTTCTCTCCTTTCCTGCTTAAATGTACACAAAGGGCTCAGTATACTTAGGGGGTTAACGCCAAGAAAAGGACTTTGAGAATTTTAAAGGAGTTTAATCTGACAATTGATGCTCTAGTTAATTCTTAAATGAATAACTGATTAGCTCCACGTTTTCCAGGAAATCACAGGGCTGCATCATGACATAATTCCTGATTACGTACCGTTTCATTTTATCTCAAAGAAGCACATAAAAGCTTAGCGTTTTCAGCTTGGCTCTCATTCCTCCCCTCGCATGTCTGGACTAGCAATTTCACATCCTTGCCGGAGAGAGACTGGCTTTAATGTTTTAGGAATGTTTAAGTGGTTTGAATCATGGGTTCAGACCTAGAAAGGCTGTAGATGTTTTACTGACTTAGAAAATCTAAGTGCGTGATAGAAAATCTAAGTATGTGATGGTTTCCTCATTTTTAAAGTAAATCCACTTGTCTGAATTTTCCCCTTAAAAATGCTAATTAGGGCAGCAGTTAGTAGCCATTAAGTGGTGTTTTATAATGCGTCCACCACCCACAGAGTTCTTTGAGCAGAGGATGGCCCTCCAGCATCAGAACAGCAGAGTTAGGTGCTTAGAGCAAACATCTAGAGTTTAGCTTCCCTTGGGTGGCTGCCTCCCCGAGAAAACCAGAATTACAAATATTTAAAAGTGACCAGCGTTATCTCTTAAACTGTGAAGACAACGCAGACCTTGTGAGTGGCAAGGCTGCCTAGCTTAGGGAGCCCCTTTTCTTTCTCTTGTGAAATTCAGGTTCCCATCTTGTCAATTTATGACCATTGTTCACAATAGGGTAGCAGTTAATTTCAAACCCAGGAAAGCCAAGTGCCATGTCTTTGGCTTCAGCTCTCAAGGCCTCTATGAGCTCCAGGACTTGTTAGAGTTTGTTCTTTGTTGATAGAACACCTGGGTTCTTGGCTTTTGTTCTCTCCCACCAGCGCCCAACCTCCATTAACTATGGCAACAGGAAGTTAAATAAGCCAAATTGGCTCCATCTCAGCTGCTCTGGATACATTCTGAGTCCTTGGAGGAAATCAGATACATTACATAGAGACCCGGAACAAGGAGACATTGCCCCATTTGGAAACTTTGGAGACAATGTAGACACAGCATCCAGCTGGAGAGGCGGTGCCAGGGTCACCTTCCACAGCTCAAGTGTTAGGGAGCCTTCTCGAGCACTTCCCTCTGGCCCCCACCTTTGGAATCAGAGCCCATGACTCACTGGGGTGAAGATGAATGTGAGGTTCTGGGCCAGTGACTGACTAGTCACACAGCCTTAGTGTTCCCATCTTTCACAAAAGCGGGGGTGCAGTTGGCACTGCCCACCCTGTCACAAGCCTGTAATACCATATGAGAGTTTGCCAGGACCTGGAAGACTGCACTATAAAACTGTGTATTTAGAAAAAGAAACAAAATAGCAAGAGCTTTATAACAACAAATTGTAAAAACGTCTCAAAAGAAAATTGAAAAGGAACAGGACAGAGCACGAATTCCGGTGGCCTCTGTATGCTGGACCATAGACATCTTACAATAAGACTGACTTATCCCTACTTAGCACTCTTCCCATAATCCAACGTTATTTTTACCTTAAGTGAAGAAACTCTTTTGAGCTCCAAGTACAAAGTGAGAAATGAAAATGGTCGCAGTACATTTCATTTATTCAAGGTTTGTTGATATTATATTATAGTGAATTTAAAAGCTGGACATTCGGGATGAAATAAAAGGGTTCAGGCAACCAATGTGCTGTGAGGAGATATTAGGGGGATTATGTTAGATGCAATTAAAGTGGAGAGTCCATGCAGGCGACAGCTGGCCCTCTGTTCCCAAGTAGAAAGCAGGAAAGAAGGATGCCAGGAGCCCAGATCTGCTCGCTGTTTCCGGGATTGTCCAGCACCCATCTCTCTTTAGGGGCTGGGGTAGAGACTGGCTGTAGAGTTCACTCTCAGGCCTGAGGTTTTAAGAGATATGGGGTTGAGGAAGCCTGGTTACTTGTAGAGGGAGGCCAAACGGGCTGCATGCACAAGGAATCCTGTTCAGGCATGCAGTGTGCAACTTTAGAGTTATACATTAACTTAGTTTTTTTAAATTTTTGTTGCTGGAGACAGGGGTCTCAGGTAACCCAGACTGGCCTCAAACTCACTAGTCAAGGATAGCCTTGAACTTCTGATCCTCCTGCTTCTATCTCTCAAGTGTTAGCATTATAGGGGCATACTACCATTCCCTGCTCAGTAACCCAGTCTTGTGATCATATTAATTAATTTTTTAAAAAAAATTTAGTCTCTTTTTAGCCTGAGGACTTTTCTATCAATAAACATGACATTAATTTTCCATTGGTCTGGTTAGTCCCACTGGAAAAGTCCCAACACAAGCAAAGGAAGGGTGAGAGTGGGGTTGGGGGTGGGGTGGGTGAAAAGAAAAGAAGGGAAAAAAAGAGAAACTTCTCTTACATTCTGACCAGGAAGTGACATCAGCCTCCATTACTACCATTTAGCACACACACAGGGTGACCCTTCTCCGCACGGTGGAGGCCACGTTTCTTTGCAGCTTCGGGGACTACACATTATCATCCTCTGACACTGTTGACCATCTGTTGACTTGGGTGAAAGTTACTTCTGGGGACTGGGGACCGGCAGCATCTGTCTCCAGTGATGAAAGGCTCACAAGGAACTTGGAGCCCAGGGAATGGAGGTGGTTAGTTGGGACTCCCAGCTCCAAAACCCTGCTTAGCCTCAACAACGGATCCAACATCAGTGACTCCCATTCCAGGGAAAAAGTTTCCCTTCTGGCTTTCTCTTCTCAGACCGGAGCTAGAGGCCTCACTGCTCTGCATCTGGGTGACATGGGAGATAATTGCAGCCTCGTTTGGTCCAGATAAGCTGCACTTTCCCAGCTGGGCTGCCCTTTGAAGTCCAGACAGTTTCATGATAATTGATAATCTAATCTCAGTCCAGCCTGTATGCTTTTCCCCCTTTTCTTCACAGGCTGCTGTGCAAGCGAGGGAATTATTACGGCATTCGTATTGATTGCCTCTGGAAGAGGTCACTGTGTGGGGATTGCCCTGTTAGCAAGAGGTTCTTGGGAAAGGAGAAATCTTGGCGAGACCCGAATAGCAACCGGAGGCCTAGTTAGAGCTGGGCGGAGAGCTAGCAGGGCCAGGAGAAATGACTTTTCATTCTCCTGCCTCAGGCTATACATGGCAATTACTGCTGCAGAGGCAATAACGAAGTTGTTAATTACAGGTTTATACCCTTGTAGCCAAAGTAGGAATGAAGGGACTAAAGGTTACAAAGTGGCACTTAAAAAAAAGTTATAGGTGATTTCTTCTTTTTTCCTTTCTAGTGGAATAACTTAATTAATGGTCAGGTTCTAGCCTGATGTCGAGCAGAACTCTTGGAGACATCTTATTAGAATAATTAAATTTGTCTATACCCTCCAATTTGCTTTCTGTAACTGGCCATTCTGTCTTTATTTCCTCAATTGTCTCTTGAAGTCTTTCAGATGTGGGACAGAGGAGGAGGCATGTCCTGTGGGTCACAACACGGCACCCACAGAGACCAAAAGCCACCCTGTCACTTATTAACCCAGGGTCCACTGAGATAGAGGAGTCTCACTGGGTCCCACATGGCGTGAGAGCATGCTCCAAGTAAGGCCTCAGTGAGCCACCTGTCCTTGTCCCCAGCATCTCTGCCCTTTCTTCATAAAGTCAAGGGACTCTGCTCCCAGCTCCTTGATGATGTATCTTCCGGTCTCTGCTTCACTGTCTTAGAAGTTGAAGCTCTAGTCTGGTTTAGAGCTTGGTTGATAAGAGAGTCTAGCATGCACAAAGCCCAGGGCTCAGCCACAGTACCTCGTAAAGTAGGTGTGGTGATGCATGGATGGAATCTAGCACACAAGAGGCCAAGGCAGGATGGTTGAGACTCAAAGTCAAACTCGGCTACGGACTGAGTTTGAGACCAGCCTAGAATGTATGAGACCGATCAAAACAAAACAACGACCCAGATCTAAATCCAAACAATGGCAGAACTAGGCAAAGAACCAAGTTAAAGCCACACCTGAAGTCATCTATGTTTTCTGTACTTTGTGACTCTATGCTTTGTTACATGTTTCAAAATAGCTAGTGGAGAGTTTTGAAGGATGCCTTCCCAAAGAAGGTGTAATATTTGGGGCCATGGGCATGGGTCAGCAGTGCCATGCTGTACAGAGGAAGTTAAATGCTGCTCCGTGTACACACACACACACACACACACACACACACACACACACACACAGAGCTACACAAGCATATACCATTAGAAAATGACATTTGCTGCCACTGTGTGGCATTCTCTTGTCTTGGTGGCAGAAAGAGGTCCCAGGAGGTTTGCTAGAGTCCCGCTCCACAGTTCTGCTAACTGGGGCCAAGGTCTCAAGCTCTGGTTCTGGGTCCTTCCTTCTCAGCATCCAGTTTGGCTAAATTTATAGGGAGTACTAAAGAACACTTCCTTTCCATGGCTGGGCAGGTTTCTCGATTGCTTGTAGAAATTTGGGTTGACCAAATATATATATATATATATGTGTGTGTGTGTGTGTGTGTGTGTGTGTGTTGTGTATGTGTTTATTTATTTATTGGTTTGTTTGTTTACTTATTGTCATATCTCATACACAGGGTCTTGCAATACTAGCTGGGACAGTGTGCTAACCACCCCCAAAACCTCTTTATTTTACTTATTCTAACCAGCTCCCTATGTGTGAGGCACATGGTGTTCCTTCTAAAGGTGATGAACTGTCTGTGTCCATGCTGAATATGTCAGGTTCCTTCAGCTTCAGGAGGGGCCAATCCCTCTGACCCTTCAAGGACACCTGTGCTCACATGCACACACCCACACATATACACATGCATATACATACTTAGAAATAAAAAATATATAAAAAAGAAATAAAAGAACATAAAAAACATTTAAAAAGACCAAATTTTTTTCTCTTGTTATATTGACAGAGCTAATCTACTATGAGAGCTACCAATTTTCTGAAAAAAGGATACTTTTTTAAACGTCAGGACACCTTTTCCTTTTCACCTTTCTTCCCCTTGCCTCTTTCCCCCTTTCTTCTTCCCCTTTCCCTTTCTCCCCGTTCAGTCTCTTCTTCTTCCCTCCATTCCCTCCCCTCCCTCCCTCCCCTCCTTTCTCCTTTTTCTTCAATCTCTTTCCTTTTCTCTTTCTCACTACTCTTCCCACCTCCCTCCCTCCTCCCCTCCCTCCTCCCCTCCCTCCTCCCCTCCCTCCTCTCCTTCTTCCTCTGCTCCCTCCTCTCCTCCCTTTTCTTCTCCCTCCTCCCCTCCCTCCTCTCCTCCCTTCTTTCCTTTCTCCTTTCCTCTCTCTCTCCCCATCCCTTCCCTTCTTGCTTCTCCTCTTCCTTTTTTTCTTTCCCTTCCCTCCATCTCTCCTTTTCTCCCTATCCCCTTTCCTTCCTTCTTGCTGTTTTTGAAGCTATGAATTTAACTTTTAGCTAGCTTTGGACTTTCTTTCCTAGAATTTGATCTACATCATCCTTGTCATTGCAGTAAAGGCATGGAAAATAATACATACTGACTCTCCAACTTTATGTCACTCAGAGAACAGACCTTTCCATGTGTACTTGGAACCCGTGCAAAAGCTAATCGTATGTCACAGGAAGTCCAACCTTCAGTCTTCCTGAAAGCATACCAGGCAAAACTAATGAACTAACCCACCCTGGACCCCTCGGCTGTAGGAGAGCTCTCTCCCGATCACCAGAGAATAAGACAAGCTGGGCCATTCCTCTTTCTCTAGACTAAGTTTTCCAAACACATCTGCTTGTCCTTGGTGTTTTCTGCTTACATTTTCCCAGGGATCCTTACTCTTGGTTACAGCTCATGTTTCCTGGCATGGAGGGTTTCTCTGAATCTTCTGTGAGACATGAGTGTCTGTGGAGCCTTGCTTTCCTGCACAGCAAACCCTTCTTCTGCAGGTTCCTCTTGCCCGTGCTGATGAAATGCTTTGACTGTTTGAGATGGCATCTTGTATGTTCTGTTTTTCACGGTTAGCTTGTGAAAGGCATTTCACCCCACAAAGTCATTTCAGGTCTTCTGACCTTCACCCCAATCATGTCATCTATGACTGGGCAGGGTGCTATGACTATGGGTTATTGTGGATACCGTGGGCTTTGTGAGAGTGGTGGAGGGACCCTAGGTATGTCTTTTTCATTTTCTATTTTATTTTTTAAAAGATTTTTTATTAAAACATTTTCCTAAACATGTTTTGATTTTTTGTCTTTCTTAATTCTTCTCAGATCCTCCCCGCCCCATACCAACCCAACCATGTATTCTTTATTTTCATCTCTTTGAAAAACAAACAAACAAAAACAAAAGGCCCAAGAAACAACAAAGAAACCCTCTGAAAATCACACAAATGAAAATACAAACAAAAAATGAAAGACTAATAAGACAAAAAAAATGCCCCAAGTGAAATGAAACAAGAAGACCCCTGTACTGGCTGGTTTTGTGTGTCAACTTGACACAGGCTGGAATTAGCACAGAGAAAGGAGCTTCAGGTGAGGAAAGGCCTCCATGCAGTGGGGCATTTTCTCAATTGGTGATCAAGTGGGGAGAGTCCCTTGTGGGTGGTGCCATCCCTGGGTTGGTAGTCTTGGGTTCTATAAGAAAGCAAGCTGAGCAAGCCAGGGGAAGCAAGCCAGTAAGCAATATCCCTCCATGACCTCTGCATCAGCTCCTGCTTCCTGACCTGCTTGAGTTCCAGTCCTGACTTTGATGATGAACAGCAATGTGGAAGTGTAAGCTGAATAAACCCTTTCCTCCCCAACTTGCTTCTTGGTCATGATGTTTTGTCCAGGAATAGAAACCCTGACTAAGGCAACCCCCAAATGCTATGAAGCCATTTTGTGTTGGCTAACTACCCCTGGGCATGGGGTGCACCTTGGAGTGTGGTTAATATGCCCAGTGAGACTTCAGTGGAGAAAATAGATTTTCCCTTTGCCAGCCGGTGTCAATTGCAGATAGCTTTCTCATTAGGGATGTTTGATCCTGTGTCCCCTTCCCCATCTCAGTGCTAGGAGTCATTTGTCCTAAACCTGTTTAGGCCTTGTGCATGCTTCCAGTTTATGTGAGTTTATCTGTGCCCCTGTCCTACTGTATCTAGAGGAATAAATATTCCCCTCCCCCACATCACAGCCAGCATGAGCTGTCATTTGCTTTATTGGTCTTGGAGATTCTGGCAGGGATAAGATGGAATCTCAAAGTGGTTTCAGGTTACATTTCCCTGATGGCAACAGCTTTCGAGCATTTCTTTAAGTGTTTCTCTGCCGTTTGTGCTTCATCACTTGAGAGTTCTCTGCTCAGTTATGTATCCCGTTTATGACCGGGTTGTTTCCTTGATGTTCAGTTTTTACAGTTCTTTATATATTTTAGATATAAACCCTCTATCAGATGTTGGTAAAGATATTTTTCCATTCTGTAGGCTAACACTTTCACTGTATGGTGGTGCTCTTTGCCATATAGAAAGAAGTCTTCCAAATTCTATGAGAATACCATTTATTAATTGTTGCTGTTATGTCTGTGCTATTGCTGTCTGGCCTGTTCAGAAAAACTTTTACTATGTAATGAGTGTAAGTTCTCTCTACTTCCTCTTCTATAAGACTCAGGATATCTGGTCCTTGACCCATTTGAAGTTGAGTTTTGTGTAGGGTGATAGATATAAACGTATCTTAATTCTTCTTTGTGCAGTAATGTAGTTTGACTAGCACTGTTTGTTGAAGATGTTATCTTTTCTCCAGGATGTGTTTCTAGATTCTTTGTTTAAAAAAATTAGGGGTTCATAAGTGTGCAAACTTTTGTCTGGATTTTCAGTTCAATCCCATCAATCACTGTGCCTGTTCTCATGTCAGCCTCTGCCCCCCACTTGTTTATTACTATAACAATGTAATGTAATGTGAATTCTGGGATGCTGATACCACCTGTAGTTCTTTCATCATCTATGAATGTTTTAGATATCCTAGATTGTTTGTGTTTCCATAGAAACTGAAAGTCATCCTTTGAAGTTCTGTGAGGAGTTGTGTTAGAATTTTGGTGGAGACTGCACTTAAATTGTAAATTGTTTTGGTAGCAATTCTCAATATTAATTCTACCAACCCATGAGCATGAAAGATCTTTCCACCTTTTGATATCTTCTTCAATTTTCCCCCCTAAATATTTTAATGTTTTTATCATACAAATCTTTTACTTGTTTGGTTTGAGTCCTAGAGATTGCTACCTCCCAGCTAATCTCCCTTTTCTCTCCCCTGCTCTCTCTACATATGATCTCCTACCTTCGCTCCCCTCCCTATCTCCTCTTCCACCCATTTCCCTCCTCTATCCATCTCTTGTATCTATTTTGTTTCTTCTTTGGAGAAAGACAAACATCCTTCCTTGTACCCACCTTGTTATTTGGCATCTTTGGGTCTATTGATTGTAGCACAGTTATCCTGTACTTTATGACTAATATCTGCTTATAAATGAGTTCATACAAAGCATGTCCTTTTACATCTGGTTTACCTCAGTCAGGATGACTACCTTTCTTATGCAGTCGAGGCCTACCTCGTTCAGGATGATTTTTTTCTAGTTCCACTCATGATGTCTTTGTTTTTAATGGCTAATTAGTATTCCATTGTGTAGATATACCACATTTTCTGTATCTATTCTTCAGTTGAGAGACACCTAGGTTGTTTCCAGTTTCTGGCTATTAAAAATAAAGCTGCTATGAACATAGTTGAGCAAGTGTCTTTGTGTGATGGTGAAGCATCTTTTGGGTGTATGTCCAGGAGTGGTATAACTGGGTCTTCGGGTCAGCTCTATTCATAATAGTTGGAAACTGGAAACAACTTAGACGTTCCTCAACTGAAGAATGGATAAAGAACATGTGGTCCATCTACACAATGGAATACTACCCAGTTAAAAACGATGACATCATGAACTTTGCAGGCAAATAGATAGAACTAGAAAATATCATCCTCATACTGTTCTCAGGGCTTGGACTCTCCCCACCCTCCCTGCCTCAGTGTGACCTTCATATCCACTATGTTCCCTGCAGTTCTCCTGGTTCTATCAATCTTCTTGCTCTTCCTACCCACTGGGCTACCCTGTCCCCCACTTCATCTCATCTCTGTAGGCAAAACTGGCAACTTAGTGGTCCAGATAAACCTTGAAATTACTTGATGTGGACACCACCTGCTTCCACCTGAGAAGTGTTTCAAGCAGGGGTGGCAGTGAGGGCTGAGGGCAGGAAGCACCAGTTCCCTGAATCAGACTCCCAGGCTCCCTAGTGCTCATGGAACCTCTTCCTGGCATCCCCACTGGGAAAGGTTTCTCCACAGATGTTTCAAGGCTGCTGCTGAGAAACAGTTCAAAATGATTGGTTTGCATGCTTCTCTGGCTAGTTCTTGTCACTTTGACACAATTAGAGTCACCTGGGAAGAGGGATCCTCAATGGAGAAAATGTCTCCATCAGATCTGATTGTAGGCAAGACTTTCCTCCCCAAGTTGCTTCTGCTTCTAGAGTCTTTTAATGTGTCAAGTCAACCAGAAATTAAAAGTATCATTTCACAATATAAAATGTTCTGTGTTGCTTTTGTTTAGTTGATAGTACTTGGGCTACTTTAACCCTTTAAACCTTCAGACAGCCTACTCTTGCAGTATCTCCATAAGGACCATGTTGCTAGAGTTGGTACACTGGACAGAGGGCCCATGAATTTCAGATATCCTTCCTTGTGTGCAGAATATCCCTTGACCTCATGATCACACCGATAGAAGGCTTTGCCACTTGAGGGTGCCGTGATGTGTTCATGGGGACTCTGGGTTCTCACACATTACTTCAAGCTTCTCTACTTGGTGCCTGACAGAGAGCATGCAGCCATGCCCAACTTCATTCTTGCTTTGGCCTCTCTAGAGCCACAATGGAAATGCCTCATTTGAATGTGTGGTGACTATGAGAAGGAGCTTTCCACCAGGGTGCTTGGGGAGGGTGATGTATGGACATTCAACATTCAAACAAGTTAGTGGTTTACAGGGTAGATGGGAAAAGCAGAATATCCTCCCTTCGTGAAGTCTCTGTGCACACTCCTCCCTAACATGCCAGCTGCTTCTATATCTAGAGTCTTTTAATGTGTCAAGCCACCATTTCCTAAGTACTACAGGAATGTGGTAGGCAGTGAGGGAGGGACAAGCAGTTGGCCTCTAATCCCTTGGATTCCTTCGTGTCCATATCCCTGCTCACATGGCATTATAATCACTGCTGTCCAGTTCCTCAGCCACAGCTAGAATATGTGAAGAGGTAGTGGGACCTCCTGATGCCTTCCTTTGAAGATTAATTAAAATTTTATTTTCTCTATACTCTGTGGGGCCATGGTCAAGAAGAGGATGGACCATGACCAAGAAGAGGATGGGGCCATGACCAAGAAGAGGATGGACAATAACCAAGAAGAGGATGAGGCCATGGCCAAGAAGAGGATGAGGCCATGACCAAGAGGAGGATGGGGCCATGACCAAGAGGAGGATGAGGCCATGACCAAGAAGAGGATGAGGCCATGAACAAGAGGAGGATGGGGTCATGACCAAGAAGAGGATGAGGTCATGACCAAGAAGAGGATGGGGTCATGACCAAGAAGAGGATGAGGCCATGACCAAGAGGAGGATGGGGTCATGACCAAGAAGAGGATGGGGCCATGACCAAGAAGGGGATGGACAATAACCAAGAAGAGGATGAGGCCATGACCAAGAGGAGGATGGGGTCATGACCAAAAGGAAGATGGGCCATGACCAAGAGGAGGATGGGGCCATGACCAAGAAGAGGATGAGGCCATGACCATGAGGACGATGAGGCCATGACCAAGAGGAGGATGAGGCCATGACCAAGAGGAGGATGGGGCCATGTCCAAGAGGTGGATGGGGCCATGACCAAGAGGAGGATGAGGCCATGACCATGAGAACGATGAGGCCATGACCAAGAGGAGGATGAGGCCATGACCAAGAGGAAGATGAGGTCATGACCAAGAAGAGGATGGGGCCATGACCAAGAGGAGGATGGGGTCATGACCAAGCGGAAGATGGGCCATGACCAAGAAGAGGATGAGGCCATGACCAAGAGGAGGATGGGGCCATGACCAAGAGGAGAATAGGGACATGACCAAGAGGAGGATGAGGCCATGACCAAGAAGCGATGGATAAGAGGAAGGCCAATTTCCTTCAGGTGACCCAAAAATCTCCCAGCAGTCCCTGCTTGCTCCTCTCAAAGTTCCTATATCTCCCAATAGAGCTCACACATTCAGCACTCAGGCCTCTGACATTCACTCTTGTTCCTGAGGTCAATTGGAAATGGGATCCTTGAATCAGATGGAAGAACATGAACGGAGAGGCTGAGCCCAATGAGAATGCTGCGGACAGGCTTCCATAGCTTTAAAACATAGGACCCTGGGTTGGAAAGATGGCTCAAAGGCTAAGAACACTTGAATTTGGTTCACAGAACCAACATTGAGCAGCTCATAACCTCCTATATACCTCCAGCTCTGTGACTCTGTAGAGATTCACACAAGCTTAGGCACCACCACCTCCATTTGGCATCAGGACATTAGAGTCAAATTCTTTTGTGGATTCAAACTTGTTTACATATATTCACTTTCCCCCTTAACGTTAGAAGGGAATGGTTTTGTTTTATTGGGAAGATACTGTCAATAGATTCAGATTTTGCTCAATGACAGAACCATAACTTACTCACTGATGGGTTTGTTGATTTACTTTCAAGGTGGTCTTTCCAAGGAGATGGAGATGGAGAGGATGAAGATGAAGATGGAGAAGTAGATGCAGATGCAGATGCAGATGGATACAATACTTCTACATGTTCTTGCTGAGTCTCTGTCACAGTAGGACCTCATTAGCATCCACCCAACAGGTAGTTTTGATGGAGGTTAGCTCTTGTACTTAGAAATGGGAGTGCAGATAACTTCGCTTGGTACACAGCCAGCTAGGGTGCTGCCTGAGCCCAAGAGCTGGGCAGCTCTGTGATCATCTGTGCACCAGCTCTGCTGTGGGACATCTGCCCTGCAGAGTGACCCACGCCCGGAGGGAGTGCAGCAGCCTCCGCCACCTTTGCTCTGGTGATAGACCAGACAGGGGCTCCAGGTACACAGAGATATCCCAAGTATAACATCACTTGGGGCAAGGCACACCAGGGCTCCAACAGCACCCAGGAGCAGGGCAATCCCTCAACAATCTGTGCCAGGGGAAACCCTGTCATCCAGGGGTGCAGAAATACCCTTGCAGGCTCACAGGAGGTTCAAGCACCAGCCAGTGACAGCAGGACCAACTAATGCCAGAGGTAACCAGATAGCAAAAGGCAAATGTAGGAACATTACTAACAGAAATCAAGGCAATATGGCACCATCTGAACCCAACTCTCCGACAGTGGCAAGTCCTGGATACCCCAACACACCCAAAAGGCAAGATCTGGATTTAAAATCACTTCTCATGATGCTATTAGATGATTTCAAGAAGTACATAAATAAATCTCTTAAAGAAATACAGGAGAACATGAATCAACAGGTAGAAGCCCTTACAAAGGAAATATAAAAATCGCTTAAAGAAATTCAGGAGAATATGGGTCAACAGATAGAAGCCCATAAAGAGGAAACACAAAATTCACTTAAAGAAATACAGGAGAACTTGGTTCAACAGGCAGAAGTTCTGAAAGAGGAAACACAAAAATATCTTAAGGAATTACAGGAAAACACAAACAAACAAGTGAAGGAATTGAGCAAATCCATCCAGGATCAAAAAAGGAAGTAGACACAACTAAGAAATCACAAAAGGAGACAACTTTTTTTTTATTATTTATTTTATTTTAATTTTTTTAAATTTACATTCCAAATCATTTCCCCTTTCCTGTTTCCACCCTCCCTGAAAGTCCCATAAGCCCCCTTCCCTCCCTCTTTTCCCCATTCAACCCCCTCTCGCTTCTCTGTCCTGGCATTCCCCTACATCCAGTCTTTCCAGGACCAGGAGTCTCTCCTTCCATCTTCTTGGAATCTATTGATATGCGAATTGTGTCTAGGGTATTCCGAGATTCTGGGTTAATATCCCCTTATCAGTGACTGCATACCATGTGTGTTTTTTTGTAATTGGGTTACCTCACTAAGGATGATATTTTCCAGTTCTGACCATTTGCTTAGGAATTTCGTGAATTCATTGTTTTTAATTGCAGAGTAGTATTCCATTGTGTAAATATACCACATCTTCTGAATCCATTCCTCCGTTGAGGGACATCTGGGTTCTTTCCAGCTTCTGGCTATTATAAATAAGACTGCTATGAACATAGTGGAGCATGTGTCCTTATTGCATGCAGGTAAAGCCTCTGGGTATATGCCCAGGAGTGGTATAGCCAGATCCTCTGGGAGTGTCATGCCCAGTTTTCTGAGGAACCGCCAGACTGCTTTCCAGAGGAGTTGTACCAGCTTGAAATTCCACCAGCAGTGGAGGAGTGTTCCTCTTTCTCCACATCCTCGCCAACACCTGCTGTTTCCTGTGTTTTTGATCTTAGCCATTCTGACTGGTGTGAGATGGAATCTCAGGGTTGTTTTGATTTGCATTTCCCTAATGACTAAGGATGATGAACATCTCTTTAGGTGCTTCTCAGCCATTAGATATTCTTCAGGTGAGAACTCTTTGTTTAGCTCTATACCCCATTTTTAATAGGGTTACTTGCCTCTCTGGAGTTTAACTTCTTGAGTTCTTTGTATATACTGGATATTAGCCCTCTGTCGGATGTAGGGTTGGTAAAGATCATTTCCCAGTTAGTTGGTTGCCACTTAGTCTTTGACAGTGTCTTTTGCCTTGCAAAAACTTTGTAATTTAATGAGGTCCCATCTGTCAATTCTTGATCTTAGAGCATAAGCTATTGGAGTTCTATTCAGGAAATTCTCCCCTGTGCCCATATGTTCAAGGTTCTTCCCTAGTTTCCTTTCTATTAGTTTCAGTGTGTCTGGTTTTATGTGGAGGTCCTTTATCCACTTGGAATTGAGCTTAGTGCAAGGAGATAAGAATGGGTCAATTTGCATTCTTCTGCATGTTGACCTCCAGTTGAGCCAGCACCATTTGTTGAAAAGGCTATCTTTTTTCCACTGGATGGTTTTAGCTCCTTTGTCAAAGATCAAGTGACCATAGGAGTGTGGATTCATTTCGGGGTCTTTGGAGATAGAAAACCCTGGGAAGAAATCAGGGGTCATAGATGCAAACATCAACAATAGAATACAAGAGATGGAAGAAAGAATCTCAGGTGCTGAAGATATCATAGAAAGCATCTACTTAAAAGTCAAAGAAAAGGCAAAATCTAAAAAACAAGTAACCCAAAACATCCAGGAAATCCAGGACACAATGAGAAGATCAAACCTAAGGATTATAGGTATAGATGAAAGTGAAGATTTGCAACTTAAAGGGCCAGTAAATATCTTCAACAAAATTATGGAGGAAAACTTCCCTAACCTAAAGAGAGAGATGCCAATGAATGTACAAGAAGCCTACAGAACTCCAAACAGACTGGACCAGAACAGAAATACCTCCTGTCACATAATAATCAAAACACCAAATGTACTAAACAAAGAAAGAATATTAAAAGCAGTAAGAGAAAAAGGTCAAGTAACATATAAAGGAAGATCTATCAGAATTACATCAGACCAGAGACTATGAAAGCTAGAAGATCCTGGGAAGATTTCATACAGACTTTAAGAGAACACAATGCCAGCCCAGACTACTATACCCAGCGAAACTCGCAATCACCATAGATACAGAGACCAAGATATTCCATGATAAAACCAAATTTACACAATATCTTTCCACAAACCCAGCCCTGCAAAGGATAATAGGTGGAAATCCCCAATACAAGGAGGGAAACTACACCATGGAAAAAATGAGATAGTAACCTTCTTTCACCAAACCCAAAAGTAGATAACCACTCAAACATAAAGATAGCGTCAAAAATAGCAGGAAGCAGTAATCACTATTCCTTAATATCTCTTAACATCAATGGTCTCAATTCCCCAATAAAAAGACATAGACTAACAGACTGGATACATAAACAGGACCCAGCATTTTGCTGTGTGCAGGAAATGCACCTCAGTGTCAAAGACAAACACTACCTCAGAGTAAAAGACTGGAAAATAATCTTACAAGCAAATGGTCCCAGGAAACGAGCTGGAGTAGCCCTCCTAATATCAGATAAAATTGACTTTCAACCTAAAGTCATCAAAAAAGACACAGAAGGGCATTACATACTGGTCAAGGAAAAATCCATCAAGAAGAACTCCCAATTCTGAACATCTATGCTCCAAATGCAAGGGCACCCTCCTTCATAAAAGAAACTTTACTAAAACTCAAAGCACATATTGCACCTCACACAATAATAGTGGGTGACTTCAACACCCCACTCTCTGCAATGGACCGATCAGGAAAGCAGAAACTAAACAGGGACACAGTAAAACTAATTGAAGCTTTGGACCAAATGGATTTAACATATATATAGAACATTTCATCTTAAAGCAAAAGAATATACCTTCTTCTCAGCATCTCATAGTACCTTCTCCAAAATTGACCATATAATTGGTCACAAAACAGACCTCAACAGATATAAGAAGATTCAACTAATCCCATGCCTCCTATCAGATCACTATGGAATAAGGGTGGTCTTCAATAGTAACAAAAACACCAGAAAGCCCACATACACATGGAAGCTGAACAATGCTCTCCTCAGTGATACCTTGGTCAAGGAAGAAATAAAGAAATCAAAGACTTTTTAAAATTTAATGACAATGAAGGCACAACATACCCTAATTTATGGGACACAATGAAAGCTGTGCTAAGAGGAAAACTCATAGCCCTGAGTGACTCCAAAAAGAAACTGGAGAGAGCATACACTAGCAGCTTAATGGCACACACTTAATGACCCTGGAACAAAAAGAAGCAAATACACCCAAGAGGAGTAGAAGGCAGGAAATCATCAAACTCAGGGCTGAAATTAATCAAGTAGAAACAAATAAAACCATACAAAGAATCAAAAAAACAAGGAGTTGGTTCTTTGAGAAAATCAACAAGATAGATAAGCCCTTTGCCAGACTAACCAGAGGGCACAGAGACAGTATCCAAATTAACAAAATCAGAAATTAAAAGGGAGATATAACAACAGAAACTGAGAAAATTTAAAAAATCATCAGATCCTACTACAAAAGCCTATATTAAACACAACTGGAAAATCTGGAGGAAATGGACAATTTCCTAGACAGAAACCAAAATTAAATCAGGATCAAATAGACCATCTAAACAGAAGTGATCATTGAAAGTATTCCAACCAAAAAAAGCACAGGCCCAGATGGTTTTAGTGCAGAATTCTATCAGACTTTCAAAGAAGACCTAACACCAGTACTCTTCAAACTATTCCACAAAATAGAAACAGAAGGAACACTACCCAACTCGTTTTATGAAGCTGATACTCAAACCACAGAAAGATCTGACAAAGAAAGAGAATTTCAGACCAATTTCTCTTATGAATATCAATGCAAAAATACTCAATAAAATTTTTGCCAACTGACTCCAAGCGTACATTAAAATGATCATTCACCATGATCAAGTAGTTCTCATCCCAGGGATGCAGGGATGGTTCAATATAAGGAAGTCCATCAATGCAATCCACTGCATAAACAACCTCAAGGAAAAAAACCACATGGTCATTTCATTAGATGCTGAAAAAGCATTTGACAAAATTCAGCATGCTTTCATGCTAAAAATCTTGGAAAGATCAGGAATTCAAGGCCCATATCCAAACATAGTAAAAGCAATTTACAGCAAACCAGTAGCCAACATCAAACTAAATGGAGAGAAACTTGAAGCAATCCCACTAAAATCAGGGACTAGACAAGGCTGCCCTCTCTCTCCATATCTTTTCAATATAGTACTTGAAGTTCTAGCTAGAGCAATTAGACAACATAAGGAGGTCAAAGGGATACAAATTGGAAAGGAAGAATTCAAACTATCACTATTTGCAGATGATATGATAGTATACTTAAGTGACCCAAAGAACTCCCCCAGAGAACTCCTACAGCTGAATAACAACTTCAGCAAAGTGTCTGGATATAAAATCAACTCAAACAAATCAGTAGCATTCCTATACTCAAAGGATAAGCAGGCTGAGAAAGAAATTAGGGAAATGACACCCTTCACGATAAAAGTGAAAGATCTGTATGACAAGAAATTCAAGTCTCTGAAGAAGGAAATTGAAGAAGACCTCAGAAGATGGAAAAATCTGCCATGCTCATGGATTGGCAGGATTAATATAGTAAAAATGACCATCTTGCCAAAAGCAATATACAGATTCAATGCAATCCCCATCGAAATCCCAACGCAATTCTTCATAGAGTTAGAAAGAGCAATTCAAAAATTCATCTGGATTAACAGAAAACCCAGGATAGCTAAAACTATTCTCAGCAGTAAAAGAACTTCTGGGGGAATCAGTATCCTGGACCTCAAGCAGTACTACAGAGCAATAGTGTTAAAAACTGCATGGTATTGGTACAGTGACAGGCATGTACATCAATGGAATAGAATTGAAGACCCAGAAATGAACCCACACTCCTATGGTCACTTGATCTTTGACAAGGAAGCTACAACCACCCAGTGGAAAAAGGATAGCCTTTTCAACAAATGGTGCCGGTTCAACTGGAGGTCAACATGCAGAAGAATGCAAATCCATTCTTCTCTCTTTGTACTAAGCTCAACTCCAAGTGGGTCAAGGACCTCCACATAAAACCAGACACACTGAAACTAAAAGAAAAGAAACTGGGGAAGAGCATTGAACACATGTGCACAGGGGAAAATTTCCTGAACAGAACACCAATAGCTTATGCTCTAAGATCAAGAATTGACAAATGAGAACTCATAAAATTACAAAGTTTCTGTAAGGCAAAGGACACTGTCAAAAAGACAAAGCGGCAACCAACCAACTGGGAAATGATCTTTACCAACTTTACATCCGACAGAGGGCTAATATCCAATATATACAAAGAACTCAAGAAGTTAGATTCCAGAGAGCCAAATAACCCTATTAAAAATGGGGTACAGAGCTAAACAAAGAATTTTCACCTGAAGAATATTGAATGGCTGAGAAGCACCTAAAGAGATGTTCATCATCCTTAGTCATTAGGGAAATGCAAATCAAAACAACCCTGAAATTTCACCTCATACCAGTCAGAATGGCTAAGACCAAAAACTCAGAGATAGCAGGTGTTGGTGAGGATGTGGAGAAAGAGGAACACTCCTCCACTGCTGGTGGGATTGCAAAGTGCTACAACCACTCTGGAAAGCAGTCTGGCGGTTCCTCAGAAAACTGGGCATGACACTCCCGCAGGACCCTGTTATACTACTCCTGGGCATATACCCAGAGGCCTCCTCGGCATGCAACAAGGACACATGCTCCACTATGTTCATAGCAGCCTTATTTATAATAGCCAGAAGCTGGAAAGAACCCAGATGTCCCTCAACGGAGGAATGGATACAGAAAATGTGGTATATGTACACAATGAAATACTACTCAGCAATTAAAAGCAATGAATTCATGAAATTCTTAGGCAAATGGTCAGAACTTGAAAATATCATCCTTAGTGAGGTAACCCAATCACAAAAGAACACACATGGTATGCAGTCACTGATAAGTGGATATTAGCCCAGAAACTCGGAATACCCAAGACACAATTCACATACCAATTGGTTCCAAAGAAGAAGGAAGGATAGGCCCCTGGTCCTGGAAAGACTGGATGTAGCAGTGTAGGGGAATATCAGGACAGAGAAGCTGGAGGGGTTTGACTGGGGAACAGGGAGAGGAAAGAGGTCTTATGGGACTTTCGTGGAGGGGGGAACTGGGAAAGGGGAAATCATTTGGAATGTAAATAAAGAATATAGAAAAAATAAAAAGAAAAAGAAACGGGAGTGGAGAAGACACACTAACACGTCTGAATAGTTAGCTTTAAAGATTTTTAGTTTTTTATTTTGTGTGAATGTGTGTACGTGCTTGTGCCTGTGCATGCATGCACAGAATGTATACTGAGGTCAGAGGATGATGTTTGGAGTTCATCCTCTCTTTCTACCATGTGGGTCCCTGGGGGTAAACTAGGTTGTTAAGCTTGGTGTCTTTACCCAGTGAGCCATCCTACTGACTTGTGTGACTCGTTTTTAAAGTATTTTCTTAGTTACTAATGTGTGTGTCAGTGTGGCTGTATATGGTTAGTGTGGTCCGGGATGGTGGTAATGGTGGTAGTGGTGGTACTAGTGTGGTCTGTGTGTGTGATGCATGTATCACAGCATATATGTGGAGGGGATGTCAGAGGACAACTTTGTGCAGTAAGTTCTTTCTTTCTTTCCACCTTTGTGTAGGTTCCAGATATGAAACTGAAGTTGTCAGGACTTGCTCACAGAACCATTTATACCATATTCTTACTACTAAAGGAGACTGATCTTCTCATGGGTTTGTAAAGATAGGTGGATGGTATTCACACACACACACACACACACACACACACACACACACACACACACACGGCAGGGAGGGAGAGAGTGAAATTTAGTGTCTTATGTCTGCATTCTTTGTTGAGTTGGGAGACACTCAGATACACTGCATCTCCTGGCCACGTACTACCTGGGGCTGGCATGAAGCAGGTATCTCCCCCTTTCCCCAAAACGTATCTATTGATCGTCAGAGGTCACACCTCCAGCATAGACAGGAAAGGTACCATTCATTGTTCATTCCTGACTCCTGTTCATCATAGCACGTGGGGCTGATGCGTTCCCAGCTGTTGTGTGCTAAGGACAGGCAGCCACATCTGGACTAGCATCTTTGCAGGGTGAGCGATAATCTTCAGGGATTCGTGCTGAGCTTCCTTGCTTTCCTTTGCTGCTTCTTGGGCTCGGCTGTCCCTGGAGGCCACAGTAGCTTCGTATCCACAGGGACAGGGAAGAACAATGGCAGACAGAGATACTGGGATGCACATGGGCAAAAATACAAGACAAGACTGAAGCTTATTCCCTGATCAACCTCACAGATGATGTTTTGTGTCTTGAACGATGCGCCTTCTTGCAGTACAATGGCAGGGACCTGAGTTAGACCCAGGATCAGACTGTTGCAGGCAGATGCTTTGTGTGGAGTTGGCTCCACAAGACAATGTCTGTGGATTCTGAACTTGATGTTTGGTCAATGAAGTTTCCAATTCTTTTCTGCTGGAGAAATGTGCACTTTTCATTAAATAAGATGTTCACAGAAGGATGCATGCAGTGACACTTAGTGGAGGGGCCCTTTTTCTCATCAGGATGATGAATGTCTTTGTTTCCCAAGCACTACAGTGCACTGGAGATGGTGCAGGGAAATTATTTTGCTAAGGTCCCAACAACAGGCTGACTTGCTCCAAGCGCATATGTGTTCTTGAGCCCAGTGCCTATGGCTGTCATCATTGGCTCCTCGTCTCACAGATGCTCAAGGGACTTGGAAGAAGAATACATATTGTCTAGGTAGGCGGCCTCCCCGAGACAGTACCCAGTGATGCCTCCCACCCTCAAGTAGCCTGGATCACAAGAACTCTCATCCTCTTGTGATATGCATAGTGGTGATTCAGTGCAGAAGTGCTTGGTCTGAAGTCACGCCCTCATTTCACTCCAGCATTACAAACTCCATCTGTGTGAGCCTCTCTGGTCTATCTTTCTGGAGGTGAGTCTGTTCTGCTGCTATGTAATTATATGCTAGCTGTTTTGGGGGATATAATTTTGTATGCTCATGCATGTAGAGTGTGTGTGTTCACATGTACACATTTGCTCTTGCATGTGGGCACCCGTTTTTATTCTCTAGGTGCTGTCAACTTAGCTGTTCCTTCTCCTCCTCCTCTTGTTCCTCCTTCTCTTCCTCCACCTCCTCTTATTTCTCCTCTTCCACTTCCTCTTCTTCTTCCTCTTCCTCCTCCTCCTCCTCTTTCCTATTTCCAGTGTCTCTTACTGGCCTGGAACTCACCAAGCAGGCCCAATGACTGACCAGATTAAGAAAGATGGATGTCATGTAGAATATCTTTTCTGGACACAATATGATAAAGTTAGAAATTCGAAGTGATTCTGGAAGATCGAGAAATGTGTGGAAACTAGATGACAAATGTTTAAACAATGCATTAAAAAGCAATCTCAAAACAAAGAGGAAAACACTTGGAGATGAGTGAACAAAAAATATAGCATACTAAAGTTCACAAGATGCAGAAAAGGCAGTGCTGAGGGAACTTTGCAGTTACAAATGCCTACATTTAAAAATAGGCAAGAACTCAAATCATTACCTTGAATCTAACTGTATCTAGTACAAAGATTGTGTCAGTAACCGAGACCTTCTTGGGAGGAGCCTTAAAGATAATGCTTTTATTGGTGAATTTTATTACACATTGAGGGAATGATGAAAAATTCCTCTCAGACTTGCTCAAATAGTTGAATAGGAGGTAATGTTTCCTAATTCATCCCTTGAAGCCAGTTCTGTCCTGATATCAGAGTCAGAGACAGATACTGTTAGCAAATAAAACTATTCGTCAATATTCCACATTAAGATAGTTACAGAAGTCTTCAATAAAATATTAGAAACCCAGAAACTAAGTTTCAGTAATATAAAAGGATTTATCTTTTAACATGCAAGGATGGTTCAATATATAAATATTTCTTTGTGCAATATAGCTCTATTAAAAATATGAAGGATTTGGGAAGATTGAGTATAGTTTTCCAATAAAACCCTAAAAGTCTGTTATTAGGAGCAAGCTCTCTCCACATAATATCTGCACATAGTGAAGATCAAACTTAATGCTGAACTCTTGTCATGTAAGACAAGGACATAGCAAAGATGCTTCTCAGTTTTCCATGGAGACTGGACAGTGCTTGGTCAGCAGTGCTCTTGCTGGAGGTTCTAGCTAGACCAAAGAGACCATAAAAGAGATAAAAGGTATCCAACTTGGACAGAGGGATAAACTTCTGTTTGTAAATATTATGATCTCTTTGATGCCACAACAATATTAAAGCTTACAATAAACTCATTGAAACATCAGGCTGTAATGTCAATGCATTAAAAATAGTTCCCTCCCTCCCTCCCTCCCTCCCTCCCTCCCTCCCTCCCTCCCTTCCTCCCTCCCTCCCTCCCTCCCTCCCTCCCTCTCTCCCTCCCCCCTCTCTTTTTTTTTATTATATTGAGAATTGAAGCCAGGGTTTTACTTATTCTGGGTGAATGCTTTCTTTACCCCTGTGGGACAGCACCCATCATTAGCTGCACCAACAATGAGCAATCCAGAAAGGAGCTGAGAACGTGATTGTACATCAAATAGTCTCAAGAACAACAAAATACTTAGGAATGAACTTAACCAAGGAAGGAAAAGAATTACACTTGATAAAATATTGCAGAGAATATCCAGGACAGAAGCAAGTAGAAAAACTTCCCATGTCAATAAATTGGAAGACAGTACTATAGAAATGTTAATATTGCCATCATGGGTCTCCGTTTCAGTAGCATCCCTATTCAGATTTGAGTAGTGCCTTTTGCAGAAATTAAAAAAAATCACTTTAAAATTAATATAGAATCTCACGGATTCTGGAGGAGGCAGCAATCTGGAAAAGGACCAAGTTGAGACTCATTGTTACTGACTCTAAAACTTCCCATGAAGCCACAGAAATTAAGATAATATGGCATTGTCATGGAGACAGCCATTGGGGCACAATGGAGCACAATAAACCATAACAAGTTCATCTTCTACTACAGTCACAAACACATACCGTAAAACTCACATGTTTTAATACAATTACACATACCATAACATATTCACACACACACACACACACACACACACATACACACCATCACACACACACACACACACACACACACACCGTAGTATATTTTTAATCACTCACATATTCAGCCACATACCATAACATATTCACACAAGACATACATACATTCACATTCCACAACACAGTCACACACACACACACACACACACACACACACACACACACACACGCACACTCATGAAGAGACATATTTACATAAACATGCACTCACATACATTCTAATATAGACATGCATGTACTCTCTGCACACCATCTATGCACACCTGCAGTGGTAGCCGCAGTATCCCCAGCATCTCCATCAGGCACTGTCAGATCCTGCTGGAGACTTGGGTGTTGACAGCCATTCCAACAGCAGCACCCACTCTGGACAGATGGTTCATGGGGGCACCCTTTCTTTCCCATGTTTGACCTACTGCGTACCCTTCCAGCTCATACCTGCACCTGCCTTTTGAGGGCACCCTAGAAGATGGCTTCTGGTCCTTTGGCCCCCTTCCTATCCATCTGTGCATCTGTGTCCCCACACATGCCCAGCTCTATGTGTCCTCTCTGCAGCTACTTTCACCATGGCTTCTGTCTATTTCTTTGTCTACATGGTGGTGTCTCAGGGATGAGTTGGGCTGCTGGGACATAGTGCCATGATGTGACATGTATGTGGGATGTATGTGAATGGATGGGAGAGGGATAATGGCTTGAGGTGGCAGCTGCCCCCTGGGGGCTTGCTGTCATCTGTAACACCAACTAAGACAGCTAAGCATTCTACCATAATGAGAACTTGAATCTAGGGTTCACCTGCCTTTTGATGAGCACATAGCAGGGTGCATGTGTTTTTTCCTACGTGGGAAGAGTTCAGCTGACTTGGACCCTTGGCCAGAGGCTCAGGGTCCAGCAGTAATGACACTTGACCTCAGAACTAGCTGCCTGTAGTGAATGCTCTAGAGGCGCAGATGGGTGGCTGAGGTCCTTTTGGCCCCCCACTGATTTCTGTGCTGATGGTTTTGCTGCTGAAACTGGTCAACTGGGATGAGTAAAGTTGGCAGTGGAGAATGGAGTCAGAACAGAACGGTTTGGTTTGTGTGTGTGTGTGTGTGTGTGTGTGTGCGTGCGTGCGTGCGTGCGTGCGTGCGTGCGTGCGTGCGTGCGTGTGTGTGTGTGTGTGTGTGTGTGTGTGTGTGAAACAGCTTGCCTAGCCCTCCCCTACCTCCCCTGCATGGTGGATGTCTGCCACTTTAAAACAGCTATGAATATAGGCTGTGAGAATTATTTTTGATAATTGCCTACATTTTCTCAGAGAAAAGAACCCCAGGATCCCAGGAATGATGAGTGGGCGGAACATCAAAGAGTCCAGCAGCTCCATCCTGCCTCAGACTCAGGCGAGCTTCAACCACTCCAGCTCCACAGAAGCAATCCGACTCTGCCAGCGTGGCAGTGCAAGCCAGTCTCCATTTTGTCTTCTCTCAGAGAGTGCCGCTGTGGCAGCGCAGCTACCCGTGCCAGCATCAGCCCTGTGACTCCTGCTGCATGCCCTCTCTTTTAGAAACCTTTTTGGGACCTTGGCTGTACTGCGAAGACAGCATTGTCAGTAGAGCAGGTTGGCAAGTCTGGACCAAGGGACTGTGTGATCTCAAACCACAGATAGGCACAAATGCACACGTTTTGTGAATACACTTAGATGGAACGGACCTGCAACACACTTGACCTCATGCAGGTGTGACTATACCTCAATACATGAGCTGTGCTCAGACACACAGACATACTTAGGATGGACCTCATCCTTAGCAGATAGATTTGAATAGACACAGGTTTGAGCCTACACTCACAGCTAAGTATGGACAGTATGGGAGCACACACTCAAATGCATTCAAAACAGACATGAACTTGCACTCAACAGATAGACTTGAATAAATAGTATGTGAATGTATGCTCAAACACTCAAACTCACAAAGTCACACTCAACAGACAGACTTGACATACACATAGACAGGGAGCCACATGGATAACCGTGAGCTCACACTTATTGGCGACATGACTTCTCTGTCCCAACTCTGGGCTCCTGGCTCCAGCTTGGCACCATCCCACTCTCTCAGTACTCCTGAATTCAAACAACTGACCAAGGGACTTGGAGCTAGGGTTAACCTTTGACCTTTCTCTATAAGGCTTAGCACTGTCCAAGTCGGTTCCAGTTGTTACAACAAAACCACCAAACATGGGATGCTTTGAACGACAGATGCTGATTTCTCTCAGTTCTAGGGGAGGGTGGGAGCTCTGGAGGATGGTGGGGGCTGTTTTCTGTTTCTTAGGTGAGGTCTCCTTCTGTGCTCATCTGAGAAGACAGGCAACTTTCTGGAGCCTTTCCTATAAGGGCTCTAACTCCATTCAGGCAGGCCCCATCTTTATGACTTTGAGATCTGGGAGCCAGATATAGACATTTAGTCTACAGCAGACATCCATTCCTAATCCACTCAGATGACAAGGGGGAGAGAATCCTCCACCATCAAGTCTCCCAACTGACCCCGGGCTGAGCATGCTATGTCTCTCACATATTAGTGCCCATGAGCAGGGCTTCCTGTTCTGTTTCCTTTCTTCCCCATGCGTCTATCTCTCTGCATCCCTGCATGTTCTTCAAGTAAGGTGTAGATGGCAGAGGTCACTCACCCATCTAACCACTTCCCCAGACACACACTCCATGTGTGCTGCATGGCTGTCTCTTTCCTTCATCCCCACTGGTTGGTATCTGTCCACATGGGCATGTTGCACACTTGCTTCTTTTGCAATCTGCCTTAAATACATTTTCTCCCTAGAGATATAACTGAGCCCTCTGAGCTCTTGACCCTGTGCCTTAGGGAATAAAGGAGATGTTAGTAACATTTCTAAGTGGAGACCACACTTCTTTGCTTGTGTGTTTGTTTTGAGAGAAGATCTCCCTATTGTAGCCCAGTTTTAAATTCATCGTCCTCCTGCCTCAGCTTCCCAATGAACTGAACGATTGAGATCATTCATGCTGTACCTTGAGAGAAGGAAAGAGACTTTCTTGTGCCAGCTTTCACCATTGTATCTGTGTGCACATACATGTTGTCACAGTGCTCACAGCAGGCAGGGGACCTCAGATGTCTATCCTTACCTTCTAACTTTGAAACAGGATCTCTTGTTGTTCATTGTGTGTCAGGCTATGGTGCCTGCAAGTTTCTGGAGATTTTCTGCCTCCCATCTCCCTGTAGCAGCACTTGGATTACAGACATGAGCTACTTACACCAGGCTTTGTGTGGGTCCTGGGATTTGAACTCAGGTCTTCACACTTGTGCAGCAAGCACTTTGGTCCCTCGGGCATCTCCTTTCCTTCTTATTAAATAACAATTTAAAGTTGGTCGTGATAATTGTGCTGGCCTTGCAGGTGTCTAGGAATTTGAGAGTCCCCTGTGAAGGTTTCTCTTTCTGTGAGTTAGATTACTAGTTTATACGGGGTTTCTTTCCCTGCGTTATGCTGTTCCAGGAGAAATAGTGATCAATCAGGGATTTGGAGAGTGAGTGACTGTAAGATGTTTTTGGGATTTCGAAAGGAAATAAATCCTTAACAGATTTTGAGGGTGAAAAAGAAGGATCAGATATTGTAAGAGTCAGAGGAGGACAGCAGTATCTTCTTGTCAGGACAGGACAGGACAGGATGACTGCACTCATGGACTCAAAGCCACTGCTTACCACACAAAACCTGCATCAGACCAAACCAGTCAGCATCCTAGCATGGAGTAGAGAGGGTATTGCAAGCCCCACCCCCAACTGAGGAGCCAACAGCTGATGGCTTCTGGGGAGTGACAGTCAGTTTCCTTAAAGGATATGGTTGCTGGTGGGTCATCCATGCTCAGGTAAATGTCCCTACACCCAGAAATATGTAGACAACAAAATTTGAATTGATATGTTGATAAATTGAAAAGAAAGGAAGGAAGGAAGGAAGGGAGGGAGGGAGGGAGAGAGGGAGGAAAGAAAGGAAGGGAGAGAAGGAGGGAGTGAGGAAAGGAAGGAAGGGAAGGAGGGAGGGAGGGAAGGAAGAAAGAAGGGAGGGAGGGAGAAAGGAAGGAAGGGGATATCAAGTTGTGAGCATATAGAGGTGGATGGATCTGGGAGGAGTGAAGGAAAGGATTTGGAGGTGATTATGATCAAAAGACAGTATATACATGCACGCACACACACGGACACACACACGGACACACACACGGACACACACACACACACACACACACTAAAGCTGGGGCAAAGAAACAGACATAACCAAGGCCAGATTTGGGGCGATCAGACTCTTAGTGAGACTGATGTTTTTGAAGGTGGAGAGATGGGGTTAGGGTTTGAACCAGAGGGCATATTTGTGGAGGGAGGACAGATGGAAATATCACTTGTATTTCTGCCTGTCCTCTGTGGAGGGTGTATAAACTGGGTGGCACATCTGCTTCCTCTAGGCACTTTGTCCAGGATCTCTGAACTCTTCCCTCCTAACGCCTGGGCTGGCTTGCTGCCGATTCCTTTTGCCCAGATCTCTCTGCTTGAGACCTGGAGCATCCTTGATATGCTACAAAATCTCTGGGGATGTCGTTTGATTTCATAACAGCCTTACGGGCGGGCCTGCCATGAGAGTGGTCAGAGGTGAAGTGGGTGAACACGGGGCAGGTGCTCTTTGACCATGAACTGGCTTTGCTGTTGAATTCTCATGGGTTTTACATAGTGAGATCATGGAGGAGTGGCTCAGTTGGGAACCCAGTCCATTCTTGATGACTCTGAGGAGCTGGACACAGAGTGGCATCTCATGGGAAGGCATTACAAATGACTTGAATGGCAAGGTAACAGGAGTCTGTGACTTCTCATATCCATGAAGTTAAAAGCCCTGCGTTTGCTGATTCTGTTGGATCCTGGTTCTTTACTGAGGATAGAAACAATGGAGGGTAATTCTCAGTGTCTTAGTTAAGGTCTCTATTGCTGTGAAGAGATACCATGATCAAGGCAACTCTTATAAAGGACAGCATTTAATTTGAACTGGCTTATAGGTTCAGAGCTTCGGTCCATTACCATAAAGGAGGGAAACATGGCAATGTCCAGTCAGGCATGGTGTGGAGGAGCTGAGAATTCTGTATCTTGTTTCAAAGGCAACCAGGAGAAGACTGTCACCCTCAGGCAGCTAGGAGGAAGCACTCTTCTGCAATGGGTTGTGCCTGAGCATAGGAAACCTCCAAATCCCACCCCCACAGTGACACACTTCCTGCAACAAGGCCACACCCCCTAATGGTACTACTCCCTATGGGCCAAGTATATTCAGACCAAACACACTCAATATCCCAGATAGTGTGGATGTACAGGACCAGTAGAGATCATGAAGCCATGTTATTGGAGGACACAGTTTATTACTGGCTAAGGGTAAAACACACCTTTCAGAGTGCTGCACCCCATCAGCTTAGTGAGAAATCCAGTCAGCAAGCTGATGCTTCCATTTCTTCAGTGCACTTCTGGGGAGTTTCAGTGCATGGATACATCACTGGCAAGGATACACAATGTGACACTAGTGACCCCTATTTATTAAGTCACTTGTCTGACCTTTGATGGCTGAGTAGAATGTAACTTACAGTTAAGCTACTAGTCCCCGCATGTGTTGCTCAACCACCCATCGGCGAGGGCGCCAATTTCCTAGAAGCAGGAAAGCTGCCTTAGCAAATCATTAGGTGAAAGACAAAGTTAAAAATCACTGTGCCTTCATACTTAAGCAACCAGTTCTGACAAACGGTGGAGGGGCCGGCTGTGGGGGGAGGGGGAGTGGTGGTGGGCAGCCACTGCGATTCCTTTCCTCTTTTGCTTGTTGAGAAATCATTTTTATTCTTGGCCCCACAAGCAAGAATTGAAAAACTCCAATTCCTCTCATTGCTTATTTCAGAAGAAAAGAATTGGCTAGGGCAGGTACCTTGTTAGGAACAGATTATGCACAAAAGACAGGAACAAAGCTCCAAGATAAAAGGCCCTTCATGTCATTGAGATGCTTCAAGTCAGCCTCTGGGACAAGTGGCTCTTAGGTCATTTCAAATGGGGCCCATTCTTGGAACCTCTGTGGATTAAGAAGTAAAACAACACCCGTTGTCCCAGCCACTGCAACTACCCTTGTGTCAGTGTGGGTTAATTGAGACTTGTGCTCCTTCCCATTTGGAAACTTCGTGAGGGATGGCATGTGTGTGGCTGTAGCTTTTTAATGTGCAAGCTAGATAACAGTCACAGGTGCTTGCGTAGTCTTCCCAGATAGTTACACACACACACACACACACACACACACACACACACACACACACACGCAGGCACACATGCACACACTCATACTCTCACACACACATGCACACACACAAATGCACACACTCATACTCTCACACACACATGCACACATAGATGCATGCACTTGAATATGTACACATGTGGATGCACACATGCATATGCATGCATGCACATACATGTACACACATGTGTGCTCACATATGCACATGTACATGCACCAACAATTGCACATGCACATGCAATGAGAATTATTTTCTTTACAAGTCCTGCATTCCAACAGGCATTCAATTCAGCACATTTCTTAAAATACTGAACAAAAAAATTACCTTGGACTGGCCTGCTAGGAGCAGGCCCAGTACATGTCCACACAGAAGCACACATGCATGTGACTATCAAGACTGTACATCAGAATCGTAAATTGGAAACAACCTAAGTGTCCTCAGCTGATGGATAGACAGATGAAATGCTGTGTGCACACTCAGTGGAATAGCATATATGTGGCCATGTAAGGGGAAGACGTTTTGATCTCTGATGAAGTAACACTGGGAACATTGGCACAGTGTGTTGAGAGAAATACATCAGCAACAGCAGACTGTGTACTGTATGATGCCATGTGTCTGAGGTGCCCAGAATGCCAAGGTTTAGAGACAAAATATGGCTTCTTGGTATTTCCAGGGAGGGGGATGATCACTGATGGTTACAGGTTTCTTTTGGTGATGATGAAAATATTGTGAGCTTAGGATGTGGCCAGCAATGGTGTAAAACTTGGAGAATAAAGAGAAGGGGATGGGGAATGGGGGATGGGGGATAGGGGGATGGGGGATGGGGGATGGGGGATGGGGGATGGGATATGGGATATGGAGATGGGGATACGGGGGATGGGGGATGGGGATAGGGATGGGGTATGGGGTTATGGGAGATGGGGTATGGGGGAAGTATTGTGGGAGTGGGTGACTGGGATGGGGCAGTGAGTGGGATGTAAAGTAAATAAATAAAATAATGATAATAATGATAATAATACTTGGAGAATATACTAATAGCTTGACTCACAAAATTTCAATGGAGCCATCAAGACAAGGGAACATCCTCATGAATAAAGGCAGTGTATTGCCTGTCACAAGTTTGGACCACAACACCCATGGATGGCCACAGTCTTCCATGCAGGTCTGAGGATGAAGACAAGTCAGCCTACCTGCTGAAGACCGGAAGGGGTTTTCCTCTTGACCTTCCTCAAGGCAGCAGGGACACATGTGTCCAGAGCCTTTCTGACAGCACCCTCCTAACTTCCTCAGGTGACAGCTGGAGCCTGCCTGGCCCTTATTGTCACACATGTCCACTAATTAGCATAATGCCAAACCGGACTCAGAGATTTTCGTTCTTTAGACAAAACCCTGCAATTTTATTTTGAAGAGCAGATTGGGGGTCAAAGCTGCAAAGGAACTGTCACTGCCAACTGTGGAGTGGGCACAGGGAGCTGAAGGAAGACAAGCATTCAGGGGCCTTGCTTGGCATTTCCAGGAAGGCCTGAGGTCTCCTTCCCTCCCACCAACACTGAGACAGCTTACAAAGGGACTCTACACACAACTACTACCAATCAGTAGCTGTCATTCTGACAACACACAGAGTAAGAACATCATTCCTGGTGACATCCCTGAAGCCAACAAGCAGGGGTGCCTGTTGTTGAGACTTTGAAGTAGCAACAGTTCCAGGGTCCCTGAGGATGTGGCATTAAAGCAAATTTCCCTGGAGCTTGCAGTCAGTCTTCTGCAGGGTCCCCAGCACTTGGCTGCTCAAGCCCTCTGGGGCCCTGATGAATGGACGCACTATATGCTAAGACTATAGGCTGCCGCTGGGGTGGGGCTCGGGATATGGAGAGAAGGCCCAAAGAAGTCATGCTAAGCTACAGCTCATGCTGCAAATCCCTCACTGGATGACTGCAGCTGGCTGTCTGGTCACAGCCACGGACTGTCATTTTCTGCTTCCGTGACAGGAAAGTATCCTGGAGTGCCCAGTTCCTACTCTGTTCCTCTATGATAGCTTGCCCCAGCAGCAGAGGATCCAGGTAGGACCACATTTCCTTGTGTAAGGGGCATGATGGCCGATGGCCAGCGTCCCTCTGCAGTAATAAAATGTCTAGACAGCAATTAACGTTCATTTCCCCAAAGAATGCAGTGTGTCATTGGAAAGTCCTCCCTTCTACACAGGAACCAATGGGGTATGCTTCCCCATGAATCAATCCTCAGATCCGATCAGGGTCTGTTAGGAGCAGCCCGGACTTTGGACAGGTGCTTCTGACCTTTCTTTCTCAGTGTCTCAGTGCTGTGGGCCCCCAAACAAAGCATTCATCTTTTGTCTCTCTTGTCCTACAAAGCTGTCTGCTTCTGCTTGTGATTGCTGCGTGCTTGAAGAAGGGTGCTATGGGCTTTTGGTCTCCCTGTTTCCTTTCTGTTTAACTGAAATCCTGGGTGCCAGAAGTGAAAACTGTAGCCACCAAGTTGGTGGCCTTAGCTAGGCTAACCTGTGTGTGTAATGGGCTGCTGCCAGGCCTGAAGAACCTGGTTCTTCCTCTTCTGAATTTTCTAATCCATACCCAAGCCCACTCTACAGCACCTTTGGTCTTTTTATCCCACCCAGTCCCGGCTCTGTAACTGTACATGACCTTAAAATTTGGGTCCTCATGCCTCTACCAGACTAGTGCAGAAATTATAGGGATGCACCACCAATCCAGTGTTATGTAGTAGTGGGGATCAAACCCAGGGCTTTGTACATGTCTGGCAAACTCGGTGCCTAAATGAACTACATTTCAACTCTGTTGCATGGTTCTGAGTGGCTCTCTGTGGTTCATGATTCAGCAAACAGAAATAATTCTGGTGCCTTTGAAGTTTTAATTTTAATTTTTAATTGTTTTCTGTGTAGCTAAGAGCCTACTCCCCTCATTGGTCAGGCTACAGAGTCAGTATACCTTCACAGTGGTACTTCTAACATGAAGGTAATTTGCAGTCAGGGCTCTTCCCTAGACAGTCCTGTGCCTTTCACAGCAGAATGGCCAAGAAAGGAGCCTGGAGCTGAGGTCCCATTGCCTGTCATATGGATAGAAAAATCAAACCACATACTTGAATGCATAGATAGAAATTCCCCAGAGGATTTCACTCCCTGAAGGCACACAAGAAGTTGTCCTTTGTCTTGTAAGTATGTCTTGCATCTTGCTCATTGTCCCTGTCAGGACGGCGGTGTTTCTCAACTTGGGGTCTAAGGACCCTTTCACAGGGGTTACCTAAGACCATTGGAAAACACAGATATACTTATATTACAATTCATAACAGTAGCAAGATTACAGTTATGAAGTAGTAGTGAAAATAGTTTTATGGTTGGGAGCTCACCACAACATACAGAACTGTACTAAAGGGTCACAGCATTAGGAATGTTGAGAACCAGTGATCTAATGGAAGAACTATCATCTCCTATGCCCTGGTGCCCGCTTTAAACTTGTCCAGGGCAGTATAAGAGTTGCATATTGTTTTTATTCCAAGGACCCTCTTCTTGGTTGGCCCCACACTAACTCTTCCTTTGGGACATCTTCATCGCTCATCTCAGCAATCCTCCTTGGAGTGAGTCCTGGCTGTGAATAGTGCCACAGGTCAGAGCTGTAGTGACAGAGAGTGATTCGAAAACTTGTCTTTGATGTCTGATCTCAGAGTCAGTTTTCTGGGTTGCTGTGATTGCTAGTCTTGGGGGAGCATGTTGCAGAAGTGCTATTGGCATGGTGTGAAGCACCCAGTGTCCATGACAGCAGTGATGACATTGGTCACCTGCTGCCCTGGTGATGCATCTCAGTGCCTTGGGCGCCATGTGGCCACAGAGGCACAGACATGTTCCTGTTTCCTCTGCACCCTCCTTGGTGCAGGCCTCAAATGTCACCTCTGTGGCAAAGGTTGCCATAAAGTTTTCTGAGAAATTTACATAATTGTTCATTATTCCTGTCTCTGCCTTTCGATATTTGTCTCTCCTAACATTCCACAGTATATCTCTTGCCAGTCCCTGGCATGGGCGCACCGTGTCCTCTTTGAGGCATTTTTTTTTGAGATTGTAAATAAAAGCCACAGCACCAAGGGGCAGACAACATGGAGCCCATCAGAGCTGGAAGTCGCAGCAAAGTTATAATTACAGCAGAGTGGCTCGGGGTGAATTCCTTCCACCCGTAGATTTAATTGTCGTCAGCTGCAGAGGACAGGGTGCACTGACCAGAGAAGTGGGGGTGAGGGTGGGACAAGCCGCAGGCCCTGGGTGGGCGGTCCACAGCCTCCGGGAGGGGTGGCAGGCCTGAGGATGTATGCATGCTCTGGGTAGTCTGCAACTGTGCACCACCTATCTATCCGTTCCCCAGCAGGGGGACAGGAGCCCCTGAGATCTGATAAGATTTTTTTTGCGGAAAGGACTAGATCAAACTAACACAGGAACCCTTTGTCCAAGCTCTGACACAAAAGAACGCAGGAAGGACTGAGAGCCAGACAAAATTCAGAGGGGAATACACAGGTTTTAAAGGTGTCACTTGTTGCTTACCTACCTGAGTCACTTGCTCCCCAGAGGCATGGACTCATAGGCACTGATGGCAACTTGTTGGCCCTCCTCAGCTTACACTTTCTCCCCGAGACTCTGCTGTGTACAAGCCACGTTAGAGCACATGCAGGTTTCTTCTAGATGTGCTGGTGGCCAAGTGGACGAGGAAGGGAAGCAGCCCAGCTAATTGCTCCTTCACAGGGTGGAAATTCGCTTGCTGCTAATTCGAGACTCCAGCAATGATGATAATAGCGACGCTAATGACTGCGGGAAAGGGGATTATAGGTAAGACACAGTTATAATCAGGAAGCTGGTAATTACCTTGTAGCCACAACTGGGCTTTTGAATTTTATATTTCTTGCATTTTTTGGTTCTTAATTACAATAGTTCTATTAATGAGAGATGGCCTTCCAGCAATAGATGGGGTTCATCTTGAGGGAAGAAGCATGCATAGCACCCTGGTCTTCTTGGTCTGGAGAGAGGCTCGTGGAAGTGACTTGTCCCTTCCTGCATGAAGAGCGACAGCTCTAGTGAGCCCCCCAGGGCACATGGTAGTGGTGTGCTGTGGCTTCCACTTGTCTACTGTCTTGTGCACACCAGGAATTCAAGGTTGTTCTCCTCAACCAAAGGTGGCTTTGAGCAGAGCCCACCGCCAGCAGGGGCAGTGCTAGAAAGCCCCATGTCACCAACACAAGGGACTTCAAATATGAACCCTATGACCTGCGACCTTTGATTGTTATCATCGAATTGGAAGACCCCTACAGTTCATATGTACAATGAAAAGTATGTCTAAGAAAGAGCCATGAGCACACACAGTCATGGACACCTGCACAGGACTTAGGGTCATGTTGAATGGCTGGGCTAGCTCACTTCATACATGTGTGTGCAGCTGTTGAGTGTAGAGATGGGGTTGTTGCTCTGGTGATGAGATGTCCCAGATGTCATCTATCCTTTCAAATAAAAGGCCTGTTACTGACTCAATCAGGCTGTAGCCCACTGATTAGATCTACTCTCCTGCTGGCTCCAAGTTCTACAACTTTAGTGTCTTGGGATTCTCCCTGAGAGCTCTTGATTCTTGAAGTAAGCAAACTTCACATGGACTTTCAGGGTCTTCTATGTCAGTTCTACTCCCCAAGGACAAGGGGGTATTGCTATGATAGACACCATGGTTAAAATCAACTGGGGGAAGAAAGGGTCAATTTCATCTTAAATCATCCAGGAAAGTCAAGGCAGGAATCTGGAGATAGGAACTGATGCCCAGGAGGCTGTGGAGGAGTGCTGCTTACTGGCTTGCTCTCCCTACTTTCTTATAGCATCCAGATCCACCAGCCCAAAGACAAGGGCACCCACAAGGGGCAGGACACTTTCCTATCAATCACTAATGAAGAAAATGCCCCGTAGGATTGTCTACCGACCAATCTAGTGGGGGCACTTTATCGATTGAGGTTTTCTCTTCCCAAAAGACTCTAGATTATCTCGAAAGGACATAAATCAGGTCAGCATGGGAGGCCTTTGCACTGATGGTACTTACAGTCTTAGTTGGAAGGGTCTTTCAACTCCACAAGAAGAGTTAGAGGTCAAAGGTCAGAGGGCCTTGGAGCAGAAGGTCCCTGTGGAGTTGGCATAGGGCTCTCTGGCGCTGTCTCCATCATGGCAGCTATCTGGCTGTAAATAAGATCAACACTATACTGTCCACTAACCCCAGGGCTCAGGAAGATGCAAGTAAACTTGTGATGGCAGGAGGGTCTGTGTGACAAAGTGGAGTGTATCAGTGTCATCCTTGATCTCCAGGCTGTAGGCATGACCATATGTAGGAGTGCTTGTACATCTATGTTACCAAGCAAATGCTATTAAGATCCACTTGTATACAGTACTATTATTCATAGAATTTGAATGCATGGGTTCTGACCTGATCTAACAGGTGGAGGTATAACAGGTCTCGTGGCATTCAGTTTCTTGTCTTCATGTTTTACTGTCTGAGAAGAGCTCACCTGTCCAGGGACACAGGAAGATGCCTGACTCTCCAGAGGCACTGGTGATGCCCCTTTCCCAAGACAGACAGGTCATGTCCACACCTGTCTCCTCCTATCCACACCACAGGAAAGTGCATGTGAGAGGAGCTGGGGTATGGTACCAGATGATTCATGTCAAGACCATGCCTGCCCTTTTTACCAGGTTTCTGAGGATGCCAGGAGGTGCATGTGCAGGGTGCTGGAGTATTGGAAAATCTGTGCTACCAAAAGGACAATCTACAGAACAAATGTTACCTGTCTCTGGAAATGAAAATCCTACAATGCATCCATGAGGTCACCTTGCATCTGATTGTCCCCAGCAATTAAACCATAGATGGTTATTAAATTCTTCTTGAACAAGACACAGAAAAAGAAGCATAAGTCTGTGAGTTTCAATGAGAGAAGATTAGGACGGTCACCCTGGAGCAGGAACAAATAGAGAGGAGTCTAGGATGTCCGACTGCACATAGTAGTTGCTAAGCAGGAAGGGGAGGAAAAGCGTTGAGGTCTAGGCTAGGACTGGATTGAACTATGTCCAATGTAAGCACAATGGCAGAACAATTACCACAATATCCAGGCTCTGGGAGCTGATGTCTGGTCCCTGGCAGAGATGTGCTGGTGGATGATGAGGCTGTTTCTGCAGGTCTGATGCAGGTGTGAAATGCTGCCAGAGAGAAAGTTGGAAACTCCCAAATGACACACCCTAGACTGATCAAAATGTGCCTAGGACTCTAGCTGCTGGTTCAGTTAGAATTAGGGGTGGCTACTTCCATAGACATCATCCTGTGCTATTCAGTTTCTATTCCCTGTGGTCATGGCTGGCCTATGGGGAGTTTTCTCTCAAAAGGACCTGTTCAGCAGTGACCCCAGGGGCTATTAGTCATGGCATTGAACACTGCTGATGTCTGTGAGCTGGGCAGGAACAGAATCCCAAGTCCATTAGAGGCAGAGGATGGTATGTACCTTTAACCACGAGGCATCTGGATATCTGTTCTCTGTACCCAATTACCATGGAGAATCTGGTTATGCTGACCCCACTGTGAGCATGGACAAAATCCTGTTGAGCTCTTCTCAGATGAAATAGCTTGAAGACAAGAAGCTGAATGCAGCGAGACCTGTTATATCTCCACTGGTTAGATCAGGTCAGAACCCATGCATTCAAATTATACAAATAATACTGCTGTATACAAAAGACCAATTATGTCTTGCAGTCTCCATTCTTTATTCTGTTTTGAAGCTGAGGTTCACAAACCAAAGCAAAAGAACTAGTTAGATGTCCAGCAGTTATATAGAACTCACAATACCTATGACTTTTAATAACTAAGGTATGGTACCTGGAGCATTTCATCCGATGGCCGTGTATAGTATGTGTGACTTCTGATGACACTGCATATCACTATATGACACAGATGAACTCAAAAAAGTCTTACTTGCTTTAAAAAGCCCCAACTTGTTTAAATATGGAGGCTGGTCATTGTCATCATTGCACACAGCCATAGGAGAGGACATCAGTCCACTGACTTCAGAGTGGCTGCTTCACAAAGGATCACCAGGGGCACCATGTTTAAGGGAGCCTCTCGAGCATCAGTCCACCTTTGATCTTTGACTGAAGGCATGAAAAGTATCGGAGTGACCTGGCCACTATCAGTAGGGGTTCCTTGTATTAGTGTGGGGGTTAGACTTGCTGGCAGTGTGGGATAAGTACCCAATAGCTGCGCTCCTATCTTGCTTCAGCCACAACTTCATACAGTATGCTTTCTCCTTTAAGGCAAGATGCACATTTCTTTTTTTTTTTAAGGTATATTTATTTATTTATTTATTTTTTTATTTTATTTTTTTAATTTACATTCCAAATCACTTCCCCTTTCCCGTTTCCTCCTTCCCCGAAAGTCCCATAAGCCCCCTTCCCTCCCTCTTTTCTCCATTCAACCCCCTCTCGTTACTCTGTCCTGGTGTTCCCCTACATCCAGTCTTTCCAGGACCAGGGGTCTCTCCTTCCATCTTCTTAGAAATCTATTGATATGCGGATTGTGTCTAGGGTATTCTGAGATTCTGGGTCAATATCCCCTTATCAGTGACTGCATACCATGTGTGTTCTTTTGTGATTGGGTTACCTCACTAAGGATGATATTTTCAAGATCTGACCATTTGCCTAGGAATTTCGTGAATTCATTGTTTTTAATTGCAGAGTAGTATTCCATTGTGTAGATATACCACATCTTCTGAATCCATTCCTCCGTTGAGGGACATCTGGGTTCTTTCCAGCTTCTGGCTATTATAAATAAGGCTGCTATGAACATAGCGGAGCATGTGTCCTTATTGCATGCAGGTAAAGCCTCTGGGTATCTGCCCAGGAGTGGTATAGCCGGATCCTCCGGGAGTGTCATGCCCAGTTTTCTGAGGAACCGCCAGACTGCTTTCCAGAGTGGTTGTACCAGCCTGCAATTCCACCAGCAGTGGAGGAGTGTTCCTCTTTCTCCACATCCTCGCCAACAACTGCTGTCTCCTGTGTTTTTGATCTTAGCCATTCTGACTGGTGTGAGATGGAATCTCAGGGTTGTTTTGATTTGCATTTCCCTAATGACTAAGGATGATGAACATCTCTTTAGGTGCTTCTCAGCCATTAGATATTCTTCAGGTGAGAACTCTTTGTTTAGCTCTGTACCCCATTTTTTAATAGGGTTACTTGCCTCTCTGGAGTTTAACTTCTTGAGTTCTTTGTATATATTGGATATTAGCCCTCTGTCGGATGTAGGGTTGGTAAAGATCATTTCCCAGTTAGTTGGTTGCCGCTTTGTCTTTTTGACAGTGTCTTTTGCCTTGCAAAAACTTTGTAATTTAATGAGGTCCCATTTGTCTATTCTTGATCTTAGAGCATAAGCTATTGGAGTTCTGTTCAGGAAATTCTCCCCTGTGCCCATATGTTCAAGGTTCTTCCCTAGTTTCCCTTCTATTAGTTTCAGTGTGTCTGGTTTTATGTGGAGATCTTTGATCCACTTAGAATTGAGCTTAGTGCAAGGAGATAAGAATGGGTCAATTTGCATTCTTCTGCATGTTGACCTCCAGCTGAGCCAGCACCATTTGTTGAAAAGGCTATCTTTTTTCCACTGGATGGTTTTAGCTCCTTTGTCAAAGATCAAGTGACCATAGGAGTGTGGATTCATTTCTGGGTCTTCAGTTCTGTTCCATTGATCTACATGTCTGTTACTGTACCAATACCATGCGGTTTTTAATACTATTTATTGCTCTGTAGTACAGCTTGAGGTCCAGGATACTGATTCCCCCAGAGGTTCTTTTACTCTTGAGAATAGTTTTAGCTATTCTGGGTTTTCTGTTATTCCAGATGAATTTTTGAATTGCTCTTTCTAACTCTATGAAGAATTGAGTTGGGAATTTGATGGGGATTGCATTGAATCTGTGTATTACTTTTGGTAACATGCTCATTTTTACTATATTAATCCTGCCAATCCATGAGCATGGCAGATTTTTCCATCTTCTGAGCTCTTCTTCAATTTCTTTCTTCAGAGACTTGAAGTTCTTGTCATACAGATCTTTCACTTGTTTGGTTAGAAAGCATTTGACAAAATTCAGCATCTTTTCATGCTAAAGGTCTTGGAAAGATCAGGAATTCAAGGCCCATATCTAAACATAGTAAAAGCAATTTACAGCAAACCGGTAGCCAGCATCAATCTAAATGGAGAGAAACTTGAAGCAATCCCACTAAAATCAGGGACTAGACAAGGCTGCCCTCTCTCTCCATATCTTTTCAATATAGTACTTGAAGTTCTAGCTAGAGCAATTAGACAACAAAAAGAGGTCAAAGGGATACAAATTGGAAAGGAAGAAGTCAAACTATCACTATTTGCAAACGATATGATAGTATACATAAGCGACCCAAAGAACTCCACCAGAGAACTCCTACAGCTGATAAACGACTTCAGCAAAGTGGCCGGATATAAAATCAACTCAAGCAAGTCAGAAGCCTTCCTATACTCAAAGGATAAGCAGGCTGAGAAAGAAATAAGAGAAATAATACCCTTCACGATAGCCACAAACCATATTAAGTATCTTGGCGTGACTCTGCACATTTCTTTCTGTGATGGCTAATACTGATAGTCAATACTGATAGGTTCTAGAATCACCAAGGAAACAGGGCTCTGGGCCTTTCTGTGAGGGAGCTTCTTGACTGAGGTAGTTAAGGTGGGAAGACTTCATCTGTGTGGTGCCCTTCCCTGGGCCAATGATCTGGATTGCATATACAGTAGGAAAGAAGTTGGGTAGCAGCATTCGTCTCTCTTCCTACTTTCTGACTATGATTACAGTGTGGTCAACTGCCTCCTGAGCCTGTACCATGAGTTTCCACTATGATGGCTTGTATTCTCAAGTTGTGAGCCAAAAATGGACCCTTCCTTTCTGTAATTTGTTCTTATGTGTTTATGTGCATTCTCTTTGCACCTGAACTTAGGCATCAATGAAGAACTGATCCTTTAGGTAAATACTTAGTCATTCAACTATTACTCTATAATGTGTACTTCCTTGAAATGCATCTGAGGAACAGATTCACAGGCTCACACAGCTGGACATGTCAATTTCCTCCCAGACATCAATCATATGGACCATAGAGGCATCCATCTCCACCAACAAACTGAGGCTACGCTCACTCATGGCTTGCTTAGTATCTTTGTGTTTACATTTTAGGTTTGCAAAATGAGTCCACTGTGGTGTGTAAAGATGCTTACATATTCTCTCTGTTCACACTAGTGTTTAAGCAAAATGTTTTGAGTTTAGTGGTCATCATGCAGCCCTCAGCACTCTACCCTCTGGGATGAATCTTCAGAACTTTACTTATTCCATGGTCTTCGTCTCTGTTAAATCTGACTTTATTGAATGCTTTCTCTTCATGAAAAATAATACTACTCCATGTTGAGTGCTAATAGGATTAGCTATGTAGTTAATTTCCATAACCCTTAAATCCATTGGTGTAGAATTATAATTTTTTTTAGTTTTTGCATATTAAGTTTTAGCTTACCTGTTTTAGGTCTTGAACTGTCAAACCCAGCATTCATTTACTTGTCCAAAAGAAAAAATTAGCATGCAAGGGGTGAGAAGGTGGAGGGAGCTTGACAGAGGGACAGTGTCTCATGGAGTTTTTCCTGAGAAAAATGACAATGTGTGTCTTTGGACATAGGTGGCACAGACTTCCAGAAGGTTTGGGATTCATTTTTGATGGGAGTTGGAGGTCTGGGTCATCTTCACATAGAAGGTCTGGACACAGGAGGAGGGCAGCTATCTAATCATGGCACAGAGATTTGATGAGCTGATTTTTGGAACCAGATTTTGTTCAAATCCTGGCTTTGCCAAGAGACAAAGGACCCCTGGTGTACTGTGAGCCAGCTCATGTCTAAGTTGATTTATGTAGGCATGTGGTTTCTCAGAGTTACTGAAAGGACTGACCCAGTCCCCAGATGGAAGGTTAGCGTGCTACCAGTACAGCCTGCATACGGCCACTTGTCTGTGATGTTCTGGAAGATGTGATCATGAGCTAAAGAGGTTCCTGAGCTTGAATGCCCTTGATAGCCCTTGTGAGACTACATCAGTGGCCCTGAGTCTTCTCCAACTGCAGATCTGCCTTGCTGTGTGCACCCCCATGCACCCCCAACATCTAAACTGTAGCAGGGCTGAACAGGGTTTGGAGATTTCATCTCTGATTCATGCCTGTTTCTCAAGAGTGTGCTTGGACAACCAAGTCCATGTTGTCAGTGATGAGGTGGAGCAAACATGTGAGGCTGAGGAGGAGGAACTGGAGGTCTTACACAGCCAGCCCTGTCAAATTGGAGGGAAATAGGAATCCTTAGTACATCAAGGGCTAGGATCGACTCCTCCTCCTACTCCTAAGTGATTTATAAGAAGGGCAGATGCAACCCTCATGAGTTGTTTTTTCTTTTCTTCAGTGAAGACGCATCTATGGGAGCAGATATGATAATGTAGTTATTGTCCTACAGGGGCTGGGTGGGCTTGTGAATCTGGAGGACCAACACCACTCTTGCCAGAGACCCAGTGACCCAAGAGCTTCCTGATACACTCCTTCCAAGCTCTCTGTAGTGAGCATGGTGGGAAGGGAAAGCTGCTGGGTACTGCTCTGTCTTAGATACTCACAGCGACATGAGACAGACTTGCCCTTGGCTGTTCTCTTGGGGGGCACTGACAACATCTAGCCTTCTCACTCTTAATGTGCTTGGCAAGGTAACATTCAAACATATTTACATTCTGTACTTAATTAACGCTCATCGGACCCATTTGGGCAACTTGATATGGAGAAGAACGGAGCAGATCTTTATGGGGATCATCCTCTGAGGAAGGATGAAGTCACCATCGTGGAATCTGAGGGGGATACATTAACAGACCATCTGACGTTCTGCAAAAGGGAGATTCAGGAAGGAATAAAAGAAGACCCAGACTGTCACAGGCTGTGCCCAGCCAGGCCACCCATGAGCTGGGAACCCATTAGAAGAGCTGGCCAACGGCTTGTATTTATTAAATCTAGGAGAGGCCCATCAATCACAGCCATGAGCCTCAGTGTTTGCGGGTTGGGGGAGAGTCCCACACGCACTCTTTGAAGTGTTTTATTTTACTGAAGGTATCATCTGAAGGCTGTAAACAATGAGTTCCTCTTTCTGATGGGGACCTTGCAGGGGATGCTGGGAGATGCAGAGCCAGGCAGAAAATGGGCAGAAGCAGAGAAATACTTTTGCTGGCAATTTGCACATTACTGGTCTCACACTTAGTAACTAGATTCCTAGAAGTGGAATTCTTTGTCTGGGAGGTCCTTGGGCAGCAAGGGTCACGTGGGCACATATGCGCTTTCAGTGATATACCAAGGTTAGGAGTACACCAAGGCCATCCTGCATGAGTGAACTCCTCCCTGTGGGAGGTACTCAGCAGTCTCCAATAGCCTCTGTGTGTAAATGTGGGACTTTAACAAAAGGGAATATTTTCATTTGTAAAGTTAGCAGTGCGAGTGAGAGATAGCTCAGTGGGTAAAAGCATTTGCCAACCAAGTGTGAAGACACAGGTTTGAATTCCCCAAACCTCCAAAAAAACTGGTCTGTTATTCCTGTGGGAGCTAGTGATAGGAGAATCCTTGGAAGCCCTGGGCCAGCCAGTAGGCATCCACAGTGGTGTACAACAGACACATCCTATTTCAGACAAAGAGGGAAATGAAGGCTGACCCCCAAAGGTTATCCACAGACATCTACACTTGTGTCCTGACATGTGTGCAGCCACACCCACAAACATGAATGCATGCATACACATATCATCATACAAACATTCAAACACATACACAGACACACAAAAGAAAATTAGTAATGCCATAAAGTACCATGTTTTAATATCGATCATTTCAATACCAGGTATCTCTGGAGTTTTAAACGTACTGCTTTTCATCTTTATTGTCTCTTTAAAAATATATATGTTGAAATTTATTTTTATTTTATGTGCACTGGTGTTTTTCTTGCATGCATGTCCATGTGGTGCATGGAGTATACGTTCACCATCACAGCTGGTGGAGTTGATTGCTTTTATTCTCGATAAAGTATGTCATTGTCATGTCACGAGAGGTGATGTATCTGAGATACAATATATGGGATAAGTCAATAACACACTACAAAAATCAGCAACAAATCTGAGAATTCCAGAATTTGGTCATTAGAGCATACTATGACTGTTTCTGGACATAGGTCTGATTTCTGGAATTTGAGATCTGCCACATTTTTGACTTTTAAGACTTATTAGCTTTCCAATGGTAGATGAAATGAGATTTTGACTTCTAAATTATGTTCTTAGATTTTATACCTTTCTCTCTTTTTCAAGCAAAGGAAGCAACATTTGTGCAGAGATACACTAAATGAGCAGCTGAGATTGTGGGACCATCCACACATAAGAAGAAAACAGTCAGTGAAAAGGGATTTGTTTGTTTGTTTATTGTTTTTTTCTAAAAAGAATAAATGATCAGGAGATGCTGGTATTACGAGCCAGAGTCCAAGGAGGACTACATCTGGGTATGCCTCATGCTAACCCTGTGTGTGGAGAGGTGAGAACCGCCGGGGATGTTAGCAGTAGCTTCAACAGGCTTAAATAACATCAGTGTCCACTGTATGGTGGAAAGTTGGTCCCAGCCAGGTGCTGTGCCAGCACAGCTCTGACCCTCAGTGGATGAGGAGGCAGGTGCAGCGCAGCAATATTAGCCTTGCTTCTGCAGGTAAGGACCCAAGGGCTGTGTCTCTTCAGCTGCTCAGGTACATTCACAGATAGCCTGGTCACTGTTCCTTCTTAGGGAAGGCTGCTGCTGTGGGGCCTGATGCTACACTGTTTTAATATTAATCTTAATTAAATTAAAACATCTTGCATATGTGTGTGTGTGTGTGTGTGTAATGTGTGTGTAATGTGTGTGTATGTGTGTGCATAATGTGGTATGTAATGTGTGTGCATGTGTGTGCGTAATGTGTGTTTATGTGTGTGTGTGTATTTGTGTGCATGAGTGGATGTGCAGATGACATTTTTCAGGAGTAGCTTCTCTTATTCCACCATGTTGATTCTGGGGATTGAACTCAGGTCATCAGGCTGGCATGAAGCTCCTTTACCTGTTCAGTCATCTTGTTGGCTCATGTTCTATTTTGAGCTGCAAAAGTGTGTCAGTCCTCCCAGGTTCCTAGTGACTTCCCTCAACCCCTGCAGCCATTACCTACACCAGGATGACACTGATCCTCTCTCAAGGGTGGACATGTCCTTCCCAAGGGCCTGGCATCCAGGGATGAGGGGAAGCTTTGGAAAGCTGAGTATCTGCTCTGCTCCCACCAGTCACACAGTGAGGACCCAGCATGGAGGTCTGGCTGGTAAGACCGAGATGGCCATGCTAACATGGGTGTGTTGAAGCTGCCTTTGGAGGGAGTTTGATTTTCATGTAAGCACTGCTTCCTTGTGCTGATCTCATGACAGGAATGCTGAGAATGGCCAGGGAATTTACAGCTAAGTAAGACAAACTACCTCACATCCTGCTGTGGCAACAGCTCTTCAGGGTGGACAGTTACCAAATTCTGTCATCTATGTGGTCTCTCTATTGGTCATTACAGGCTTGAGCAATGGCCAATGGAAGTTATCGTATTATTTTGCTCTAGTCTTCATTGCTCCGAGTATATATCCGATGGCTCTTCATGAGAAGATGAGGTTGAAACGCAGGTCTTGTCCCAGGGAAATATAAAGAATCTTGTTTAGACAATAAAAAAGTAAACACCGTTGACAGAGCCTTGCCTCACACAGCTCAGCTCTGTCCTCATTACAGAAGACAAGACACATCCATTCTTGCTTTGGAACAGAAGAAACGTGGACAACAGGCTAGGCCATCCATCCCCTTGCATGACTGCTGGGACCGGACCTGGGAAGCTGACTACTGAGCTCCAAAAGCAAATTTCACTGCCAATTTCAAGACTGTAGAGCATCTGAAAATCTTGGCATTAAGAAGTTTGTTGGGAAACATGGTTGGGAGAGATTCTGGTGAATTTATGAACTATGACAAAGGGAAGGGGAGGGAAATACTCCCTTTGACGTTATTTAAAGCTTATTTCTACATAATGTTAGGAAGTAGGTGTGAACCACAGATCTCTCTCTCTCTCTCTCTCTCTCTCTCTCTCTCTCTCTCTCTCTCTCTCTCTTTCTCTCTCCTCCTGCCCCATCCCCATAGTGTAGAGATAACAAGCACAGTTGGAATCTGCAGTTCTTTTCCTTACCTATTTTATTTTATTTATTTGTGGTTTGAAACAGTATCTAGGGGTAGGAATGGGTATCAAGGAAGGAGGTTTCACAATTGCTCTGATAGTCTTTCTGTACAATTAAGGTCATAGTAAGTATATACGGAATCATGAATATCTTTATACATGACTGCAAAACATGTGATTTATTTATTTGTTGTTTATTGAGGTGGTTCTGATCTCTAAGGTCATGGTAGACACTGAGTTAGGAGTCCTTAAGTCCATAGATTCAGGCCAAGTTCCTGCAGGTTTGTAGACACACAGCATCATTGAGCATTCAACCCTGAACCACCTTTGCTGGGTTTTTCTATTTAAAGATGTCTTACACGGATTATTATGTAGATTATTGTCACAATAGCGAAACCCACACCAACTTTCTGGGTGAAGCTTCCCAGCATGCATCTGTGACATGCATTCTGATGGCACATCTCTGAAGCACATCATGACGTCACGGTGCTGAGGATGCAATGTGGTGTGTGTGAGTCCTGTGCTTTTAGGACCATTCGGAGCATCAAAATCACCGAGAAGCCGGAAAATGTGGCCCTAGGTAGACAATATGTGCTCCTGGTCTGAGTTCTGGAGAGCCTAAGCAGGGAGAGGTGGGAAAGAGGCAGGCTGCTGTGTCCTCACTGCTCTATGTGAGGCCACAGGCGTCTACAAAAGGGCAGAGTGAATTGGCTGTGGGACCTTGGAGTTTAAATGTATTTACAAGGAAGTTGTAGGTAGGGGAATTTTCTTTTCTTTTTAATTAGATATTTTCTTTATTTACATTTCAAATGTTATCCCCTTTCCTCATTTCCCCTCCAAAACCCACCTATCCCCTCCCCCTACTCACCAACCCACCCACTCCCACTTCCCTGTCCTGGCATTCCCCTATACTGGGGCATCGAGCATTCACAGGACCAAGGGCTTTTCCTCCCACTGATGTCCAACAAGGCCATCCTCTGCTACATATGCAGCCTGAGTCATGGGTCCCTCCATGTGTACTCTTTGGTTGGTGGTTTAGTCCCTGGGAGCTCTGGAAATATTGGTTGGTTCATATTGTTGTTCTTCCTATGGGGCTACAAACCCCTTCAGCTCCTTGGATCCTTTCTCTAGCTCCTCCATTGGCTGACTGCGAGCATCCATCTCTGTATTTGTCAGGCACTGGAAGAACCGCTCAGGAGACAGCTTTATCAGGCTCCTGTCAGCAAGCACTTGATGGCATCCACAATAGTGTCTGGGTTTGGTGACTGTAAATGGGATGGATCCCCAGGTGGGGTTTCAATTGTAAAGTGGGCACTACTGAGGGATGGGTGCATGAGATTCCTGCAAAGGAGGTGAGATCACATAGTCCTAACTTGCCTGGGAAAAGGAGAGTGGATCCTCGGATCTTGGAGCACATGTCGGTCATAAGTGGGTTCTGAGCGTATCTGTGGTGCTCAGGGCATTGTTTCCAAGCTTCTCTGTCCTCCTCTCTTAACCAGCCTTCCCATGGCCATGCTCTGTGCTGGTGGCATCCGATGCCCTTATTTCTCCTCTGACTGAGTCTTCAAGACACTTGCCAATGCCCTCTCGTTGTATTGGCTCAATGTGGCCCCTGGGGCAGAGGAGATGGCTTGGTTGGCAAAGTGCTCACCTAGCAAGCATGAGGACCTGTTTGAGCTCCAGGAGGCATGTTTAAAAAAAAAAATCCCAAATCCATAAAGTACCATGTGCCTGCCTTCCCTGCATGGAGGCCACCCACACACAAAACAGCAAAAGACGTAGGCAGAGTTAAAGTGGCCGAACCTGTGTTGAAATCCCAATTCAGGTTTTAATGACTGGTGTACGACCTTTACCAAGTGGTTGCTTGGCCACAGCTGTTTTCAACTCTAAGACGCAAGAAACACCTTAGTAATTTCTGGGGTTAGCTGAGACAGGAACGCATACGTTAGGCCCCAAATGGTTCCTAACTAATGGCAGTCTGCACTCTAGGACAGGACAGTAATAAAAGAATAAAGTAGCCCGAGAGCCATTACAGACTTCTTCGGCGATCTATAAATATATTGCTCTCCAGCTTATTCCCACATCGGTTTTCTGTTATTTTTTTAGAAATACTAATGTTTTAGACCTCTTTTTATAAAATCCAGTGTTTAGTAAAATTCATATTGTAGAAGTTAACTCCATTTAAGTAACTGAGAACACTGTTCATCATTACATGATTATCAAATAATTGAAGGATATATAATTAAGTTTAGTGGCATTTTTAGTCCTGCCTTGTTTATTCTATTGTAATTAAAAAAATCTTGTATTTACTATAGAAAATGCAATACTGGCTGGATTAGGTTGAATAAAATTTTTTCCTGTCCAAAAAAAAAAATTCCAAGCATGGTAGTATGCCGTGCAATCCCAGGGCTGAGGAGGTGGGGACAGGGAGTCCCTGGGGCTTTTTAGTCAGATAGCCTAACTTGTTAAGTTCTAGGACAGCAAGAGAGCCTGGCCAAAACTGAAAAATAAAAATGTAAACAACAAAATAAAACAAAGCATGCAGTGCCACTAAGCCATAAGACCCCCTCCAGAATCAAGGTAGACAGTGCTTGAGCAGTGACACACTAGACCATCCTTTGCGTGTGCACACTTATGTGCTCCCCACCCCACCCCATACGGCATACCTCCTTTCTCTGTTCTGAATCTCTTTAAACATTGCCAATTTCTGTTTTTCAGTTGAGGAGCAAGAAGGAAATGTGTCTTATGGTCCTGGGCACCTCATGGCAGGTGAGAGACAGATGCGGGAGAATGGTCCTGGGCACAGGTGTGGGAGAATGGTCCTGGGCACTTCATGGCACAGGTGAGAGGCAGCTGTGGGAGAAAGCAGGCTCACTGCAAGATGATACCAGTGCCCACTAATGGCAAGTTGGATTTTTCTGTTAGTTCATTAATAATGCTTTATTATTGGCATGCACACCAATCCCTGAGAAAACGAATATAAAATCAGCACCGCATCCCAGCCTCCTTGGCAGCTAGAGCATTACTTTTGAGAATCTGTCTCTGTGGCACTGAGTGGAGCCATTTCCATTTACCCACATTCAATCAAGGGTTGTCTTTTGTATCCCTGGGCAATTGCATAACTCTAATATTGACCTTAACTGAAGTCCTTTGTTTTGTACCCTAACAGCCCGAAGCATTAAAAATGCGTGTTTACTTAATTTGTCCTGGCATGCAGTGTAATTACAAGCAGTTTGTTTTCTCTGTTGTAAAATATGGTCTGGAGAAGGAATAAAGTAATGCGGAAAATTAACATTGTGATGTACTGTATAGTGGAATAACACTAAAAACGCTCAGCCGGGCTGGCTCTGGAGGTCCTATTTGTGTTGTGTGCAAGAGCAATAAAGAAGTAAGTGCCTCTTCCTAAACTATATTTGCATGATTTTCGACTGTGGTAAAATTAGTCTGATCTGCCTCTCAGAATAAACAACAGCAGCAAAATCAAAGACCCTACAGTGTGGATGGTGCCCTGGTGGCTTTGAACTTGTCTCTGTGTCTGGGCCACATCAGCATGTCCTTGTAATGGGGTAGCCAGGCGGGCAGCCATCCTTGGCTAAGTCCCATCTGCTTAGGTTCTGCTGTGGCATTTGTGTATTTCTGCTCGGTCCCCGGGGACTGGGACATGCCTGGGTAGGGCTGCGGATGCTGGGTGGCACTGCCTAACTATGGTGAGTCCACGCTTCTCTTCCTCTTTCCTACTGGTGATCTGGACACTCATCATGAAGGACACTGTATAAATAATAAATTGCCCTGTATCATTTACCTAACTCTTAGATCACAGATAGAAATGTAATAAGACTCTTAAAATAAAGGCGACAAATTCAACATCTGTCCGTGGGCCATGTGAGGACACTGTCCAGGGAGGGACGTGGCGCTTTGTGCGAGGATCTTCCCTTACAGTCTTCATCGAGTCTGCTCACTACTGGTTTTAAATGGTGCCAGGGAGCAGGACACCTTGTGATCCAGGGCTGATGCAGGGTCACCATCCTTCACAACCTGCCTGAAAGTGGTCTATCCCACAGAACAATAGCTTATCTGATAGCCCAGGCTAACCTGGAGCTCTTTATGTAGCTCTGGATGGCCTTGTGTTCTCATGCCTCAGCTTGCCAAATGCTGGTATTATAGGTGTGCGTCACCATAATGGGTCGATTTTAAATGACTCTGAGAGGCCTTTGTCCCTTTATTTTGACGTGGCACAGCAAGTGACAAGGTGACAAGACTCCCAAACATTTAGGCCCTCATGCTGAGAGTGGGCTATTTCAGTTCCAGCAGGGAGGAGTTCTTTGTTCCCTGAAGAGGACATGCTCCCTCCCAACCCCCCGCCCCCCGTAGGTACTGCCACAGAGTATGCCATGATAGAACACTGTCCAGGGCTCTGTCTAGCTGTCTGATGCCTACATCGGTGGGTGGGGTAGCTCATGAGGGACAAACAACTTCCTAACAACAGCCCTGGGTGAACAGCTCCCAAATCTGGGGCTGGCCATAAGATTATTGGAGAAGGCTGGGCCAGCAAGTACCTTAATAATTCCTGCCTGTAATTTACGACCTTTAAGAAAGAGAATCAATGGCATTAAACATTGCCCGATCCAGCACAGTTCACAGTGGGGAAAAAAAAATAAAACAACTTCTGTTCTTTGTCTTTTTGGTGCTTATCCACAATGACCTGGATGCTGGCGACATCGTCCCCCCCATGAAGGTTGAGGAGGTGCGCTCTGTGTCCTCTGCAGCTCTGCTGGGATCTGTTCCCCTGGACCAGCGCTAAGAGCTTGAGCCTGTGAGATAGATCCCTGTGTCTGCTGCGGCTCCAGCACCTCAGATTCCATCTCCACGCTGCAAGCCTCAGGCTCCACTGTCCCACAGATTTTCACTAATGTAGAATAAGAGGGGAACATGGAATGGAGGAAGAGAGATGGTGGGCATCTTACTGCACTTTCTTTACCTGGTGGCTCTTCCTGAAAACACAGGAAGATGAAAAAAATTGATGTCTTCCCCTCCCCCCGACCTCACACTATCCATTTTCCTATGTGTCCAGTACCTTTACTTTTGGAGTCCAAGCAAGTATTTCTGTTTACTGTATGAGTGAGGGTGCCCGTAGGAAGCAGGCAAGAATGCTGACAGATCAGGCCCATTGCTGTCCAGCAGCTGAGTTCCAAGTCAGTGCACAGGGCTTGGTTTCATCAACAAGTCTGTGTCTTGTTGATGATCCCCTTGATCTAAGATCCCAGTTTACTAAGATGCAGTACTGAGTACTGAGAACTCAGTACCCACACAGGTTCTGTTCTGTCCATCAGAGGACCGTGTGGGGGTTTCCTGGACTGTGAGGTCTGTGAGCGGCTCTCGCTTTGACTGTTACCATGCCTATTCATGCTGCAAGGTTTCTTCACACTGAGCATTTGGGGTGATGTGGGCAGACAGAGCATAAGTTGGTACAGAGGTTGCAGGTCTTTAACTGACTCTGTGACAGCTGGAGCCTGAGGTGACATCCATGAACTTCATGGAGGACACCTGTGGTCTCCCTTCAAAAAGGGTATGAAGAAAATCATTGTGTGTCTGCGGCTCCAACTGCCAGGACCTGGTTAGGACTTTGTCCATATATGTTGTAGGGAGCAGGGAGGTCTCTGGGAAGACATTTTCAGGTGTTTCAGGCTGTGCTTTGTCAATAGTCTCAAGGACATCTTTGGTAATGCTAAAGCAGAGCAACCAGGGCAGTCTCCCCTCAGAAGTGTCTGGAAGGTGTTCTGTGGACAGCAGCTCCAGGCTTGCACCCAGCTCAGTACCATGGAAGAGACTGTAACATCCATGGTGGTCTGTTCCAAGGGTCTCTCTCAGATCTGAACTGGTCCACTGGGCTCAGTGGCGCTCCCTGGCTCTGTCTATGCCTGGGTAGGTCCTAGTACAGGGGTATTGAACCAGAACCAGCTCTATATGCCTTTGAGGTGATTTGATGTTTTGTCCTGCTACTCTGTATGTGCCTTTAAGTTTCCTTTCATTTATTTTTAATTGTGTGTGTGTGTGTGTGTGTGTGTGTGTGTGTGTGTGGGTCTACGTCTTTATGTCTGTGTGGGTGTGTGTCTGTCTTTATGTCTGTATGTCTGCGTATCTGTATGCCTGTGTATCTGTGTGTCTGTGTGGGTATGTGCAGGTACCTTTGGGTGCCTGTGGAAGCCAGAAGAGCATGTTGTCTCCCCTGGTACTAGACTTACAGGTATTGCAAACTTCCCAATGTGGGTGCTGGGAACTGAACTTGGGTCCTATGCAAGGGCAGCAAGTGTGGAACAGTCTCTCCAGCCTGCTTTCTTCCCTTTTCTTTTCTGATTCTGCACTTGGTCTTTGGTTTACTTCTTATCTTATGAAGGAAACACAGCTGGCACTGGGGTTCCCTCTTGTGAATTTCCTCAGGGCAGTTTTGTCAGAACAACCCTGAACTTTGTGCTGAGTGGCAGGTGAGAGAAAAGCCAGGCCACTCCCAGTCCCTGGACTCCTGCATTCCTGTTTCCCTGAATCCTGCATCCCTGCATCCCTGTTTCCCTGCATCTTGCATCCCTGCACCCCTGCATCCCTGCACTCCTGTACCCCTGCACCCCTGCATCCCTGCACTCCTGTACCCCTGCATCCCTGCATCCCTGCATCCCTGTTTCCCTGAATCCCTCAATCTCTGCATCCCTGCATCCCTGTTTTCCTGCATCCTGGATCCCTGCATCCCTATGTCCCCACATCCCCATATCCCAAGGTTTAGGGATTTAAGTTTATTGAGAGCCTGAGAGAAGCTGTGGTCACAGTTCACCTGGAGTTTCCTGGTGAGCAAGGACATGGGGTCTCTCTCTGTACCTTCTTCTTCCCTCTTACCCTAGCTTTCTGCAGAATGAGTGGCTGAATCAACCATGGATGGGAGCTGTGTGGACAGATTCCCTATGGAAAACGCACCTCTGCAAGTGCATCTGGAGACTCTGACATCATACTGCTTGGGACCTCTTCTGGACAATTCTTTTACTTGTTTTCCAGAATTATCCTGTCTGCTTGTCCACAAAAGTGAGACTATGGGTAGTTCATTCTGCAGCATCATTGGGTTATGAGCCATTGAGGGAAGAGCCCAGTAATACTCTGTTCCATGAGTGACAAGCCCTCCAGACACACATCTAGGGAGGTGATGTCTGGAGACATTGGACAATCTGAAACCACATCTTCCCGGCTTCCTTGCACAACCAAAAGAGACATGGTCCAGGTCGTCATTCTTTTGATTATGCAGACTATGAAATTGTTGAAAAGACAGCCCACACGTGCTTAGCTCCTAAGCTGGTTTGATTTTCCACATTTGTGTTCTTTTCTTAGAGATGGATACTTTGAGGACCTCCTGGGCTCTCCATCTTGGAGACCTGGCACCAGAGGTAAAGAAGCCAGGTAGCCCAGGCCACAAGCCATGGCTCTCATGGAGACAGACTCTCTTGGAGTCACCCTAATGGCAGACTTTCTGCCATTTGATGCTTTATGAGAGACTGTGAGGTCATTGTTCAGCAGGGAGAAGCCAGTAAATTATTTGTCTGCTAACAACTTGAGAGGATTTTTTTTGGCACAGCTTAAGAGATTGCCCGTCTGCACCTTTGACCTCTGCTGGACCTCCCTCAGGCAACACGGCCATCAGCTCACAGAAAGAAGCACCATGTCCCTCCAAGGGCACCTTGCCACCCTCTATATCTCCTTCCTACATCTGCCTTCTGTGACAGTCCAGGTCTTAGGATGGAGAAGTTCTGCTTTGAGGAAAGCCTGGGAACTGAGGATGTAGCAGCCTCTGAAGCCAGAGCTGGACCATACCAGAACTTAGGATGTACAAGTGTGCAAAACTAGGGAGGAATGCATTAGTGGAGAGAAAGGAGTCCTGGGCTGACATGTACAGCCACGAATGACTTGTGTATTTGGTAAGAAGCAGAACTCAAGCCTAGTGAAGTGGAGTTAGGCTGCAGTGTGAAGTCCCATCTGACACTAGCAATGTGGCCCAGGGCAGGGCACTGCATGGCTTTGGTCAGGCTTCTGGACCAACCCCCAAGGACTTTTAGCTGAAACTCCATGCTGCTTTCTATCTTTCAGACTGCAGGTGATGCCAACAGTGTCAAGTGGAAGGTGCTCAGTAAAGGCCACTCGTATGCCTGGGGAGGAACCTGTGTGTACTTGGCATGGCCTGCTGACATCAGCTGGGTTTGTAATACTTCCCTGCATAGTGGAATCTCACAGTGTGCTCGATTCATTTTAGGCAGCACCGAGGTTTCCTGTACTCTAATTCATACCACATCATTCCCAGGACTGTAGGACTCATGGGAAACCCTGCTGGACACTCACCAGAGATTCCTGCTGGCATTGTGACTGTGTGTCTGCTTTACTGTTGTAGAGCTTAGATTGTCTGTTCTTGGGATGTAGCAACCAGTCAGCCTTTGGGCTGGAAAAGGCCAAAGCTCTCTCTTAGCGTTGAAGACACATCAAGGGTTCGGCAAGAAGGGCATGGGAGCTTGGCATGTAACTCAAGCTCCAGCACCACACAATTTCCACACATTGCCTAGTTGTAATTATGGAAATCTTTTGAACAGATGAAAAATGTTTTCTGAATATGCAGTGTTGTGTTCACATGACTAGTTCACCACGAACTCCAATCCCAGGGCACAATGAGAAATTCTCTTTTAAACATCCTATGGAATTCCCCCTCATACATATATCACATAATAAATGACAGACAGTATTCATAAAAGAACCCAGGGGCCTCGTGTGCCCAAGGCAGGACATGAAGGCCCGTAAAATATTGAGGGAAGCATCCAGTTTAGCGACAATATGAAGACACACATGAGGGAGGTGGGCATCATTAATTACATTTCACATCCTATTCATATAAATATTTCAGGACCTTCTATTGTGGCATAATGCTATGTTAGGTGCCTGAAGACGAATGTCATCTTTTATAATCGCCAATAAACTTCCTGGGAGAAGGCCTTCGTGGAAGCAATTTTTTCCCATCCGCTTAACTAGTAGGCATTTCACTATAAAAACATCATTGCCTAGACTGGCAAGGTAGCTCAGTGGTCAATGGTGCTTGCCACCCTTGAGTTCCATCCTTGGAACTCATATGGTGGAACAAGAGAGTTTAGTCTGGCAGTTGCCTTCTGACCTCCACCTGTGTCCTGTAAACTGAATAGAAACCTCAAAAGACGAAAGCACATGACCATAAGTACTTGAGAAGTATTCAGCATCCTTGGCCATGACAGAAATGTGCATTGAAACTACTCGAGAGTCCACTGACCATTTTTGCCTTTCCTTTGTGACACCCACAGATCCACCAGGGAGCCCCAGTGGCCATTCCAGGCTGGGGCTCACATCAGAAGCTTCTTCTTGCAGTAAAGGAGGATTAACACAGACCCCGAAATAGACACCATGCAGAGTGAGAGACTTTGGGACACTTGATCTTAAATGGGGTGTTGTCATCAAATCCCTCTCCTCAGGAATCTATTGGAAGAAGAAGAGAGAGAGAGTGATTTTAAGAGACAGGTGGTGGATGACTTTTAAAGAAACAGTGTCTCCTGGACATACCAGGGCTGATACACATATGATGCCCAGACGTGTACAAGACCTGGATAGGTTAAAACAAGACAAAACACCAATACTGAGAAGGGGTATTAGATACAGATTCCCACGTAACCAAAAAGCTATTTGTCACTGGTGCCTGATGGGAAAGGGAAACATCAGTTTTCTCCAATGGAGTGACATTGAATTACCAACTACACTCTTGGACAGGCCCAATGTTGAGGGGTATTTGGCCAGCACAAAAGGGTCTCCATACTTTTTATTTCATTTTGGTATTTATTTGGCCTTATTACCTTTTGTTTATTTTTATTTTCATTTTTTTGGGGGAAAGAGAGAAGTATAAATATGAAGTTGGATGGGTAAAGAGGATTTAGTAGGAGTTGGAGGAGAAGAAAATGTGACTAAACATATTGTACAGAAATGGTAATAGAAAGGGAAACGTAAAAAATAGTACTCAGAGGTCCCTCCAGGGACTCATGCCTGTCATCTCAGCATTTGGTCAGTACTAAGCCAGAAGTATCCACACAACTTCCAGGTCAGGAGGGGCTACCTCCATGAATGTCATAACATAATTTTTCTTTTTGACTTAATTTGCACAGGAGACTCACCATCTCCTATACTGGAACCCAGAGGAGATGCTAGGGCTACATGCTTTGAGAGTGGTAAGAGTATCAGGTGTGATTTTCTTAGAACATCTCTTGCGACAGTCTCTCAATCACTGAAAAGTGGTTTCTTGTGCAGTTAGAAACTTGGCTCCCTCCCGTTCAGGGGCTAGTAGAATGCAGGCTGCACCCACCCTAGATGGAGTCAAGTACAGGAGGCTGCCTAGTGGCCTATCACCCCTCGGACAATGAGATGGCAAAACCCTAGGCTTGAGATCAGTACCTTGTGAGACTTGTGTGAGCAGGACTTCCAGAACTAGGTGTGCAGAGGTCCGGGAGCTGAGAGAGCTCCCATGAGCATCCACCTCCCGCTGAGGGCCTGGTGATGGGGCATCTACTCAAAGCAGCTGCAGTGACACGTGGACCTTCACTTGTTCTTCCTCAGGACTGTGTGGTTTTACCTGTAATCTAGTTATGAGGGAACAATGTCCAACCACTCTGAATGTAACAGGGTGACACCCCCACCCCATCCCACACTTGTGTAGCTTAGCAACAGTGAGCTCAGACAGTTGTCCTCTAGATGACAGGGCTTCTGATTAGACATCTGTCCCATGCAACTTAGCATGATGGGATGGAACCTAGTCTCACGCGGTGATGTTAGGAAGTCAGAAAGCCCTGGAAATACATTCCACTTCTCTGGAGACATTATATTTTAATGACTTTATCATGACTCATGTGGTCACTGGGGTGTATGACCATGCCCCATGGCTGGTGTGGCCAGTATTTCTGATGGTGACTGTACTCTGTTGTTGGCATGGAGACCAGAGACCAGAAGCTCTAGCTGGGACCTGCATGACTGTCCTATCAGAAGTTGTCTGTGCATTTATCTCCCTCTTTGTGGTTATTCTGCAGAACTGTTGTCCATCCAGGGTAGGGAACTGTGATGGTGTCTCTGGGGTTGTATGGAAGAGACTGTAAAGAAGTCAACAGAACTTCAAGCATGCACTTTGAGATGATCTTAGATTTCTAGAAAGTTTGCAAAAAATGGTGCAGAGAGATCTTCTCCTGTTTGTCCTGATGTTAGCACCTTGCATGATCATGGAACAATCGCAAAACCGAAATTAACATTGGCATAATGCTATCGATAGTTGGGAGACTTCATTGCTTTCTTACAGTTTTTCCAATAATGCCCTTTCCTATCTCGGGATCCCGCAGAAACATCAGGTCTCCTATCGTGTCTACATGTCACATCTCCTTAGTCTCCTGGCTTCTGTCTGCTCTTCAGTATTTCAGTCTTTCACAATCTTGACATTGCTGAAGGGCGCTGGTCAGTTACTCTGTGAATGGTCCCCAGTTTGTTTCTTTGTGGTATTTCTCTAATTAGAGTGAATTGTGTATCTTTGGTATGAAGCAACAAAAGGAATGTGATCATAGGTGTGTCTCATAGCTGCTGACTTGATCCAGTCTCCTGACCAGGTTTCTTTATGGTCAGTTTTTCCTTTACGAATGACATGTTTTGAGGCTGGTGCTTTGAAAGGGTGGGCACACTCTGCTTCTGGTCAAGCTCGAGTGTGTAGTGTTATTTCGCATCTCACAGAGGCTGGGAGTCCCCAGCAGCCCTTGCTGTGTGCTGGGTACCTCAGTAGTCACACGGACCCCTGATTTGTCATTTCTTTCGCTCCTCTCATTTTTGTTAGCTGGAACTTTTTAAAGAGGAATTTCTTTCCCCCTTTTTCCCCATTAATTTAATTTATTAAATTCCATGTTGGGAGTTCCAAACCTTTAGATGAATACTAATGTGTAGTAAAGAGTCCATGTGAAGTGGGCCAAGAAATCTTGGGAGCCAGACCTTCGCATGGGGTGTTTAGGATACACTCTGGGTCTACTCTCCTGCCCTCTTTCTATTGTAGTCGACATCACTTCACTAAGCTCTTGCACTCATGTCTTTAGTCAAGATGAGGCGACTGTGCCTGAGATGGACTGTCAAAACCATTGTTCCTTAAAGTCCTGAGAGCAACAAGATGGCTCAAGGGTACTTTCTGTACAATGACTTGGGGTCAGTCTCTGGAACCCATAATGGAAGGAGAAAAAAACAAACCAACAAATTCACAAAGTGGTCCTCTGATCCACTCCCCAATAATAATGCATAAAATTAATAAATTAAAAAACCACCCACCTTCTAGGTATTCAGAATCAGGTATCATTTTAACAGTTTGAAATAATTGTACAGATTGTCAGTATGAACTTATGTTTAAAACTTTTTTTAAAGACTTATTTTATTTTATGCATATGGGTGTTTTGCCTGTGTGTACATCTGTGCACCATGTGTGTGCAGTGCTCACAGAGACCAGGAGAGGGCGTCAGATCTCCTATAACTGAAGCTTCAGACAGTTGTGAGTGGCACCACACATCTCAGTTGAGGTAAGAGGTAAAAGAGCTTGCAGCTTGTGTCTGGTGACCCGAGCCTGATGCCTGAATCCCACAGTGGAAGGAGAGAACTGACTCTTGCACTCTTGCAAATTTACACTGACGTGGAACCTGGGCACAGCACTCTTATCCACACATGTGTGGGGCTGCTCACACACACAGATACTTGTAGGTGAAATAAAATAAAAAATATGGGTAATAAAGCCCATTTGATGCAGACCTGCCATCACAACTCTTCAAGAGACTGAGGCAGAAGAATGAGAAGCTCAAGGCCAGCTTGGGCTACAAAACAAGTTCAAGACTAGAATGAGCAACTTAGTGAGATCCTGTCTGAAAGGAGAGTGGTCCAGGGATATAGATTAGTAGTAGAGTAATTGCCTAGTGTACCTGGGGCCCAGGTTCCATTCTCAGTAAAACACACACACACACACACACACACACGCACACACACATGCACACGTACACGCACAGGCACACGCACACGAGAGAGAGATAGACACATAGAGAGACAGAGACAAAGAGACATATGGAGAGACAGAGACAAAGACACAGAGACACAGAGAGACAGAGACACAGAGAGAGACAGAGAGACAGACAGACATATGGAGAGACACAGACACAGAGAGAGAGACAGACAGACAGACAGACAGACAGACAGACAGAGACTATCAAATTGTCAATAGATGGGGATTCAGGAGCAGCAGAAGGTTGCAGCAAAGCCCCTCTGATGTCATCGTGTCTCACTCTGCAGCTCTGTAGCACACGATACACAGGTATTAAAGAACATTCCTGCAAGGTTGGTGACTTGGATGTGTGCTTTTGTGCATATAAATGTTTTACTACCCTTTAGCAGCTGGTGTTAGACAAGACACCATGATATTTCTTTCTCAGCTTTAAATCACTTGTTTTATAGAGCACAGAGAATTTTTATTATAACATAATCCTCTACATAAAATATCACATTAGAAGTAGAAGATAAAGTTTTGTACTTTCATTCTCCATTAATTTGACAGAAAACAATTTGCAACACAATCTAACCAATCAGAATTCATTGTTATGAAGCCAATCAGATCTGAGATCAAGTACCAAGGACAGTAAGGAAGTCTTTGGTGACCAGACCCTGGAACCACGCTGGGACATTTGGGTAGCTCTGTTGCAAAGACCATTTTCACCATGAACCGAACAGACAATTGCCAATAGCTGTGTAATGTTTGTCAGAAGTCACATAAGATGCACACGGATCCAACTTTGGGATGCACACCCTGCTGAGGTGTTTGAGTCTCATCCAACATTCCATTCTACTCACAGGTTGGAGCTGGAGACAGGCAGCCTCCTGGCTAGCTGACCAGCCAGCCTAACCTATCTGGTTACTTTCCTGCAAATGATAGACCCTGTCTTAAAAAGTGCAACGTGGAAGTGTTTAAGGAAAGACATTTGAGGTTTCCTCTGGCTATCACCTCTACTTACCTGCCCGCATTCACCTGCACACATGAATGCCTACACACACACACACACACACACACACACACACACACACACACACACACACACAGAGTTACTGGTGGGAGGGCTAGAATGAAACCCTCTTTCAGCTTTTAGCTTTAGGTCTCACACTCCCTTCATTACGCCACACTGTCCTGAAATAGCGATCAAGTTTTTGCATCCCCTACATTTTCAGGGCAGCCTTGGGTACTGACTTGTGGGATGAGCCAAGCTGCTCACATGCATGATCATGCAGCTAAATTGGAGCCTGTTCTCCACATAATTCTCACCCGACTTCATAAACTTTTTCTTCTTTAGTCCCAAACTTTTTACCCATGGCTCACTGCGGATTACTTTACACACCCAGACTTGGTTCTTGGTATGGCAGACTTGGTTCCCAGAGGCAGGACTTCTTGTTCTTCTTTTATGCTTCATATGTTAGTATGGGAGGTTTTTGAGGTTCTGTCTGCACTGGCTAAAAGATGGGGTATCCTATGGGGTTTGCAGTTAAGATGCTCTATGCTGAGCTGGAAGTACTTATTTTTCTTTATGAAGATATGCTTATTTAGAAAATGTTTCCCCAAGACTGAGAGGATGTCCACTGCTTTGCTTGCCGTTTGTGAGGTCTGTTCTGCAATGAGGATGTCACCACTGGGTCCTCAGGTTTGCACATCATGCCATTGCTAAAGATTTCCCCACGGTTGCATGGGACAGAGGTTTACAGGCTCTCAGGGTAATGCTGGGCCCACTACAAATCAATGAAATAGATGCTAAAAGTGTACCGACATTCGTCACTCCTCTTATTAACATTTTCTGGGTTTCCATGTGGTCTCAGTGGATGGGATCCCTGGGGAACTTTTTTATTTATTTATTTTTTTAAAATTTTTTTATTTTCTATATTTTTTTATTTACATTCCAAATGATTTCCCCTTTCCCGTTTCCTCCCTCCCCGAAAGTCCCATAAGCCTCCTTCCCTCCCTCTGTTCCCCATTCAACCACCTCTCGCTTCTCTGTCCTGGCATTCCCCTACATCCAGTCTTTCTAGGACCAGGGGTCTCTCCTTCCATCTTCTTGGAAATCTATTGATATGTGAATTGCGTCTTGGGCATTCCAAGATTCTGGGTTAATATCCCCTTATCAGTGACTGCATACCATGTGTGTTCTTTTGTGATTGGGTTACCACACTAAGGATGATATTTTCCAGTTCTGACCATTTGCCTAAGAATTTTGTGAATTCATTGTTTTTAATTGCAGAGTAGTATTCCATTGTGTAAATATACCCTGGGGAACTTTTAAGCACGCAGATTTGGAGTTAATGACAGGCCCTAGGGTGAGTGAACTATCTGGATGGTGGGGACAATCAGATACTGGGGTATACTATGATGTCTCGTGTTTAGGGTTGTGGCAGAAGTGGCTTATAATCCCTAGCTTGTCTCCCCTAGCATGGGTTATTTCCAGGCCTTGCCTCATCCCATTGGGATGGTCCATGTTGCTGGCATTGCCAGGAGTTTGTACACAATGACAGCTGTCTCTGGAGACTGCAGTAGGGTAGTGTGACTCCATGTCTCCTGAACTCTGCTGCCTGCCTTTTGCTTGCACCGTGGTTACTCCTCACCTTGCTCATCTGCCCCTTTCCAAGCAGATGCCTTGCATGGTTCTCTCTCTGACTTGGCTTCCAGTACTACTCAGTCTTCTCACCTCCCCATGGGCTGTGCTGTGCCTGTGACTCAGCCTTAGCTGCTGCAGCATTCCCGTGGCATAGTCCAGATCCTTTCTCCTTGCTCTTATTGGCATGATTTCTTCCATCTCCCACATGCTTGTCTCTTCTGTTATGTTTCCTTAACCCTGGCCCAACATACTAGGAACCATGTGCTTTTCCTGGCTTAGGAGAGACACCAGTGTTCTAGGTCAAGGGCATGTGTTACCTCCTTGTAGCTGATGAAAAGAGACAACCCTACTCACAGGCAGTTTTTCTTTGTTCTGCTGCAAACTGGTTCAGAGGAAGGTTGTGTAGTAGCGATAGTCACTAAGGCCAATGACAGCCCCTTTCCCCTGCTCACTCTTAACGTTCACAGGGTTTCCTTAGCCAAGCCTGTGTCCATTCCCTCTACTATATGAGCCACAGAGAGGAATGGATGAGTTCTTGGTCCTGTTCTCCTGTATATGAGAAGGTCTTTGATACTTTCATGGAGTGATCTGCATGCCTAAATCTTTCCACTGAGTTCAAGAGGGTGGGAGGGGCTGGGGATAGACAGACATTTGGTTGTCAGAGCCCAAGAGTTGATGTGCAGGGACCACATTCTTCAGAGGGGACTGTGTCATTTAGAAGAATGAACTTGGTTTTAAGGGACTGCCATTTTTGGTGTGGGATGCCTAGGAATCAATTAACATAACTGTCTGGGCAAACCTAGTCTCTTTCATTGTTTTTTCCCTCCTACTTTCCTTACAGTTGGAAGTGGTACCGGGTGGACAAAGAGCTGAGGAATGAGCACCACATAGTGGTGGCAAGAAACTGAGCTCTGAGGATGACCCATGGGTTAGTCACAGTGATGGCAGATTACCCATCATCCCCAGCACCTATTCTCCATCTCCACAGAACTTAACACGGGCTATTTTTGCACGCTAGTCAGGCTAAAACACAGACCACTCACTTCCCAGGCTACCTCCAAGGGAGGCAAACGGCAGTTTCTCACTGGGCAAGATGAGTCTATAGACTCATCTTGTTGATGGAAATCAAGAGGAGAGCAGTGTTAACCAGAAGAATCAGGAAAGCTCTGAAAAGGTTCATAGTACAGGTCAAGCCACGTTTGACTGCCAACAGGAGGAAGAACGTCAGGCTAGTCCTTCAAAGATTATCTTGCACTTCACTGAGCTGAGTAATTCGAGCAGCAACCCGGCTGGGCACTTTACTGACATCTGTCAGCACTATAGAGCCAGGGTGTTCTTGGGGATCAAACATGGAGATGAGTAGATTTGTGCTCACAAGGCTACATCGGAGCTACAGTAGCTCCCACCTTACCTCATCCCACCCCACCTCACAGGCTTTCTCCAAGAAGAAATTTATATTTCCTTTCTTACTAGGGAATACATTAGGTCTTCATTTTGTCTAAATCTCCAGATATCATTTCTTTCATTTTTATTTTAGTGGGAATATCAAATTTTTCTATGAAGGGAACTTTTGGATAAGACTTAGTGACAAACAGCCAAAGCTGGTCTTCACTTGTTGCAGATAGTTGAGAGTTTTGGTTTTATCATCAAATTACCAACTACAAATGCTAAATTCACACCCATTCATAGGTGCTTCTAGCCTTCTGGCTTTTTTTTTTAATTTAGCACACACACACATACACAGACACACACACATGCACACACACACAGAGAGAGAGAGAGAGAGAGAGAGAGAGAGAGAGAGAGAGAGAGAGAGAGAGAGAGAGAGAGAGAGAGTGTGTAATGGGTTGCAGGATGTCAAGAGTTCCAGTGAGGGGGTGCTAAAGACAGAGGCTAAAGGGTTTGGGTCCATTTCTTGTCTTGCTTGGGGATACTGCATAATTCAGGATATGCTCCAGGTCACCTTCCAGTGCCTGTGGCATCCAGAGTGACATTGGTCTATTCTAGTACACTACAGCACACATAAAATGGGCAGAGCATTTGTAGAGCAGAGGGTAAGGGTTTCCTTTCACAGACCTGGGATTTTTATGAACGATTTGATTTCCTAAGAGGAAAACAATAACTTCAGAAACAATGTGTACTTTTCAGGATGAGTTCTTTTCAAAGACCTTATGTATTTCATTTTGCTATTAATTTTACTTTGGGCAAACTAAATGGTGTTATGGATCTATTCTCAACACTCACTGCACATTATCATCTGCATTTTATCACCAAATTACAAATTAAATATTGCCTTTGTTGAGAAACAATTCCTACCCAGCCCTGTTATTTGACCCACTCAGTTTCTTTTCTTGCATAGCTTTGATTTTTTTTCTCATTAGGAACAAAAAAAATATCAAGTTGGAGTTATATTGCCATATTTCATCTTTTTGGGGATTGCATTTGGAGAAGACAACTGCATTAATTTTGAGTCTTTTGTTTTCCTAGATAATAAAATACACTGAGAAGCGAGAGGACACACCCACCATGATGATTGGAAAGTGAAGTTTGAGGCAGAGTATTAACTTGATGTTCCCACCACCTTAATATTCCCATTTGGAACCCACCTCACACATCCAGAAACAACCCTAACCAGTTATTTTAGAAAACATCCTTTAGCAATGAAGACTCCATGGACAATGTTGATATCTTGGGAACAATGTGCATGCCTGAGAAGTATCATCTTTAGAGTTTCACTGCTGTGAACAGACACCCTGACCAAGGCAACTCTTATAAAGGACAACATTTAATTGGGGATGGCTTACAGGTTCAGAGGTTCAGTCCATTATCATCAAGGCAAAAACATGGCAGCATCTAGGCAGGCATGGTGCAGGAGGAGCTGAGAGTTCCACATCTTCATCTGAAGACTGCTAACAGAATACAGGCTTCCAGGCAGCTAGCATGAGAGTCTTCAAGCCCACATTCACAGTGACACACCTACTCCCACAAGGCCACACCTCCTGATAGTGCCACTCCCCAGGCAGATCATATACAAACCGTCACTAGAATTCCAGACCTCTTCTTGCCTTACTTCTTTCCTGTTCCTGCTTCCTCTGTTCCACGGGTTGTTGGTGTACCCCACAGTGGGGATTGCCTGAGAGGCACTGCTGTGTAGTGTGACCAGAAGGACATGTCAATAGTAAGGTAAATCATCTTCAGCCAAGGTGGTTGACACATCAAGGCCAAGGGTGTAACCTGAGTCAGTGGGGAACCTGAGAAGAACCTGGAGAAGAGTAAGGAGTCCCAAAATGGCAGTGACTGTATTTTCTCCTCTTTCCACCCATCACCTGTGTGACATGTATGTCTTTGTGTGTGTGTATACACACAGTTACATGCAGAGAAAGACACATGTACAAAACTAGGGAGAAAAGGATCCACGGTGAAGGAACAGGTCAGGCAGTGGGAGCAACCAAGAAATGAGAAGTCATCACATATGGAACGGCCTCATGATATCCTGTCCTGTCCTTCTAGACATGGGGATAGGAAGCTGTGAGTGTGTGATGGAGCGAGGGAGCTTGGAAATAGGAGCCAGGTAAATGTCCTGTTTGGGAGCTGGCTATCAGGGTCATAAGGCCGGGCTACCTATGGGAGCTGGATATCAGGTCTTAAGGCCAGGCTACCTCACAGTGTTCTGTAATACTTTCCACCAAGGAGGTGGGTGGCTTCATTCCTGAAGAGGGTAACTTGTGTCTCATCAAGTCTTTTCTGGAATGTTGAAACAAATGGATTTATTTCTCAGCAAAATGTGGCCTTGTCCACTTCATTGGGAATTGTCTAGGAATGGAACGTTTTCTAACTGGGGACTGTCAAAACTAATGTGTTGTATGGTCTGGTTCATTTTCAGTTACTCTGGATTAGTTGAAAAATATTTCTCTTTCACATTATTGTTAACAGTGTATATATGAGCCTTGAACAACTGTTCACATCTGGGCCACCTGCTGTTCCCTGAGGTCTTTGTACTGGGCACAGTCTTGTCCACCAGGGACAAAAATGCCCTAAGAGAGTAAAGAATCCTGGTCTCTCTGAAATTCTCGTGCTGCTTTATTTGCAAAGCAGCAAGCGCTGTTTTGTTTTCATTGTTTGGCTTTTTTTCGAGACAGGGTTTCTCTGTGTAGCCCTGGCTGTTCTGAAACTCTCTCTGCAGACCAGGCTGGCCTCAAACTCAGAGATCTGCCTGCCTCTGCCTCCCAAATGCTAGCATTAAAGGAATGAGCCGCCACCACCCAGTGTAAGTGCCCTTCTACATATCAACAATGTTGGTAGACTCTTCCCGTGCTGAAGAATCTGAGGGCACTTGATGGAGCCACAGATAAGTGTCTGACAATGTAGCCACACTCAGAGTCACAGCCATGCAATGACACCCATGTAATAATGCCCATGCATACTGTTGGAGCCTCGCATCTCAGAATTCTGTATGACGAGCTTGGAAACACATGCACAAAAAGATCCAGCTTTTTGCCATGTTCTCTTCCAATGTTACATTCATTTCTTGGGGGGAAAAGTGCAAGCACAATTAGAAATTATGGAAATGTATATACGGATAAAGGAGAGCACACTGTCATACAATCCAGAAACAGTCATTGGTCAATCTGAGGCTATCTGCCAAGACGCCTCCATTGACATCTGTACAATGTCTGCGGCAGCCAGCAGAACAGAGTCAGCTATAAGATGCAAAACTTGGGACTGGGTAGATGTCCTGCCTTCAGAGTGTAAGAACTGGACATGGAGCCCCTGTATCCACACAAATGCTATGCTGGCATGGTGGTATGTCTTAATTGCAGCACTCAGGAAGCAGAAACAGGGGAACTTTGGAGAAGTCTGGGTACTAGACTAACTGAATAGGTAAGCTGTGGGTTAAAGTGAGAGACTGCACCCCAATATATAAGGTGGAAAGTAATTGAGGAAGATATCCAGTGAACCCCAGACATGCATGAAAGCCTGCACACACATGTGCATCCACATAAAAGGAAAACATGACATACATACACATAAAAATTATGAAATCTAAAAAGATGAGCAAGTCTCTCTCTCTCTCTCTCTCTCTCTCTCTCTCTGTGTGTGTATGTGTGTGTGTGTGTGTGTGAGTTTGTGTATATCTTGAAAATGACACTTTGTAAGTTTTTTTATCTCCTTTTTAAGTTGTGAACCAAGGTGAAATTTAAATAAATGTAGACCCTTTTGATGAATTCCTTGTGTTCTTTGCTCAAGGGGTTTGACATTCAAATGGAAAGCTGTTTGATGCTTCATGATACCCATGTAGGGATACAGCGTGGGCTCTGGTGGTTAGGCAGGCAGACACAGTTATCTTCCTTTCTGTGCTATGGTGAGTGATGTCTGCTGTGCGCTATGTGAGGTGCTGGCCTCTGGCCTGTGGCAGACACATTTCTGAGAAGCATCTCTCGTTCTGTTGTTATTTGATTGTTTTGTGTAGAAGTGTGTTTGCTTGTGTGGACTGCATGGTAGTGATGGGCTCTTTTTAGTATATTTTAGTTAGCAGATATTAATGATATGTAATAGTGGGTGATATGTTATTTACACACACACACACACACACACACACACACACACGGTGTCTTTTGATCATATTACTCATTATCTTTCTTGTCTCCCCTTTCTTGTCATTGATGTCTTTCTTCTTCCCATTTAGTTCATCTTCTTCTATGCACTACCAAATAAATTGTGTCTCCCATCCCCAGAGAACACCAAATTGCCTGTAGATCCTTAGGGAGGGGTGGGGCCTCATGAGTCCTCCTGTTCCATTATGGGATGCTGGCAGAGCCTCATCTTGTGCAGGCCTTTCCCAGGCAACCAGAGCTTCTGGGAGTTCCCAAGTGCATGGCTGCATCATGTGTAGAAGACAGCATTTCCCAGTGCACCTGTCTTCCTTGGCTCCTACATTCCTAATGCTTTCTTCTCTGTGAGGCCCCACAAGCCTTGGAGGGGATGGTGTAAGATGTCCCATTTATGCCTGAGATTTCAACAGTCACTTATTCTCTGACTCTAGTCCAGTTACAAACCTCTGCAATAGATGATGCCCATTGCAAACAGAAGCTTCTCTGACCAGTGCTGACAGCAGCATATGGGCATGATCATAATCATCTGGAAGACCATTTGATGGGACCCTTACAAAGAGTATCTGAGGAAGCCTCCATGTTGACCTTCTGTAGTCTGTTTCCTGTGTCCTGTGGAGAGCATCTGTAATGTAATAAAGGGTTAATAGGAGAAGACTTGAAGTACGACAGGGCCTGTTATTGTCACATATGTTTTTTTTTGAGAACTTTGTGACCACAAGTGGTATACAGTTGTGCTCTGAAACTTCTGTCACATGGAGTCTCTGAGTTGTGTCCCATTCCTAGAAATAGAATAATATGCTCTGTTAGAACCTCAAGAAGAAGAAGAAAAATGGGCGAGCTCAGTAACAAGCAGGTGGCAGGCCTTTCTCAGAGCTTAGCAACAGTTGCTGAGACTGTGTGTGTGCACACACATATATGGAAGGCTGTGCACCAACATGAATTTGGACAGATGTGTGCAATCACAAAGAAGTGTACCTGTGTCCTTTGGTGGAGTGTGGGGTGTGAGAGTAAGAGTATATTGTGTGCATGTGTGTGCGATGTGCAGAATGTGTACATGTATAGGTATGTGTGCATGTGTGAGTGTGCAGAGCATTCAGATAGGTATGCATGGATGTGGAAGGATGCTCTTCCCAAGCTCCCAGGTTTGGAAGAGGACTATGGTAAAGTTCTTGGGACTCCTTCAAGCCACCTCTCAGATGTCAGGGTGGGAGAGGCTGGGAGACCTGCAGTCTCTAACTGAGCCATGGGCTATGTGCTTCTGACTTATTCCCAGGGCCACTTATGATATCAGTCTGCCAAAGCCAGCCCACCAACTTCACACTAGGCTGGCTGGGTAGTGAGCCTCAGAGACCAATATATGTCAGTCTCTGCTGCCCCAACACTGGGTCACATGTACACGCCACCATACCCGGCTTTCCTAGGGACTAATCTGGGACCTTATTCTTGAATGGCAAATATCACACAAACTGAGCTATCTCCAGATCATTTTTATTTACAAGCTTGTGTTTTTAAATTAAAATATTTTTAATAGATTGTCAGGACATGCATTTTTACAATTCTTTGAGGCAGAGTTTACCACAGACAGAAGGCTTTGTCATTTCTTTTAGTCTCTGAGCCCTGAAGACTCACGGGAAGAGAGCTTGGAGTTCTCTGCTCCAAGCACTTTCAGGAGCATAGAGGCGGGGTCTTTCACATGGCTGGTTACAAACCCCTACCTCACTTACCCAAAGAACCTGGTTTCTTAATGAGACAGAGCAAAATTTCCAAAGGTCCAGGAATAGAGAAAAAGCTGTCAGTGAGAGTTTTTGGCTACTGGAACATCTTGGGGCTCAGGGCAGCTGTAGGGGAGTGGCATCAGGCTCTGTCCTCCACTGACTGTCATTTAGGAAGATGCAACCTGGCCAAGGCAACCTGAAACTGGCTGGCCTTGGCTGCGCACTGTCCATATGATCTCTGGGGTGCTCCCAGCCTGGCTCCCAGCCTCGTGAGCACTCAGAGCAATTGTACGGCCTGCAAACCTACTGAGCTGGACCAGTGCCCCATCTTCTGAAGTGAAGGAGGAGGAGGACACACGAGAGGTTTTGGGAAGTGCAGACATTTTCCGACACCTATCATCCACCTGGAGGAGCCCGTGGGTGAGTCTCTGCCCATCTGAAGAAGGAACTTTGGAAAGAATCCTGAGGGGAGACCAGGAGAGCTCAGATCAGGCCTCTGCACTGTACCTGGGCTCCTCTCCAGTTCTTGATGAGTTGGGGATGATTTACTCATCTTCTCACCAGGAGGAAAGAACAACACAGGAATAAGTCCTGTGTGTGCTCTTCTGGAATTCTCCAAGCAGCTGGGGCAATCCTGCGGGTAATGGCTTTTCAATGAGTATCTGCTGGACTGAGGAACTCCATTTGTGTGATAGAGACAGGACTTTCAAAGAGCTTGGGAACTGGCAATCTAATGTCAATTGGTCATCCCTAAAAACATATACACACAAGAAACAAGTAATCTACTCAACTGGATGTGTGTGTATATATATATATGTATATATATATGTGTGTGTGTGTATGTGTGTATATATGTATATATGCATGTCTACACATATATGTATATGCATATACATATATATGTATATATATATACATACACACATATGAAGATAAAGAGGCTATGTGTGTGAGATGGAAGGGTTAGGGGAAGAGAGGGAGAAATGTAATTATATTTTATTAAAATCTGCTTGGGGACAAATTGTGGGTCATGTCTGAGATGACAGAGATGTGGGTAGGATCTGCAGCGCATAATTCTATCACTAGCAATCTTGTTTAAGTGGTGATTTCAGGTCTAATTTTTCATTACAAGCCAATCTGCTGTTGGTGAAGCAGGTTTCAGAAGTATCACAACAACACATCTCAGGAATTTCCCCTCCCAGAGAGCCCTAGGGTAGGAATAGGGTGAGGTGAACAGTTTCTGTTGGACCAAAGGGTATGTATATCTAGACAATACAGGCAATCTCCACTCCGGGTTTCTTCCAGAAACTTCCCCTTCAAGTTCTGGGTCTATCTCCCTCAAGTCCATTTAGTTCGATCCCACACCTGAGTGTGCAGTTTCACTGGTTGTTGGCAGGGATGACTGTATGGTCAGGTGCTTACTCTCTTCCATGCACAGCAAGAATATGTTTTAGTTTTTAAGGAAAACTGGGACAGTTCCCTTTTTTATTTGTTTGTTTGTTTTAAGACTGAATTCGTTTATTTTTCTTGTATAAAAACCCTTATGTGGTAGCCACAGCTGGAGACTGGGTCCTCTGACAAGAGACTCTGGTGTGGGTTTTCACAAGATGATCAGTGAATTCCTGATAAGGAGACTTGGTGAACACAGTCTCTTTCCAGAGGTCGGGGGTCAGGTAGCTGTAGGTCTTGGAGATGGCATCAAAGGTGACCTTGGCAAAGTCGCCCAAGGTGGCAGTACAGCCCCTGACTGATGTGTAGCAGTCATCTATACCGGCCATCATCAGGAGCTTCTTGGGCACAGGAGCAAAGACAATGCCAGTGCCTCTGGGGGCAGGGATGAGATGCACCAGCACAGAGCCACAGCGGCCTGTCACCTTGCAGGGAACCGTGTGGGGCTTGCCAATCTTGTTTCCCCAGTAGCCTCTCTGCACAGGGATGATGGAGAGCTCGGCCAAGATGATAGCCCCTGGGATGACAGTGCCTACCTCCTTGGAGCACTTAACACCAAGACCAACATGACCATTGTAGTCCCCAATAGTGATGAATGACTTGAACCTGGTCCGCTGGCCAGCCCGAGTCTGCTTCTGCACTGGAATGATTTTAGGGATGCACCGAGGAAAAAGTCAATGATCTTAGACTCCTTAATGGACAGGGAGAACAGGTGAATCTCCTCCAAGGACTTGATCTTCATGTCCTTAACCAGTCGGCCCAGCTTGGTGACTGGGATCCACTCCTTGTCTTTAGCTTTACCTCCATGAGCCCTGCGGCCTCAGCCACGGCCATGGCCACAGCCCCAAAGACCACTGCCGAATCCTCTGTGGAAACCTTTGAGGTCTCCTAATCCTGGGCCCCTGGGTCCTCTGGGTCCTCCTGCTGCACCAGGTGTCATCTGCCATTTGGTGTTTTACAGAAGAAGAAGAAGAAGAAGAAGAAGAAGAAGAAGAAGAAGAAGAAGAAGAAGAAGAAGAAGAAGAAGAAGAAGAAGAAGAAGAAGAAGTGAGCGACAGTTCCTGTTTTAAAGGAAAAGTTTTCATGGTTTCTTTCAGATCCAGTAGATTAACACATTCTCTGTCTCTGTCTCTCCCTGTCTGTCTGTCTGTCTGTCTCTTCTGTGTGTGTGTGTGTGTGTGTGTGTGTGTGTGTGTGTGTGAGAGAGAGAGAGAGAGAGAGAGAGAGAGGCACATGTGTGTGGAGGCCAGAGGAGGTCAGGACAACTTGGATATTACTCCTCAGCCACTGAACACCTCTTTTTATTTTTTGGTTAAGATTTCTCACTGCCTGAAAGTTGTGGGTGTAGGCTAGGTCAGTGGCCAGCAAGCTCCAAGAAGCTTCCTGTCTCTATCTCCCCAGACTGGTATGTATTATGAAAGCCTGCCATCACGCCTGACTTTTTACCTGGATTCTGGAGATCAAATCCAAATCCTTGGCTAGCACAGCAAATACTTTACATAGTCGAGTTGTCTCCTTAGCCCAGATCTTCCACTGTTATGAAATAGTCATATTGAGCTGGGCATGTGACTCAATGGTACCTTGCTTGCTTGTCATCCCCTGGATTTGAGCCATAGTATAATAAAATGAAATAAAAATTGAGAGCTGTTGGGACCCAAGAGGCCTCCAGATAGTCTTGACAAACATAACCATTTACTGTTCAGTGTTTCCCAACATCTGATTGCACTCAGCATTAGACTTTGTCCAGAAACTATGGCCTAGAAGCTTTTGGAAGTTAGAATCTTTCCTCTGTGGAATTTATGTCATCAGGATAAATCACTACTGCTCACACAATTCTGGATTGCCTGTCTCTGTCAACCAGGAACCATGAGGACAATTCTTGATTAAAATATGTCTTGCACAAAGATATAGAAGGCTGAAGCCCAGGTTAATTTTATGATTGACACCAGTTGGAAGGTGGAGAGTTAATTTTATGATTGATAGCAAATGGAAGATGAAGATTAATAGTAGATAACAGGAAAGAATTAAAAATATTATAGTTTATGTTTTACAACACATCTTGGTTTGGTGGTATATGTCTGCTGTCCCAGCACTTAGGAGGTGGGAGGAAGAAGTTCCAGGTCATCTGTGGCTACATAGCACATTTAGGGACTGTCTATTCTAATGATTCCCCATCTCAACAAACAAACAAACAAACAAATAAAAAACAAAAACACGCCCAGACTTCTACTGAGTCTAATTTCGTGGACTTGTAACTCATATTGACAAGTGCACATGTGTTCTCTGTTAGTCTTTGGACCAAGTTCACTTCAGATTTGATCCTCGTGTCACTGTAGGCAGAAGTCATACCCAGAGCAGGAGATAAGTTTCCTATCCACAGTCGCTGACAGTGGGTCTCTGTCCATTTCCTGGATGCCATCAGTAGATAGGCCCTGCTTCTTCTCTTGGAGACAAGTTTAAAGGCTTGTAAACGGTGAGAGCCTAGTATTCAGACTCATGAAAGGAGAAGGAGGGAGAAAGGCTCAGGAGTTTGGCGTTTGGTCCTGCATCCCTGAAGCATCTCCTAAGCAGATTGTACATGTCTGACTAAAGCCAGAACCATTGGTCATCCCAGGCCAAGAGTGAGCACTTCTCAGTGAGGCATCTTAATCTGCTTATGGGGGAAAGCTCATTTCTGCAGAAACGCCCCCACACTGACAGCATCCCTGCATACTTTTAAACTGAAAGGGATCTAAAGAGAAAAGTTTACTGGTCTAAACCCTACCCTTATCCTCTTGTCACAATGTCATCAGAAGGGCGCTGTCTCTGAAGTGATCATCACTAGCCCTTCATGAATGTGGCACTGCATGCCAGGTAATCTGTTTATCTAGGGGATACTGCTATTTCAATGCAGTCATTGCGGTAGTTAACAGGGTCAAACACCCTTGCATTGCAGCTTGGTCAGTGCTCTGCCCAGTTCAGATGACAGAGCCAGGATGGGTCTTGAGGTGAGTGTTTCACGGTTTGGATATAGCTCACATTTCATGAATAAACTCTAGAAGGACAGAGAGGAGCAGGGTTGAAGAATACAACAAAAAGAAATATTATGATCATTGTGAAAAATTTATGGAGTGTCTCTCTGGCTTAGGATTTCATAAAATGGAACCGGCTCCTGCTAGCCTGACAAGACCAGTGTATACTTCCTTTCTGTATTGGCAGGCTCCTTGCCTTCTAGCTCTCAGCATTGAACTTTTGTGAAGGCAGGATTCCAGACCACACTACTGTTGACTGAAACTCCCCTCCCAGCCTGGGGGCGCAGGCTTTGGGAGTGGAGAGGCAGCAGGTCAGTTAGCCTGGCTATCTACAGACCTGGCATGTCATCTACCTTGGAGCAGGGCTCCTTCAGCATACACAGCCAGAGAAGGGACAGGACGGGATGGGAACGCCCAGGTTGCTCTGCTGGGTGCACAGGCATAATTTAAATATTTATCTACTGGGCAAGGCATTGTTGCTCCCAGTGTTGCCAGCAGTACAGTCCCAGGGTAGGAGCTTAGCACCTTGCTGTCTGCAGCCTAGTTTGTGTTGATTGAACAACACATAGCACTTTTCTTGAGAAACCCCCACTACAGTTTCAAAACACGTCAGTTTCAATTAAACACTAAGGAAAATCCGCGACCTCTAATTCTGGGCTGCCGTTACTTATTGGGAGCCGGCTGCTTTGAACTGGAAAGAGTTTGATGGGGAACTTAACCAAATCACATCTAATCACAGATATTTTTCATTATACCTGTAGTGACAAAATTGCCAAATGATGTACAGTGTGGCTTTTAAAAGAAATCACTCCAGCAGCTATGTGCCACAAACATTTGAAACAGGGTGGTGGAGCTGGACAGGGATCACATGGAGCTCCTGCCCAGTAGGAAGTGTTCGCAAGGAGTGTGTCTCAAAAACTAGAGGAAAGGATACGAATCCTCTTCTTGCTATGAAGATATGATAGTTGTTTAGGGAGACAAGGCACGTTTAATTTGACTTCACATTGCATGTTTCATATATGCATTGAACGTCACAGACCTCCCCTGTAGTCTGTATTGCTTTTGTTTGCTAGTTAAAGTAAACTTAAAGTTTAAAAAAAATTTAAAGAGTAGAAGAACACATAGGCCTTGCTCTGTTTTGGTAGATAATGATTAGTTGGGATAGGAACTAATTGTTTTAGGATTGTGTTTACTATTCAGAAAGAGCAAGGCACTAAGTCCTTTTTTCTATGTATACGTATACATAGTGTCTATATATATATATAGTGTATATATGTGTATACACATGCATGTAGTTTTCAACTTGGTTTTGCTCACATTTGGAAGTGGTCTTTATAATTGTGTGCACATCGTTGTTTGTGACTCATTAATAGAGAGAGGGTACTTTGTATGACACTTCTAAACAGCGAATGAGCCAGATGAATTTCAATATTTAGAATATGAGAGCAAGCAGACCTAGTCCTGTCAGGAATTTGTCTCCTGTGCCACATGGAGGAAACTGCCTGGCCACCTGAGGCCCTCTGTACTGAGGCAAGGCCGGTGGAGAGCACCTGCCAGTGTCCTGACTGTCTTGCTTTCTCTTTCACAGCTCAGAACATCATGGGGTGTGTCTGTGTATCTAGCAGGCACTCAGAGATGTCCCGGGGAGACACTGGTGTATGAGGAAGGCCAGTGACATTCAACAGTTTTTTAGACTGTGGATATAGCTGGGCTCTGTTGAGGGAGTAAAGTGGCTCTGTTTACTGATGGCCATTCTGGGGTCTGTGCAATTCGACTCCAGGCTGCCCATCAAGCTCTGCGAAGTTTGATGCGGGACTCAGTTCCTAGGGTGTCCCAATTGGGACTCCAACAGGTCTTAGAGTTGACTCTGCTGCTGTGAGAAGTGTCACTTGGTGAACTCTCCACAAGCTAACTCTATGAGTGGAGAGGAGGGGAAAGGAGAGAATTGGAGGCCCTGGGGCCTCAGGACTCCAATGAAGCAGCGTGCTTTTCTACTGAAGGCAGCTTGGCGCAAAAGTCGTGACTGTGGTGGGAAAGGTCTAGAATTAGGAGTGTCCAACCTTCTGATATTGCAACATTGTTTGGTTGTTTAGCAAATTTCATGCTCAAAACTGTACAATCTAGTTAAAAACCTGTAAGTGTATGATTTTGTGTTGGACTACATCAGAACTCTACTTGGGTGCACAATGTCTACGGGCCATGGATTGAACATGCCTAGTGATCACAGGTGGCATCCTGAGAGAGTGTGTGCACCTTCCCCCCATAGTAACTGCAGGGCTAGAGATCTGAACTCGGTCCTCATGCTTGCTTGGAAAGGGCTCCGTGAGCCATCTCCCCAGCACTGCAGATGCTTCTCTGAGAAACAGTAGCAAATACATCTTGGAGTTTCAGCTCCAGAGCTTACTGCTCCCGTGTTCCAAGATGGCACGGTGGTATTTACAGAATGAAGGATTTCTGGGTTCTACAAGAACAAGCCCTCTTCTGATCAGCCTTCCCTTTCTGGTCATCGGTGGACAGCCTCGCAGGCCAGAGCATTAAGGCTTCATAAAGCAGAGCGAATAGCGGTCACCTCTGATTTCAAAGGCAATGCTTTGGCACTAAGGTAGGCTTGGAAGTGCGTCTACCTCTGAGCACCCCACCCCACACACATTGCAGGCATGTGAGAGCTGGCTGTAGTTTGTGGGCTCTCTTTGGGACCAACAGCAGTCACTGGCCAGAAGCTGGGATTGTATTTTGTTTATGGAACCATGCTGCTTGATAGAGCTCAAGCTTTGGAAGGGACCGGGGAAGTTTTGTATTCTTTGGCACAGCAGAAGTCACAGCCAATCACAGGACTCTTTGCTTTGAGGGCTAATACCTGCTTCCCATCCTGGTGGTTCCCAGCAGTGGCCTCTGGGTTCCACAGAAGCGCCAGTCTCACTGTTTTTTGGAAACAGAAGGCTTTCCTCTTCCCTGGCCTGTTCTCTTAACAAAATAATTCCCCCCTTTATAAAAAAAAATAAAGCCCAATTCCCAATAGATAAATAGTAATTGCATTTACAATTGCACACGAGTAATAAATACTGAATCGGCTCTCAGCGCGAGACCCGCAGGAAGCTTGCCGTTCACCAACAAACCGATGAGCGTGCTCCCCGGGGTGGGCTGACTTTTTTTTTTAAAGTAATATTTAACATCACTAGGAGCTACTTGTTGTTTAAAGGAACTGATTAGCACAGTTGTCCAGCGTAGTGTGCATCTTTCTGGAGTTGAAGCGTTAGCCCAGCATCGTCCCGTCCCTGCCTTCATCTCTTGTCACTTCCCCAGACTCGCCTATTAACAAAAAGCTGTTACCCGTGTGTGAAGGTGATTGGCCAGATGTTCTAATTTTTGAAAGATCTGCTGGTGTCCCAGTGATTTCCATCAGGAGACTAAATTGCCCCAGGTTACTCGCTGAGGGCCTCATGGTAGGAGAAGGTATGTTTCTCTTGATATGTTGGTGCTGGGAAGATGAAGGGGACTGACCCAGACAGAGAGGTCCTTCTCAGAATGTTACAGATGGGTACAGGAAAGATGACAAGTGGCATCTCTGATGCCTTTCATTATAAATGAAACCACTAAATATGCCACTGAAGCTATCCCAAGCTACAACATCTAGGGGATGAATATGTTTTCTGGGGACGAGGATATTTGGAGCAGTGGTGCTCCCTGCCAAACCAGGTGTGATTTCTGAGAAGGAAGGTTCCTGTGAATCTCTTCATCTAGTGATCAAATGGCCAGAGGGATGAGTGAGTGTCACAGCTGTTTAGAATCCCACTGCCCCCTTTACAGGAACATCTGTTTGATATGAAATGAAGGATCTGGATATGAGGGTTGTACCAGAGAAAATAATACCAATGATTCAGTCACGCAGCCTCCACCTGTCAGGCCCCCTCCTCTGCAGCCCAGTGCCACTTGCTTAAATCACCTGCAGAGCTGGTCTAACATTTTGCCTTCTAGAGAGATAGGAGAGCCACCCGCCATGCCTCGGGCATCTCTTCCACAACAAAGCCCTCGAGGGTGCAGTGTGGGGGCTCACTCCTCTGTGCCAAAGTGTGGACTTAGGGATGAGCCAGGCAGCACGGGATCCGAGCAGAAATTATTATTGATTTAATCACATAATCAGCAGCAAGCACTTCAGGCTAAGATAGCAAATCCATAAGAGCCTCCCACACAGCCACCCTCACAGTCACCAGCAAGCTGTGGTGCACACTAACAAACAGGTGGAGAGCGGGGGTCACCTTCAGTCGGAGACAAAATATTGACATTCCCCAAGCTGAAATATGTTTTGAGTTAAGTGTTATCAGTCAGCGATAGGAGCGGCCCGTCTGTTAAACATAACTGCATTGGCAGGAGGATTACAGAATGCTTTCTTGCCATAATCTGGAAGCATCTTTCAGACAAAACTCCGCTTGAAATCAATTGTGCGCAAGAAGCCGCCTGCTGCGGCCACTCAGCATGGACAAAAGGAAAGGACCTCTCTCTGTGATCTCTCACCAGAACTGCCTCATCTAATGAGAGCATGGCTTTAATTTCTTTTCACATCAAACATAGAATCAATGCTCTGGACTTGACGGGGTCTGGAAGCGGCCATGCGGGCACATCCCAATGGCAGCTAAGCCTGGAATGGCTGCTCTGGGGTTGTTCTGGCTCCGGGTAGTAGCTCTTTGGGCCATCTGATCATGGCAGGCACTGACAGAGTGGCCCACAGCCCATGAGCTTCCCTGGCAGGCAGGGATCAGCTGGGACACAGCCTTATTTGGTGAGGAGGCTGGCAGAAGCCACTGCCTCTCCTCACCCTAGACAAAAACACATTAATAACCTTCAAAATTCAACCACCTCTGAACAGCTGTTGGGTCCAGATGGGGGCTGAGGGATAACCTTAATTAAAAAGTTTAGGTTGCCTCTGAGTTCCTGGTTATCAAATGACAGTGTCTTTGGGGAACCATTTCTTCAGGGAGAAGCAGGAAGCACAAGAGCTACAGGCCTTGCCATGTTCCTGTGTCTTGCTGCAGTTGAGGCTCCATTCTTGGCTGCTAAGAAGTTCTAGTCCATGTGACTTCTCCTTTTTTTTCTAGTGAAGCAGATTTCTGTCTTTCTAGGCAGTTTAGGAAGAGGGGACAGGTGACCCAGGGTATATATGTCCACATCTGCCCTCTGTCTCCAGCACATGGGGCCACAACACCTTCCTCACCATCTTGATCCACTTATAAGTGCTGGGGTAGTGTGGTGAGGAGGTGTCATGCATCCTACTTCCTATGCACAGGGCCTCATGCTTGGGAGGCAAGGGCTCTGACACCAAGGTATATTTCAGACTCTGACATGACACTTTGAAGGTGATGGGCCTGTGTCTCTCAAGATGGGAATACGAAGGGCTGGGGTCAGGGTCATTTGAGACTGCAGAGTCATAGATCCCAAGTCCCTAGACTACAGACTTTATAGCCTCATAGCTCATCAGCTTATTATTTCCACATGTTGATTTCAAAGGCCTCTTTTGTTCTTCTGAAAATGTAAGAGTGTAGTTAATATCTAGTGGGGTAAGATGGATGATGCAGGCAGAATTAGCTGTGCTCTGTGTAATGCCTGCTTCTCAATGGTCTCCAATTGCCAGTGGCTTCAGCTTCCTGACTGGGCTCAAAACATAAGCACTGTATTCTCTTGCAGTGAAGGCCAGTCCATCAACATGTTCATCTTCTCTCTCAATCCTCGTTGAAATGGCCCTTGTGTGGACCCTGGGGTGAAGAGTCCAACTAGACAGGAGGAAGGCCATCCCTTCTTCCTCTGTTCTTGCCTTCAGCAGCTGGTCTCTACCTATCCTGTATTGAGGGCAGGGGTGTTTGATCACTGGATACCTGCAGTATGTATGGAGGATTTGGAGGAGAACCAGATAGAAAATGAAGGGGAGAACCCACTACTTCCTCACCCACTGGATCTTGGGGGCTGAGGATGAATGGTGAGCATCCCTTCAGAGGAAGGTCACTGGCCCAGGGACCCCAGTGTTGTTAAGGGCAGCTTGCACAGGCCACAGCTTCCAGGACTTTCGAGTTCACTTTGTTTCTCTTTTTAATTTTACTTTCCATGGTTAGACTTCTTTTATTAGGCAGGCCAAGGATGTCCTAGTTAGAAGCTAATGTCTTTGGTCTGGAGTGGGCTACAGGTGCAGCGGAGAGCTCCTTGGCTCCATATCCCTCTACCATGGGATCTTCCTAAGCTACCTATCTGCTTCACCAGAAAAAAGCAGAGATCACATGGGCTAGAAGGTCTTCTGAGTTCATTATGTTTTAAGTGATTACAGTCATGCAGTCTACATTGTTCTGAAAGTCTGAGAAAATGCTCAGAGGTGAACTGAGCAAATGCCAGGACTATACTAGAAAATTCTGGCATCGCCGTCCTTGACTGTGACATGGGGACATTTGTCTGTTCTCCCATTGAAACTGTTCCGCTCTTTTAGGGTGGGGAGTGAGGAAAGCTCAGTACCTCGGTGGTCTTGTTCTTGGGACCACACTCCCTAACTCACAGGCAGTGAGGCCACAAAAGTCTGTTTGCAGAAAAGCCATTAACGATTCAATGGTCAGCTCAGCCTTGCCTGAATGCGCAGGGTTGCCCAGGGATATTCAAAGCCAGCAGGGCTGCAAGGTGGACTTGTCAGTGCCATGTGAGCTTGCCTTGGCCCACAGATGTCTGTCTGTGGACCCCTGTTTCTACCGCAGGCCCTTTAGTGATCTTTGTGACTGATATTTGACCTGTACCAATGTCCTGATGGCTCCGCAGTCTTGAACTCTTTTCCTACTCTGTTGCTTGAGCAAGAGGGTTTACAGTCATTTCTCTCTCTCTCTCTCTGTCTCTGTCTCTGTCTCTCTAGCTCTCTCTAGCTCTCTGGCTCTCTCACTCTCGTTCTCACTCTCTCTCCCCCTCTCCCCCTTTTGTGTGTATGTATGCATGCTCATGGTGTGGGTGCACATGTATATGCAGATGTACATGCATGTGTATGCACCTGTGTGTGGAGGTCAGATGATAATATTGGCTATCTTTACTTAAGTGCGGCACACTTGTTTGTTTGCTTATTTTTAGTCAATGTCTATCACTAACCTTCAACCAGCAAATAGGTTAGGGCGGCCAGCTAGCAAACCCCAAGGATCTGACTGATTTTGCCTCCTCTTGTGTGGACTTGCAAGCATGTGCCACCATGCCCAATGATATGGTTAAATGAAGTGTCACGTCTTCCTCTTGGGCTCTTCTTCCTGCTTCCTTTGTATGTTAGCTATGCTGTGCTGTGCTGTGCTATGCTATGCTATGCTATGCTATGCTTACCTATGCTCTATGCTATGCTATGCTATGCTTACCTTAGCTATGCCATGCTATGTTATGCTTACCTATGCTATGCTATGCTATGTTATGCTATGCTATGCTATGCTATGCTATGCTTACCTATGCTATGCTATGCTATGCTATGCTATGCTTACCTATGCTATGCTATGCTGTGCTGTGCTGTGCTATGCTGTGCTGTGCTATGCCATGCCATGCCATGCCATGCTATGCTTACCTGTGCTGTGCTTCCTTCATACCTTAACTTCATAGCTATGGCTAAAAGATGGCTCATAACCATCTTTTCTGACCCACCTGGGCCTTCAGCATCTCTGTTTGCAGTTCACTTGGTTTGTCTCCCACACTTCCGGGTTGGTGTAACATGAGGACGCACATGTAGAACTGAGTCCCACTCATCTCTGTGTTTCCTTCTCTGCGGCTTACTGCTCCCAGCAAGCACAGACCAAACAAGAGGCTTAGCGGTTGTTTACTGAACATTGAATGAAAAGGGTTAGCAACATAAGGAACAGGGATCTGAGAGTCTTCCTCTATGGCTGTTTAACATCTTCAAGCCTTTCCCTGGCCATCTATGTGGATTAGCTCATAAGGGTCTGTTCCTGTCCCACTAGAACCTGGAGTAAAGATGGTTTTGTCCAGTGTCTGAGAGACCCTGCTACATTGTTCAGAGTTTGAGGGAAACTTAGTCAGACAATGGTTATGAAAATTCATAAACTTTAGCTATAATTTGTTCTAAAGTTATTGAGTGTCATGGATAATGCTCTGCCTGCTACATTCTGCCTGCTACATTACAGAGACTTCCTCCTCTGCAACACACCTGTTTTCAAGTGGCACAGAGAAAGTTTGCATTGCCAGTTTGTGTAGGGTCAGTGAGAGGAAGGCTCATGTGAAGTCCTAGTAGCGACTGGTCACAGACAGGATAGGTGCTAAGGTACAAAGGAAGAGACAACTGGAGCCCAAGAGGAAGCCATGACACTTCATCTAACCCAGGAGGGAAAACAAAGGGGAAAAATCATGGCTCCCAGTTCCGTGTTTTCAAGAACATTTGTCTAGGTGTGGACAGGTGCAGATGCATGCTGGGAGTTTTTCACTACTTGAAATTTATTTTCAGGAAAAATGTATTTCCATCCATAATCATGTCCTCTTATGGAGCAAGAATGGGTAGAGAGCTTAGAAACTATTTTGTTTCATGAGGAAATTATTTTTATCCATGCATCGCACAATGCTACATGTGCTCAGTGATGCTGTAGAAGACTCTACTACATTTCCATGAGATGCTGTCAAATCATCATCCTCACAAAAAGTAAAATAAAAACAACACCAACTTTCTGCAGCTTCACCACACCCTGGCCAATGTTGGTTGGCTGCTTTCAGTTCGCCACCACCCCTGGGATGGAGAACCTTAACACTGATATGAAAATGTTACTCTTTGTGTTGAAAGTTTTATTTGAAACAAAATCCTGTTAATAGCATCTTCCAGCCAGTTCAATACTCTCTGTACCAGAAAAACAGAAAGACTCCATTCATTAGGAATAAATTATTAACTTAAATCTTCAAAGGAAAGGTTTAAAAAAAAATGCTCACCAAATTCACAGAGAGACGCAGCGGCGCAGAGCCCCGCACTCTTGTTTGTGTGCTATTACAGCTATTATAACTAATTGATGCACTAGCAGTTAATTAGCAGCCTGGAGTCCCCAAAATGTTTTTCAGGACAATTATGCTGTGCTGCTTTCAAAAGACTCAACGTCTGAGAGCCGCATTTGACTACCTCCACTTTGTGGTCCCGTGGACCCCCAACACACTCCTCATGGCTTCCATGGAGGAGAAGGTAAACACGAAGCATCCAATCGCACTGAGCTTGTTGTACTTCCTGCTCCTCCATTTTCTTTGCCCAAATGCAAACCGATGCATGGTTTCTGCTTATTTAATGGCAGGGGGAAAAGATGGCAAGAATGGGCAGACATAAGAAGCAACGCCCATGGCCACAGACCCACACTGAGCTGAGTGTGGGTGTGGGTCAGAGCCTTTAATGACTGGCAGTGTGCTTACCCATGGCTAGAACCTGGAGCCGTGAACCCCAACAGCCTGTCTCAACTGGAGCAGGGTGTTCTTCCCTGTCTTCTTTGCTGGGGCAGTTCAGTCCTCCAGACTGAGAGGACCTAGTTAGTGTTGTAGTTGTGTTCTCCTGGATTTCCACTTAATCTAGTCTCTGCTTGGTTTCCAGGTATTTGATTTTGCAGGCAACCACAAGCTAACCACATTCATTCCTGTCTCAGGTTAAGGTGTGATGAATACGCTCTCTTCTTTTCTTGGACCATTTCTCAAAAGAGTTAAACACCACTCACAAGGATATCATTGGCTTGAAGGTCGGGTCCCACTAGTAGCATTCCAACCAGTTATGCTTAACGCTTGGTTTTGGCTTTTGTGAGTCCCTCTTGGCTGGAGTACGGATACCCACCAGATCCATGTACTCACTCAGAAATGGTGTGGGGTGCAATAGGAGTCACAGCTCAAGGTCACACACACACACACACACACACACACACACACACACACACACACACACACACTGTTTACAGTCCTTTGGCAACCTGGTGATGCTTTTCCTGGACATCAGGGTGACTGCCAGAGATATCACTTTCTTGGAAAGCTATAAGGCTCGTTGTGTCCAGGGCCCTGTGCATCTTACAGAGCATCCTTCCTTTCTGAATGCTTCATCTACTTATCACAATCGCTTGGTCCCCTATCTTGGTGGCTGTGAGCAGTGCCACCATGAACATGTACCACAGGTGTCTGTTGTATGTGTTGATTTCTTTTCATCTGGATGTACACCCAGGTGCAGGCTGCTGGGGTCATCTGGTAGCTGAGGAATCCCCTCCAGAGTAGATGTATTGATTTTCATGCCCAAACAGCACACAAAGATCCCATTATTCCCTCTCTTTGTCAGCAGTGGTTGTCACACTTCTTGTGGACAGCAGCTGGTCTATAGGGTTGTGCCTTGAGGCCTCAGTGAGATTGTTATTTACATTTTTCCCGACAGTGTGAGATACTGAGCTCTTTCTCATACACTCCCTGGTCATTCACATGCCTTCTTTTGAGCTCTGTCAATTTGTGGCTTTACCCATCTTGAGAATTGGATCATTTACACCATTGATATTAAGTGGTTTGTGTTTCTTAAACACTTTAAATATTGACCCTGTATCAGATGTCTGGCTTGCAAACATTCTCTTCCATCCTGTAGGTTGTCTTTTCACCTTGTTGCTTAATATCTCTTCTGGGCAGAAGGCCTCTAGTTTGATGTAATGCTGTTTCTGTGGCTTTTATTTTAGTTTTTTTTATTATTATCTTTTTTGCTTTTGCTGTAAATGAAAACCATGCCCATTACTTCATCAGTATCAGGGAATGTGCTTCTATAATATCTTCTAATAATTTTTTCCGTTTAAGTATTTACTTCATTTTGAATTAATGTACCCTATTCTATACATGGATTTCAAGTTTTCTTGATATCATTTACAAAATAGACTCTCCTTTCTCCACTGTGTGTTTCTGGTATTTTAGTTAAAGATAAATTGGCTGTAAGTTCATAGCCTTATTTTGTGGCTTTCTTTTGTGCCTAATTAATCTATGTATCCATTTTAATGTCTATATACCTGTGCCATACTGTTTTTATTACTGCCACTTCGGAGTATATTCTCAAATTAGTCCAGTGGCACCAGCAATTTCTTATATTTCTCTCCCTTTTGTTTTCCAAGATTGCCTTGGCAATTCAAGATCTTTTGTGGTTCCTTAGGAATTCTAGTATATTCAGAAAAAAATCATTTGAAATTTTGTTCTTTATTGCATCAAGTCTGGTTCATTTATGGCGTATACCTATTTGAGTGACTTTAAATCTTCCGGTCCATGAATATGGGATATCTTTCATTTATTTACATCATCTTCTATCTGACTTTCAGCACTGCTTTGCACTTTTCATTCTATGAATTTGCTTTTTACTTCACAGGTTACATTTATTTCTAAGTATTTGGTTTTGCTTTCGAGGTAGGTGAAACTATCTTCTTAATTTCTTTTTGGATCATTCCTTGTTAAAGCACAGAAACCCTGCTTATTTTTGTGTGTTGATTTTGTATGCTACAAACTTTACTGGGTTGTTAAATCATCTAAGAGGGTGTTTCTGTGTTTGCTTTGAATCTTGATATTATTTATCCATGTATGAGAAAGAAACCCTGCCACCTATGACAAAATGCACAGGCCTAGAGGACATTATGCTGGAAGAGACAATAGAGAGGTTATCTGACTTCTGTATGAGACAGAGATTCGTGGTAACCATGTATAGTACAGAGGTGGTATTGAGGAGATGTCCATCAGAGGTATGAGCAGTGTCTGAGACAGTGTCTTGCCAGTTAGTTAACTGTGCTTTGTCAAACACCAAAAGTTGGGAAGAGAGGAAATTTCCAACATTTTCATCCTGAAAAAGTGACAAGTAAGCCTTAGTGGGAGGATGCATTAATCAGCACAATTCAGTCTTTGCAGAATGAATCTCGTTATAAACATCATTTTGTGCTCACAAGCAGAGCCAACTACACCTACCTGCTTCAAGCTGGCGGTCATGAACAGAGGCCATAGTGAGGCAAGGAAACAAAGGCTAAAGAACCTCAATACACAACCTTTATTTTTCATTGCATACCCTATTGTATCACATATGCATACATGTGATTTTTGTCAATATGCCTTAACAAAGCATGGAGGGAAGGCAGCACATCTGGCCAACCAGGCACAGTAGTTGCAGTAGTAGATCGCTCACCTGGCCTTCTGTAGAAGTATGACTGTGTTCTTTCTGTGCTAGTGACTCAGCCAAACAGTTGTGTCTCACGTATTGTGTCTCTAGTCATGTGTACACAGTGGCCTGTGCTACTACTGTTTGGAGTGTGTCTTGGAGATTCAGCCCCGCCATGTTCACATTGTCCTTCCATCTAACAGGGTTCCCATTAGACCGTGAGGGAACCAGTCATGTGGTCCTTCCATCTAACAGGGTTCCCTTCAGACTTTTGTGAGGGAACCAATCCTGGCACCATGAGGCTGGGCTCTGGGAAGGTGTTTTAACAGCAGAAAAAGAGCATATTCTGCTGAAAATGTACCTACCGAGATAATGCAATTTCATCTGTAAGAAGGGCTTTATTCAGAAATCGTCAGTGATATGATACAGCTAATTAAGGCACGCATGGTGTTAGCAGTTTCATTAGAGGGGATAATATTGCACAAGAAAAATAAGAAATCATTATGATGGATGTCCCAACATTACATTACATGTTAATGAAGTGTAAATGATCTAATTATTTTTGAAAGAACACAGATTCGATTAAACTGTCGGAATTAAATTGGAAAGGACAGTCTATTGTACTTTTTATGTACAGACAAGTTAGCGTTAATTAGGCACAATCTACAGGAACAAATGAGGCACGACCCTCGGTGAGCAATCATGGATCCTTTGCTCAAGGCAGGTTTCATAAAGAGTTATATTAGGGAAAAATTGTAAGTCAATTAGATACAGTGCTGTAACAGTGGGAGGGAGGGAGAGGGAGAAGGAGAGAACCATGGGTTCCAGCCCCTTTTATTTTGACTGGTTTAATGGCGCTCTCACCTTGTGGTCGGAATCCATGTTCCTTTCATCAATCCCAAGTCCCCTGGTCAGACATGATTGATTTTCATTGCATGCTCTGGAATCTGCTCCAGAGGCAGCAACTTTGGCTGGTGGGATTCTCAGAGGAGGAGGTGCTCACAATACTATATTTGCTGGCATCCTGACCAGGATCTCATCGTCTGTGGTCTCTGGTATGATGTTAGCAGACACTTCCCTTTCAGCAACCGGAAGGGTTAGACTGGGTCACTACCTGGAACTGACCCTCAGCTGCTTCATGTTGATGGGCTGGAGGTGAGTGGAGAAGCCAGCTCTGCCACACCAAGGCAAACCTATTTAAAATAATTTAAACATTTCAGGATTTTGGGCTAAGGAGATGGTTCAATCAATAAAGATTTTTGCCTTGTAAGCATGAACCCAAGTTCGGATGCCCAGCATTCATATAAAAGGCCAGTGTGGTGGTATGCACCTATAGCCCCAGAGCCGAGGGCAGAGACAGCAGACCCTCTGAAGCTCACTGACCAGCCAACATTGGGGAGCTTCTGGTTCATTGAGAGAATCTATCTCAAAACATAAGGTAGAGAGCAACTGAAGAAGATGACTATCCTCAGCCTCTGGCTTTCACACAAACACGTTCACACATGCATGTGTACCCACAAACACATGTGCACACATATTAATTAACATGAACACACATACATTTAACTGACAGGTTTCATTGGAGCATTTTTCTCCTAGCTTAGCCTCCAGACTGCTTCTCATGTTCAGAGACTCTGAGTCCCAATGAGAAGATTGCACCTTCTTAGAGGATCAGGCTGCTGGATTCTGGGAGGGCTGCAGTGTTGTAGCAGCTGGGACCTGGGGAGTCCACAGAGGGATTCTGAGATGAGCTTATGACTGTGTGGTGTTGTTGGATGCCTGCTCTGTCACAGGACCAGCAGCCACAGTGTATTCAACTCCAAATCAGTTTTCATTTCAAATCTCTATGGAAGGGCCACTGCTTCTACCAGGAAGTGCTGACCTGATAAAACTGCTCTGGTTTAATTAATTAAATTAATTAATTCAGCTTCCTTGACACCCTATGTACAAAAAAATGCTTCAAACCTCCAGATAAGTTAGATGATGGTTGTTTATCAATACACATTTATATATTGAAACGTTTATTGCTGAGGTATTGTTAACTCTCCTTGTCCATTAAAATTAACATGTAGTTGGTGCTATATTCCATGAACATATTTGTTTCATACAAGGTCAGCTGCCTACTGTCTCCCCCCACCCCCCATTCCTCAGGAGGGTCCATTGGAGGCAGAATGGGAAAGGGGCCATGGGCTTTCACTGTGTAGGAACAAGAATATTTCCTTTTACACTCAGCTCCAAAACTTTAGGGTAATTATTAATAATTAGAATTTAGAGAAAAGCCCATACCAAGTGAGTTATTGAGTGTAATTTGTGGCTAACAATGGCTTTCTTTAGGAAACCTCGGGTGTCAGAACAAGGAGCCTTACGGCCTTTTTGTTTTAATTTCTGGCAGCAGAAAGGATCAAGACTTAGGAAAACCATACAGAAGGGACCGCACGCTTGAGCATTACCAGAAATTAAGAAAGCACACACATCAACAACAACAAAAAGCAATTTGTAAAATGCATGGAATTTGGGTTTAAAATATATTTGGAATCTGCTCAAACGGAACTCTCACAAAAGATGCTCACAGCAAGCTGACTTTTTGTTTTATTTATTTATTTATTTTTTTGGTATATGCTAACAGTACTCCAGGCTGAAAATATTGAGGAAAAAAGTTTCCATACTTGTGGGGACCTTCTGTTTTTAGAAGCATCGATGGCTACTGAGCATCAAGGAATGAGCAGTGGAGACCTAGTGCTGATAGAGAGCATCTAGTGATGACCATCATGGAACAGGTGCTGAGCCTGGACACGGGTGCTGACCAAGGGCATGTGTACTGACCATTGACATGGGTGCTGACCAAGGTTGTGGGTGCTGACATGGACATGGGTGCTCACCAAAGGCATGTGTACTGACCATTGGCATGGGTGCTGACCAAGGATGTGGGTGCTGACCAAGCACATGAGTACTGACCATGGTCATGGGGCTGACCTTGTGTGCAAGATGATTCTACTGAAGTTCAAAGGATTCTTCTGGATCAGAGTCTGAGCCCTCTTGGCTTTGGTGTCAGGTACCCCTTGCCATCTTGGCCTGAGTAATCCTGGGTAGGTCCTGGCTAGTGCTGTGTATGAAAAGATGAGAATACCCACAAAGCCTACTCCATGGCTCTGCAAGGACCAAGGATAATGGTCAGAAAGCCTCTGGGCTCGTCATCACTTCTCCAGTGACTTGGTGATGTCAACTAATGTGGCAGTTGTAGGGTGAAGCCTAACCCAGTGCTCTTTGTGTATCTCTGAAGCCAGGGTAACATTGGCAGTAAGACAGAGACTTCACAGAGGAGAAGGTGCCATGATGTGTCATAGCTGTGGATTTAAACTCCCAGCAGCCATAGGACTGTGAGGTGCTGGGAATTTGTGCTAGCAGGCCAGCATGGCCAACCAAGGAGTTAGAGAGATGGTTGGAGCTAGAGAGATGGTTCAGTGGTTAAGAACACTTGCTGTTCTTGCAGAGGACGCAAGTTAGGTTTCCAGCAACCAAAGGACAGCTTACAGATACAGAAAGGACACAGGTATAATCATGTGTAACCCCATTTTGGGAGGTTGAACACCCTCCTCTGCTCTATGCAGGCAGGAGGTTGTGCATACATACATATAGGTCAGGAAAATTATTTTCACATAAAAATTTCTGAAAAAAGAGAAAGCTGTCCATCAGCCAGGCTCTTAAGTTTGGAGAAAATCCTACAAGGAGGGTCAAGATGAACATAGTAGGTATAAGACGTGCTGAAATGAAGCCTGGGCACATTACTGGAGCCAGGGACATTATTGAGTACAAGCCTTTGGTTAATGCATTTGAAAAGAGTACTTCAATGGGTATTAGAGGTGTCCTACCAAAGACAAGGACATAGCCAGCAAGGTGCCACCTAGAAATCTTGGTGTGCTCAAGGACAGTAGTGGGACAGAGTTGCTTCCTCCTGAGGTCAGGAGCCAGGCAGGCCTGAGGTAATGCAAGGTTCAACATGTGTGAAGGCAAAGAGTAGCTAGGACTGAGGGCCTGACATGCATGCAACATACGTGTACTCTTTGTGCTGTGAATTTGCCTGTCCAGCCTCATATCTAAACAGTGTCCTCTTTCCCTGGAGCTTCCTGGTGACTATCTTTAACCACCTACTTCTTCTTGTTCTCTGTGAATTTTACTTAGCAGACAAAATTCATTGCCCAGGAATGTTTGTGAATCATTAGAAATGTTGGAAATCACATCTAAAAATCCCCACCTTCTGAGAAGGATAGTGAAAGACAAGAGTCTGTGACAGTTTATGGTGTGTCTTGCCATGACAACTTTTGTTGGTCTAGAGAGCATCATTCTGTACCTGTTTTATAAATGTAATTTATTTTGCTTTGAGATTCTGGGAAACAGCCTTTGAAAGCCCTTGAAAATGACTACCACGTTGGCAAAAAATCATGCCCTATAAATGTGTGTGCCAGGATATATAATGTGTGCAGTAAAATGCAAAATATAGTATTTTGCCAGCAGCTAATAATGCATTAACAATCACTCTCTTGTTTCTCTCAGTCGATTCATAGGATAATCGATTTCAGGTAATATTTATTAGGCTCATATCCTATATATCAAAGACTCAACTAGGTTTTGCAAATTTCTCACAGTGGAGAAAAATATAATATGCCCATCCACAGTATTCAAGACAGTAGAAACTGTTTAGCTGAGTTTCAAAGGCAGTGGGGGTGTTGGGGATAAGAAACCTATCACTGCATTTCTACCTTGGGCTCCGTTTGCTCCATTTACAAGGATCCAGGCCCTTTATTCCAAACAGCACCGAATCAGGCAGTGCTATAGCTGAGGGCTCAGAAGAACATGGCTAATGTCAGTGTTATTAACACTGGTCACTCTGAGACTAATTGCAGAACACAGTGAGGGAGGCAGACACATTGTGCACTAATGCTACATAACGGAAGATTAGTAATGGCAAAAAGAGAGAAAAAATCGTGACTGCCAAACATCACAGCCTGGTTGCCAGAGAGCTCCACAGGGGAAGGAGTTGCGCCAGCCCAAGATGGCTTACAAGAGAAGAGAGGGCTGATATCCACAGTTTGCTCCAGCACATAGGCATACTTTGCCCTTCCTTTTAAAACTGATTGTTCAGATTGATCTCAAGCCCTACCTGTGTGTGACCTGATGAAACTGTGAGCCCTCAGGAGCCTTGACTTCACAGGTTTGTCTAAAACCATTAGCTGGCTTGTGTTGTATAGCGAAAGTGGACCTTTCTGACCGAGTTTCAAATGAACCTGTGAGTGGTCTTCTGGAGCACACAGTGGTGTCGAGGAACAGAAAAGCCTTGTCCCTGAAGTCCAGGAGTCAGAGGCATGACCTGGGTGGGCTTGCTTCTTCGTAGCAGTACTTGACTGTTTGAGGGAAGCAGCCGGCAAGCTGTGTAGCATTTTCACAGTGTGTGTGAATTCTTTCCACTGAGGGAAAAAACAGCCCAGGACCTGGCAGTGTGAGCAGATGGAACCAAACTCTTCTCTTCCAGAGGGTGGCTGAAGGGATGATGGTGGACTTTCAACTTTGCTTGAGGCTGATACATCTGGCAGGTACAATAGAGGGCAGGTACTGCTGAGCTAAGGAGATCACATAATAAAGGACTCTGAGGGATTCCACCCTGGTATTTCAGCATCCTCTCCTGAGGTCTCTCATTGCAATTGAGAACACGGAGGAGGCCAGGCATGAAGCTGGGTGAGCCTCAGCTCATCACAGAGATACCCGACCCTTCCTGTTGCTTCCTCTTTTCCTTAGTGTGTTCTCAGGCAGTGCCCCAGAGCCTACCTCTCAAAATTCAGCTCACGGGTCAACCTTCAATGCTCTTTGGGGGTATCTTGCTCTTTAGACTTTTCTCCCTTACCTCTGTTTCCCTCCGTCTTAGTTAGGGTTTTACTACTCTGAACAGACACCATAACCAAGGCAACTCTTAAAAGAGCAACATTTACACGGTTCAGAGGTTCAGTCCATTATCATTAAGGTAAGAGCATAGCAGCATCCAGGTAGACATGGTACAGGAGGAGCTGAGAGTTCTACATCATCATCTGAAGGCTGCTAGCAGAATACTGGCTTCCAGGCGCTAGGATGAGGATATTAAAGCCTATACCCACAATGACACACCTACTCCAACAATGCCACACCTCCCAATAATGCCACTCCCTGGGCCAAGCATATATTATATCATCACACCCTCTTACTCCAAATTCTAACACTTTTCCCTCCAATTGTTTTTATCAGGATGAAAGTGGTGAGGATCAGGATGGAGGAGAGTAGGTGCTGGGGCAGTGACGCCTGCTTTAGCATGCAGACATGGCCTCTTCACAGAGGTGTGCTGAAGACTCCAGATGCCACAATGATGGCACAGGGTAGTATAAATAACATTTAATGTTGTTGTAACCAAACGTCTGACAAAAAACAATTTGTAGGATGATAGTTTATTTTGGCTCACTGTTCAGAGGGAATACAGTCCATTATGTTGGGAGCAGGGAGAGTAATGGTGGAGAGAGCAGCTTGGCCTGTGCTGGCCACCAAGAAGCAGAGAAGAGGGAAGACTTCTTCTCTTTCTTCATTTAGTCTGGTACTGAAGCCTATGGAAGTTATGCAATGAAAACAAATGTCAGGGTTAACGTGAACATTTGAGTGTTAGGGTTGGTGAGAGGACTTATCTATGAGGAATAATCACTGCTTTTCCAGTGGACCTGGGTTCAATTTCCAGCTCCCAAGTCAGTCAACTCTCAATCAACTGTAACTCCTGTATGCATATGGTATTGTTCCTCTCTCTCTCTCTCTCTCTCTCTCTCTCTCTCTCTCTCTCTCTCTCTCTCTCTCACACACACACACACACACACACACACACACATGAATAAACCTTACAGAATGAAAGGGTTTGGGTTAAAGTGACAAGGTTGGAACATCAGGGGTTAGAAATAAAGGTGTTTACAGCTGCTGCATATGAGCTAGCTGAGCAGACCAGAGAAGAGGAGGGTTGCTGCCCTGGGAGAGCCATGGAGTCATCTTGGGAGGCTCTGACTGGCTCTCTTGAAGCTCCCAGGAAGAAGAGCACCCCAAATTGCTCCACAAAAGAGGGGTTAGCTATGAGGTGACCAGGGAATTCTGCAGCTAATGCTTGGTATGTGCATCTGCTATTAGACAGACTGCCTCTTTGCAGTTAGATATCCTCACAGCTGAACTTAGACACCAGGGCACTTGTCCACACATATGCAAGAGATCTGTATCCTTAGATGATAAAGTCCATCCTCATGACATCACTTGCATTGTGCTTTTGACAATCCTTCTTCACAAACAGCAAGTGAAGTCAACTTAGGTTTTGTAGTGGCTATTCCTGGTTGTCAACTTGACTATATCTGGAATGAACTACGATCCAGAATTGGAAGGCTCACCTATGACTCTAATACGGAGGGCTAGAGAGATGGCTCAGTGGTTAAGAGCACCAACTGTTTTTTCCAAAGATCTCTGAGTTCAACGTCATCTGGGATTAAAGGCACAGTGGCACACACCTTCAATCTGGGCCACACCCTTTGCTGGAGACCTACATAAGGACATTGGAAGAAGGAAGACTCACTCACTCTTCTTTGCCTGCTTGCCTCCTGGGACTGAGCAACTGCTAGATCCTTGGACTTCCATCCACAGCTGCTGCTGACCATTGTTGGGGAGTTGGACTACAGATTGTAAGTTATCAACAAATTCCCTAACTATATAAAGAATACCCATAAGTTCTGTGACTCTAGAGAACCCTGACTAATACAAGTTTTACGAAGCTATTCCCCCAAAACCAAATATATGCACACATACAATATATTTAAATAAAAATTCAACCTTACAAATGTTTAAAAGTAGTGTGCAAAAACCTCACAACAATTTTGTGCTAGGCCTAGCTATCCTGGGCTCCACTGTGGCTTGAAGTTGGACATGCGAGGAAGAAGCCGGCCAGCTCATTTGTCGCTCCTCTTTGGGTGAGCTGAAGTCTATGTTGAGCAATGTGGCAATGCCTAACAAAGTTATCTTGTCGATCTAGGTAGACATCTGTAGAAATGTGTCGTGTATGCATATCAACACATATGAAAACGGTTTGCAAAAGTGTTCAGCATGTCAGTTATGAGAAAACAACCAAGTGTAAAACAATGTACATGTCCACTGAAAGGCTTCTGAGAAAACTGTTCATGACACACGCGCCTCTATGGAATGCTTTTGCAGCTCTGAGAAGTCTAAAAGGGTTCCGCATGCATCTGCATGGATGCATTGCCAAGAATACAAAAGAAATGTACTGTTATGTATGCTACCTCTCATCAGCTGTCACTGTGTGCATATTAGAAGTGTTGTCCTTTTGCTGGAAATTACAGCATAGGAAGAGGCTTACTTCTCATCTGTTCTGCTACTGTTACTGGCCACATGGGCTTGTACTGACGTGACCTGGTCAGTGAGAATGAGCAGCGATTTTTGGTAGTTTTATGAAAGGAATCATTAACTCCAGGTGTATCCAGAGGTGGGGTCTACAGGGCAGGGGTCCATATTAACAAGCTACTTTATTGCCCCGATTATGCAAATTAATATATTCATGGGGAAAGATGTGCTGATGCCTTAAAAAGCCATAAATCCCCATATGCTCAGGCTTAGCCATGTCACCTAAATTAATTTATCATATGCACATATCTACATATGTGAAACGATACTTGTGACTATTCATCCAGACATTGTTTTTTTTTTTTTTAAGATGAGGTGTGTAATTTTATTTTTTTTTTAATTTAATTTTATTTTATTTTTTTAATTTACATTCCAAATCACTTCCCCTTTCCCGTTTCCTCCCTCCCCGAAAGTCCCATAAGCCCCCTTCCCTCCCTCTTTTCTCCGTTCAACCCCCTCTCATTACTCTGTCCTGGCGTTCCCCTACATCCAGTCTTTCCAGGACCAGGGGTCTCTCCTTCCATCTTTTTAGAAATCTATTGATATGCTGATTGTGTCTAGGGTATTCTGAGATTCTGGGTCAATATCCCCTTATCAGTGACTTCATACCATGTGTGATCTTTTGTGATTGGGTTACCTCACTAAGGATGATATTTTCAAGTTCTGACCATTTGCCTAGGAATTTCGTGAATTCATTGTTTTTAATTGCAGAGTAGTATTCCATTGTGTAAATATACCACATCTTCTGAATCCATTCCTCCGTTGAGGGACATCTGGGTTCTTTCCAGCTTCTGGCTATTATAAATAAGGCTGCTATGAATATAGTGGAGCATGTGTCCTTATTGCATGCAGGTAAAGTCTCTGGGTATATGCCCAGGAGTGGTATAGCCGGATCCTCCGGAAGTGTCATGCCCAGTTTTCTGAGGAGCCGCCAGACTGCTTTCCAGAGTGGTTGTACCAGCCTGAAATTCCACCAGCAGTGGAGGAGTGTTCCTCTTTCTCCACATCCTCGCCAACAACTGCTGTCTCCTTGAGGTCAACATGCAGAAGAATGCAAATTGACCCATCCTTATCTCCTTGCACTAAGCTCAATTCTAAGTGGATCAAAGATCTCCACATAAAACCAGACACACTGAAACTAATAGAAGGGAAACTAGGGAAGAACCTTGAACATATGGGCACAGGGGAGAATTTCCTGAACAGAACTCCAATAGCTTATACTCTAAGATCAAGAATAGACAAATGGGACCTCATTAAATTACAAAGTTTTTGCAAGGCAAAAGACACCGTCAAAAAGACAAAGCGGCAACCAACTAACTGGGAAATGATCTTTACCAACCTTACATCCGACAGAGGGCTAATATCCAAGATATACAAAGAACTCAAGAAGTTAAACTCCAGAGAGGCAAGTAACCCTATTAAAAAATGGGGTACAGAGCTCCACAAAGAGTTCTCACCTGAAGAATATCTAATGGCTGAGAAGCACCTAAAGAGATGTTCATCATCCTTAGTCATTAGGGAAATGCAAATCAAAACAACCCTGAGATTACATCCAGACATTGTTTAATGGAAAAATATTAAAGTAACCCACAGAGACTAGATAAAACAGTTCACGCCACATCCAGTCTTTGCATATCCTTGTACTGAGAGCAGAACTGGTTAATGGGAGTGAGAACCTTCCTGGGCATTCTCTCACCTGATTTCAGAGGCTGAGCAATCCTACAAGGGCCTCCTGCCTACTTCAGATTCAGGGAGTCAAAGAACTACAAAATGACCCAGTAACTCTCTGCCTGGGCTGATGGCCTCTTGTGAGTCTAGCGTTCTATAGTTACTTGTCCCAAGCAAGAGCAAAAGGATAACAGATTTTTTTTGCTTCTACAGGGAACAGAGCCTGGCAACACCTTGGCACTGCTCTGGTCTGCTGAAGTAGATTTCTGACCTCTGATTGCCAGAGTCCCTGAGAAGATGTGCTTGTGGCTTGAACTGTGGGGCACTTTGTGTGGCACTTAGTGCAGCATAAGGGAACAAACATGGTGTCCACGACTGCTGGGTCTCTGGTAAGCACAGTGATGCTGGATGTACATGCTCCCTTGGGACCCTGCAGTACCTGGTGCCAGGGATTTTGGTTGAGGGGACAGAGGGTCACGCCAAGAGTGAGTACCTGTGAGCAGTGCCCTCAGCAGCTTTAGAGACACTTCAGGAAGTGTTACAGAGGTCATCCTTCCATCTATCTTTTGGGTTGTTGATACAGCAGGTCTGAGCCAGCCTCTTCCTCACCCTCATGAAGCACACTGAAGCAGATATGGATATGGCACTTCCTGGCCTCCCCATGCTGAGTCTTCTGAACATGATCCTGGCTTTCATTTCACTGTCATCTGTTTAGTTGAGACAGTGGATGGGCTGAAGAGAATCTGCTGAGGAGCGGCACTCTCATGTCCTGCTGACCGGCACAGTCCTGGCTGGGCATTGTGGATGTCACAAGGCTCTATTGCAGGTGGGTTTCTCCTTGGATGAAGAGGAGGTGGGGGTGGTCCTTCTTGGTGTTCTCTGAAACAAACCATGGACCAGCCAGTGTCCAGTTAGTGAGGCATCTCAGGAGGAGAAGGAACCATCTTCACACTGTTTTTTGCTCCATCTGTGAAAAGTATGAATGACTAAAAGAATGACTGAAGGTAGCTGAGACAAGAATGCTATTGGGACATGTACTTCATGTTCACTTAGAAGTGATCTGCAGCTGATGTCATCTAGAGGAGTGTTGGTTCCCTCATCTCCAGGTTGTCTTATGGTTATGGGTTTTGTGATGGCTAATATTGATTGACAAATTGACAGGATCCAGAATAATCTTGGGGACAAATATTCTGACATGTCTATGAGGGTTTGTTAGATTAGATTAGTTCAGTGGAAATATCCACCTTAACTGTAGATGCCCCCATTCTCTGGGATGGGGATCTGAACTGAATAAGGAGAAACTTGGCACCAACATGTATCATTCTTTGCTTCCTCTGCTGTCGCAGTGGTGACTGGCTGCCTCTGGCTTCACTTGCCCCCACGACTTCAGCGTGCTGGACTGTGTTCCTTTGAATTGTGAGCCAAAATAAACACATCCATCCTGAAGTTGTTAGGGATTTTTATCACAGCAGGAGTGAGCACTGTAGCTCCTATGATGTACATAAGTCTCAGCAGTGGCGATGTGGGACATACAGAAGGGGACTTTTCTTCTTTGGTATGACGAAAATGTCATTTGGGATAGAGTGTCACTAGATACCAGAAGACAGGGTAAATGGTCATAGAAGAGACCATGGTAGAGACTGGATGCCAGAATTAAGGTTTTCCTGAAGAAACTGACAGGGAAGATGCCTGTTGACTGCCCTCTCAGATCCTCATAGAATTTTAGAAGTTATTTTCAACTTATTGCTCATTTATTATGACCCTTCAAGCCAATAACCCTAAAATCTGAGGAGAAGCAAATTTGGATATTTGCTCACATGTACACAGGCACTGTCAGGGTTCCTTTAAAATTTAGGGAAGTGTTCCAAGGGTATAAACTGGTATTGGGAGAAGAAGGAGTGTTTTATGGGTGCCATCAGAGTGGTTGGCAGTGCTGCCATTGTGGTGAAGCCTGTGCAGGCTGTGACTGAGAAGGCCTGTGGGATGGCAGGATTTCTCCGTGACTAACCATGGAATCAGTAGCTGCTCTATTTGTTAGCATCTGTCTTAGTGAATGTCCTACTACTGTGAAGAGACACCATGACCATGGTAACTCTTATAAAAGGAAGCACGAATCAGTAGGCAGCAGGAAAAGAGAGACACTGGGCCTGGATTGAGCATTTGAAACCCCTAACTCCCCCCCACCCCAGTGACAGACTTCCTCCAACAAGGCCACACCTCCTAATCCCTGTCAATTAGTGCCACTCCCTAATTACCAAGCACTCAAATATATGAACCTATGAGGGTCATTTCTATCCAAGCCACCACAGCATCCAAGGGTGGTGTGAAGACAGTGATGGCAGCTGAGCTTTGCACAATCGCTGAGATAATGAGTTAGGTCTGTTGTGGGGCATGGGAACCAGAGAAATCCAGAAGCCCTCCCTGTCCCATCTCTGATGGCCTGGATGGACTGAATTAATGCTTTTTTGTTGGTTTATTGTTGTTGTTGTTGGTTTTTTTCTCTTTTTGAAAAGAAGCAGTCGTTTCTGGGCCTTGTTAAGTTACCAGAAGAACTTTATTTTCATGTTGGCTGTTCATTGTAGATTGAGTTTCAGACAAAACAGCACAGAGAGTCTGGGTATGTGGGTGTGTCTCCAGCCTTCCTGTGTGGGCAAGTCTCTGTATCTGTTGTCAAGACGTGATTGGGTGAGGGCACAGAAAAGAGAGGATGGGTCACACATGCGTGGGTGGGCACTTGAAGATTTCTGGGAACCTGTTCTCCTCTTGTTTTGTCCAATGTGTTGCACATTCTGATTACTTCCCCTTATTAATCCGAACCTGTTTTGAATAGCAACCTTCTGTGTGTGGGCAGAGCTTCTCAGTGTCAGGTGAAATACTAGTGCCCTTGTCATTGTTGTGGTTTCTAGATCTCAGTGCATGTGGAACGATGTACAGCAGGCACCTCTTCCTGCTTAGGCATCCCTAAGGGACATGGAATGAATCTTGTCGCTTCGCCATCTTGCTAGTGCTTTGCTGCTTTGTTCATAGGGCAGTTTCGAGGTTTCCAGCGTGTAGGAAGACTGCACACCTGCAGTCCAGGAATCCTGGCTTTGAGCCTTCAAGGTCACAGTGGGCTTTCAGGATCCTAGCTTTTCATATCTGCTAGAGTCATATGGGCAGTCTGAACTATACGTGCAGAATGCTGTACTCCACACCTGAGTGGAGCTGCTAGATGGTGGTAGCTATGGACTTGGGGCCAGTGTTTTGCTGAAAAGAGGCTTCTAGAAAAAGGGGAAACTACTCTGAATTTCCTTCAAACCATTTTGCTTCAATATGCAACTCACATGCTTTCTCTGGCACCCAAATGAACTTCAACACAAATGTAAATTGCAAAGGGAAGAGACTCTGTGTGAGCACCTTCGTCAACAAGACATTTGACAGCATTGAGAGCTCTATCTTTGAGAATTTGTATGGCTTTATGTGGTGCTCAGAATGGCTTTTGGATACACATGTTTGCCATGACCCCTTAAAAATCATTCTCATTCTTGAGAATTCTATACACGTATATAACAAAAATGTAATCATATCTACCACCATGTCTTTCCAGTCTGCATTTCCTTCCTATACCTTGTCCCTATTTCCCTTGCAACTTCATGTCTTTTAAAAAACAACTAAGTTCAGTTAGAGATGCCCATATTTACATGCATGTGAGGTTATCTACTAGAGTGTGGGAATCCTTCAAACTCCTCCAAAAGGAGTGATTCTGCCTTCGCCAGCAACTATTGACTGCGAATACTTTCTGGCAAGGGATGGGGCCTGGTGATCATTTCTCCCATCTGTCTTGGAGTTTTGTAGGTCTTGTGTAGGTAACCATAGCAGCTGTGAGTCTGTAAGTGTGACAGCCATGCCATTTCCAGAAGTCTCCGGTTCTCCTTCCCAGCCTGTGTTCTTACATGATTTCCTACATACATGTGAATAAACATTAGGGTGTACTTCATCCACTCTTTTAGGATTAATGGTTTAAAAGGTTATAGGAATGAGAAGAAAGTAAAATAATCTGTGAGCACCTAGTCGGCACAATAGCACTTGAACTGAGGGACTCCTCCTGTTGAATCCTTCCCACTGCACATAGAAGCTTCTCTAATCCAGGTTGAGAGCAACACAGAAGTATGGGTATAAACATAGGAGTTTAGAAAGCTTATCGACAGTACGGACATTTAGTGAAACAACAATAGCAGTTCTAATGTAAGGGCCCATAACCCCTCGGGCCATGGGCTTCTGAGCAGGTTTATAGTGCTAAGCCTGGTATTCCGTGCTATGAAGGCCTCACACCCAATGAGAACTTAGTTATCCTGTAATAGATACATCACTATTGCACTAGTGGGCACATCTTGCCATCTTGCCCAGCAGGTCAGTCTTACAGCATTGAGTAAGACCACTGAGGTGTCTTTCCCTCTTGCAGCCTGCATGGTACCATCCAGTGCCATGAAAGCAAGCCAGCAGGGAGAAAACCACTTCCTAGCCAGCTTAGGACTATTTTCCTGTGTCCTGTAGCAAAAGCATGATGTCTTTAGCAATGTATTTTTGGCATGTAGTTATGGAGGAAATGCTGCTTTGGAGCCCTCTGGGTCCTCACTGGCTAGTCATTTATATAGTAGACTGTGGTTTTCATTTACAATGATATGTCCTTTGGGAGCAGCATTGGATACTCACTCAGGGTGATTCCGTTCAAAACCTTCTCATCTTTTAAGTTGTACCTTGAAATTAGGTTAATAACCAGTGTGTTCTATGAACTGTGCAGTGCATCACACTGTGTTGTGAGATAGTTGCCTTCCATGTGGCTCTTTATGTCCCTTCCTTTAGGTTAATCCTGTCTCTACCTCTTTATATTCCTGTACTCCAGTGCCTCTGTCCTTCCTTCATCCTTCACAACCTCAGTATTCCATCTCTCTGATTTCACTTTACATATAATCTACCATTCCTCCTTAATGTTCTTTTCCCAAGATGTCCCTTTCTCACTTCCTGGCTTCTACCTGGGCTCTACACAAAGCACACAAAACAAGTTTTGAAGCTAGGATCCACATAAAAGAGAAAACACAGGGTGTTTGTATTTCTGGAACTGAGTCAGGTCACTCAGTATGGTTTTCCCAGTTCCATCAGTTTCATCCATTTGTCTGTGAATTTTATGGTTGCGTTTTTCTTTATCACTGAGTAACTTTCCTCTGTGCAATTCCACTCCTTTCTTGCCCACTCATGGGTTTGTGTCACCTAGCTTCCATTTACTAGCTAGTATGAATAAATGAATAGCAATGGACATGGTAGGGGTGTCTCTATGGTGGAGTATATCTCTAGAAGGGGTTTAGCTGGGTCATGTGGAACTCTATTTATAGCTTTTGGAGATGCTTACAGGTTGATTTCCAGGGTAGTTTACACTCCACCAACAGTGTACACTTCTTTATGGAGAAGCAATACTATAACCCACAAAAGTCAACCAAAACACAGTCAAAGAAGCACCTTGTTTGCCTTTCTATCATAAGCAGGGGAGATAGGATATGGGGAAGGATTCAAACAGGCACTTATGTCTGGGAGGACACTAGAATTAAATCCCAGAGCTCTGATGATTTTCTCTAAGTGACAAGGAAAAGGTTTGATAAGAGGCACATCATGGAGCCAGTTGAGAAGTTAGTATGAAAACTCCAGTTTATAAAGTTATGAAGAACCAATGGGAGAAAGGTAGATAGATGATAGGTAGATATAGATATAGATGTAGATGTAGGTGTAGGTATGGGTATAGATGTAGATGTAGATATAGATGGGTAGATAGCAGATGAAAAATTATAGGTAGGTTGATGGGTATCTAGATGATGGACAGATAGATGAATAAAAGATAAACGATGGAAGAAATAAAGATAAATGGCAGATAATAGCTGGATCTAGAGATGGCTGAGCTCTGAGGAGGAAGCATGGGCTTGTCTTGTTTCCTTCCCTTCACCATTGACTGAGAACATTCCATGGTGGATCTCAGCAGGTGAAATTCTCAGCAGACAGTGGAGTAGAGCCTGCAGGAGCACACACCCAGGTGGAGGAGGGGAGGGACAGAGAGCCCTCAGGACTGGACACAGGTTCCTTGTACTGGAGATGCCTTGCCATACAGTGGGTGAGGGCCTGGAGATGCCACTCATATGAGGTTCCAGGTTCACACAGTGTGTGACAGTGGGACTGGGGCTGAGGGTCAATGTTTTCTGGAGTGTCCTTGTTGGGGGATGTCAGGTGCTAGAGGTGGAGAGTGGCCCTGGCTGCACAGAACTGTGCAAAAATCCAAAATATGGTGCATTTAGAAATGATCAAAGTGGGAGAAATCCACAGTGTGTGTATGTTACCACAACTTTTAAAAAGACAAAAAACAAACAAAAACCATACTATGGGTCTCTCTCCTAACAGTAACCAAACCACTGTATCCATTACTGCCACAAGTAAGGCCCACATTTGGGAGAGTTGGAAGAGGGTCATATGTTTGTGTCCACATTCTGTGTGTAGGGTCATTCCCTGTTGACTTTCACTGGGCATGCATTCTCTACTGCTTTGATGTGGCCAGATTGCAGAGGCTGGTCTCTGACAGGGTGTATGTAGGCCAGGCAGGCTGAAGAGAACGGTCTTCAGTAGGAATTTTACCAGGTGGGCAATTTCTGGAAGCTTGGTGCCAATGTATGGGCAAGTCAAATTGTTTGGCTGCATTTATGGGACAAGGAGGGAACTCAGAAGGGAAAACTCTACAACTAGTGGCAGACTTATTTGAGCATTGGTTGGACAGTCTATCTAGATGAGCTCTTTGTGGCTTCTAAAGGCCTGGGCAGCCTCAGTCTTTCCTGCCAGGAGATGGTTCCTGCCATGGCCGGACACCGTGGCTGTTGGTTGTGTTTTTGGCAGTAAATTCTTAAAGATTTTAACCCAAGGGAACAATAGAGAGCTCCTTTTCCCCCCGATGATTTCCAGGGAACCCGGTGTATATGTGTCCCGGTCTGGCTAGCTTCTTTGTACAAGGATTACCTGTGTGGTACTGACTCCTGGTAGCTGTGGTGGCCATAGGCTATGCAAAAGTGCAGTGCCCAGACACCTTATATGGTTCGCTTGGGACCTTTGCACTTTCTGTGACTGGGAAATCATTGCAAAATTGATCTTGGGCTAAATAGACATGGTTCTTGAGCCTGGCATAGCTTTAGGGACATAATTAGTCTTCAGGGAGGATGCAGATAGTGACATGTATAGAAGGTGAGATTGAAGCTGATGTGTGGCTCATACCTACCCCAACTTCCTTATGGCGATCAGATGCTATGGGGGCCACCAGAGGCCAGCTTCCCATGCTTGAGTCTGAATCCCCACTGGCACCTGCATCTTTGGGGGGGAACACTATCACTATTCTAATAAACTAATAATAAAGTTTTTAAAAAGTAAAAAATAAAAATTCCTGGTGTAAATGCTCAAGCCAGAAGTGTTTCCCCATCAATGTGTCTATATCTTCCTTTGGTTTGCCCAGGTTCACCCAGGAAAGATACCAGATAAAGAGACTTCATCACCAGTTAGCAGCAAGAACCTTACAGGTCAGGTAATCTCTGGTTCTAAAAATGGTAAAATTGACCTTTTTCAATAAATTATAAAATGTTGAAAAGTAGATTGCTACCTAATGTCAGTCATCATGGTAAAGGAAAAAAAATTACAGGTAGAACCAATCTCCCCACTTCCTTCCTTCCCTCCCTCCCTCCCTCCCTCTTTCCTTCCTTCCTTCCTTCCTTCCTTCCTCCATCCCTCCCTCTCTTCTTCCCTCCCTCCCTTCTTCCCTCACTTCCTCAATTACTTCTTTTCTCTCTTCATTTTTTCCTTCCCTCTTCAAGGGCTCTTTCCTTCTACTCTTTAGACTCCTACTTTTTCCCTCATAAATGAACCTGCCTTTACCTAAACACATCTGTAGCCCTCCTGTCTAAGTCAGGGTTTCTATTCCTGCACAAAACATCATGACCAAAAAGCAAGTTGGGGAGGAAAGGGTTTATTCAGCTTACACTTCCATATTACTGTTCATCATCAAAGTCAGGACTGGAACTCAAGCAGGTCAGGAAGCAGGAGCTGATGCAGAGGCCATGGAGGGATGTTTCTTATTGGCTTGCTTCCCCTGGCTTGCTCAGCCTGCTTTCTTATAGAACCCAGGACTACCAACCCAGAGATGGCACCATCCACAAGGGGCCCTACCCCCTTGACCACTAATTGAGAAAATGCCTTATAGCTGGATCTCATGGAGGCATTTCTTCAACTGAAGTTCCTTTCTCTGTGTTAACTCCAGCTTGTGTCAAGTTGACACACAGAACCAGCCAGTACACCTCCTCACCATTCACTATCCTCCATTCATCCACCCGCCCATCCACCTACCCACTCACCCACCACTTCATCTTTCCTTTCTTTGTCCATTCACAATATGTATGAGCTCCTGCAAATGGAGATGCTGTTATGGAAGCTGGAAAACTGTGCCTGTATCTTTCTAGAGCTTATATCCCAGCTGGAAAGATGGACAGTCGGTGAGTAATGGCAGAGCTGCCATGGTACTGAACGAGACAGAGTCACTAGAAAGAACCAGGAAAAAAGCGAGGGGGCTGAGCTTATGTGGATTCCTCAGGCTGAATGTCAGTCGGTATTGGGAAGTTGCATTCATTGGGATTCAGCCAGATCAGAGGATTCAGAGATGCTGGAAGAAGAGACAAGTGCTGTGCCCTGTGTGGGAATGTCCTTGCTTGGTGGTTGGACAGTTGCAGCCTACAGCAAAATCAGAGCAGAAGGGAGACCAGGGCAGGAGGCCATCTCTACTCCCTGCTGCAGCATCTGAGTAATGTCCTAGCTCCTGGGGCAAGAAAGGCTCTTCAGGGTGCTGGATCAAGCAAGGCCATTGTGTTCAGAGTGTGTTATGAAAAGCAGAAAAGAAAAGAGGGTTCCAGGTCATAGTCACCAACATCCAGATGGGACATTTGTGTTGAGGTGGACAGAGATGAGAAAGGATGACTTGGCTCTCTATAGGGAGACCCAAAGTTCAACTCTGTATATGTGTGGTTTGGGGTGTCTAACAGTCACTTGTCAGGGTTTCTGTTACATGACAGGTTGGGAGCCTTCAGGGAAGTGAAAGACTATAGCTAAAAGCTGTTTGAGGCACCCTGGGAGGCAGTGAAGGGACAGCCCAAAGTGGGGCAGGCGGCTTGGGCCGGTCCTGTATGGCAGAGGGAAAAGAAGATCTACCTAGGAGGCCGGGGTTGCTTGCTTCTGCAAATAGATTTATAAGGTGTAAGTTCGGCAAACCCTCCAAGGTCATTATTGTCATCTCAAAGCCTCTATAAGGGTCAGTTCCAGTTGCTCTCACAGCATATGGATGTTCAGTCACACCCTAGGCTTTTGACTCCCTGGACAGTAGAGCAAGGTCTCCAAAGGGTCAGGGGACAAGGCTTTCGGAGGTTGTGGTATTCTTGGCAGTGGAGGGAATGGGAACTGTTTCTTTCTCAGAACTTGCTATACAAGTTTGCATGAGACCCCTGAGTCTCTCTTGCCTGTCCCAGGGAAGGGTCCCCACTACATGCCCCACTAATGTTGTAACCCTTTATTTATATATGCATATTCTCTGGGTGCCCTGCATAGATATGAGTCTCAGGCTTTGGGAAAGGGTGCCATTCTGAGATCCACATGAAGGTCTTTGGGCAGTCCCTCTGACATGTTCTTAGTGAGCCAGGATCTGCCCTTTGGCTGGTCCTAGGTGGATGGCCTATCCCAGTGACTGCTAGGTCACCATTCTGCGCCCTGTGGTCCATGAGGTTCTCTTTCCTGAGACTCCCAGTCAGGTTCCAGGAAGATTCTTATTGCAGGAGTCCAGAAACACGTTCCTCAGGAGAAAAATATTTATTGATGTGCTCTTAATCAGAGATGTCAACGGGATAAAAATAATTTCCCAGGGCTAGAAATGACTATAATACAGGCAGCAAAGACAGAAGCCAATAACTCATTTTGGGATGTTGATAGCGTCATATGCCACCTTCATTCGGAGAAGTAACACCGTCTGGTGAAGAGGTCAGTGGCCGTCTATCATCCCCTTACTGCATCCTGGGAGCCTGTGGTGTCTCAGGACCATTTTATGAGGGCAATCGTGGATGTGTGCCCTTCACAGATATCCAGAGTAATAGGCACAGTGATGCCAAGTGTAGGTGGTGGCAGCTCTCACTGGCCTGAGAGGAGCAGCAAGGCCACCTATGTTGTGGGGCAGGCCCATTCCTCAAGGGTGCCTCTGTCTTCATAGCTGAGGGTGTCCCTTAGCTCACTCTGTCTACCCATGAGTGTCTAGAGCTGTCTGTCTATTGTGAACTGGCTTCTAGGTTATCTCATTTCACATTTCAATGATGCCTAAACGGGACAAGAACAACGGCCATTTCCACATGAAGAAACAGTCTATCTTTATCATGTTTCCATAGGTAAGATTTCCAGAGAGTTGTCCTTGGCCTTGGGTCTCAGATCTCTGGCCAGCCACTAAAGACCTTGGTCCTCCCTTCTTTGGTGTTCTCTAACTTCATTCCTGGACGTGTTCATCATTTTTGGCAGAACTGAAACCAGAATGCTCAGTAATGATGATGCTGTCCTGTGGTGTTCTCAGAAAGAGGGTGGAAAAGAATGCAGCCAGTGCCTAGCAACAGGCCAAGGAAATGCCTCTGTGAGTCCTTATGGTTGCCAGACCCTCCATTTGAGGACACTGCCTGGTCCTTCAGTCACATGCAGTCTTAGAGGGTCCAGGTTCATGTTATTTGAACCCACAGAAGCAGGACGTGAGGCTTGGCTATGGTCAGGCTTTTAGGCATGGCTGGGACCACTGTGTTGTACTCTTCCTGTGGGAGACTCTGCCTAGGGCTATGGTGTCACCAAAGGGTGCACTGGATAAATTACACCAAGAGACACCATGGATCTACCTGTGGGGTGGGAGAGGACAGGTCTAAGGTGACCCTTAGACTGAGTGACTGTCAGGAGGAGCAGTGGTTAGGAAACAGTGGATTACTTTGGGGTGTCCTTCCAAGCTGTTTCTGTTTCACAACAGTTTGCTGTTTGGGCTCATTTTACCCAAAGAAACCCCAAATAAGGATGCCAAGATGGAGATGCCAGGTAGGTCAGAAAGTTCCAGTGGGGTTTGGAGGAGGCTTGGGAATGCATATGAGAGAAGCCTGTGCAGGTGGACAGATTATGAGGCAAGTACACCTGGATTCCAGAAGATGAGGGGAAGGCTCTGGAATGTCTGGGGCTGGGGTTCTAGCTATCTTTAGCTCTTGGTGTATATACTGGCTGGTTTTGTGTCAACTTGACACAGGTTGGAGTTATCACAAAGAAAGGATCTTCAGTTGAGAAAATCCCTCCATGAGGTCCGGCTGTAAAGCCATTTTCTCAATTAGTGATCAAGGGGGAAGGACCCTTTATGGGTGGAGCCATCACTGAACTGGTAGTCTTGGGTTCTATAAGAAAGCAAGCTGAGCAAGGCAGGGGAAGTAAGCCAGTAAAAAATATCCTTCTATGGCCTCTGCATCAGCTCCTGATTCCTGACCTGCTTGAGTTCCAGTCCTGACTTCCTTTGGTGATGAACAACAATGTGGAAGTGTAAGCAGAATAAACCCTTTCCTCTCCAACTTGCTTCTTGGTCATGATGTTTGTGCAGGAATAGAAACCCTGACTAAGTGTAACTGTCAGAAATCACACGTTGATTCTAGGGAAGAACAGTATGCTCTCTAAACTGCCTGTCTCCCCTTGTCCTGATTCTTCTGTCATTTGAAGGGGTTCTTCATGATCAGAAGGTAAACATTCTTCTGATAAGAAATTCCTGACTTTCATGTGGAAAGCTAGGTAAGTTAAGTCAGATACTATGCCAAGGGAAGGGTTTCCTGAGCCCTGGGGTTCTTCCTGTGAGTGTAAGGGAGCATCATTCTGGGAAGTTTTCATGGCCTCTAGCTTTTCTACGTGCTCTCTACCCTTAGACATTAGAATGTACACTGCTGAGCTGTGAGCCTGAGTGTGGAGAGAGCCCATTCTGAACAGAGCATAATAAAAACCCAAGAGAGGAGACTTTCCTCACCTCCTATACAATCCTAGCTCCTTCCAGAGAAAAGAAGTGCTGGTCTTGGATTCCAGACACAGTCATTCTGGGCAGCCTTCCAAACTCAGATACTGGGACCAGAGGTGTGGGTCTCAGCCTACTTAGCAAGGTAGCAGGGAGATGATTACCCTTGGCAGAGGAAGTGAGGCTAGCTACCCTGTCTGTCCCTACAAGGGGGCGTATGTGGTTGCCATAGGCTTTGATAGTTACATTGTTGCCACTGAGAAAGTCAAGTCTCTTCTGAGAAGTATTCTGAGCAAGCCACACATTAGCAGAACTCTCTGTAACTTTGTATAAAAGCTGTCTGAGTCCAGAACTCTCTTGTTTATTTGTGATGGACGAGTATTTGTCCTGTTTATACTCCATCAGAGGGGACAAAACTGCCATTGTCCACAACAGACAGGAAGAGATCAAGGCATCATAGGAGATTTTGAAATGGTCCCTCTCAGGACAACTTATCACCTCTCTCTCTAGCTGGGTGAGGGCAGGGGAGTGTGTGACCACTGGGGCTTGCTCTGTCCCAACTGACAGTATACTTTTTTGTCTCTTGAGAAACCATGTGAATACTGTTCTTTCTGGGTGTGGGTACACAAAGCTAGGTTCCAGTTAATACCCTTGGGACAATTAACACAGTCTTTGAAATATCCCGAGAGATCAGGGCGTTCATGCTGGTTGATGGAGATGATGCTTTGCGAAGACAGAGCAACAGTAAATTTCACACTGTAGTACAATTTGGCTTAGTCCAGTTTAGTCATGGTCTTTAAACAATGAAAGCGGGGGCCCAGGCTGACTGATGCCAAAATTAGTCAGTCTCAAGGAAAACTAGGAGCTGATTAAATCATTTTCTCAAAGAAGGTAAAGAAGCAAGGGCAGGAAGGCTGGCAGTAGCCAGCGGGTTCACAATGTCTGCTGGGCGAGAATTCTGCTTCCCTCCCCCCCCTCATCCTTGGGGCACCCATTGTGAACTGGTGGGAGATGAAGTTGAGAACAGAAGTAAAATTTGTGGCTAGACGTGAACTGGGAGCTGGCTCTGCCAAAGGGTGAGAGAGCAAATTATTTCAATTCCCCTGACTTAGTTTCCTCATCTCTAAAATGGGATCTTCCACAATTTCAGAAGCAAGACTGCTGGGAGAGCTGAGATGGTTGAATAAAATATGAATAAGCGGAAGTGTGTATAAAGGTTGTATGTACTTTGTAGATCTTAACTAACTGTAGCCCAGGCCAACTCTATTCCCATTGCTGTTTCCATTTGGTCAAACCACATTGTGATTGGTATTTCCCTCTCCCCAAGGCTGCCAGCAGCCTCTCCAGACACGGCACGTGTTCTAGGGAGTGATGTGCCACTTTTGAAATAGATGCCACATCTTGTTCCTCAGGGAGCATGCACCCCCACAGGAGTGCACACACCATTGCACACATCATTGCTTATGTGATAAACGCATCTCCCAGTGGTATGAGCTTCTGAGGCTGACGACCCGCCGAGAGCCACGGTGTGCATATAGCCGCATTCAGCTCTGCTAGTTTGTCACCTTCTTTGCCAAGTCCTGGACTCTCAGACAAACAGCGTGGCCTTTGTGTGGGCTAAGGGCTTAAGAGGTGGCTGGGCAGATTTTCTGCTTGAGGCTTGGTGGCCTCTTTTCTCTGTATGGCTCTCATCACTTCGTTTATCATCAAATGCTCTCTGTTGGGTCTTTGACTCCTGTTTTGTAAGAGTTCCTCAGCTGCTGTTGGGGAGGGAAGCCACTGTTTGTGCCTCAAGAGAGGCCTGGCCTAGAGTATAAATATTTTGTCACTTGGGAGTCACTTTTAGGGTGACTCAGGTGACTATCCTCTGTGCTCTGTAACAAACACAGCCTGGTACATACTCACCACATTGGAGAAGGTCTTTGGGTTCCTAGTAAGAGAAAAAGGCAGATCACCAGTGTGACAAAAGTGTATTTATGGGATTTGCAAATCCCAAATACCTTTGAGATGAAGTGTCCTGCTGCTATTCAAAGTTGAAGTACCCAGAATGCCCTTTTGTTGTGTGCCTGAACTTCCAAACCACCAAAACAAACAAACAAATGATAATAGAGAAAACCAAACTTCTTTGACACACAAAGTTTACAGAAGCACCACCAAGCCTGGGAAAAATCTGGAAGGGCCTAAGATTACAGGAGACATTCATTCTCATGCTTGGCTTTTTCTTCCTTCTTTCTTTCTCTTTTTCATTTTTTCCTTTTCTTTCTTCTTCATTTTTTTTTTTTGGTACAATCCTGTGTTGTGCTCAAAACAAAAATCTGAGAATACTTCTTAAAGGAGAAGACAAAGACCAAGCCCGGCCATACATCTGTGAGTTTTGAAACAAAGGTTTGTTTGTGGGCCTCAGTCACTCTGCCCGTGAAAGCCGACCCTTCCTTGCAAACCTTTCCAGGGAAACACTCTAAACCAACATCCTGGTATAAATTTGCAAAACGCAATACAGGCCTGATTGTTTTTGGAGTGGATGCCGGCCGCATACGAATAGCTCTTTCTGAAACGTAATGTTCTTTGCACGGCTCAATGGCTAATGTACAATAAATCAACAAAAGAGGGCTTCAATAAAGCTATTGGGCAGCAGCAAGGCCACTGTTATTTTATCTTTTTACAGTATTTAATTGGAAGGTCTTTCCTGAAACTTTAGCCAGCCTTCAAATTACTAGACTCCACATAAGAAGAGATTGATAAGGCAAATTTTTTTCCAGGATTTTTTTTTCCTTACAAGAGAGCAAGTTTTTGCAGAGGGAGAATAAAGTTACAAGTGTCTAGCGTTTTGCTGAGAGAGAATGAAATTAGATGCTGAATGGAGCGGATAGGAAGGCTGGGAAAAAGCGGAGCTGGCAAGATTGCCAGGTCAGCCCAGAGCCCCCACTGTCCGCCCCCTGCACCAGGTGTCCCGCATTCAAATGATACTATTATTCATAGACGGAGCAGAGTATTAAACTCCCCCCCAATCATTTGCAACTGAATAAAGATATAATCCTGGAAATATAACTCTCCATTACGAGTCCTCATCAGCAACACAAGAGCTCCATTGTAAAGAAGTTATGTATATTTATCAAGTTAAAAAAAATACTTGTCTTGGTGCTTACATGTTAATAGAAAACTTTTATAGTCCCGGTTTAGAACTAGTTATGCATAGAGCATCTATTATTCTTTGGAAAACTCTTTAACTTTGACAGTGGATTGCTGATACATGAATAGTCTCTAACTGAGGGATGCATAGTGTCTTCCTGGCTAGCCTGGGCTGCCTGTAGTGGATGGGCACTTTGAGTGGGTCTCAGAAGGGATCCAGGCATCTCTCTTCAGGGCATGGCTACCTTTCTTGGTCATCAGAACACTCAGCTTGTCCCTGGGCAGGTGCAGCTGTCTTTGACTTTCCCATTCAGTTGCACAAGATTGGCCTTAGTCTCCTGCGCCTGGGCGGCCTCTCCACAGATTCCTATGGTCTCCCAAGGAGACTTGGCCAGTGGGTCAGTGTGTTGCCTTCCTTCACCCACAGACCCTCAGAGCTGCCTCAAAAGGAGCTGAAGGGAAAGAGGAAAGCAGGGCAGAACAGAACTGGAGAAAAATGAAGGAAGTCCTTCTTCAAGGACTCTCTCTCCCTCTTCTGTTTTTCACAAGGGAGTTTCACTTTTTACAAGCAGGTGTGACCCATGGCAGAGTGGTGTGAAACTGCGACCCATTTTTGGATGGTTTTGTGGCTGTGTTCAAACTGTGTCCAGAGTTCAGCTTTGGACTGGGAGTGCTCCTTCTGGGTTCACACCCTAACTGGGGCTACTGGTGAGTCTCAGTTGGGTGAATGTGCCAGGGTTGTGGGTGGCATGTTCAAGGAAAATACCTTGAGAGACAGAAGGGTCTCCTTGGGTCTGAATCCACACTAACATGTGAACTGGGCCCAGGCAACCCTCACTTCTTTTGTTTTCTGCCTCTCCCTCCCCTCTGGTCTCCCTTGCTTTACCTCTCTGATACACTACCTGCAGCCTGTCACAGTTTGAGCCTGCATAGTGACCATGGCAGTGTGAGAAGCAGTCTTCAGAAAGGATCAAGCCTAAGATGAGAAAGTTCAGGGATCCAGTTTTGCATGATGGTGGTCTAGGGACAAGGAGACGATGGATATGCCACAGGGAATATGTGATGAGAGAGGAAGAGACACCCTGACGTGTCCATGTGCCAAGGCGCCCCAGAGGCACCTAGCGACTACCTGAGGCCAAGCAGGATTCTGCAGGGATAAAGAGATCTGTTGTGGGTGTGCAGGTCCCTGGCTGGGTCTGAGAACCAAGTCTGTCAGAATCTTTACTTGAACAACCCTAACAGACAAACCTGAGAGAAATAATTTTGCTGGAGGCTTCTGTCTCTAAACTGTAGCTTTGGGACAGAGTGAGATATCCCAAGTCAATAGTGCCCAACTTGAGCACCAGAAAGTATGGGGGAAGATTAGTTTTGAGGACCTATGGCCATATTTTGAAATCAAATGGATAAAGACATTGAGAAAAAGTTATGAAAATGTATGTAGTAAATTTCAGAGAGGAAACAAAGTGTAGAAGAAAGACCCTTTATGTTTGATTTGAGGATGACGTGGACATTCCTGAGGGATCAGAGGTGAGTAAGGAGTATAATCTGGTGGTAGTGATCTAGAGTTGGTCCCAGGAGAGTAGCCATACTCCTCTAACACCATTCCTTCAGAGACCAGGGTCACCCCTCTTCAGTATAGGACATGGATCTTACAGGAGTATTGCATGACCTGTCATAGACAGAAGGTCAGTAAGTCCATCCCATGCCCAGTGATCAGCTCTAGGAAGAAGGTAGGAAAAGATAAATTAGATTTCAATTTCTGCCATTTGATTATAATATTGAGGTCTTATAATAAGAGGTAGTGACTACTGAACTTCTAAATATGGCACAGTTTGTCCCTGACAGAATCAAAAAACCAGTCTATTAGATGTGGAATCCCAGAGCTAGTGAGGCAGTCCCTCCTTTCCCTCTACTATTTTGAGATATTCGGAAACATCAGCTCCTGGGGACAGGTACAGAGATCTACAGATGGTCTAGCTAAAGAGACTCACATGAGTAGTCAGAGCAGGATGCACACAACAATGATGGAACACAAATCCTTAATGGAATGTTCTGTCCCTGTGTGGAGGCATCTGTCCCACCATGGGCACACCCTTACCCTATGTGGTCATACCCTTACTTGTCAATGAAGAACCCTTGGTCTGTATAGTCATACTTTGGCCTACATCAACACACTCTGGCTGAATATGGCCCATGTCTTCATTGCACAGGATTATAACTTTGCTCTACAAGGCCACACCCTTGCTCTAACAGAGCCACACCCTTCCTCTACAGGGCCACACCCTTGCTCTACAGGGCCACACCTTTGAACTACATGGGGAAACTATTCATCAAGGACTCCCTCTTATTCTCCATGTCCATTCCCTCATTGTTCATAGCCATACCCTTGTTCTACATGGTCACATCCTTATTCTACATGAGCACATCCTTGCTATAAATGGTGACATCATTTATATTGGTATAATTCTGCTTTAATGTTGATATTTTTATGCTACATAGTATAGCCTTTTCATGCTCTTCCTTCCATGTGGAGAGGAAGATAGTAGGTCTTGACTTGATATCTCTTGCAAACACTCTCCACCCTCTTGGCTGATCCAAACACACTCAAATGCTTGCATGCATACACACTCAACCATGTGTGCTCGAGCAAGCACACACACACAAACATGAAAGTAAACACACACATAAATGTACCTGCATGTATACATACACACTCATAAACTCCATTTGAAATGTTTAAGCTTTCTCTTTGAATATCTTTGCCTTGAAAATATGTGGATGTATGTCAAATAGGGCCTAATACAAGATCCTTTGTGTGATAAAGCTCATATTCAGGCACTCGGGCCTTCACAATCATTGTGGCCTTCCCTAGCTCTTCACTTGTTTTCAGGGTTGTTTGATCTCAAGAGTGTTGGGCATCATTCATTTGAAGACTGGATGCTAATACCTCCTCCAGGTCAAGGATACTCATGACAGAAGCCAAGAACTCATTTTCAGTCGTGCTGGGCCAGTTGATGGTCCTCCTTTTCATTCTCTGCTTCTTTCCTTCCCTCTTTCCCTCCCTCCCTCCTTCCCTCCTCCCCTCCCTTCCTCCTTCCCTTCCTCACTTCCTCCCTTCCTCCCTCCCTCCCTCCCTCCTTCCCTCCTCCCCTCCTTTCCTCCCTCCCTCCCTCCCTCCTTCCCTCCTTCTCTCCTCCCCTCCTTTCCTCCCCCCTCCCTCCCTCCTTCCCCTCCTCCCTCCCTCCCTTCCTTCCTCCCTCCCTTCCTCCCATTCTTCCTTCTTTCTATCATTCCCTCCATCTCTACCTCCTTTTTACTCCCCCTCTACTTTTGTGGTTAATGGACAAGCAAATAAACAAACAAACAAAACAAAACCCAAAAACCTGTGTTGCTTGAAAATCCACAAGTTATAGCTGGTACACTCAATGTAGAACTGTAATGAATACATTCTGCCTGGCATAATACCACAACCCTCTCACTATGCTGTACGCACCAGATACACTGATATTAGGTATAGGGTTAGTTTGCTACTTGAAGTTATTTCTTTCATCCATGTACATGAGAAAGCAGAAGTGATGAAGCCCCTACTACATTTGAAGCACCAACTTGTGGTCTCACGCATCCACCCTTGGTCATTACCTCTGGGTAGCAAGATATTTCCAGTCATTGCTAGAGCAGAGTGTTGGGTTGCATCTGAGAGACATGTCAGGAGTTTGTTTTGCTCTAATAATCAGGTAAATTTAATTTAATCCTGGTAGAATTGTGGGGAGGCCACAGTTATCCCTGTGTATCTGAGGAGACACCTGTTTATCTTTGAGCTGAAATTAAATTCTAGCTGGGGAGGCACCTCTGTTACTCCAGAATAACTGATGTCTGGGAGGTTCAAATCCATAGGTGCCTATAAGGAGTGTGTCTAAATTGCTTTCTTATGCAAACATTCACTAAACAGTATTTCAATCCAAAATCTAGGATTTGTAAATTGTTAATATCATCTATGGTGAATTAACTGGTGACATTTGAGAAGTTGGAAGGGATAGGTATAAACTTTGGTAAGGCAGGGAAACTGAGTCGAAATTAAAATTCTAAGTAACAGTCCCTGAATTTTTCTATTTTTTTTTTTTTTTGGCATTGGCACTGTAAAACACCGGGGATTGGTGATTTATAAGATCTCTGTAGTTCATAATCTGGGAGGCCAAAGTTCCACAGATTACAATGTGAGTCTGTGAGGGCCCTGTGACCATATCATATCATGGTAGCTGTTAATGGCAGAAACATGTGCTGGTGAAGGGTCACAAGGTAGGACAGGAAGCCAGGGACCAGGGAGGGGCCAGCTTTGCTCATCTGTAGCAACTGTCATGTGAGAACTGGTCAGGTCCCAGAGAATTACCTAAACACTTCCAAGGCTGATGAACCCTCCTGTCACATTCTGTGCCTCATCATTCTGAGGTCCCACCTTCTACAGGCTCCACCTTCTTGTGACCCCACTCTCTAATGGCCTCACTCTTGTCAAGGCTCCACGTTCTAAAGGTCCCACCTTCTGAAGGCCCCACTGCATCCCTCACTACCACCCTGGGTGCCAAGCACGGTTCATGACTACCTAGGATACTTCACATCGAACCGGCTCAGCTGATGTCTCCATCGCCGTCTTCTGATGTATTTTCCCTCATCTTCAAGTGCACACATTGTCTGTGGTCTCTTCTGTGCCTTCTGCTTACATGTGTTAAAATTGGGCTCTCTTAGGTAGGTGCCATGCACCACTTTAGGAGAAGATTTTGCAGTTGCCCCATAGTTTGGTTGTAATCCCTACATTCCAGCTGAGCCTAACATAGCGTAAACAGTCACTCATTCTCCTAGTCACTGAGAAGATAAATGACTCGGCTACGTATGATAGGGCATACGTTTATCAATTTGAAAAATGGAACCAGCGAATACATTTATTTTGACCTAAGCTTCTAGTTTTACAGAGAAGAACCACTTTACAAGCCCTTTGCCACACTAAATACATGATGAAAAATTCCATAATCATTTGACCATACTGAATAAGTTTTAAGCAGGTTTTGGAAATTCAACACACTTGCATCAAGATATAGAGAAAAAAATCCACATTTTAATTTCTACTACTGTAAATGGAAGCCTAATATATTTTTATGACAATGCCGTCAGCAGGTAAATATTTTTGAGAAGATTTTCCTCTTGGTCGCATGCTAATTCAAAGCAGTAAGAAGTATTCTGTGAAGGGCTGCATATATTACTTAACTAGGTCAAGCCTCCCCTCCACGTATGCAGATTACGCTAGTTTGCGTGTCTGCATTTCACAGCTGGCTGGTACTATTAGCCCATCCTTCTGGACTAAGCAGATGGGGAGGAGGAACTCACCTTTTACTTTGATCTGCTTGTTAAACTCTTTGCTCTCTTGCTGTTTAGATAATCTCTGGGTTTTCCTCCCCTGTTATCTTTGCTCTCTTTAGCTTGTGGATGGAAAGTCTGTTAGAATCGTTCTGTCGACATTACTTTCAGACAAAAAAAATATTTCTGTTGTTCAGGATTAATACCTCCCCACCCAAATGGGTACTTTCTGCTACAGATATGTTCAGTCAGCCCTGCCTGCCCGTGGTGGTCCAGGCTTGAGAATTCTATGCTTACTGTTCTGTGTCCTTGCTGCCCAGATTAAATAAAGCAGGCAGGTGCAGGGCTTAGAAGTTACCCGTTATTTATGGCTTTTTGATACTTTGTGGGTTTAGCTGGTGAGAAAAGTTTTTGCTCCACCCACACAGACAAAACCCAACTAAGCGTCTGGGCTGATTAAATTCAATTGTCGCATGAGTGGATGGCAGGCAGGGGAAAAATTATGGAATCTCAGTGCCCATGCCATGGCAACTGGGCAAACAGCTTTCCAAAGGAACATAGATAATGGGAAATGGCTGTATTTCTCTGGGTGTTTTTCCTCCTGACAGTTTTATGCTCACATCTGCCTTGTGTCCAGTGTGGGCGGTGGACCATCATGTGCCACCTTGTGCTTGGGGCTGCTCCCATGTTTGTCACTTGTTCTACAAGCTTCCAAGAAGAGTATGTGAGGTCTAGGACACACACATATGTACACACATGTACATGCATGCATGTACACGTACATGTACACACATTCATGTGCAAACACACATACACATGTGCACAAACACATGCACACACACGTACACATATGCATACACATATGTACACACATGTACACACATACACACACATGCACCTACACACATGCACAGGATTCACTTTAGAAGCCACTGAAGATGAGCTTCTCTGTCTTATCCATTTACACAAAGCCAATGCCCATGTCATTGCTTTTAGTTTACTAAGATGATGCAGTGTCAAAGGCAAGACAAGGACCAGGACTTGGTACAAGACAACACAAGGCACAAGACTTGATGCAAGACAATGACCATCACCATAGACATGTGACTCTGTGGTGTGCCTCTGTGACACCAAGAAGATCACAATATGGTGTCTGTTTTTCAGTCTCCCTTTTGACTATGGAGATGGAAGACAGAACAGAACTGTCCAGCCCCTCAGGGCAGGGGTGTGGTGATCCAGTTGGGGACTTGATACAAAGCAGCACAAGAGACCAAGACTCAGAAGCTTTTGTCTTAAAGGGAAAATATGGAAAATCCACATACGCACTGGTCAGAGATGTTCACGAGTCACTATTTTGATTTTAGGAAAAATATTGGAAATCAAAGACATAGTTTCCAGGAGCAAACATTGTATATGGTTATTTGAAACACACTCTTTCTACTGTGAACCTACAGGGACTAGTTTCCTGTATAGTTTTCTCTTGGTTCCTCCCTCCTGGAAAGCCTCTTGTTTGTCAGGGTCTTTAGGAGAGGAGATGCAGCAGGGTTCAGAGCAGTTCCAAAGCAAGGGAGCACAGGAGTTAAGAAGTATAGAAGGGCAGGACCACGGACAGCAGCCCACTCCCTGGTAAGGTGTCGTGCGCCCTTTCAGAACAGTCACCATCTGCTTTCAATTTCTTCAGATTCTACAGGTTAGTGGCAGGGATTCTGTGATTTAAAAATAAAGGCTCAAAATATATAGAGACGTGTTAGTGGATGTCCATAAGTCTCGGCTGTGTCAGGCACTTTGATGAGTGTCTGATGTAGGGTCAGTGTCTATATGTTGTCACTCTGGCTTGTTTCACAGAACATCTAAGGCAGCTCATTATCTGGGTTTGGTTCTTTTAGATTCTTTCACTAAGAAACACTTGTTTGTTTATGAGCCAGCACATGTATGCAAGCATTGGTGCAGAAGTGGCAGCTGCCAAAGTCCAGGGAGTAGGGTCCTGTGGTATGGTAGGACCATGGTTGTGGGGTCTTGTGGCACATCACCATAGGCATGGGGTTCCGTGGTGTGTCCCAGATCACAATAGAGTGTCTGTTTTGCAGCTTCTCTTCTGACTATGGAGAAGGAAGACGTAACAGAACTCTCCTGGGGATGGAGGATGATGTGGTTGAGGCCACAGATGGAGATAGTTTAGAGGTCCTGTACCTGTGGTCCCCCGAGTACACCTCAGAGACACGACTGTACACAGACATGAGACATGCATGCATCAAAGATGATAGGACCCTAAGGTAGTCGATGTATCACCACAGTCTCCTTCTGGCATGAGAGACCTGTAGCTAGCTGTGTGAGATGTAGTTGGGAAACACTGGAAAAGGGCTTTTGGAATTCTTTGCACTGTGCTTTGCAAGTGCCTGTGAACCTATGATTATTTCTCTTCAAAGACTTTAAATATGGCTTGGAAGATAGCAGAGACAGGCAGATTTCTGTGGCTTTCTGCCCAACTAGCTTACCCAAATAAGTGAACTCCAGGTTCAGTTGGAAAACTTGTCTGAAAAAGTAAGGCAGACAACAGCTTAATACATCATCTGAGACCTCTGGCCTACATGGGCACAAGTACACTTGTGCATATGCACGCAAATAAATATGCCGTCACATAAAAAAATAATGAATACAAAACAAAGAAATGATCTTTAAGCCACAGTAACAAAAGAAAACCTCATTTTTTGTAGTTAAAATATTTGGAGGCTTCTGAAAGCTTTTCTTTAGCCATCTTTTCACTTCTCCCAACCTTGGTTAAGAAATCTTCCCTCTAGTAATGGATCCTCTCCAGGTATCTTAAGGTACAGTCCCAGGTACTGTACTCCCCCTCAAGCTGCTCAACTGTATCCCCACAGTAAAGGCTGGCTTCTCCCAGGGCACACACAGAAATGTCTCCTTAGTGGGACATTCAGGAGCCTTCAGACTTGCCGTATGGGGAGCCATATCAGGGTTCTACACATGCTCCAACTAGCAATATCAGCTCCCCAGTGGAGCCAGTCTCATGAAGGCCAGTTCCTTCTTTAGGTCTCCAGCCCCAGCTTACATACTCCCTGATGCCTAGGTGAGTGCCTGCCAGGATTTGGGGATTTGGTCTGCTGCTGGCAATGGCCCTAGGTCAGGAGGTTTGAGCAGTGCAATAATCAATTGTTCTATTACAATGTTAAATTTTTAAAATCTTGGCAGAGAAAGTGATGAAGCAGCTTTGCAGTGTGAACCTACGGAGAGTGCTGCTGTCTTGCAAAACGATGCAGCTTGATCTAAAGTTTGCCTCTGCTTCACAGAAGGCAGAAGGTCATCATGGGGCTTACACTGTACAGAAGTGAGGACTCTGGAACTGGGTTTGTTGGCCACTGACAAAAAGCCCATGACAGATCTTTTACAACATGGCAATAAGGGGAAGAACCCAAGGAACTTGCTCCCCGTTTCCGTCTAGCAAAGCACTTTCCACGATTCTGTTCATCCTTGGGGTACATCCCCATAGGCATGGGGTTCTGTGGTGTGCCTCTGTGAGGCCCAGAAGAACACAGTAGGGTGTGTTTTGTAGCTCCCCTCTGACTAGGGAAACCCTTGATGTTTTCCCCAAACAATTCGCTGCTTATAAGTTCTGACTTTTGCCAAGTCCTATCTTGAAGAAAAGGAAACTTCCAGTAACTATAGTCTCCATGCAAATAAAATGGCTAGAGTCAGGTTCACTCATTGTAGATAAATCCTGTGACCAGTCTCGTCATATTTTCAGTACAATGAAAAACAGTTTTAGGGTAACATTTTACAAAATAACCCAAGCATCTGGGCTGTCAGTTCTGTAGTGCTTGTCCAGAACCTGGTCTTGTTCACAAAACACATCCATCAAATATTGCTTAGCCAACATTTTTTTTCAGCAAGGAAATGCAGAGTATATGCCTAATTTATGTGCTGGAACTGGGTAAAATTACATTCAGGCATACTAATCATATGTTCACATGAAAGAGTTGAGCTGTTCAGAAAATTTAGAATAAGCTAGATATTAAGATTTTAAGAGAACGAATTTCTGAAGGGCCCCAGTCTGCTCCTAGGAGCTCTAATGGGCTCTGAAACTGAGTTACACAGATGGTGGAACCAACCAGAAGCTGTATCAAAGACACATCTAGGGTATTCTGTCCACAAAAAATCCTGTTCCACTCTGGACTGATCCCTTGGCCTTCAGAAATCTTCACGTCCCTTCTTGAGGTACCAGCACCCTCAAGGATGGTTTTGTTACTGCTTTCTATCATGTTCCTGGGATAATCAGGCAGCTGAAACTCTGCCCTAACCTTCTACTCAGGACTACCACTTTTCTCAAGTGGTTTTGGGGTGTCTAGGGCTTCAACTCCTGTCTCACAGGGTCATCTAAGGCCATGAGCCCTTTCCCTACAGCCAACCTCTAATTCAGGAGGCCGGCTTGTCATGAAGCTGTGTGGAGGCTCCCTGGTTAGCATGTTCCAGTCATGGAGAAAGGCTGATGGTGACATACTTAGGGCAAGACTGAGAACTTACTGAGCCATGGTGGGATTCTCCTGGGGGATGGGCTCTGTGCCATCTTCCCGATTCTCTGTGCACTCTTGGTAGACTAGCACTCACTGCCTCTAAGACTTGTCACCCTGCCTGAAACTTTAAATATCCCAAAGAACAAACAAGTATTCTGTCCTGATTGGGCTCTAATTTGCACTATTGTTTTATTGCTTAGTAGTTTGTAACAGGAAGAAGTCTCCACATTTTCTTGTGGCTAACAGACATCTGTAATCACGGGAAAGGTCTTAGTTTGACATCGGGTTTGTGAAGATATTTGTCATTTTACGAAGGTAGAGAACACTCCATTTTTCCTTGACACCCTCTTGGTGAACATCTTGGCAAATGTCAGCCAAACTCCTGAGCACCAGCAGACGGCAGGCTGCTGCCTACATCTGTTACCTCCTCATTCCTGGGGTTCACTGTGTGTTAGCTCTACTGGGGTCCACAGGGTCTTTGCCTGGATTACCTTCTGGATTTAGAAGTGACTTTGGACACATAGCTCACATTTCCTTTCTTTTGTAGGTACATAAGCAATTATATACATACTTTCACATAGATAACACACTTGCACGCATACATTTTCTTGTGGAAACACAGAAGCAGAGGACTAGATTCTTGCTGGACGTGCTCTGCCCTCGCTATGCTGGTTCATGAAACTTTCCGGTCTAAAAGCAAACAGTATGAAAACAAACTGAACTGTGCCTCATAAAGTTCCCATTCTAAGCCTTTTTAACAAAGTAACACAAACAGGTCCCAGCACACACGGAGCAGAGTGAGAGATGCAAATAACAAGAGAGAGAGGGAGGAGTGCGGGGGTATGGAGACACACACACACACACACACATACACACAGAAACACACAGACACAGAGACACACACAGACACACACACACAGAAACACACACACACACAGAAACACACAGACACAGAGACACACACAGAAACATACACACACACACATACACACACACACAGAAACATACACACACACACACACAGAAACATACACACACACACACACAGAAACATACACACACACACACACAGAAACATACACACACACACACAGAAACATACACACACACACACACAGAAACATATACACACACACACACATACACACAGAAACACACAGACACAGAGACACACACAGACCCCCCCACAGACACACACACACACACACACACAGAAACATACACACACACACACACACACACACACAGAAACACACAGACACAGAGACACACACACAGAAACATACACACACACACACATACACACAGAAACACACAGACACAGAGACACACACAGACACACACACAGAAACATACACACACACACACATACACACACACACAGAAACATACACACACACACACACACACAGAAACACACAGACACAGAGACACACACACAGAAACATACACACACACACATACACACAGAAACACACAGACACAGAGACACACACAGACACACACACAGAAACATACACACACACACACACATACACACAGAAACACACAGACACAGAGACACACACAGACACACACACAGAAACATACACACACACACACACAGAAACATACACACACACACACACATACACACAGAAACACACAGACACAGAGACACACACAGACACACACACAGAAACATACACACAGAAACACATACATACACAAAGACACACACACAACACACACACACAGACCCCACACACACAGATCCCCACACACAGACCCCCCCACAGACACATACACACACAGACGCATACACACACACACACACACACACACACACAGAAACATACACACACACATACACACAGAAACACACAGACACAGAGACACACACAGACACACACACAGAAACATACACACACAGACACACACACAGATACATATACACAGAAACACATGCATACACAAAGACCCACACACACAACACACACACACAGACCCCCCCCCACAGATCCCCACACACAGACCCCCCCACAGACACATACACACACAGACGCATACACACAGAAACACACACACAGACACATACACACAGAAACACACACATACACAGAGACACACACACAGAGACATACACACGACACACACACACAGATCCCCACACACACAGACCCCCCCCACACACAGACACATACACACACAGACGCATACACACAGAAACACACACACACACACACATAGATACACAGAAACAGAGACAGACAGAGAAATAGTTTGTTGTTTTATTGAAAGATGGGGTTTTACTATGTAATCTAGGCTGATTTCAAATTTATGATTCTCCTGCCTCAGTCCTCAGAGTCCTAGGATCATAGGTGAACATATGACTAACTTCATTTATGATGTGTCTGGCTATCTATCTATCTATCTATCTATCTATCTATCTATCTATCTATCTATCATCTGTCTGTCTGTCTGTCTGTCTGTCTGTCTGTCTGTCTGTGTCTGTCTGTCTGTCTGTCTGTCTATTATCCTTAAATTTTCATGCTAGCCCTCATTTCCTGAGGATGGAACTCTGCAGTCCTCTGTGAATAAGGCAACAGAACGAACATACAGCATGGAAGGTGGGGGACCAGGATCCAAGGATGACTTCTGAGGTCGAGAAGTGCTGAAAAGATTCCAGGATGTGGGATGCACAGAGACTCACTGTCCTGGTCTGACTGGGTGGGTTCTAGGGAAAGCCTGGGGGAGTAGAACATACAAAAGTGTGCTGTCTTGGCCTTAACAACAACTCTTCCCAACAGGTAAGCGGTAGTGAACTGAGCTTGTCTGTTTTTAAACCATGGATGTTGAAATGCTGATTTCTCCATTAAAAAAATTCAGAAACATGGTTTCCAAAGTTCCCACACTGAAAAGATTCAGGAAAAGCAACTTACAAAAAAATTCTCTTTCACTGATCCAAGGCACTTTTTTTTTTGTAATTTATACTAAGCCCCTTCGAATGTCATATTGGTCTTTTATTAGTAACCTTGACAATATGATTAGACTCCAAAAAATGTACTTGTTAGTGAATAGCTTTCGTTCTCTTAACTTTAAAGAGGCTACTGAGCTATGACCAAAGCAGGCTTTAGTTTTAAGAATTTTTGCAACACAAAAGTGCAGATGGTAATAAAATATATGTTTAGATCAAGCAATCAATTATACATATCTGTTAACAGTTAAATACATGTGGCAACATTATAGGTTTGTTTTAACCGACTTTAATTCCACAATTTGGGCAGAACTCTAACTTCCATTTTTCTGAATTTGGGTTGACTTTGAATTATAATTACAGACATGATTTTTGTTAAAATATAGAGTAAATGTTTGTCCTCTTAAATGTTATTTCCTCTTTATGGTGTGTTGAGTCCCATTTAGATTTTGTTATTGCTGTAAATAGTATAAAGATAACTTGCTAAAGTTAAAATAATTGAGACAAATCTTTACTTATTATTTTATTAAAAGAACACAATGAAATCATTAGGCGCATTAATTGGAATGCGTTTGGATGGCATTGATTAAGCCCGAGAGGCAAACAGCTGCCCCCCCCCCCCCAGCAGCAGTAATAACAAAAAAAGCAACAGAAAAAGCAAAGCCGGGGCAAACAAACCAAACAAGCAAACAGGCAGAAAGGCTACAGTGAATCCCCAACAGTCAACAATGTAACAGACAAGAGACCCAAAGCTGCAACTGTAACCTCCCCAGGAGCTCCCAGGGGAAATTCTCCAGTGTCTCTCAGCACCCCTCAGTCTCTTCACCGTCCATGTGTTATTTAAATGCTGATGATCTCGCTTGTGGTAATTTGAATGAGCCGCAGCAGACATATAATGCTTCCTGTTTTAATAGGTGCAAAGTGAGTTATTGTCACAAAGCAGATATGAAAAAAAAAAGACGTGAAGAGAGTCTTGCCTAATCCCTGTAATGCGGGCGTGTGAGGGTGCTAACATGGTCACCTGAATTATGCATGGCTATTGTGCTCCGATATCATAAATCGGCGCCTGAATACCCTCCAAATCATTTTCAGTCCGTGAACATTTATATACAGAGCTCTTGAGCACTGCAAAGACAATTAGTCATATTTGTATGCCGGAATTAATTGAGAGTGAGAAGCGGGAGGCAGAACGAGAGAACAAAGAATGCTTTTTGTCAGTTCTTCCGACTGACAGGGATAATTAGATATATGAAATTGAAATTCCTCAGCAGGGGGCTTCTGTTGACAATGAATTTCCTTTTGATTCCGTTCTGTTATTCTTTTATGCTGTCATCTGTGGCAATTTGTTATTCAGCTTGAAGCTTAAAAAACCAAAGCATTCCGCTTTTATGAGAAGATGATGTCAGTTTGTACACTGCTGGGAAATAGATATTAAATGTAATCTTTAAACTAAAAAAAAAAAAAAGGAAAGAAAAAAAAAGAAAAGTAAAGAAATAAAATAAAAATCGGTTAAAGAGACAGTGTGCTGTTTACCAGGCTGCAGGAAGAAACTTCCCAAGCAGCAGCCAGAACTTGCCTAAAGTTGCTCAAGCCCTTTTAATCTGCGGGAGCGCTCAGCAAAGCCTTTCTCCCAGGCTGCTGCGCCTCTGTGCTGGAGTGTCTGCAGAGCCTATGTGGCACTCTTAGAGAACTGCTAAGAGTTTTAGTATGCCTCTGCCCTTGCTTTATAACACCGGTGCGTTTGCATATCATCTCAGTCTCTTGTTTTTAATCCATCGAAATCAAGTGCTATCGATGAGCACATATCCTGAGACAGGAGCTGACAGAAAGCCTGTGCCAACCCAGCAAACCTCAGCCTGCATTGCTCACTGGTAAGCCTGACTCTGAATGGTCACAAATTAGAGCTTAAGAGAAAGCCTATGTGATTTACAGAGAGTTAGTACGAGAGGTCACTTCCACACACCTTTGTTGTGTGTGATAAGACCCTTCCCTTAAGGCTGGTGACTTTGGTAAATTGTTGGTAAGGCTTTTAGACAATTGAGCATTTTCTCCTTCAGTTGTGAGGAGAGAGTTGAAATAGTTTCTGGACAGATTCAACACAATACCAGGAAGGAGTAGGACCCTCTAAAAGTTCATCTCTGCTGCTCTTTCTCATGACAGTTATCTCTGTCTTATACTTTAACCATTTACACACACGTGTGTGCACACACCAGCACTTTTTTTTTTTTCCATTTCAATACAGGTATTGAACTCCAAAGGTACTGTGTTTGCTCTCCGGGGTGAATGGAGGTTCAAGATGGTCCTTGAACTCTTCTTTGTGCCTGCTGCACACAAAGTGACAGCAGGATCCGTTAAACACAGTGTCTTGGACTCTTTCTAGATAAGGACTCAGGAGAGTAGGTGACGGGACCACCAATCATCTAGCTGTGTTTCCTACCCAGCAGTAGGTTGGTATTACTGACTCCTAGAGGGGAGGGCACTTGTGGAGACATTTTGGCAGTTGTGAGTTGCCATCCTTACTGACTCTCTCCTGCGCTGGGAACCAGGCCTGCTGTCTGCTTCTGCCTCACTGGTGGAAATGCCCAAGTCAGAGTCGACATTTGTCTAAGCATCTTGGTAACTGGATAGGCACAGGTGCCATGAGTGTGTGAATTTGCAGAACGTTTAACACAGGTTGATAATTCACATAGCCTCACAAGGATGAGCCTGAATCAGAACACACTCCTAAGAATATGCTTGGATGGGCTGGAGAGATGACTCAGTGGTTAAGAGCACTGACTGCTCTTCTGAAGGTCCTGAGTTCAATTCCCAGCACCCACATGGTGGCTCAAAACCATCTGTAATGGGATCCAATGCTCTCTTAAAAAAATAAATAAATAAAAGAATGTGCTTGGATGCCACACGTAGAGAGCATAAGCTTTGTGTACCTGCAGGTCCCAGATTCCTGATGAACAGAGCCGAGGGGAGTGGAACCTCCTTTCCAAATGCATCCCTATTTTACAGTTACGGGCGCAGAAAATCCGGCTATCACATGGGATGCCCAGTGCTCCTCCCGCACACGCCTTCACGTACACTGTATCTAGCCCCTTTCTTCTGACTGCTGTTCCTGTTTAGCTCTCTCTTGCCTTTGGTGGTTTTCCATTTGCCTGGGAACCTCTGTCCCTGTGTTTCCAATCATCCATTCAGGCTCTGGAAGGACTATTCCCCCAAATGAACATTCCCTGGTCAAAATCAGCACCCAGGGGGCAGAATCAAAAGAGATGACAACACAAAAATCTAATATTCCTCAAAACAAAGATCTCATGGGGTGTTGGTCAACCCCGCCTTCCAGCTTACCACTGTGCACGTAAATATATCATAAGGAGGTCCCCGGAGAGCGACGCTGAACGCTGAGGGCCTTATTTAACTGAGGAGACATCTGACATGGATTTAAGGAAAGAAAGTAGAAAAAAAAGGATCGGTCACCCGTCGATTTAAGAAGTACTCAGGATCCATCCCATAAACAGTTACCAACCCCATACACTATTGTGTATAGCAAGTGCTAGCTGACAGGAGCCTGATATAGCTGTCTTCTGAGAGGCTTTGCTGGTGCCTGACAAATACAGAAGTTGATGCTCACAGCCAATCATTGGACTGAGCACAGGGTCCCCAATGGAGGAGCTAGAGAAAGGACCCAAGGAGCTCAAGGGGTTTGCAGCCCCATAGGAGGAACAACAATATGAACTAACCAGTAACCCCCAGAGCTCCCAGGGACTAAACTACCAACCATGGAGGGACCCATGGCTCCAGCTACATATGTAGCAGAGGATGGCTTTTTCAGATATCAATGAGAGGAGAGGTCATTGGTCCTGTGAAGGCTCAATGCCTCAGTGTAGGGGAATGCCAGGACAGGAAAGTGGGAGTGGGTGGGTTGGTGAGGGGGGGATGGGTTAGGGGTTTTTTTGTAGGGGAAAGGAGGAAAGGGAATAACATTTGAAATGTAAATAAAGCAATATCTAATAAAAAAAAAGAAGTACTCTGGACAGAGAAGTCAGCTGCTCCCACACCCTCTGGAAGAGTATTCCACAAATTCCAAACCAGTAAAAGTCGTATACATATATATTCACTGTGTGTAGGACCGATTAAACTAAACTGAAGATTGATGTTTCTGTTGAAAATTTCCCTAAAGTGTCTAATTAATACCTTTTGGTATCTTTATAGAGGACCCAGAAACTTTACTCTTAGTTCTAGTAGCTGGAATTTCTCAAAACAGGTGGCGGTATGAGTCCTTGGGATGTTCCTGAAGAGCTTTGAGAGTTGCTGGGGAGACATGTGAGAGTATATACTGAGCCATAGGGCCAAGACCTGGGAATTCAACAGGCTCCTCAGTGGACACTCCAGGTCAGACCAGGAGGACCCCACACCTACAGAACCCCCCTCTGGGGTCTAAGCTCTGTCAAGTAGAGTAAGAGGCAAGCACTCCCCAGAAAAAGGATGTGCATCAGTCTGTAGGCAAGCATCCAATTAATTCTTAGTAAAGTCTAGGAAATGGGAACTGAGTTCGATGTTCCCTCGAGAAAACGTGTAGACAGTCTTTAGAAGGCTAGTATTTTGACCAAAAAATCACCTGCAGGTTTAACTGGCAATGCTCAGCTTGCCGGGTGATTAAGTGTTTCAGGATCCAACACGATAAACCTGCAGAGTATGATTTCCTCAGAGAGAGACCGATTTAAAGTAGTTACCCCACATAGAAATAGAAATACTACATAATTCCATGATAGTGTTTTAATTCTCGTAATTATCTATCTATCTATCTATCTATCTATCTATCTATCTATCTATCTATCTATCGATCGATCATCTACTTATCAATCAATCATCTATGTATTTATATTCTTTTGAGCCACTTGTCTGCAATCTATCATCCATCTATCAGTAATCCATGCACTTATCAATTTATATGACTTTTCCATCATGTATTATGATAGATTAATCTATTTATTATTTATCTGCCTCTCTTTCTACTTATTATCTACCTATTTGTCTATTTGCCTCTCATCTGTTTCTATCCATTTATCAGATGTTACTTACTAATCATATATGTATCTTCTATCACCTATATGTTCAATCTACCTACAACCACATACCTCCCCCTTCCCTCCCTCCCTCCCTCCCTCCCTCCCTCCCTCCCTCGCTCCCTCCCTTCCTCCCTCTCTCCCTCCTTCCCTGCCAACTACCTTCCTTCCTTTGACTTACCTTTCTCATTCTATATGCTTTACCACTGCAGGCAGGCACAGACCTAGTCTAGGAAGGAAGTGAGCAGTGTGCAGGAAGGCAACTGCCAGAGTACAGAATGCGATAAAGACCCAGTGCTTCCCTTCCAGCTCCCTGGCTTTAGGATGCTCAGGCCTCTTAGTCACAGATCTTTATGTGGGAAACAGGGGAGTGTATCATTGCCTCCTGGCCATAGTGGTTAAATGTAATTCATGAAAGACTGGAATGGATTAGACCAGTTTTTAGGAAAACTATGCATAAAATTTGAAAATACTATACATTCATGGTTGACATTTTAAATGAAAACAAATTCCAGATAGATTAAAAAAAAATCCGGTGTAACGGACAGAACTATGGAATCACTCTAGAAGACATGGAATGTTTTAAGGATTAGTTAAAAATATTCTTATGTCTGGTAATATCTTAAAGTGTTGCATAAACTTCTAAAAGCAGAGTGATACGTTCATCCATTATTTGGCCAAAAATCAAATGCTCGATACTATAATATATATGTATATATATATGTATATATCATATATCATATGATATATATATCATATGTGTATATATACATACATATGATATATATATATAATTCATGTTATAGCCAAAAGGCTGACCCTTAATATGTAAAGAGCTCCTACAATCCCAAGATGCAAAGGACAAGTACTCAATGAAGCAATAGGCACAAAATATGAATATGTCAAAAACTACAGGTGACTGTTAGATACACAAAAGGTATCCAACTTTATTCTTTTTTAAACTAATTAACTCATTTGCTTACTTTTGTTTAAGTGGAGACATGGTCTCACATAGCCTAGGATAGCCTAGAACTCACTCTGATACCAAGTTTGTCTTTGAGTTCTAATTCTCCGACTCTATCTCCCAAGCACAGGAATTACAAGTGTGTGCCACCATGCTCACACCACCTAGGGGTTCAGCTTTATTTTTACTGAACTTTGCATAGTGATAGCACTATACTGTCATCCTTATTGCTAAGACATGGAGAGAGATGTAGGAGCTTGTTGACACACAAATGTGAAGGCCAGTTTTTGAAATGAAGTGCCAATTGTCTCAGTCTACTGAAAGGTTCTTGCAAGACTTATCAAAAAGGCACACACATATTCCTGTGCTCAGTCAGTACCTGTGCCTTCAGAAATGTTTCCCATGGCCACAGCCATTAGGGAAACAGTGTTTGTAAAATAAAGGTTAGTCAGAGGAATGGATGCCTCTCCCTGGGGACCTGGTAAGTGCTCCCTGGTGCCGTGCCATGGAATCCAATCCTTTATTTATTATTTAGGAGCCTCCACAAGGGACAATTCACAGCGCAACCAAACGACAAGGGTGTCATGGTTGCTAGGACATAGTCTTCTGGATACAAACTAAGACAAAAAAGGGGTCAGAACAGGAAGAAGCCTATCAAGTAATGCAAGTTCTCGCTATTAGAGAAAGCAGACTCATGCATGCAGGGTACCCCTGGGACATCTGAGAGGTCAACGGGTCTTCTCCTCTCTGCTTTCCCTGGGAGGGAGGAGCCAGTCCACAGGTGTGCAAACTGCACACTTGGCTCTTGTTCCTTTTGAATTCTGGAAGTGAGTTGTCATTTGGTTTCATTTTTTTTCTTAACTTTCAAAATATATATTAATTTTATTTTGTGTGTATGACTGTTTTGCCTACATGTGTGTATGTGAACCATATGTATGCTTGGAGTTTGTGGAAATCAAAAGAAGGCATTCAATTTTCTGGAACTGGAGTTACAGATGATTGTGAAATGCCATCTCGGTACTGGGAATTGAATCCAGGTCCTCTGGAAAAACAAGTTCTCCTAACTGCTGAGCTATCTTTTCAGCTCTGTGACTTATCGTCTAAGCAGTCTGATATAGTTTGAAGGGTTTGTGGCTATTCCACCATGAAGTGAAGTTTCTAAAAGCCTTCAGAAGTTAGGATATGTGTGGATGCTCTAAGCAAAGAGCACAGAGCTGTGACCAGTGAGCAAGACGAACTGTTGGATTTGTACTGATCAAATAACTTAAAAAAAATTCTTGCTAAGCCTTCCTCTTATCTATATAAAAAAGTTCAAGCGATTGGCATGAATGTTTCCCTTCTTACTTTTAGGAATAAAACTTTTATACCAACAAAGAAGGTTACATAAATATCACATGCTTTCTCTCATTTGCACATTCTGGATTTTATTTAGTCACAGACATTGAGTATATAGGACATGAAGGCAGAAAAGCCAGGACTCTCTGAGGGAACAAGAAACTCCTGGTGGAGGAGGGTTGGGGGTCCTCATGGTCAAAACACACAATCCACATGAAGGGAGTGTCTTTATGACACACGCCACTATGCACCATGAATAGAGGCTAATAAAATTGCATTAAAAATAAAATCCACTTCTGCCTCTCATAACATTTAATTGTTCCAGAAAAGACATGCACCATTACCGCTTTAGTAGGCTTGGTGTTCTTCTAGAATCAGAAGTGTTATGACACAGGGCAGGGGGTCTTACAGTTCGGGAGACATTCACAGCCATGGTTTCCAGTACAGTTTTATCCTTTTGCTGTTTGCCTAGGAGGAAGAAAAACAGAGTCCAGAGATTAGGCAAACATAAACTCCAGCCAGGCCTCTGGGAGAGATCCTGATCCTAATTCTCACCCCACCCGATTCCTGCAGCCAGCCGTGTGCAGTGTGCTCAGAGGCAATGCAGTTTGTATCTACCGAAGAAACAAATGGGTTCCCTTACTGTGGTGCCTCTGACCCAGCATCTCCAGCTCTCCTTGCTCTCTGTTACCTGGAGTATGTTCACAAGTGGGGGCTAGGGCAGCCTGGGTATGACAATGGTGCTTCTCCTTCTTAGTCTTCCTGGGGGATGAGTGATGGAGCCAGCTGGGTTTCCTCCACTCTCAGTGCTCCTGGCCCCATCTGAGTCCTGACATAAGTCAGAGCTATCTGAGAGGAGGAATCTCAATTGAGAAAATGCTTCCTTAAAAATGCCTACGTGTCTGAAGGCATTTTCTTGATTAATGAGTGATGTGGGAGGGCCCAGATCACTCTAGGTGGGGCCACCTTTGGGCATGTGGCCCTGGGTGCTATAAGAAATCAGGCTGAGTGAGTCATGGGGAGCAAGCCTGTAAGCATCACTCCTTCATGGCTTCTCTATCACATCCTACCCCCAGGTTCCTGCCTTGAGTTCCTCCCATGATAGACTGTGCTCTGCAAGGTAGAAAAAACAAACAAACAAACAACCCCTCTCCTCCCCAAGTTGGTTTTTGTCAGGATTTTATCACAGCAATAGAAATAGATTATGACAGAAATCTACCTTGATGAGATGTTTTCCAGAGGAGTATGGTGTGTATAAAGCCAATGGCTTCATTGTAAAGTTGGGATAGGTTACCCCAGGATGCCAGTAGCATGGACTTCCAGGAATCCCATAAAACTGGGTGTGTCCACTTGGCTGATCAGTAACTCTTGGCTGGGTAACCTAGTACAGGATACACATATGTACATGACAGGAGGCGAGGAGCAGGCACTCAGAGCCCTTGCCAGGTTACAGTAAGATTAGCAACTCGAGGCCTTTCTTGTCTCATGGGTGAAAACCCTCACAGGGGGTCCAAGGAGAGTTGGAAGGCACCTGTTAGGCACTGTCCCTCTTGAAGAGGGTGAGTACTACAAGAAATGTGAAGCCTGTTTTTGGGATGCAGTGACTTAAACTGCCCCTTGTTGCTTCCATTTACCCTCCTCAGATCCTGGGATCTGAGGTGGGCACCATGATGGAGTTAGGGGTATGGCTACTACCCCAGCAGTGAGGCTTCACAGGAAACTGTACTGTCCTGGAAGGTGTGTTCTGTGAATAGAACTCTTGGTGCCTTCACCCTGAAACCATACATCCTTGCCGTATGTACCAGATAGCACACTGCACTGACGCCAAGACAAATTTCCTGACAGAAAACAAATATCCTGAGATGAATGTGCTGGCCCAGCCATACTTGTGATCCCAGTGTACTCTGCCTGGAGGCAGGAAGATCACAAGTTGGATGGCAGCCTAGGCTACATCATGAGACCTCGTCTCAAAAATGTAGAACAAAAGCATCCTGGAAAAAATATTTCCAAATATCTCCTTTCAGCTGCAAGCTTGTCTCTGCAGTTTCTAAAGGAAGAAGGTATCCAGAACTCCAGGACGCTAGGTTGAGTGACATATGCCTCCCTCCCACACCTTGCCATTACAAAGAGGGCACAAGCATGTCATTAAAAATACATGGACAGGAGAAAGGCACCAATTATAGTTCATATGATATGAGTGATCGATATAATTAAGAAATGACCTCCACTAAAAAGACTAATGAAGAGTGTATCCTAGCCTAGCTGATATTGCATGAACCAATTAAATATTTAGCAAGTGCTAAGGCGCAGGGAAAGATGCTGTGGGTAGGCATGCCATATTTCTACAGCGAAGGGGACTCTGAGACTACATCACAGTCATATGCAACGCATGGGAAGTGTATAATGGTTAGTATCCCTGAATGGGGCAGGAAGGACCAGGTGGGACAGTTGTCAAGGACTTCTCTTGTATTTTTAACCCTGCACCAAGTGCTCGGAATTAGGCTCAGGGGGGAAGCTCCATTGATTAAGGGGTGGGAATGTAAGTCAGTTGCTTGAATGTTTGCTAGCAGGTATGTATCCCTGCATCTCACGCCAGCACGACATAAAGCTGGGGATGGATAGCATGCCTGAAATGCAAGCACTGACGAAGTGGGGACCGGAAGATCAGAAGTTCAAGGTCACCCTTGGCTATATAACAAGTTTGAGGTTAGCAAGGGCTACATGAGACCCTGTCTGTAAAAAAATAGAACAAAGAAAAAAGAAAAAAATGGTATGATCTTACAATTCTAGTTCTTACAGGTTCTTGGTCATCTTTTCAAGTAAACTGTACCACTGACCCACATAGGAGGCAGTAAAGATTCTGAAAATGGAAACAGAAGGAGGAAATGATAATGTTTTTCATAAGAAAGACACCCAAAGACGGTTTGTCATGACAGTGTAGCCTGCACTGCTCATCTTCTGCCGTTTATGATAGTCTGTGTTAGCTGCTACACTGAACACCTCTGCATCAGTGCCTGCAGTGTCTGTATTTCCTCTGACAGATGGTAACCCAGGGGTCCTGGCTCCTCTGATTGTGGCAGTGCTATCTGTTCCATGGGGCCTCTTTGGAGTCCACTGCATCCCTTTTACTAAGCTACCAAAGAGCAGAGAGCTGTGGGTAGCCACCAATGCACCAGAGATGCCTTTACCTCAACTCAACACTAGTAAGAGACAGCTCCTGGTTCTACCTGCTGACAAGAGGCCCTCAGAGAGATGAATGGACTGTTCCTTATACTGCATGGCATGTCTTTGCAATCCACCCTTTCCAAGGATGAAAAGTCTACCTACAGAAGGCAGATACGATGCTCTAGGAATCCTCTGCAAGAGAAGGGCTGGGTGGTGCTGTTCTCCTCTGGAACAGGTCTACCCTTTTCCTTTCCCAGCTCAGCTCTTTTGAGGAACTCTCTGGAGCAGGAGGAAAACACCACGTCATCCTTCTTTCTCGAAGTCATATGGGTTGCACGGCGGCTGCTTAAAGCTTGGGTGCAGATGATGATGACTTGCTGACATGGAATGTGAGCTAACTCCGAAGCTGAGCTGGCTGTTCCCAGGCAGGAGTGCGCACTCTCCTCTCTCTGTGGATGCTGGAGAAGCTCAGAATGTGGCACTTCAGCTGAGCAGTTGGGAGAACAATTCGAAATGGAGTTGCCTGGACTGCGACTTGCAACTCTGGGGTCCAAGAGGCAAACGGAGAGCCTAGGTCTCCCCTTTAGAGGACACTACAAGCTTCCATTGTGGGGCACTCCTTAGAGTGCAACTTTCTGTCCTGTTAGGGCTGGCTCCAGGGGTGCCTGTGGGCCCATTGGATCCTTAACTTGCCATGGCATCTTAGCAAAAGCTAAGCAGCTAGGTTCCTGAGAGGCGCAAAGCCAGAGCATGTGTGAACATAAGCTGGCCGCATTCTATGGGACATGCCTCAAGTCTTGTGGGATAAAACAGTCCCATCCCCATAGGAGCAGACTTTATTCCATGTAGACAAGATAGAAAATGACCGAAAGATAGAAATGGATGTTTGAACAAACTTCAAGGCATTTCTTATCAAAAGATATAGACAGTGTCCACAGCTGAAGGCCTGCCCTTCTTCACCTGCTGTGGTCCGGTCCTGCCTTCCAAGTGTTAGGGAACATCAGTTCAGTGTCCACTTTGCCTTCTCACAAGTTTATCTCCTTGTTAAGGTGCCCACTCATCTAAGGAACATGTTTGCCTTCTAGAAAAAAAATTCCCTCAACCCCCTCTGAGCTAGAGGCTTGAAGCATCGCTTGTGCATGATTGGTGGAATTATTTGGGGGCACTGAAGTTAGCATGGAGACATTTCTTATCCCCAGAGACAGTTATAGAAATGATATTCTATCTCAGAGACCTCTTAGTCAGGCGTGAAAATGATAAACAAATAGAAATAAATAAATAAACCTCAAAAAGTAACTCACAAACATTTTTTTTCCAAATATAAAGTGCTCGAGCTATTGTATCCCGAGGGTATGGAATTAACTTGCACAATGATAATTTATATTTTATGTGGGTTTTATTTTTATACACCTGCTTTTCTTTGCAATTCATGAAAAAAACATATTGATATCAAGGCAATTGTTGCTGTCATGGAATTCATAATCCTAACTGGGAGCTTTCACATCAATATGACACGTCTCTTTTATGCTAACTCTGGCAATTTAGAAAAAAAATACAGGTTATAAACAGCTAATAAAACTTCCCCATTTGTGAGTCTGATACATTTCTTTCTCTTCAGTGGAGTGGAGTTTTCATTGGCTTTGAGGAAATCTCTGTAGCGTGGTATGTGGAGGAGCAGTGTGTATGTCCACCTGGGGGAGTTACTGCACAACTTTCTGTCTCACTCATCACATACAGTTTCAGATTATGGTTCATTTTGGGAATTTAGGCACATGGATTTGAGAGTAAAGCTTGTAAAATGCCCCCAGTATCCTACATCTGAGGCATTCTTATATTTAAGGCATATGATTGAATCAACAACCTTGGCTTGTTCAAAGCCACCTGTGAGAGAGTTTGGACTTTGTTGGTCAGGCTGCCTGAGTACAACAGACCCTTGGAAGTATGGAAACCATGGCCTCCAAAGACCAGCTATTGTGCTTTGAATATGAACTGTCTCCCATAAGCTTGCGTGTTCAGTCATGAGGTTCCCAGAGGATGGTATTGTCTTGGAGATTGTAGAGCCTTTGAGAAGTGGAGTGTAGCTGAAGATTACTGCAGTTGAGACTTGAGGTTTGACAGCCTAACCTACTTTCTGTTTGTCTTCTGCTTCCTGACTAGGTATACAATGTGACCAGCCACCTCATGCTTCTACTGCCATGCCTGCCCCTCCATGATAGACTGTATGTTCTTTAACTGTGGGTTGAAGTAAACCTTAGTCTTTTAAGTTGCCTTGTGTCTGGCATTGGGTTATAGAAGCAAGGACAGTAATGAATACATGAGCAAAGTTTGGTTGGAGGAACTGAACTTGACCTCATATAGGTCCACATATCATGAGATACTGCTCTCTGTCCTTTCCGCGTTGCTGAAGGTATCTTGATTCCTAGGCAGTGTATTAGTCAGGGTTTTCTAGAGTCACAGAACATATGGATAGTCTCTATATAGTTAGGGAATTTGTTGATGACTTACAGTCTTTAGTCCAACTCCCCAAACAATGGTCAGCAGCAGCTGTGGATGGAATCCCAAGGATCTAGCAGTTGCTCAGTCCCACAAGGGAAGCAGGAGAAGAAGAGTGAATCTTCCTTCTTCCAATGTACTTATGTAGGTCTCCAGCAGAAGGTGTGGCCCAGATTAAAGGTGTGTGCCACCACACCTTTAATCCCAGATGACCTTGAACTCAGAGATCTCTGTGTCTTAATCTTCTGGAATTCATAGCCACTATTCCTCAAGATCTCCAGAAACTTGTTTCTCTGAGCCTCCGGATTAGGATCACAGGTGAGCCTTCCAATCCTGGATTGTAGTTCATTCCAGATATAGTCAAGTTGACAACCAGGAATAGCCACTACAGGAAGTATCACAGGCGCTGGGGGCAGGGGAACGGGATGGCTTCCTGGCTGCCAGAATCAGAACCCTAGATCTCTGCAGGCGTCTCTCATTCTCCCATGGTGTTTGTTTAACCCCTTGATCTTTGATTCAGTCTACCTGATAATCACCTCCCACCACACCCACCACAGCGATGCATGGGGTTGGGGAAGGGATGTTATCCAGATGTGGCAGATCAAGTGCTCCCATTCAGTCACTCTCAGCCCCGCCCACTGTAAACTCATTGGACATAGAGCTGGGCCACCGCTGGACTTCTTGAGGTATAGGAGGGTGTAAGGCATCGCTTCATCCCTTCTGGCTTTCTGCTCTGGGTACCCAAACTCCCTGTCTTCTTGATATCTTGTGACAATATAGGACAAGTCCAGTCTTGCCAGGCTTGCTCATGTGTATCTAGTAAGTATCCAACTTCATTGAGCTGGCCTTTGTGTGCCAGGTCTCTCTTCAAGACAGAGTAGGCTCTCCTCCCTGGACAGCCAGAGAAGACAGGCTGAGAAAGTTCTCTTAGGGCATCTGTGTGTCAGTCATGGCTATGAGGTGTTGACACTCATGAGAGGATTGGTTAAGAGGTGTTTTGGCATTTGCATGGTCTGCCATCACAAAGGTCAGAACAACTGGAGTGTAGAGTCTCTCTATGTCTATCCTCCCCAGCTCTAAAACAAACTCAGAAACTTGTGGGGGGCAAGGCTGGAACAGTTTTCATTCTTTAGGAAACTTTTGGGGTGTTCTTCTTTCTGGGGATTCACAAGGATTCATGAGATTCTTGTAGGCCTGGGGGCTACTTTTAGGAACTGTAAGAATTGTACAGGGCCTTTATGGCTCAGTTGATTGCACCATGACTTCTATTTTTTTGGAGAACACAATGGACTCCACATAGGTTCTACGTTCATGTCCAGTCTTGGAGAGAGAGAGAGAGAGAGAGAGAGAGAGAGAGAGAGAGAGAGAGAGAGAGAGAGAGAGAGAGAGAGAGAGAAAGGAGGAGGACAAGACAAGATAGACCGCAGCAGAGAAATGTGTTCTGGGGTGAGGCATCCATCTTGTGAAATTCAGTTGAACGCTCTTGAGGGATGGACAGAAGACTCACTAGTGTTCAAATGCTGACAGTGGCCTGATGCCGCAGAAGGCAAGGCTGGTCTTTGACACCCTGAGAGTGTGGAGGGACTGTGGCATTTGGAGGCCTGGGAGTGACACTTCATACTTGAGACTTGTTCCTCACTCTCAGATTCAGGGTAACACCATCTGTTCCTCCTTCAATGCTCTTCTGTCAATCACTGAACTGTCAACTCCATCTTAGTCACTTCACAGGGAGCAGAAGCTTCATCTGCAAGAAACAGTCGTTGCCTTTGCCCCCGCCCCTCCTCTGAAGACCCCACATCATTCTTCCATTGCGCACTGCTCTGTCTCTTCTCTGGCATTTGCCTCTGGCTTCTGCATCCTCAGCAATTTCTCTGTATTCTAGTATATTCTCGGACCTTACCTTGGTCATGCCTGGGTCTCTAGTCAGAGGTGGGTGGGGGTGATGTGGGGGCGTCCCTCTAGGCAATCTGGGGCCACAGGTATCTTTCACACTGTCCTCAGACACATGAGTGTTTTTCATGTTGCAATACAAATACCTGCTTTGCTCATCCACTGCTGCAGAAAAAGAAGAGGAGAGAAGGGAAGGGAGAGGAAGTGAAGACAGCAGGCAGGGATTGCAAGCAAGAGATTGTACTCTGGAGGAGCAAGGTAGCCAGGCTGTCTCAGGCAATGGGATAGCGCTTGGCCTGCCAAGTGTGCTTCTTCTGCAACCCGGCCATGGGGGGAGGGGAGAAAATGGAGCATTAGGGAGCATCAGACAAAGACCTAGGTTACTTATACTCTGATGCTACATGTTTGCTCTCCAGGAGAAATAGTGCAAACATGAAAAGCTACTTTTGAAGTGAACTTCAAAACTCATTTTGAAGTGATGTGATTAGTCTAGAGAGTCAAGGACAGTTCCAGTTTCCCAGTATTTTGTGAAAATGAACTTGCCCCATGGGCTTTGCAAACTTGAACCCCAGAGCCTCAGTTATGTAGAAGACTCCATGCTCTAACGTTCTGGGACACTTAGTCCTCATCTGGAAGAGCTGAGATGGAAACTCACTTGAGGGACACAATGCCCAGTGCCTGTACCCTCTGCAGAGGCAGTGGCAGGGATAGGCAGGAACCTACCAACTGCTCTCTCAAGATCACAACTTTCCCCTTTCCCAGGAAAAAGTAGCATTATTATTATATTTTTAATTCCCTAATGTGTGACCCAGCGGTCCGTATCATCTTACAGAGGCTGAATAGGAAGGATGGGGCCGGGCTGTGCGGTCAGTGTTTTCAATATCCCCCCTGCCAGCCATTACATCACCCAGCCCCGTCTCTAAGAGGATTTTCAGCAGGATTGGCTTCGTTATTAAAATAGTAATTAATTTTTTCCTCTCCACAAAACCCAGGACCTTCAGATGCGGCCTCGGGAGAGAGGGCGATCTCCTTTGAAATGGTCTTTCTGGCAGCCGTAATCGGCTCTCCAGCCTGCGGTACACATGTTCCCCCGTAAATGTGATTAAAGAGCCACACAAAACCCCCTTGCAGAAAATTAATTCAGTTTCCAGAATAAAAAGTCTGATAAAGTTGTGCGATGGTCCGGTGACAACGCATAATAGAAGGGTAGAGTTTGATCCCCTTGACGGATAAATGAACGGCCAGAAAGGTCCGGGAGTTCCCAGAGTAAAAACATCTGCTGCAGCTAATTCACTTTAGCTTGGGGTGGGAGATTCATTAGCCATATCAGGCTGCAGAGTCTCAGATGCCACCAGGAAGTCCCGTTTCTCAGGCTGGGACACCATGTGACCTCCAGGCCTGTTGTGAGGCCCTGACTCACTCCACACTGGGGACGAGCATCTCCTGGAGAACCTGGAAGCTGTTGAGTTTGTTGTGAGTAGGGGTGCAACCTTGGTGCTTAGGGCTGACTCCCCAGCTGGCTTCTGTGACCTGTGCATGCAGGTGCTAGCAGACAGTCTCATTCTTCTACCTAGCAGCAGAATGGCTTCTTGAATTTGCTAATGTAGGTTTTGTTTCCTGCTCTAGGGGCAGGTTGGTGGCACCTGTCCCTGTCCTGAGGATTAGGGGAGATTCCTGTCCCAGTTTTCAGTGATGATTTTGAATGGAGACTCAGAGACCACAGTCTCCCTTCTTCCTTCTGGGAAGGTGGAGGGAGAGGAAGCCACGCCTCTGACACACCCTGGAGCCCTTGAGGTGATTGATTAGCACTTCGAAGTTCCCCTGTACTTTAGACTTCAGAATATGAATTACTTGGAAAAGGTTTATTTTTTGCAGGGTTATTAGCCAAGGAGCCCCAAGGTGACATTATCCCAAATTTTGATTAGCTTCTGCATTTAGTGACAGCGGTCTATAGGAAAAGGAAAGGCCATAGCGATACAGAGAACCTGCGTAAAGATGAAGGCGGAAGTCTGTGTGATGCAGCCATGTACCAAGAAAAACCTTGAGTGGCAGGAACTGGAAGAGGCTGGAAGGTCCTGTATGGATCCCCAGGGGACATCTGGTCCTATAGACACCTCATGTCTGAACTTGGACCCTTGGAGCTATTAGGGAGCAGTCCTCTATTATGTTAAGCACCTCACTGTCCAGTTTTAGTCTCAATAGACAAAAATAGGGGCCGCCCATGACCCACAAACTCAGGGTCTCAGGTCCTCTTGAATCCCCATGAGCAGGCAACAAGGGACCTCAGGCCCCAGTGTTCTCAGTCAACCCCATTACCGGATGCAGTCTCTGTCTCCCTGCCTCTCTTTGAGCATAAACAACCATGCTCCTTGTTGAGTAAAAGTTAAAAAGTTGCCATTGAACACTGGAAAACAGAGAAAGAAATGCAATTCCAATCCCAAGTCTGCTGTCATCTAAAGGGCATTTACCATTTCTAGCTTCATATAAAATAGTGTAGCCTTCTCAGACAGGGTCGAGTTAGAGGAGGAACTCCATGAAGCCACAAGCCACAACGGCTTTACACGAGGCCCATTCCCTCAGATCAGAGGTAAGAACAGCGTGGCCAAGTATTCTTCCTACTCTAGAGGAGATAAGGAGATGCAGGGTAAAGCGTATCTTAGAGCGGCAACTTCTGTACTGAAATAATAATTAATACACTTGAATGAGAGGATGCTTTTCCACAGCAAGCCCCGGTCCCTGCAACCTCGTGTATTTAAACACAATGATCACTGACAATCATCCACTTGAAATCACTCCAGGTTTTTGTGTTCGTGTAGGAATGCATGAGAAATAAAAATGAGATTTGCATTCTCGCCATGGTGCTATCACTGGCTTTGCATCTAGACTGAAAATCTTCAGAGCTGGCAGGGCTGAGACCCTTCCCCATTTCATAGTTGGTTTAATGCACTGATCAGCCTGCAGAGAATGTCTGTCCGAGGACGGCATGTGTGGATCCAGGCCCCAACCTGTGTGGGGACACAGCCTGGGGACGTCGGGGCTGGAGTATGTGGCAGCTTGGGCACATAATACCAAGGCAGATCAGTGGGTTTAGTTTTTCCCGAATATGGTCAAGCAATCAGTGAAAGGCTCTGTGGTGCAACTGAGTCTTGACAAAGCCATGACTGAAGTTGTGAGGTCACACTGTGTGCACAGTTCCGGATCTTCAGGGATGTTGTACACTCTTAGAGGCTCCACCACCGCCTCAGCTGCTCAGTGTCTCTGTGCAGTGACTGTGCCTCCTCTTGGCCACACCGAGACTCACATAGGTGTCAACTGTGAGTAGATTCTCTCTCACAGTTCTTGTTACATGAGTTTACTGTTGTTCCTCAATTAAAACCACCCATGTCTACCAGGTTTCACTCAGACACCCTTAAGTCTCCCTCCCTGAAAAAGACACAGGCTGCAAAGTTAAGTCTGCTGTTCCATATAGCACTAGGAAGGAAGTCACTGGGTACCCGTTACCAGGGAGGAGTGCTCCTTTAAGGTCTCCCCTCCTCAGCAGCCCCACTCAGCTCTGCAGGTATGGGCTAATTGTTCAGTTATAAGTGGAGGAGAGATGAAAGGGCAGGAAATGGCTGCCCTGGCCCTGGAGGTAACATCTGCAGAAAAAGGAGTGCGCCTGAAAATGAAGTGCTAATGAGTGTCCAGCCTCAGCTCCGATGCAGAGAGCACCACGGTGTGCAGACAAACCCTTCCTGTGGCTGAGGGGTTTGGTCAGACAGGACAACCTTTCATTTTTAGGTCCATAGGTCTGAGCAGTGGAGGGATCCAAGGGCCCTGCATTTTAGGTTCATTTCCCTTATGGAAGTTCCTCAACCTTCTCTTGCCTCAAGGGCAGTTCTTCACCTGAGGGTCTTTCCTCCGTTTCTTTCAATTCTCCCAGGCTTGCAGATGGAAGTTCACTTCTATGGGCTTCAAGAGATGTGTAGGGAGGGTTATGTAGTATGCCAGAGTAGCCTTCTATAGGAAAAGGACCCTTGATTTTAAACTCTTAGTGGGAAATTTCTCAAACTTTTGTATAAATGGCAAGAAAAAGGTTAAATTAAAAAAAAATTATTTTATTAAGAAAATTTAAGCCAGGTAGTGCTGGTGCACAGCTTGAATCTCAGCACTTGGGAGGCAGAGGCAGGCACATCTCTGAGTTCAAGGCCAGCCTGGTCTACAGAGAAAGTTCCAGGATAGTGATGGCTACAACAGAGAAACCCTGTCTTGAAAAATATTTGTGTGGGTGTGTCTCTCTCTGTGTGTGTGTGTGTCTGTGTGTGTTTGCGTGTATGTATGTGTATGTGTGTGTATGTGTGTGTGCATGTGTGTGTATGTGTGTTTGTGTGTGTGTGAATGTGTATGTGTGTGTATATGTGTGTATGTGTGTGTGAATGTGTATGTGTGTGTGTATGTGTGTGAATGTGTGTGTGTGTGAATGTGTGTGTGCATGTGTGTGTGTATGTGTGTTTGTGTGTGTGTATGTGTGTGTGAATGTGTATGTGTATGTTTGTATATGTGTGTGTATGTGTGTGTGAATGTGTATGTGTGTGTGTATGTGTGTATGTGTGTGTGAATGTGTATGTGTGTGTGTATGTGTGTGAATGTGTGTGTGTGTGAATGTGTGTGTGCATGTGTGTGTGTATGTGTGTTTGTGTGTGTGTATGTGTGTGTGAATGTGTATGTGTATGTTTGTATATGTGTGTGTATGTGTGTGTGAATGTGTATGTGTATGTTTGTATATGTGTGTGTATGTGTGTGTGAATGTGTATGTGTGTGTATATGTGTGTGTGTGTGTGTTTGTGCGTATTTCACATGTAAGCAGTTCAAGTCCTCATGGAATCCAGAAGAGGATGATAAAGAGGATGGACTCAGAGGCGGCTGTGAAATCCGTGAGATGCCTGATTTGGTGTGGGGAACTCGAGTTGGGTCCACTGAGCCATTGCTTCAGCCTTGAGTGTATACTTAGAGATCAAAATACAAGAAGTGCTACCATTGCCTGCTCTTTTCACTTTATATGGCATTGCTGCCTTGTGGGTAGAGTAGGCTCAGCCCAAGGAATGGAGGGAGAGCCGGGCGGTGGTGGCGCATGCCTTTAATCCCAGCACTTGGGAGGCAGAGGCAGGCGGATTTCTGAGTTCGAGGCCAAGCCTGGTCTACAGAGTGAGTTCCAGGACAGCCAGGGCTATACAGAGAAACCCTGTCTCGAAAAACCAAAAAAAAAGGAATGGAGGGAGAGTGTAACCCATTCCTTTGCTTTTATACAATACATCCTGTTTTGGAGATCCAATGACCATGAGACAATATATTCAAATATCAGCAGCAGGTAAGCAAGAAGAAAATGCAAAAAAAAAGGGGGGGGAGGTTTCTCCTCAGATTTGGTGCTCACTGCAGGTGCATTCCTTCAGCTTTGTGAGAACACACATCTGAAAACCTTGTGTCAAGACCCTTGAATCCAGCTGCAGATGAGGCCACGGAGGACCTCATGACGTCATGCCAGGGTGCAACGCTTGGAAGAGTGGCCACTAAGGTGGACAGTCAGCTGCCGGCCCCATGTTTTCATTGTTGAATCCTCGTGCTGTTGATTAGAATATGCCCCCAGCTCGGAGAAAGCCCTGCCTCTGTGATCTTGCAATTGGTACCACTTCTGACTTAAATGTGTTGCCAAGGAACAAAGGAAAGCCTCCATTAGGCAGGGAATGTCACGATAATTATTTCTGGTGTGAGCATCTGAGAATCACATCTTAAGGTAGACTTTTTTGGGAAGCGCTGACGAGTGAATGCCGGCTGTAATAATCTGACGTGAAGCCTTTGTGATCTGACCAAATGAATGTCTAAGAGGGGAATTTGTGGCGAAGTCAGATTGTGCGCTACCTCATGAATGCGTTCCTTTTCGAATGTAAATGACAGAAAAATTATTCATTTATACCTATAATCAAACTACAAGTTTAACAGATAATGAAAATGCACACAAAAACTATTAAAATGACACCAGAAATATGGCTTCAATCAACAAAAGGGAAGACGTTCAAAGTGAGTCTCTAGAACTTTAACAAAAAAAAAATGCCTTCATTATGTTGGCTTGGGACTCTGGAATGGCAGGAGTGCTTTAATGGATGCAGATACACCATAGAAAATCATGCCCTGGGAGAGGGCTTTTATGTAGTCCTCCCTGCCCCCGCCATGATCTGAGGATTGCAGAGGGCAGCACAGAGTAACTGAGGAGCAAAGTCTCAAATCAAAAGCTGTAAGACCTGCCCTGATTCCACCAGGACAGTGGCTACTCCCAGGAATGTAACTGGGGCAGGGGGGGAAACTGAGCCATTCCCAGTTCTTTGCCTTCCACTTGAGTTTCGAGTTTTGTATTCTCACTTTCCAGACTTTGTTTTTTCTCACGAAACATACCTGATGTCCGTGTCTACCTGCTGCTATTTCCCCAATGTCCGTGTCCACCTGAGTGCTGTTCCCCTGATGTCCAAGTTCACCTGAGTGCTGTTCCTCTGATGTCTGTGTCCACCTCCTGCTTTCCTTCTTGAGTTTGGTGGCCTCATGCAGCCCTGCAGCCAGAAAAGACAAGCTGGCAAGATACATTTAATAATGAGGACAAACCACAATTCTAGGAAGACAGTAAGTGACTCGTCCTCTCTGTGCCTTACAGTGTGTATATCTTTGCTTTCCTGTTTTTAATATGATGTCTTTATCTAGCCCAAGCCAGTTGTTGCCTTGTCTAGTTTCTTAGGAACGGCTGAGCATTGATTGTTGTAAATTGTGTGTGTGTGTGTGTGTGTGTGTGTGTGTGTGTGTGTGAACACTCTCCTTCCTTTCAATAATAAGAGAGGAGTCTGGCCTTTCCATATTAGTTTTTTCTTGATGAATGTTTCTGTCTCCTTCACCATTAAAGAGTTAAATGGTGGAGGGTTTTGGTGGCCCGTTCTTTTCTCTGATACATTCCTATCAACCCCCAGGTCTCCCATGTAACCCCTTTCTACTAAACTCCCTGCCCCCACATAGGTGCACACCTATTTCTTGATGCCAGTCTTTCCTCAGAATCCCACCTGCACCATCGCCTCTGTACTCAGAATGTGGCTAGGCCTCATGGCTTCCTAGCCTGTACCTGTACATGTACCAGCTACCCTTCCTTCACCTCATCCCCCTGCTCCCAAATACTATCCTGGGCAAACAACACTGGCATCTACCCAGATGATCCAAGCAAGTGTCAGATGGGCTAGATGGGGGGGGCGTGTCTCACAATAGCACCTGAATTCTGTGAATGTGACCCCATTAGGAGAAGGAGCATTTGCGATACTGGATCCAAGATCATCCTGGATTCCCCAAGGGGCACCTAATCTGTTGATGTAGGTCTTTTTTTTTTTAAAGATTTATTTACTATTATATGTAAGTACACTGTAGCTGTCTTCAGATACTCCAGAAGAAGGTGTCAGATCTCTTTTAGGGATGGTTGTGAGCCACCATGTGGTTGCTGGGATTTGAACTCAGGACCTTTGGAAGAGCAGTCAGTGCTCTTAACCGCTGAGCCATCTCCCCAGCCCGATGTAGGTCTTTTACTGAGTCAGGGGGATTAGAAGTTTAAGGCCTTCCTTGGATACAAAGCAAGTTCAAGGGAAAACTAGGCTTCAAGGAACGAAAAACAAAAACCAGGACTATATCATATCTTGTTGCAGGAAATATTAAAGAATGCAAATCAGGCTAACTAGCAGACCCTGGCAGGCATGGGGAGATCCAGAGCTCCAAAATCTCTCCACCCAGATCTCCAAGTTCCCACTGGCAGGTTGCTACCACGCCAGTCCCATGCTTCAAAATTCCCACGGCCTTCTGGCAAACTCACGCTTTGCTGCCATTCCTTTTTCTCTGGAACCCAGTCAAGCCACTGTGTGAAAGAAAACACCACACAAACTTAGCTGAGAATCAATGGTAACTCAATTGCTGGGTGCAACAACTAACATTCACATTATAAGCCATACTAAGTTAAATCCTCCAGTAGCGGATCCAAATGGATCTGCCACCTGAAATGGGGTCTTACTTGTAGCTACATCTTGTCCTCCCGCTGTCCTGTCCCAAAGCCCGTATCCCTCTTCTGCCTCTTCTCTTCCTCCCTCTGACCCAGAAGTCCAGCCTACTTCCCAGTGATTGGTTTCTTTATTCATTAGAAGGGTCACATGAAGTCCTGAGTACGTGATTCATTCCTTGTCCAGACAGCCCCTCTTAGAGAAATTGAATTAACATCAAAATACAAACAGCACCAGGGCTATCCACAACAATATCTGTACTGCTAGCATTTGGGAGGGAGGTAGATGCAGGATGATCATGTTCAAGGTTAGCTTTAGCTACATGGTGAGTTCAAGGCCAGTTTGCACTCTCAGAAGCTCTGTTTCAAGCAACAGCAACTACCAACCACTACCACCACCAAAAAAGCAAAAAGAGACGCAGGGAGTACAAACCAGGATGACGGAGGAGGCAGCGAGAAGAGTGAGGCAGAACTGGACTGGAGCTATAAGCCAAAGATGTTCTGCAGACTGCCATGACAGAACAGGCATCAAGGGCATCCACTCAGTAATCACAAGATGGCATTTGCCTGCCTCTTGGTTTTTGGAATACCACAGCCTTCAAAGGAAGGCTAGGCTGATGAGACAGAGCCTGGGTGACTGTTATTCTTTCTGTTCTTTGGTCATCCATTTTTTTGGCTTGTGGCCAACAGTGTCCCGACTGTGGTCTGCATGGGGTTGTGGGGGCTCTTCAGCAGCTGGAACAGGGGCCAGCTTAGACACCAGGTGCTCATGGCTCATCCTGAGGTGTGTGAGCCTGCTCATTGGCTCAAAACTGAAGCCTCTCCCACTGGAGGACTATCTTGGGAAGTTGCTCCAGATGGAGCTCTCCTCTCTTGGAGTCACAGAGGAGGCTCTGGGAGTGAACAGTGAGGAAGGTGATCAGAATTCCTAAGTAAGCAGAAATGACAGCCAGTGGCTTTATAGAGCCCTGCAGAGTCACCAGCCCCTCTCCCACCTTGCACTTTTGTTCGTTCAGTGGCCTCCCACTAGGCTGAGCCCATCTTCTTTCTCTTCCCATTGCCCCATCTTGTCCATTTCCTTTATCATGATGGTAGCCAGGGTGCAGGTAAGTACCAACTCCACGCTATCTTTAGAGGGCAGGCATTAGTTATCAGAAGGGCCTATCCATTGTAATGCATTTGGAATAACAGTGTTTGGGTTCTGTCAATAAGAGGTATAGTTTATGTGGCCCTACCTGTTAAAGGCCAGCAAGTCACCACCCTATCCTTTTTCCTCTTGCTTCCCTATAGGACATCACATGGCTTCCAGTGTCTTTTCTGAATACCAAACTGGAGATGGGCTGGGAGCCCAGCATGTCGTGGGATACACTGAAGAATCTGGTTTCTAGATGTCAACCTACATGAAGCCCAGAGACCAGTTCTTACTCTGTGACACTCTCTGCCTTGGGAGATTGATTAAAACTCTACAGAGCTGTCCCAGGGTCTCCAGGAAAAAATTTAATTCTATCTTGTATGTCCCAATTACCTTATTGTTTATGGCACAGATAGCAACAGAATGTGTGTGTGTGTGTGTGTGTGTGTGTGTGTGTTCATGTGTGTTTATGTGGGTGCATGCCTGTATGCAAAGGACAAAGGTCAACCTCATATGTCATTCCCTTGGTGCTGCCCTCCTGTTTTTGAGACCTTGTTGTCTCTAGTTTGTAAATTGTCAACTGAGGCAGGCTGGTTCGGCACCAAATCTTAGGGATGTGCCTGTCTACCCAGGGATTGCCAGTTTTCATCACCACCTGTGGATTTTTTTTCATAAACATCTGTTCTGGGGATTAAACTCAGGTCCCCATACCTGCAAGACAGTCACTTCACCCAATGAGTCACCTCCTTAGTTCCGAATTGTGAAACATCTGCTAAGTAAGCTCAGAGGATGGGTGACAGACATGCAGATCTCCACAGCATGCTGACTGTTTGAATAGGTGAGCTTCAGGTTTAGTGAGAAAACTTGTCACCAAATCAAGGTGGAAGGCAGCAGAGGAAGACACACCCATACCCGCTGCTGGTGCATGGCAGACTGCTCTGACCACGTGCACACAGGCAAGCCCTGCTCCCACCTCCTGATCCTGCACTTTCCTTTTTTAAAAATTCTTTTTATAAATAAATTAATTATAATTTTATACTCCATATTTTATTCTCCCCACCCCCTGTCCACCCTGCTACTGTTCCACATCCTATACCTCCTCCCCAGCCCCTGTCTCCACATGAATGTCCCCCCCCTCCCACTGCACCTGACCTCTAAACTCCTTGGGGCTTCCAGTCTCTTGAGGGTTAGGTGCGTCATCTCTGATTGAACACAGACCCGCCAGTCCTCTTCTGTATGTGTGTTGGGGGCCTCATATCAGCTGGAGTATGCTGCCTGTTTGGTGGTCCAGTGTTTGAGAGATCTCGGGGTTCCAGTTTAATTGAGACTGCTGGTCCTCCTACAGGATTGCCCTTCTCCTCAGCTTCGTTCAGCCTTCTCTAATTCAACCACAGGGGTCAGCTGCTTCTGTCCACTGGTTGGGTGCCACTCTCACAGTATTCTGCTTGCCTCTTTGTGTCACCTGCTACTGCTTGATGCCCTCTCCCTTCTGTAACTTTATTCTCATGTCTCCGTTAGTTGAATATCTATAATTTCTCTTTGAAGAAGCTGCCTCCTGTTGTTCTCCCTGCTCTCAGGGTCCTGCAGGAGCTGTGGACAGTGACTCTAGGTGGTTGCTCGTGCGTGCTCTCAGACAGTGGGCAGGAAATGGTTGGTTAGGTGAAGACCTTTTCGAAAGCTGTGTAGCCAGCAGCTGGGCTAATGAGGGGCTATGTGAACACAGGTCCCTCCGCACAGGCCGCCCTAGGAGGTGACATCATGGGTGAGCCTGTTCTCTCTTGCTGCATGCTTTTAAACTGTAACATTTGCCTTTGGCACCTTATGCTCTGTAAACTCATACCTCTCTTTCAAACTGTCCTAAACCTGTTCTGAGACATAGACTTAAAATGTGTAAATCAATCTTGAAGTTTGGCTAGGACTTTAGTTAATTTTAGGATGTTGATTTTAAGGTTTTACCAAAGAAAGTGTAATCCAGAGGAGGATAATTTTTATGGATTTAATTTAAATGCAGACATTTACCCTCCAAAATTTTTACAACTAGATTTCACACACATACAAAAAACTTGTGATAGAACACTTTATATACATTTTCAAAGTACGTTTGCAAATTGTTTGTCTTATTTGATCATTATCAAGGAGTGGAATCAAATAATGCAGGTGGAAAAGTTGAAGACTCCCTTTATCTGGTCTTCTCTATCAACAAAAGTATTTAAGTATTTATTCACAAAGTTATTCCTTTTTATATTTCAGGCCACCTCTTCCTATTTTAACATTTCCTGAATTCAAAAGTATTCAACTACATCTTTATCTTCATAGAGTTGTATCTTAGACAATAGTTGTACCCACATATGGATATCTTTATGTCAGAAAAATTGCTTAGGGGATTGAAAAGATGGTTAAGTGGTTAAGAAAGAATATCGTCTGCTTTTATAGAGGACTCAGCATGATTTCTAACACCCACAGGGAAGCTCATGCTGGTCTGTAACTCCAGTTGCAGGGGATTTGACACCACACCACTTTCTGGTCTCCGTGGGCATTAGGCACACAGCCAGTGCCCAGACATACAGCAGGCAAAACTCCCATACATATTACAACTAATGAAAATGACTAGTTTCTTGAAGGGAAAGAAAAGGATCATGTTGGAACTACCCCCCAAATAAACATTTTTGCTTTTGCCTACACATGAAGCATTGATTTTTAGCCATTTCTACATACTGTAGAGTAATTTTACAGAGACATCTGGTAGCTGTCTTAAACTTTCATTTGCAAAGACTCACTAAATGAGGGTATTCAAGTGGAAAAATTAGTTTTGTGACTTGGGACTTCAGAAGTGAAATCCATTTGTCAGTCAGTCAGCTTCCCCTCTGTTGAGGACATCTGCCCACCTGTTTCCCTCACACAAACATCTCTAGAAACAATCCAGTTTAGGAGACTTCTGGGGCTTTTGTGAAGACCTAGTTTGTGGAAAAATTATGAGGGAAAGGCAAGAAAACCCCAAGATGGGAGTGACTTAGTATTCTTTAATTCCTTCCCTTCCAAGAGACCTTGATGAAAGTGGGCAGCTTCACAGAGCCTGGGAAGCTCAATGCCAGAGGCCCAAGAACAGGTAGAGACAAAGCTAAACCATCCATGGATTGAGAGTAGGTGTGTGTGTGTGTGTGTGTGTGCACGCGCGCGTGCGAGTGTGCGTGCACGTCGTGTGTGGGTGTGTTTATACAAGGAGCTGTGGGTAGAAATATGCATGATTGTGTGTGCCATAGAGGGACACTGGGTGTCTTCCTCAGCTACTTCCCACCTTAGTTCTTGCAACAGGGTTTCTCATTGGTGTTGACTGTAGGCCCCTGAGATCTCTCAGACACTGAGCCACCAACCAGTATAAAGAGATACTTAAGGCAATTCCTCTAAAATCAGGAACAAACGAGGTTGTCCATTCTTTCCTTTTCTCTTTAACACAGCACTTGAATTCCTAGCTAGAGCAATAAGACAACTGAAGATTAAGGACATACAAATCAGAAAGGTAGGAGTCAAAGGACCTTTGCTGGGAGATGATGTGATAGTATACATGTGGGACCCTAAAAATTCCACTTGGAAACATCCTACAACAGAGAAACACTTTCATCAAAGTAACAGAAACTAAAATGAACTAAGAAACAGAACAAAACGAAAAACAAATTTAGATGAGTAACTCTCCTTATATACAAATAACAAGTGGACTAAGGGAAAAAAATCAGGGAAACACCATTCACAATAGCCTCAAATATTACTAAACTCTAACAAAGCAAGTAAAAGACTGTATGATAAAAACTTTAAGACACTGAAAAAGAAATTGAAAAAGATACCAAAAGATAGAAAGATCCCCCATGCTCAGGGATCGGTAGGATTAATGTAGTAAAAAATTGCCATCTTATCAAAAACAATCAGCAGATTCAATACAATCTCCATTAAAATCCCAACTTTTTTTTTTAACCCTGTATGTCCTTTCCATACATATTATGACTTTTGGTGCAGTGTTGTTTATGGGGTTCTTGAGCGTGTGAATGACTGAGCCCATGTGTCTATAACTAACGACACTGAGCTTATCTCTACTTATGAAGGAAAGAAAAAGAGCCTGCTGTAAATACGCCATGTTACAGCAGAAGTCCTGTTGGAAGTTGACTTCAAATCCTTGCCCCAACCAGGCAGGTATTCACTAAGCTACACCCTCTGCCCTGTGTAATGTTTAATTTGATTTTGTCTAGGGGCCACACTGACAATTACCTATACAACCTGGGTTAGTATGAGTGTACATCGTAGTGCTCACACAACTAAAATGACATTTTTGTATGATAAATGCCTGTCATTAAGTGTGACAAACAAACAATCAAACAAATACACAGACAACAAGGAGGAATCCTCAGCCTGTCTTTTAGGGTCTCCCAGTGTGCCTTGGCAGATGGATGAGAAACACCACCAATGAACCAGACAGAATACACAATACTGGAAAACAGAGGAGAGAACCTGAATATGTATGTTTTGGAAGAAATCAGACCTTCCAGAACACGGATGACTATCAAGGGATAAAGATGCCAGTGTGGTGGGAAGGAGGGTGTTTAGGACACTCTGGGCACTAGGACATGGCTGATGGGACTTGGCAGCATGCAGGGCTTGGACTGGGCATCAGGGTCCATCCCTGTTGGCAGGTCAGAGATAAACACAAGAACTTACAATATTAGAAGTCAGGGGGGAGTGTGGGGCTGAGAAAGCAACTTTCTATCCATCTCAACTCAGCTTTGCATGTTTTGTGCGTGTGTGTGTGTGTGTGTGTGTGTGTGTGTGTATGTGTGTTTGAAATAAAGGCACAAAATAATCACACAAAGAAATAATTATAAACATTACTAGAAATTAAGACAAAGCATCTCCAGGGCTTCTAGAGCACTTTTGAGTCAAACGTAGACTAGTAGGAGGACCAAGCTTGATAAGAGAACATACCACACTGGTCTGTCTCAGAGGCTCTGCTTCAGTTCTGCAGAGAACCCCAGACACAGGGCCAGAGACTCATTGGTGTTGCTGTAACAATCTCAACCCTGTCCTGCCACACACTATGTACAAATCTGGAAGGAAAAGAACCATTGAG